>OX463757.1:14900110-15500110 GCA_949824845.1 Rhingia rostrata | reverse complement strand
CGAGTGGGAGACCGAAATCTAACAGCCAAGCAACAATTTTTTTTTTCTTAAGAATAATAAAAAAAATCCCATTCGAAAAAATATAACCCAGCCAAGCACCATAGGGGATAATTATAAATCGTCTTCGGTTCCTAAGAAAACAAAAAAAAAAAAAAATAATTTAAACACGCTCCGCTATAATTCATAATCTGACTTTGAGATTCCCGCCGAATTTTTCGCTATTTTGTCTATTTAAAATGTGTTAGATACATCCGTAGGGCATTTGGTCTGGCTCTGGGGTGTTGTATCTATTAACATGAAATTTGGTTTTATTTCTTTTCTCCTTTTCAAGAGGGCATGCGACTTTAGTCAGACTAGCTATTTAAATTCAATATACTGGTTAACGCATTTAATGGATGCAACAGGAGGTAGTAATTAAATTTGGACGCGATCAGATGATGTTGACATGTGATGTCAGTCAGTTGTGTTTTTGTTGATGAGTTGATAAATGTGGGTTTCGTAAAGTAGGCGGTCGTAAAAATATGGGATTTTCTTATAAATTGGTGGTGAAATCTAAAGACATGGCCGGGTGCAAGGGAGAAGGTTCCAAATTTTATTATTGCAGAAAGAGTTGTAACAGAAAATAATTAAATAAACATGGAGGACATTTATTGACAACATGATTTACTATAGACAGGATTTAAGAGGGCTGGGACATACAAGGTGGCGCAAAAGTAATCCTCCTATCAGAAAATACTATAAATTTTGCGATTGGCCCCTAATGTCAGTTCTGTTTTGACATTTGTGTAGTAAACACATGCGAAATACACGTTAATAAACAATGTTACGCTACACTGCTCCAGAACGCGGAATATCGTTGACATTTATTTGAGCAATAATCGGTCGGTGACTTTGGCACAACGTGAATTTCGTCGCAGATTTCCTAGCCGTCCAACGCCTACTGGTGAAACACTGCGACGTTTAGCCGCTCGCCTCGAAGAGACTGGCACAACACGAGATGCTGCCAGGCATGGCAGACCCCGGAGTAGCCGTTCTGCAGAGAATATTGCTGCTGTAGCCGAAGATGTCATGGAAGCGCCGTCGACATCGACCAGACGACGTGCCACGCAAATGGGTATCAGTCGACGGTCTTTACAGCGAATTTTGGTACAAGATTTGAAGATGTTTCCGTACAAAGTCCAGACGGTGCTGCATCAGCTGTTAGCTGCTGACCGCCAATCGCGTCTAACATACCAAGCCATCCTTCATCACCACAAAGAGGAAGGTGATTTTTCATCAAAAATAGTCATGAGTGATGAGGCCCATTTCCATCTTAGCGGGTACGTAAATAAGCAAAATTTACGCTTCTGGGGCACTGAAAATCCGCGTGTAACCCACGAAGAGCCATTAGACCCGCTCAAAGTCACTGTATGGTGTGCTGTTTTTGCTGGAGGAGTCTTCGGACCTTGTTTCTTCGAAGACGTCGCGGGCCAAACGGTTACTGTGAATGGTGAGCGCTTAAGGGCACTGCACGTGCCACAACCGATATGCTGAAGGATGCATTTCCCGGGCGCCTAATCTCCCGTTTTGGCGATTTGCACTGGCCAGCAAGATCGCCTGATTTGACCGCTCCAGACATCTTTTTGAGGGGCTTTTTGAAGTCGCGGGTTTATGTCAACAAGCCTCAGACTCGTGCAGCTCTTAAAGACAATATCCGTCAAGAATGTGAGGACCTATCGCCGGAAGTTTTGGCCAAAGTGATGGAAAATGCCATAAAAAGGGCTCAAATGACAATCAACTGTGGCGGCGGCCATTTACATGACGTCATATTCTCGACTTGATGTAAAAAAAATTAAGAGACCAAATAAAAATAATGCACAAGAAGAATCAAAGTTTTTCAATTTTTTTTTTAAATTACAGCCAAAAAACATCGGAAGGTTATTTTCGCGCCACCTTGTACAAATATGGTCTGCACCCATGACAGGTTTAAGAACATAACTCTGACACTTCTATGCGGCATAGTTTATTATTAAGAAAACATCAACATTAAGAATAACATTTGGATAAAGCTAGGTTGGGACTTAAAAAAAAAAATATATAAAATCCATTTCGTTAATAATATACAATGTGTTATCGCACATTTAACAAAAACTAGGTATACAGAGATTTGATATAACGGGTGATCCAAGTAGAGATACTTTTTTCAATAGCCTTTTTTGACAGATCACGTGTGAGTCGTGTCATGCTGTCAAGTTATTTTTGTGTAGTATTGTTTGGCATTTCATAATGGAAAGACTTACGCGTGAACAACGTTTACAAATTGTTCAACTTTATTATGAAAATTCACGTTCTGTGAGGAATGTGTTTCGTGCACTTCGCTCAACTTATGGTCAACATAATCGGCCTACTGAGCGTACTATTCGCAACACCATCACCCATTTTGAGACCCAGCATTCATTGTTGGATAATATTCGACCGAATAGACCACGTCCAGCACGCTGTGAAGAAAATATAGCGGCCATAGCTGAGAGTGTACACGAAGACCGTAGAGAGTCGATTCGGCGCCGTTCGCAGCAACTCGGACTGACGTATGGAACGACTTGGCGCATTTTACGTCAAGATCTTAAATTGAAAGCGTACAAAATACAGCTTGTGCAACAACTGAAGCCGCTCGACCTTCCCAAGCGACCTCGCTTCGCTCTATGGGCTCTTGAAAAGTTCCAAGAAGATCCGGCGTTTTCGAGGCAAATTTTGTTTAGCGATGAGGCCCATTTCTGGCTCAATGGGTATGTAAACAAACTAAATTGCCGCATTTGGGACGAAGAGCAACCTGAAGAGATTGAAGAACTGCCACTTCATCCAGAAAAAACAACGGTTTGGTGTGGTTTGTAGGCCGGTGGAATCATCGGTCCATATTTCTTTAAAAATTATGCCGTTGCGAACGTAACCGTCAATGGCGACCGTTATCGTGCCATGATAACCGACTATTTGATGCCTGAAATTGAAGCTCGTGATCTCGGCGACATTTGGTTTCAGCAAGACGGCGCCACTTCCCACACACCGCATCAATCAATGGACTTATTGAGAGAACATTTCGGTGAGCACATAATTTCACGTTTTGGGTCGGTCTTGGTGGCCACCAAGATCGTGTGATATCACACCATTAGACTTTTTCCTGTGGGGATATGTAAAGTCAAAAGCTTATACCGACAAACCCGCTTCGATTCAGGCCTTGGAGGAAAACATCACGCGTGTCATTCGCCAGTTACCAGTCGAAATGCTCGAACGAGTGATCGAAAATTGGACTCAACGGATGGACCATCTGCGAAGTAGCAACGGCCAAACATTTGATAGACATAATCTTCAAAAAATAAATGCCAAAGAATGTTCTTTCAAATGATAATAAACTTTCTCCATTAAATTTGAATTTTCTGTGTTTTTTTCTTTAAAAAATTAGGGAACCTCGAAATGGATCACCCTTTATATTCCTACTTATAAGGGTGTTTTTTTTAGAGATATAGAACTTCGGATTGAAATAAAACACAAGAAAACCGTTTTAATGTCCATCAATTTGGCTTCATTGGAAGGATTATTTTATGCCATTGATGTTTAAATATGATTACGGACATGTGGCCGCTGCTGCTAATGCTTCTAATAAAGCCAAGTCTAGAGGTCCAATTTTTGAACCACTTTTTCGAGCATTCGGGGCGGTATGTCGGCAATAACGCCGCTTCCAAGTCCCCTAACGTTTCTGGTTTGTTGGCGTAGACGAACGACTTCACAAAGACCCAAAGAAAATAATCCAATGGTGTCAAATCACAAGATCTTGGTGGCCACTTGACAGGTCCATTCCGCGAAATGATGCACTCAGCCAATGTTTTCTTCCAACAAATCGATTCTGACGTGCGCTGTGTGGCATGTAGCGCCGTCATCCCATCTACATTCATGGCATCCAAATCGGGAACAAAATAGTCGGTTATCATGGCTCTTTACCTGTTTCCATTAACGGTAACTGACTTTCCAGCATCGTTTCGGAAGAAGTATGGCCCAATGACTTCACCAGCCCTTGGATCACACCAAACAGTCAGTTTTTGTGAATGTAATGGCGTCTCAACGGTCTCATGTGGATTCTTTTCGCACTCCAAATGCGGCAATTTTGCTTGTTGACATTCAACCAAATATGAGCCTCATCACTGAACAAACTTTTGCGATGAAAATCAGCATCGAGATCAATCTCATTTTGGGCCATACACCAAAATCACGACGCATTGCATGGTCTTGCGGCTTTAATTCTTGCACAAGCTGGATCTTGTAAGGTCGTAAGCCAAAATCGTTACGCAAAATTGTCCATAAAGTTGATGGACAAAGCTCCAATTTCTGTGCAAGGTGGTGAATCGATTCATTCTGGTCCTCTTCAACACTTTGCTCTACAGCGGCAATTGTTTCTTCGACGGACACTGTTCGACATCTCTGCGGATGCGTATTATCACAAAGAGTAAACGTAGTGCGAAAACGATCCATGGATAACCGAATTGATTGCTCTCATGGACGATTATGTCCACCATAAAATGGACGGTAAACTTCGCGAACTGAACCATTATTTTTGAAATAAATTTTCACAATTTGCAAGCGTTGTTCATTTGTCAACCTATTTATGATGAAATGGCAAACCAAACTGAACATAGATGACATTAGAGTTGCCCGATTTGACCACAAAATGTCAGTTTTACCTCTATTCGATGAAAAACCTTAAAAAAAAACACCCGTTATCTTTCTAGTGAATAACTTGCTTAACAGACATTTAAAAAAAAATAAAATAGTGGAGTGTTAGCGACATAGTAACATCCTTTCAAAAGCTTTTGAAATTTTTGGAAGAAGTGAAATCGGTCTGCAAGATTTTACTTAACAGAACCCGCCTAGATTACGACGAAAGTCACGGGGCTCTGGCCAATTGGAGATCATGCGACCAAACTAGAGATCCCATACAACCCTCAATGCCGCAATTTCGGGATCTCCAAATGTCTGCAAATGTCCGGCACTAGCTGGAGGCAGATTTCGTGCGTTAGACCAACCATTTTTCTACACCCTTAGGGATATCTCGGGCATACAAAGTATACAAGATCTTATCCGTTTTCGAAACCTCAAAGGCTGGATCAAGAGGCCGCCATTATCACATCCACAACAACCATCATACCTAATATTACACGAGTAACAAAAAGGCGCATAAGTGCTACTTGGGTTCATGCCGAACCGCCACTTCTGCTTACGTACCTGGACATTAAATAGAAAATATATCTTCAGCAAGGATTGTCTGCTTATGACTTGTATAGAACTGACTTGCATTCTTTCGATTTCTTATTTGAGATCAATGGAATATTCGATACACTCTTTCGTATGTAGTAAGGCTCCAGCTCTAGCCTTATTCGATGGATGTAGAGCTTTATAGTTAAGGTAACCCTTAATCTTTAAGATCGAATGACTCTTTGCGTGATTTACTTACTTAAGTGGCGCTACAGTACGGAATGAACCAACATGAGTCTACAATTAGCCCGGTCCTTAGCTAACTGCCTCCAGTTGCGAACTCCAAGTTGGTTGACGTCTGTTTCTACACTTGTGCGCGCCACTTAAGGCGAGGTCTCCCTCTACTGCGTCCGACGTCTGGCTTGGAATCGAAGATTCTGCGAGCCGGAGTGTTGGTGTTCATTCGTTCTACATGTCCTAAGCACCTGAAACGTCCAATGTGGATTTTTTTTTGAGAAGGGGCATGTCGCTGTACAGCTCGAATAGTTCTTCGTTGAATTTTCGTCTACATAGCCAGTCAACGCAAACGGGACCGAAGATTTTTCAAAGACTTTTTCCCTCGAATCGAGAAAGGGTTTCTTCATCTGCTTTTGAGACCGTCCATGCTTCAGCGGGGTAGAGCATGACTGGATACAGGATCTCGTTAGTTGTTTGAGTACTAAAATCCCTTCTTAGCCCGAAGGAACAGCGGTTGGCAAGAGTAATTCTTCGTTTCATTGCTGACGAGATAGACAAAGTCCTGTACTACCTCAAAGTTGTATCTGTCTATGGTGACGTTCTGTCCGATTCGTCCATGTTGTGTGTCCTATCGTGCTGACAGTATATACGTGTTCTTACCCTCATTTACTGCTCAAAACATTTTTGCCACTTACATCTCTATACTAGAAAACGTGGCTATGACAGCGCCTATGCTTGAAGTTGCACCGATTTTTGGAAAATTGTACCTCTGGTGTTGGCTCGCGAGTGTCGTTTCCCTGATGGAGCAGCGAGAATTCTCCACCGTCATCCTACACGGCGATATACCAACACCATACATGGCTCTGCATAGTTCGTCTCCATAAATGCTGTCGTCTACGGCTTTGAAATCCATGAATGGGTGTTGGTTGTCGATTTGGACATCTTGGGGTTTTTTTTCCAGGATCTGCCGAAGTGTGAAAATTTGATCGGTTGTGGACTTTCCTGGCCTAAAACCAGACTGATAAGGGCCGATGAGGTTAATGGTAAAAGGTTTTAGGCGTTCACATATTACGGCATATAGGATCTTCTAAGCGATGTTGAGGTGTTTAGAGGGTCTGCTTTTTGTGGATCGGGCAAACGATGGTGAGGTTCCAATCTTCAGGCATGCTTTCAACCGACCAGATTTGGCTTATGAGTTGGTGGATGTTAGTTACCAAGTCATTTCCGCCGGCCTTAGAAAGGCCGTTATTTCTGGCAGCCTTATTGAGCTTGGGCTTAGATATTGCTATCCTCACTTCACTCAGGTCTGGTGGTGGGCAGTTTACGCTGTTGTTACTAATACTGAATGGTTAGTTCTTCCTGACAACGGAATGTTGTTCGTCATCGCCGTTTAACAGTCTAGTCTGCAGAAGTGGTTCTTCCATATCGTCAGCAACGACTGTGTCTCAACTACGATATTTCCTTGTTCATCATGACAGGATTCTGTTCGAGCCGTGTATCCTTGGCTTTGACGTTTTTCACTTTGGTAAAACTTGCGAACATCGTTTCTGGAGTGGTACCTCTCAATATCCGTTCTTGCTGCGTGACTTTCGGAAGTTAAACAAATATCGATACCTTTTGATGGATTAAAATTCAAATTCTTCAAGTTTCTGCCAAATGCCAGTGGCATTCCACGTAAGAATTAAAAAAAAATCTATTCATGTTGAAGATGGATATACGGACGTTGCGAATACTAATTTCGAGCTCAACTAGCCTCTAGCTTTTCTTTGTCCCTCACGTTTTGAAAGAGTAATCGAAAGTATCTACGTTTGAATCTACGTTTTTGATTACACAATTTCTATCGACCAACTGCGACCGACTTTTTCTGAACACATATATTTTTTGTTTTAACATTCTTACTCATAGCTTATAAAAATGATAAAATGAAGATTTGGAAGAATAAATACGGTTTTTTTAAAAAGCATTTCTGTGTCAATTATTTAATTGAATAAATTCATGCGATGGTAAATCAACTTTAAAGATACTGAGGATAGAGTCCAAAAAGTGTTTTTTTTTCTAATTTATGATATAAAACTTTGCTCGTTTGTTAAATATTTTAATGAAACGGGAGTGGTCTATTTAACATTTGACCTCCTACACATTTAACAAATCAAAACATTTTTATGACCGCAATAGCAGACATATTTTTAAATAAATTACCCACAACAAAGACCACATTTTGCAATTATAAAAACATCAAACAAATATTTCATGTTTTTCGGATATTTAAATACTAATAAAACTTGCATTTGTGAGTGACAAAAACGACAAAATCGCTATATTATTACAAAAAAATTAAAAAAAAACTATAAGTAACAAATGTCTAGCTTTATTTTTATGTTTAGAGAATTTTAAATAACCACTAGAATATTGTCTTATTGAAGAATATTTCAGAAAAATCATTGCGCAAAAAGTCGTGCAGGTTTTTTCATTTCAAGTGATGGTGGGAAGTTGTAGAACAAGGGTAGACTCTGATTGGCTTTAGCTTGACAATGCCCAGTAAAATATCAATCGTACTTATTTTACCTCCAAATGGAAACCATCGGATAGTGGTCTCATCAAACCCGATTTGACTTGCTACAATAATAGCAACACTATAAGCAGCCTGGTCAGAATGGCACGGAATACCCGGCCTGCTGTCCCCAGGCAGACTTATAACAGCTGCTTCGACATATTCGGATAACAGGTTATTTTAAGAATCTTAAAAGTAATTCGAGCGCCTAGAACAGAGATGGTGGCGAATGAACCGAAAGGATAGTAGTGGATACTGATGGCCTTATGCCTCGTGTTCTGGCCCTCCAGGTTGGGGGTTGTGCTTTTGGTTAACTACCCAACTATTGAAAAAAAAAAACACTGTTACGAAGTCCTCGGAAAGGACTGAATTTATTGTTGACGACACCGCTCTAAGAAAAAAGGAGACGACGACGTTCGTATCTGCAACTGAAATTTGAGAACATTAAACAGGAGAGGTGCAAGCGAAAAACTCGTGGAAGCCCAAAATTGCAACAAAGCAGACATTACTGCCATCCAGGAAATACAATGGGATGTGTCGGACAAAAAGAGGATGAAAAACTGTGACATCTACTATGGACCGTGTTATAGTGAGCAGAAACAGCGACTATTCGGATGCGGATTTGTTATAAGTGCCAGACTTAGGCAAGAAGTGTTATGTTTCCAAGGCGAACGCATTGTAACAATCCGCATCAAGGCCAAATTCGCCAGCATAAGTCTTAAATGCGCTCACGCCCCGACGGAGCAAAAATACAATATAGCTAAGGATTGCTTCTATGAGCTCCTTGACAAAACCTAGGAGCGACTACCGAAGTACGATGTTAAAATCATGCTGGGAGATTTCAACGCAAAGGTAGGATCACAAGACATCGTCAGTATTATCGTAAGACTTAGCCTACACCACAATACCTCTGGTAACGGACTTCAGCATCCAGTATTTTGGATGTCCAGCCATTCCGAGGAGCTAACATCGACTCGGACCACGACCATGTTACAGCCAAGGTAAGAATGCGGATATCCAACACGCCACAACAATCAAGAAATACTGCGAACAAATTTAATGTCGTACGACTGCAATCGCAAGAGACTGCCAAGACCTTTGCCCAACGCGTATCCCTTAACCACTCGATTAACACCATACCATCAGCATTGAATGTTGAAGAACAATCGCAAAGATGCTAACAGGCCATTAGATTAGGTTTCTCGCTCCAACCAACAAGAAACCCTTGGCTTGATGAGGAATGCCTACAAGGCTAAGCTGCAGGTGATGACGAGTACTGCCATTGAGCTCTATAGGCAGAGATGAAGGGAAGAACACCGGCTTTTCATAAAGAAAAAAAAAAGAACAAGAAAAGTGCGCGATCGAGGATATACAGAGGTGCCACTCTAGAAACGATGTTAGCAAGTTTTACCAAAGTGTGAAACGTCAAAGCCAAGGATACAAGTCTCCAACAAATTCCTGTCGAGATGAACAAGGAAATATCGTAGTTGAGACACAGTCGATGCTGATGATATGGAAGAACCCCTTCTGCAGACTGTTAAACGGCGATGACGAACAGCATTCTGCTGTCAGCCATTCAATATTGGAGACGAAAGCAAAAACTAACAACCCCCCGACCTGAGTGAAGTGATGATAGCAATATCCAAACTCAAGCCTTACAATGCTGCAGGAAATGACGGAGTTTCCGCTGAGCTTTATAAAGCTGGCGAATTTGACATGGTAAATAACTTTTCCCAACTCATAAGCCAAATTTGGTCGAATGAATGTATTCGTGAAGAATGGAATCTCGGCATCGTTTACTCGATCCACAAAACAGGAGACCCTCTTAACTGCGCCAACTACAGAGACATTAACCTCCTCACCATCGCCTACATAATCCTATCTGCTGTAAGATGTCAACGCCTGAAACCTTTTAGCAACAGTCTGATCGGCCTTATCAGTGTGGTTTTTCGCAAAAAACATACACAACTGATCAGATTTCCACACTTCAGCAAATCCTGGAAAAAAACCAAGAAGTCCCGATCGATACCCGCCACCTATTCATCGATTTCAGGGCCGCATATGACAGCAATTATAGAGACGATCTGTACAGAGCCATGTCTAGTTTTGAGTGTTTTGTCGCACTATCGATTGCGGCCTTGCACTTATTCTATCTAACGGCCATATCGAGGTGATTTAAGAAGATACGGTAAAGCAAAACCCCTCGAACAACTCCAAATCCATATAATGCAACAAAACATATTCAGATGCCAATGGGTGATCCACTATAATTATTTGTGGGCAATGTCTCATTGCTCTAGATCCGGCTCAACAGAGAGAACTATGAAAGAAAAACATCGGCCCAAAGACAAAATATGTTAAACTACGATACCTTAATCGACGTGAATATAAAAAAAATTGATAATTTCGTCATTAAACAGTAAACACCCCATTAAAATAATTCGACAAGAAATATCGACAGTTCAAACGACATAGTCATAGTACAAATCATTTTGACTCCACCCTAACATATTTTTTTTTAAAAGAGTCAACTAGTTTTTTACCAAGCCTATCAGAGTGACATCTCTTTTAAGTGCAACATCCTAATGCGAATAAATTAAATTTAAAAATAAACATTTCCCAAATATTTAAAAACAAATTTCTCTTAAATACCTAACCCGTTTATTAATTTTAAAATCGAATATCATATTCCTTAAAATAATCAAAAAAAAAAATAATACGTCATACAAACAACGACTGATTTAGATTTATCTTTATCCGTGTTTATCCATTCTGGCAATTTATCAAAAGAACGTTTGACAGACACGTTAATTTATTAATTTTAACTTCAACAAAACACATAAATACGCTATCATACAGCATATTAGTTTTAAAATATTTATCTGAAAACATCACTTTTGTCTCGTTTTATTTATGATAAAAATTAACAAATGGATGCTTAACACTTTCTGCAATATAATAAATAAATAAACATTTTGAGGAAGAAAAAAAAAATTAAGTTAGCTGCTCTGGCGGCTGATAATTTTTATTTATTTTTTAAGCTATGGGCGCCATATTGATTTTACAAATTTTGTACCAAGTATTTTTGACATCATAGTGGTGAATTTTTTTAGTCGGTAAAAAGGTAATTCATAATTTAATTTTTAATATAGTTTGCTGAAAATCAAATATTCTGACTAATTGAGTAATTTTTTTTAAATTAAGGTTACCGTCAAGCGAATCAGTATTTTCAATCATTTCAGGAACGGAGAAAAGAGTCGTAAATATCATAAAATTAATTAATCAGTCCGCATTTAACAAAATGTTTTATATAAAATAATTAATCAAATTTTATTTTCTATAAAAATGTACAGTATTTAACGGATATAAGAAAACTCCATATAAGAAAAAAACGCTTATAAGAAACGCATACGAAATTCCGTGCCCCTTCAAATATTCTTCTATGCAAAATGAAACCCTTCTAAGAAAAACGCTTATGAGAAAAAAACTGATATAAGAAACTTTTTTGTAATACCAAAATCTATAAGCCAATACAAAAAAAAAAACGGTTAAAAGAAATTCGTTCTCATGTAAATAATTTGTCTTCAAACTGTACAGAACTCATCATTTTAAATGTGCGCGAAGCTTAAAGAAATTGACATTTCGAACTAAAATGACAGCCTATGACATTAAGAAAACAAGTTTCATTTGCTACGGTAATTTTTTGATTTGCTTATTCAAATATTGAATTTTTCCTTGAAAATGTCGAAAAACCAGTCGAGAAACGCAGTTTCGGTTAAAACAAAAATAGAAATTTTAGAAGAAGTGAAGTGTGGAAAACCCCGAAAAGAAATTTCCAGTAAATTTAAAATTTCTCAAAGCACTCTCTCCAAAATTATTAAAAATTCTGAGAGTATTAAAAAACTAAAATATTCGTGCAAAAATTTGAATAGAAAAAGAGACAGAAAAGGAAAATATGAAATACTTAACCAAACTATGGCTAAATGGTTCGAACAAATGGTTGAAAAAGATGCGAAAATCACTGGTCCGATTCTTCTCGAGAAAGCGCAACAGTTCGCCGTGCAGTTGTATATCCCGGACTTTCAAGCCAATTTAGGATGGCTCCAACGTTGGAAAAAAACACCAAAACATCTGCTTTAAAAGAGTGCATGGAGAAGCCTGCTCCGCCGATAAGGAAGCTGCAGAAAATTTCAAAGAGTACGTTCTGCCAGGATTTTTGGAAAGGTATGATGGTGAAGACATATATAACGCCGACGAAACTGGCTTACTCTATAAGGCTCTTCCTAGTGGAACATATGCCCCGAAAAACAAAGAAATAAGTGGCCAAAAAAAAAACAGAAAGACAGAATAACACTTCTATTTATTTGTAATTCTAATGGTTCGGATAAATATGTGTTTTCGATTGGAAAATTTAAAAAAACCAAGATGTTTCCAGGGGAAAAGCATTCCTATTCCCTACAAGTACAATAAAAAAGGATGGATGACGATTGCACTGTGGGGGGAAATAATAAAGCAACTTGATGATGAAATGAGGAAAAAAAAGAAAAAAATATTTCTCTTTATCGATAATGCCTCGTGCCACAAAATAGATTTCAAACCTACTGCAACTTTTAGATTGGTTATAAGAATTTTTTGTTTCTTATATCCGTTGTTTTTATATAAGACTTTTTTTTCTTATATCCGTTTTTCTCATATAAGAAAAAAACGGATATAAGAACATTTTTATCGGATTTTTTGTATTTTCTTATAACCGTATAATAGTGTATAGTTTTCTGTCATATATTACATTTGCTGTTAATTATAATATATTTATGTATAAGGGTAGTTTTTTTTAGAGGTACAGAATATTGAATTGGAATAAAACGAAGAATTGGAAAAAATTGTCATGAAATTTACTTTTTTTGAAAGATTGACATTGACATCACAGTACTTCGCACATGAATGCAACGAAATACAGACACGTAACAGCACTGGCGACTGGGGCCATCGGCTGGGACAGAGCAAGACATTAATGCAACAGAGAGAGACAGATAGACACATAGAAGGAAAGCCATATCTGGGCCTGGACGAGCATGCCCTTACAATTAGCCCGGTCCTCAACTAACTAGCTCCAGTTGCGCACTTAAAGTTGGTGCCAATTAAAGTGAGGTCTACCTCTACTGCGTCCAACGTCTGGGTAGGAATCGAAGACTCTCCGAACCGATGTATTGGTGTCCATTTGCTCTAGTAACACCGATTTTTGGATTTTTGGTCTTGCACAGTCCTCTCAAGAATCAAATTGAAGAAGTCACATGACAGTGCCTCGCCTTATCTTAATCCTTCCTTAATTAATATTTTGGTATCGAATGTGTCGGTGATGTCGTTTCTGACCAATTTTTGGAAATTGACATTGACATTGACATCACAGTACCTCGCACATGAATGCAACTAACTTCAGACACGTAACAGCACTGGCGACAGAGATAATCGGCTGGGACAGATCAAGACATTAATACAACAGAGAGAGAGACAGATAGACACATAGAAGGAAAGCCATATCACATAAAGCTACGTGTCACAGAGTGGGATACATAGATTTATATTGTCTCACTTTATTGCACAGGTGGCCTCAGATAAGTTGGCAATTTTCGTAGAAAACAAATGCTGCCGAAGCTGGGGCTTGAACCCGCAGCGTTTGACTTAGCAGTCAACTACGCATTCCTCTGAGCCATGGCAACCAGCATAGTTTTTGGAAAAACTGCGAACATTATTTCTGGAGTGACACCTCTCTACATCCTCGATAGCACACTTTTCTTGATTTTTTTTCTTCTTTCCGAAAAGCCGGTTTGCTCTGATGGATGACTATGTTGACCGTAAAATAGACTTAGTGCGCGAAACATATTTCGAACAGAATCATGCTTTTCAAAATAAATTTACAAATTTGACAGACGTCAAGCTATTCATTTTGAAATATCAAACCAAACTAAAAATAAATCACTTGACAGCTGACAAAATGGCCGTAAGTAAAAACAGTGTTTCCAACTTAAAGTTCTACACCGATTCGAGGCTAAACGCATTCACCGATTTAAACCAAACTTTCACAATCCAATAAGAAGGCGTACTAGCGTATTTTCGATGAACAAGTAAATTAATAGTCACTTCACATTCAAAATTTAGACGTTCTGAATATTATTTCGTCAACACGATGTTTTTTTGCACCGCTTGAGGTTGTTTTCCGTAAAAAAAAAACATTTTGTCGGTACAAAAACCGCTTGCTTAAAATAAAAAAATTAAGTGTTATCGATCCAAAATTCATTTTGGCACGTGCAGTGTGTGCCGTTGCACCATCCTGTTGGAACCACATGTTTTCAAATCCCAATTCATCAAGTTGCGGCAAAAAGGACTCGTTGATCATTGCTCTGTAGCGCTCACCATTCACAGTAACCGTTTGGCCCGCGACGTCTTCGAAGAAAAAAGGTCCGATGACTCCTCCAGCGAAAACAGCACACCATACAGTGACTTTGAGCGGGTGTAATGGCTCTTCTTGGTTACACGCGGATTTTCAGTGCCCCAGAAGCGTAAATTTTGCTTATTTACGTACCCGCTAAGATGGAAATGGGCCTCATCACTCATGATTATTTTTGATGAAAAATCATCTTCCTCTTGGTGGTGATTAAGGATGGCTTGAGCGTATGTTAGAAGCGATCGGCGGTCAGCAGCTAACAGCTGATGCAGCACCGTCTGGACTTTGTACGGAAACATCTTCAAATCTTGTACCAAAATTCGCTGTAAATACCGTCGACTGATACCCATTTGCGTGGCACGTCGTCTGGTCGATGTCGACGGCGCTTCCATGACATCTTCGGCTACAGCAGCAATATTCTCTGCAGAACGGCTACTTCGGGGTCTGCCACGCCTGGCAGCATCTTGTGTTGTGCCAGTCTCTTCGAGGCGAGCGGCTAAACGTCGCAGTGTTTCACCAGTAGGCGTTGGACGGCTAGGAAATCTGCGACGAAATTCACGTTGTGCCAAAGTCACCGACCGATTATTGCTCAAATAAATGTCAACGATATTCCGCGTTCTGGAGCAGTGTAGCGTAACATTGTTTATTAACGTGTATTTCGCATGTGTTCACTACACAAATGTCAAAACAGAACTGACATTAGGGGCCAATCGCAAAATTTATAGCATTTTCTGATAGGAGGATTACTTTTGCGCCACCTTGTACTATAACTACAAAAATAGTCACTTTATCAAATGACTATTTGTGTCTAAAAAAAGTTAAAAATCGTTCAAATAGTTAGAAATACTAAAATATTACCTATCGATCCCTTTGTTGGAATTCGTTCATTTTATAGTGATAAGTTCGCAAGAGTTAAAAGTAAATTTCAAAACTATTTTTAGCAACTAGGTATGGTAGTGGGTGAGTTAGGTGTAACAACGACTCTAACTCTTAAGGGGGACAACCCCTGGCAATTTCTGTTGGGAAATTTTTGACAATTATCAATTGAATGATCGAAATTACAGCAACAACTTGTGTACAGACAACACTATTTTGGTTAGAAGAACTGTTCGATCAAAAAACATTCGCTGGGATATACCTTGAGTAGTAAGTTAAATCTTAGATAACATCAATTTTCTATAACCATTTCGAAAACAAAAAAAGTATGGCCCAACAGGCTCGTTAGTACCCAGGGCCTAGCTTTCTTATTACAACCATTCATGTGTGCGCGGGTACTTCTTAGCCCGACGGCGGGTCCTCCTGTTTTATGCCGACTCCGAACGGCTAAGTTAAGATAAGCTTTTCATGACAATTGATACTACTCGAATGATTTGTCAGATCATCACGAGGGGAGGGCCAGTGAAAAATCATTTAGGTGTTGCTACGGCTGGGAATCGAACCCAGACCTTCTGCACGGCAGTTCATCGCACTAACCATCGCGCCACTGAGCCCGTCCATTTCGAATAACTTCTAAAAATTGGAAATGGAACTTAGTTGTCAACCAAACATTATTGCAATCGGAGCTACTCTTGGTGAGTTAACAAAGTTTTTCGTAATCTTGTATAACATTATTTATAAATTTGACAGTTTCGTGACCGCCTTAAATTCGTTCTTTAAGATTTTTTTTATATTTAACTTAAAATAAGCTTAAGAAAGTGAATTAATGTGGAACGATAAACAGCAGTTATATTTATTTTGTTTATTTTAAATTGGAAAACAAATATTTCAATGAATATTTACTTTATATTATTAATTTTGCAGAAATAAATATTCCACCATTTAACGTACATTTCACATCAAATAAAACTTAAGTTATACTTAAATATTGCTAATAGCTTGTTGCTAATTAATTGCATTTATTTATAATTATTTATATGAAGTCAATAAAGTGCCGAAAAAATATTGTTTGCGTTTCAATAATCAACAATTTTCAAGGAACTAATCATTCTGCTCTATATAACTTTCAGGTAAATATTTCGAAAGATGGGGTCTTTCCTTAGATTCAAAACATTAATTTATACATAATTACTGTGGCAGTAAGAAGCTGTAGAAATTGTAGAAAATAACCGTAAATATTTTTCTTTAATTAAATTAAAAATATTTACATGCACATAGCCTTAAGGGGCGTTATATGTTATGCCAAAGAGTTTAGAACTATCGGGTTTTTCAACAAGGACGCTACAAAAGTTGAGCGACAGGGACAGCAAACGATGCCATATTTATTGCCGTTCTTTTGACATTTATCTTCAGTAAGGTCTGCCATTTCATGATGGAAAGATATACGATCCAACAACGAGTCGAAATTAATAAAATTTGCAACCGAAATTCGGAGTCAGTGGCCTCAACGTTAAGAGCGCTACGTCCAGTTTATGGTCGTCATAATCGTCCTAGCAGATCAACAATTGAGCGGTTAGTGGAAAAATTTGAATCCACAGGCACAGTACAAAATGTTCCCGTGTTAGTGAGACAAAGAAGTGCCCGTAGTGTCGAGAATATTGCTGCCGCTGAGGCTTCAGTTGAAGAAAGCCCAAATGTGTCTCTCACACGTCGTTCTCAAGCGTTGGGCATCTCTGTGACGTCGTTGTGGCGAATTTTGCGAAAAGATCTTGGCCTACATCCTTACAAGATTTAATTGACGCAAGAACTGAAGCCGCTTGACCACCAGAAGCGTCGTATGTTCGTGAATTGGGCTGAGCAACAACTTGAAAATGATTCGGATTTTCATCGAAAAGTCATCTTCAGCGATGAGGCTCATTTCTGGCTGAATGGCTTCGTCAATAAACAAAATATGCGGTATTGGTCAGGCAGCAATCCACACGTACTCCATGAGTCATCATTGCAACCGAAAAAATTACGGTTTGTTGTGGTTTATGGGCCGGCGGCGTCATTGGGCCGTACTTCTTCCGTGATGATCAAGACCGGCACGTTACTGTGAATGAGAATCGCTACCGTTCAATGATAACCGAATATCTTTGGTCCCAATTGGATGATATGGACTTTGAGGACATGTGGTTCCAACAGGATGGCGTCACAAGCCACACAGCGAATGCCACAATCAATTTATTGGAAACCAAGTTGCCTTAAAATGGAATATTTTCCTGAAACCTGGAAACTGGCTAAGGTGGTTCCTATAATAAAGGCTGGAAAGGCCGCTGAAAATCCTGAAAGTTACAGACCAATAAGTTTACTCAGTAATTTGAGCAAAATTTATGAAAAAGTTCTCAAAGAGGCTATCTCAAAACATATCTGTGATAATAGTTTATATCTAAATGAACAATTTGGATTCAGGCCTCACCACAACTCTTCCCACCAGGTGCTTAGAATATGTAACCATGTCAAGATAAATCGTGCAGTGGGCAGATCTACTGGAATGGTCCTTCTTGACATAGAAAAAGCATTCGATACTGTTCGGCATGATGGCCTTCTATATAAATTGATAAATTTCCGCTTTTCCCCATACATTTGTGAAATTGTCCAAAGTTTCCTTACTCGTCGTTGTTTCAAAGTCCATGTAAATAGTGGTGTTTCTGACCTGATATATTTCGACTCGGGTGTGCCACAAGGCTCAATTCTTGGTCCAATTTTGTACAATCTGTATACATCAGACTTTCCAAATTTGCCTGAATGTCATACTGCAATTTTTGCAGATGACACTGCCATATTTTCTTCTCATTTATTCGCTCTCAATGCGATAAAAATATTGGAAAATTATTATAGCAAATGGAAGATTAAATTGAATGAAGGAAAAATGCAGGCTATCTTTTTCACACGAAAAAGAAAGCCCTGCTTTCTTCCAAATAATCAATTACAGATCAATGGATCTTTCATAAAGTGGGAGCCATCCGTTCGTTATTTGGGAATACATCTGGACACAAAACTAGCTTTTAATGAACACATCTACAGGACAATTAAAAAGGTTGGGATTGCAATTAAGATGTTATACCCTTTTCTAAATAGAAAATCATTGCTTTCAATCGAAAATAAAATGATCATTCAAAAAGTAATTTTTCAGGCTGTTTTGCTATATGGATGTCAGGTATGGGGTAATTGTTCGAAATTCCACATACAAAAATTGCAAGTATCTCAAAACAAGTTACTGAAAATGATGTTGAATTTGCCATGGCATCATTCAACTCTAGATGTTCATTGTAAAGCAAATGTTGAATTGATTTCAGATAGGATACATAAACTAAGGCTTAAATTTCTAGAACGCTGTAGTTTTACTGAAAACCCCCTTATTAATGACTTAATCACGATTAACATGTAATTCAAATTTTTGTTGTTTTTTTTAATTATTAATTGTTTTTGTTATTTATTTATTTATTGAATGCTCTTAATCATCTAATATATTCTTACTTATTTATCTATTAATGTTTTTATTTATGCATTAATTTATTTATTGTGTTTGTTTGCTTAATTATTTATTTATTTACTTATTTATCTATTTATTTATTTAAATCAAATTATATTATTTATTTATTTAATGAAATTATATTATTTATTATTTCACTCTTTGAGTGAAATATTTATTCCCTTCTGGAATTAAAACAAAACCAAAATATGTGATACCACTTGGTCGTGCGATTAGACGCCGTTAGACTATTTCCTGTGAGGCTATTGCAAGCCTATGGTCTATGCCAACAAGCCAGCGACGATTAGATGAACTTCGTACGAATATCGAACTTGAAATTGCAGCAGTATCGTCCGATTTATGCTTGAAAACCGTCGAAAATTGGGTTCAGCGTCTGGACTTCTGCAAGCGTGCCCGTACATAACGGCATCCAACGTACTTTCACACAAATAAAGAATTTCAATGATATCCAAAACCGTTTTTATTTTATTTAAAAAAAAACTTTTGTAGCACTCTTATTGAAAAACCCTTTACATACAGTTCGCATCACAGCTAAAAATTTTGTAGCCGTTTCAGACGCGGGCGGTAAGTGCGAAGGGGAAATTTCGTAGATCGTATGCAAGGCTGTCGTCTGATGCCGGGGTAGCAATTTGAACACTGGGGTATCAATATCAGTACCCCACATAGAAAATATTCGTTGTATGTGATGCGCATTTTATGTAGTTCTTTACTCTTTGGTTATACCTACTTCTTAAATAGTTATAATCGACTGCTAAAAAGTCAAGTACAAACAATATAAACCGATAATAAAAATACTTACATTAAACTATTTTAATTAAATATATACAACAATTAAATGCTAATTTTGAAAAATTCATTGATTTACAATCAAATAACTATTCTTAATAACTAAATTGAAATATTATATTGAAACATCAAAAAATAACAATAAAATAATAGAAAATAATTATTTTAACTAATGATATTACACCATTCTATATTTAACTTTTTTTTACTATTCCCGATTCTTATTTTTAAAATAACTTGTTAAAAAATAATCATAGTTAAGTAATTATTTCTCTGAGTGTAATCAGTAGTAAACATTTACAGACATTTGATAGGTTGTTTAACTCTCAAAGTATCACTTCAATGCAAAATCGATTTTCACATTAAAGCAACTTTGTCTAGAGGTCGCTTAATCTAAACACATGACGGGCTTAGTGGAGCGATGGTTAGTTCTATGAACTCCCGTGCAGAAGGTCTGAGTCCGATTCCCAACCGTAGCAACACCTAAATGATTTTCCACTGTCCCTCCTCTCGTAATGTTCTGACAAATCATCCGAGTTGTATCAATTGTCAATTGTGCGAAAGCTCGTCCATTTGTACTAACGAGCCTATTGCGCCAAAATTTTTGGCTTTTGACTGCGTTTTGAGTTTGTTTAGGGCCATTTTAAAATAAATTTTGAAAGATCAGAGAATTTTAATTTTAATATTTTTTTAGTATTTATTTAGAGTTTCTGTGTTGAAAAGTGAAAGCAAATCAATAAAAATTAACTCAAGCTGCATTTCTTTTGTAAATGATTTAAATGTTGTTTTACTTTTAAATTCATTTTTTATTTACTTAAAATATTAACTTACTACTAGACAAAAATGCTTAAATCTGACTTATCAATAACTGGTTTACCTTATCTAACTTATCGGCCCACTAAGGGGTAATATTTAGCTGTTTTATTTTTCCTTTGGGCTTGAATTTGTCTGGTTTTTTTATATTTAATTTTAATTAACAAAGAAAAAATAAAAAACTTTGTATAGTGACTTTTAATGATTTAAATGTTGTGAATTTTATAAATACAAACAGACCAAAAGCTACGAGACGAAAAATTAACAAACCGAGAATTAACCCAATAAAACTCCAAGACATATACTTATGGTAAAAGTATCGTATCGATTATCTAATATGGAAAAGCTTATTTTCCTTGTGCGATCCGATCTTGAATGATCAAATGGGGGTGGTCAAATTTCTGCTGATCTTAAAGTGATGCTAACTGTAAGATATTTGGGTCGAAATGCGGTATATTATTATAATCTACGATCTCACTACACAATATAATTCTTGAGCTGATACAGTTTATGTGCTATTTATCAGAGGGTTGACAAAGGCGTATCCCTCAAAGAGATCGCAATTTTCAGAAATTCCAACAACAGTGTCTGAGCAAATCAGAGAGATTAATGGAACATAAACTTGTATATAATTTCAATTTTTGTACTAGATTTGTATTGTATTATTGCCTACGATTTTTGAAACAATTATCGTTTAGTTAAGCAGCAATAAAAATCGATAAGAGAAACAAATTTAAGCAACGCTGCTTAGAGACAATTTAAATATTTAAGCAAGCTTAACTGAATAACCTCTGGAACACATTTTTAAGAAAATATAATAAATAAGGCTGTTAGTCTTAAGGCATTATTTAAGACTGTGCGGCCTGGTTTTTTTAGTGAGAGATCATCCTAGTTTCGGGATTAAACTCGAATCAACTCGAGAAAGTAGTTTTTCAGTCAATTTAAATTTCAGCGAGATATCATCCTAAGTCGGGATTAAACTCGAATCAACTCGAGAAAGTAGTTTTTCAGTCAATTTAAATTCAGAGTTAACTTCAAGTTAACCGAACAAGGTTGGTCAGTTAACCCTGGGACTAAATGATCGGATGTTTTTGGCAGATGATAAAATGCCAACCAAACAATTATTTTGAATTTCATTTGTGTGGAAATTTTATCCAATTTTGAGGAACTAAATATGCGTTCAATATATTAAATTTCAGATCCTAGCGACTCGAAGCGGTTTTAGATGTTGAGTTTGATTGCTTTAAGAAGAAAAATACTTGTAAAATCGCGTCAAACGCAATTTGGAAAAGGACAGCTGATAAGTGAGCTGTTCCAGATTGTATACACTTCGATAACTTTTTGACAGAAAAATCGACGCATCATGACGAATAAAATCACCAAACACGAAGTTAAACTTAATACAGCACTGAAAAACTGCTTCATTACTTAACTTTGGATTGAATTTATTACGGTATAAGTTAACTCAGAGCAAAGATTATGAAGCCATACAGCCGACGAATTGAGAACAAAAAAAAACATAAACTTTTGCTCACCAGCTTCATGGTACGGGCGGGAGCCGTGCACGTGAGCACATGAGAACTGAGATCCAAATCATACGACCCGCCATAGAAGAAATTTTCTTGTATGCAATGCGTCTCTGTATGGCTTTATGATCTTTGCTCGGCACTGAAAAACCGGGCCTATGTCAATTGCGTTAAAATATTAGCCAGTAGATAGATTTTGCCATTAGTATGGTGGAAGAGACTTCAACATTTGTACCTGCTAAATTGCTCGCTAAAATTTATAGATAAAGTGGCTAATTTTTGACATTTGGTATATTCACGGTGGAGTGAGATAAATGGAAAACACACTCGTGGATTAATCGTCATTACCACAGTGTTCACATGTGTCGGGAAAATAACAAATCATTCAGAATATAAAATAACAAGGAAAGAGCATTTATTTTAATTTTAAATAAATTAAAATTGGATTTTGAAAATGTATGATTACAAAAATTTTATGATTTCATTCGTTTTTCTGTATTTGATATGCGAAATATGCTTAACTTGAACAAAGTGCGATGTATGTCCTTACTCATGAACACAAATCATACAACAATATTTTGTTTATTTATAATAATAAATAATTTATTGATTTTTTGATGATCTCTCTGAAAATTGTTCAGCATTTTTTGAATACAAAAAAATATAAAGAAAGGAAATTTGTTTTAATTCTTTTGGGAAATTATTGAAAGTTGTAGTGTGAAAAAAATTATTTAATCCAATTGACACAGCAAAAAGCAAATATTTTGGTTACCCCTGATGAAATGTTAAAAATTAGCCAGTGGATAAAATCTAACCTCTGTTTTAACGCAATTGACAAACGGCCTGAAAACCAAAATGCATATTCGGTTTAGTATCAAAGTCTTACTGCAAATAATTAAACGTTTTTCAATTTAGTTTTACGAAAAAATGCATTTTTGGACTTAAGTCGTTTTTTGACTAGCGTCAACGATTTTTAGGTGGAGAAGAAAAATAAATATTGGGAAATCCCGAAGGTATAACTTTTATGTTCTTGGTAAAATAAATGCAATCACAGAATATCTTCCCATATCTTCTTTCACTGCTTTTATAGCACTCACTTAATTTACTATGGCCACTAAAAACAACGTTTTTAATTTTATTTTATGAGTATATTAACGCTTACATAAATTTAAGCTGAATAATACATCAGTATGTACCATTTCTCTAGTTTTTTTTTAAGTAAATAATTCACTTAAATAGATACAAATCACAATAATTCTAACCACAAAATTTCACCTTGATTTGCTTTTTTTCACAATTTTTTTGCACAGTAAAAAATAAAACTGCATTTTATTGCAACTTTATGACAGACCTAATGAACATTATCGCACTGTTTTTTTTTTTTTTTTTTCATAGTTAATTTAAATTTTTTTTTCAGATATTTTTTTCCGATTTTTTTGTTGGTATTTCACATGTGTGCCTTATTTAATTTTAATTTAATTAAAAAGCAACACTTAACAAATTGCCACGTGACGATTATTCTCAACATAGCCATACACATACAGAAAAATGTAAGTAGGTATATCCAACAAGAAAAAAATTGGCGCGCAAGTTATTTAAAAAAAAAGAAGAGACAACTTTGACATTTAACATAATTGATGACGTCAACCAAAAGCCACATCAGATCATTGGGGGATAAAGGGCAGATAATGGGCGTAGTTTAAGTTATTATTGTAATTTGCATTTATCTTTTTTTTTAAATTATGTATGCAGTTTATTTTTTTTTTAATTTAAAAAAAAATAAACACTTAAAAAATGTTGCACTTTTTATATAAAAAAGGGAAAAACAATAAATTTCGTATTTCTAAAAATAACTTCAGATTTAAACTAGATATATATATATATAGATATTAATTTTTATATTAATATTTTTTTCTTAAAAAAACAACAGAAAAACACTTTTATTAATTTAATTGTTGGTCATCAGCTCTCCAAGAGCACGGTATGAAGTTCCTACAATTTGTAAAATACACGTAGGAACTCTATACCTCGCTTATGGCAAAAAGCAGATATTTTCAGGAACATTTTTTTTTTAAATAAAAATTACTTAAAAAAACACACACACTATTTTCACTAAAAATTAATCACAGAAGATATCCATCGATTTTTATCGACTATTCTTGCATTTAATACAAAAAAAAACACTTGCTAACACTGAAGCACTTTAAATTTTTTTTTCATTTTAGAACGCATGCGTTGCTTACTATCCGCGATCTATGACCGATCAGTCACCGAGTTCAACTGACTGAGTGAAATAAACATTCCGTTACGCTAAGCCGCCAACAATCGACTAAGTCTGCGGCTATGACTGGCGTTCACGATTATTCCGTTTTCAGCGTTCATTCGTCGGGAAAATACGTTTTCATTTTCTTTTTTCTTATTTTTTTCTCTTTAATAGTGGCCTTCCAATAAGGGAGGCGTTGCGGAGAGCACAAAACTACTCTGGAAGGGTGAACACTGAACACTGAACACACTCTCCATTTGTGAAACTCGAATTCGAAAATAATGATGGACGAGCACGGGATATTTTTCGCACTTCCAATGGAAAAGAGAGAGCAAACGAATTTTAAAATCCACCAACGAACGGTGAACCCGGTGAACATTCACCAACAACGGTCGACAACGAACTGTTCACGACAATACTGTTGGAAGATTGAAACCACCACCGCAGCGGTGGTGGCCCGCTAACGAAACACAACCGACAACGACTCGGGATTATTTTGTTGACACACATACAACAGTATCGCGTACAACATTGTGAGAGTGAAAGAGAGAACGTATGAGTATGACACAGAAACGATAACTGCACACGTACACCGTTGTTTAACTGTTTTTAACTGCCTCTGTGAACTGTATACATGGGCATGTGTGCACGCACACTCACACTGGTTTACCGTTTTTGTAGCGCGCGCGACTCCCTCATTCCTATTCGCTCTATTTGATGGTGCTATCTCGGTCCTCGGTGTGGTTTCTTATTTTTGTGGCTTTGTAGCTGTGTGGTATGAGATTTCGTCCTTTCACCCGCCCCAAAAAATGTGAAACAACATATTGCTATTCCGTATGCGTTGACGACAGTGTCTCTGTCTATGACATACGCACTGAATTTTTGAACGCGATTACCGTTTTTTGTTGTTTTGTTTGTGTGGCTCTCAAGAATTTTTTTTTGCGTTCGTGCCGCGGGCTAAATTCGGTTATTTGGCCTCGCTGTGGTGCGTACGTACCAAAAACAGGAGAATTGCTACCGAAAAAATGAAAACGGAAAGAGAAGACCAACTGAGATGGTGTGTGTGTGGAAAAGTCATCCATCGTTGTTGTTGAACTTACGTTTCTTTAAAAAAAAAAAAAACTTCCACAAGTTTGATGATCGCTTGTTTACGGTTCGTTGTGGCTGTGTGGTAGTGGTTTTATTTTGTTTTTTTTTTTCTGTCAAAAAATTCAACTGTGTTCACGTATTTGGTTGTCATGGATGTTTTTTTTTCCAGTGATTTTACGATTTTACACGTTCAGGCATTTAATGGTTTTACCTTTGGTTTACATTTTTTAATCGTTTTTGTTGTTGTTTTTCTTTTTTTTGTTTTATTTCTTTGTTTACTGAAATTTATTTGTTTTTTATCAGTTTTTGACGATAATTACGTGCTTCACGTGCTGCTTGCTACAGATCGGCTTCCGCCGATAGCCGTGCTGCAATTTAGATACGTTGAACTTTGTTGAGTTAATATTTTTTCGTATTTTTTAAAAAGAGTTTTTTTCGAAATAAATTTTCGCAAATTTTCTTCTTTTTTTCGAGTTTTTATTTTTATATTTAATTGTATGCAAAGGTTAAGGATACCATTTAAATAAAAATTGTTATTATTTTTATTTAAGATATGAAAATGCATATTTTAACTGGCTGTGGATATACATAATATAATCCCGTGCTATTTTTGGAAATTTAATATGCAGATTGGTATAAAATGTCTTAAATGTTTTTTTTGTTAAAGAATAATGGACCTACAAAATTGGAATTATTTATTGCTTATAATTAATGCAAAAAAAAGTGACGTAGGTAGGTACGAACAAAGTTTGTCTTAGAGATTAAAAACGAATTATTCTATGACGTAAATAATGACGCTGTTACCAACGTAATTTTGTAACAAAATGAATGGGTTTTTTTTAATTAATTAATTAACAGGATTTTTGAAATTATTAAATGAGAAAATTATTCAAATGTTTTTGATATTCAGTTGAAATGAGACAGAAGGCCTAAAATTCAAATGAATTTCGAAGAATATTTTTTGTTTTGATTAATTTTTTTTGTTTTTTTTGCATGTTTTATCAATGTTATGAAAAAAAAGATTGTCATATATTTTTACATACAAATTGCCTATAAAATTGGAAGATGGTATTTTTGTACGCATTTGTGCGTTTATTTACAATTTTAAATATGTATTCCAAACTGTAATGCTAACTGCAGTATTTACTCCTATTTACAAACTTAATTGGATTTTGATTCATGATATGCGTTTTTGACATTGCGAACATTAGGTAATGAACTTGGATACGTTATTGTCAAAATGTATCCATAGATTTGGAAAATAATGAAAAATTTAGTTAAAAGGTTGAAAATTTAAAATGCCTCTTAAAAATTTTTTTAAAAATTCCTTTGAAATTCGAAAATAATTCCTCGCCCTATTGCCACAAAAACGTTTGTCAATATTTGATAATTTTCGATTTTTTTTTGTAAATTTTTCCTTTTTTTTTATACTATTTTTAATTTTTATGAGCTTCAAGAATACTCTTGTAAAATGCTAGCTTCTATTCTACTTCACTTAGAGGTACAATTTTTGGTTACAATATATAATTCTTTATTTCAAGTTAAGTGGCATACCAGCCAAAAATCGTAAAAAATGTAGTTACATACTTGTGTCACTAGGGCGACAAATTGTCCATCGTAATAAGTGGGGGAATCGTAACTGCCATTACCAGCCCATACAAGATGTCAAACCTAGCTTCTTCATTCAACCTCCTGTTTAACTCCGATTGCAAACGGCAAAATTAAAAAATTCGCTGCTCCATCAGGGTCGGAAACGACCTTACCGACACATTCGATACCAAAAAAGGATTTAGGCAAAGCGATGCGCTTTCACGTTACTTCTCCAATTTGATTCTTGATAACATTGTGCAAGACTCCCGAGCTAACACCAGAGGCACAATTTTCAAAAAAATCGGTGCAACTACTATCATACGCCGACTATAATGACATCATTGGTAGAGCTAAACGTGATGTCGTAGCCACTTTTTCTAGTACAAAGAAGGAAGCGGAAAAAAGGGGTTTAGCAGTAAATGAGGGTAAGACCAAGTATATCCTGTCAAAACGAAAGGACACACAAAATCGACGAATTGGACAGAACGTCACCATTTACAGTACGGGACTTTGTCAATCCCGGCTCCCCTACATCTCGTCAGAAATCAATCGAAGAATTACTCTTGCCAACCGATGTTTCTTCGGGCTAAGAAGGCAATTCAGTAGTAAAGCCCTCACTCGAACTACTAAGGAGATCTTATATAAGACCCTGATCATCCCAGTCCTGCTCTACGGCGCTGAAGCATGGACCGTCTCAAAAGCGGATGAAGAAATCCTTGGTCGATTTGAGAGGAAATTTATTCGAAAAATCTTCGGTCCCGTTTGCGTTGACGGGCTATGGAGACGAAGATTCAAACAAGAACCATACGAGCTGTACAGCGACATGCCCCTGGTCAGAAAACTCCACATTGGACGTTTAAAATATCTAGGACAAGTAGAACGAATGGACACCAATACTCCGGCTTGCAGAGTCTTCGATTCCCAGCCAGACGTCGGTCGGACGCAGAGAGGAAGACCTCGCCTTAAGTGGCGCGCACAACCAGAAACCGACCTGAACCAACTTGAAGTGCGCAACTGGAGGCAGTAAGCTAAAGACCGGGCTAAGTGGAAAGGCGTGTTGGTTGAGCCCCAGGTTCATTATGGACTGTAGTGCCACTTTAGTGAGTAAGTATTAACAGGAAAATGTGTACGAAAAATGTTCATCAGTATTGCGCTCAATGTATCTTCTGCACGTTTAGACATTGTTAAGATGTCTAGAACTATTTTTTCTATTTTAAGAAAAAAAAAAACAAACTTGGTGTCAAACTAATATACCTACCCCCAAGTGATAGGGTGTATAAAAGGTATGATAAGCAAGACTTCATTTTTCAAAAATTAGTTGGGCTTAAGAAAAACCTCATAGTCGGGATGTTAAATCTAGCATTTCCGAAAAATACCAGTTCAAAAAACACACGATTTCCCCATTAGTAAAAAATTTTTTAAAAGCTTTGTTTCTACTTCACAATCTACTTCACAAAGCAACCGCCCATTTCAGTGACATCGACTTAAAAAAATCTTCTAAGAATGTCGATTATTAAGTGCTAAAATTCCCCCACAGTCGATTAGCAAAGCCCTTTCGTCATTAAAATTTCCACACATTTTTTTTTCCAAATAAATTAACAAATTCCGCAACTAGGTATACGGTATACACCAATTAACTGCACATGGTTAGAATGCAACAATACAAACAAAAAAATTGTATCTGAAATAAAATATAAACAAAAGTTCGACATTTTTCCTTCAACCCTACAATACACACAGTCCAAGGCCATCACACATCAGAAAGACCCAGCGCATTGCATTCTTCTGACATCATTTCACTTTTTTGTTCGTTGTTGCAAGTGTAAAAACTTAGAAGCTGATTACAGCACGATGCATGTGTTCATGATCACATATGGACTCAAGGATTTGCATTGTATTCGAGTTGGAAAAGTCATCTTTTGAGATACATCATCATCATAATCATCTTCATTGGCATTTAGGTTGGGGTGTGTTCACTTTACGCTTCACTTGTATGTCGGGGCACTATCAGCCCCAGTAGCAGCAGCATGTAAACATCTCTCATGGTGTATATATTTAAAGTTTTTTTTTTTTTGTATTCATATGAATAACTGATACATGCAATAATTTATTATCAATTAACATATTACGTGACTTAATTCACGTTCTAATCTCAAATTAGCAATCTATCACGTTAGTCAGAAGCATATGTATGTGTGGGGCACAGTCGATGGTAAAAGTGTGATGTCACGAATGTGTTTTTTTTGCCGTTTTTTTAGAAATGAGAAGCATAAAGATTTTCAATGAAACTATATACGTGGGAGATTTTTTCAGCGAACATTTTTTTTACGATTTGATTGACAGTAAGCAAACTTAGGAAACAATGCAAATTTAGTTTTGCTGTCTAAAATAAGGCTGAAATCATGGATCGATAAATCAATTTTTTGCATTTTTTAAATTAAAGCCTTGTGCCAACTGAGTTACAATTTTAGCCAACGTATAATTTTTGACATATAAATTATTTCTGGTCAATATTTTGGTTGCTAAATACAAAAATCATATCACAAGGTAACAATCCGCTGTGCGAATCGTTGAATAGCCTATCCCATTCCATCATTATATTAAACATTCCCAGCAAGTGGTCGTGACCGAAATCATTACGAAGATGGGACACAGAACATGCCCATTACAAATACAATTTTTTTTTGGCGCAACAGGCTCGTTAGTACCCAGGGCCGAGCTTTCTCACAACCATTTATGTGTGCGTGAGTACTTTTTGCACGATGGCGGGATCATCTGTTTTATGCCGACTCGGATTATTTGTCAGTACATCACGAGCGGAGGGCCAGTGAATAATCATTTAGGTGTTGCTGCGGCTGAGAATCAAACCCAGAACTTCTGCGCAGCGGTTCATCGCACTAAACAATACGCCGCTGAGCCTAAACATTGCTCAGATAATATATAGAAATCTGTTATGGTTTCATAAAAAACGTTTTTCTATTGCATATGCTGTGGAGTTGGATGTACAAACCGTTTTTATAAGAAAATGCCCACAAAGTGGACGTTAGTTAAAATGATCTATAGATGAAGTCTTTATATTAATATTACCAATGTTTTTGCATTGAAAGTTTTTTGTTCTTTTTAATTTGACCGACAATCGTTTTTTTAATAAAAAAAAGTCCCAAAAAATGGGCGTGGCTCAAACTTTATATAAACGAAATATGTCATTCAGACACTCAGGCCTATCGCGAATAAACTTTCCCGTACACAAATCGATCTTTCTGCCAGCCAAGAATGAGGCCTGCAAGGCTTAGCTGGTGAAGACAAGAGCCTGCAAGGCTAAGCAGGTGAAGACAAGAGCTGCCATTGAGCTCCATAGGCAGAGAAGAAGGGAAAAACACCGGCTTTTCAGTTAAAAGAAAAAAAGCATGAAAAGCGTTACGGTCAATGATCGTAACGCTTAGTATATGTTGTCAACACGAAAGGACACACAAAATCGACGAATCGGACAGAACGCCGCTATTGACAGTTATATCTTTGAGGTAGTACGGGACTACATCGGCTGCACTATTAACACTGACAACAACATCTCGTCAGAAAAACGAAGAAATACTCTTGGCAACCACTGTTTCTTCGGCCTAATAAGGCAATTCAGTAGTTAAGCCCTCAATCGATTTACTTAGGAGATCCTATATAAGACCTGCTCTAACGCGCTGAACGTTTAAAAAGCGGATGAAGAAATCCATGGTCAATTCGAGAGGAAAATTCTTCGAAAAACCTTCGGTCCCGTTTGCGTTGACGGGCTATGGAGACGAAGATTCAATAATGAACTATACGAGCTGGACAGCGTTATGCACCTGGTTGAAAAAAAACTCCGCATTGGACGGTTCAGACTGCTAGGACATGTAGAACGATTGGACACCAATACTGAGGCCCGCAGATTCTTCGATTCCCAGCCAGACTCAGGACACTGTAGATGAAGTCCTCGCCTAAAGTGGCGCACACAATTAGAAACCGACCTCAACCAACTTGGAGTGCGAAAATGCAGGCAGTTAGCTAAGGACAGGGCTAATTGGAGACACATTGGTTAAGGGGGAAGGTTCATTCCGGAATGCAGCGCCACTTAAGCATTTAGACAGACTTTATAAAGTCATACAGATGACGCACTGCATACAAGAAAAAATGATCTATGGCGGGTCGTACTGGCACAGCCCGTTATATTTGTGGATCTCGTTTCTCGTGTACGCACGTGCACACCGCCATTCCGTGCCATGAAGCTGGTGAGTAGAAGTTTAGGTTTTTTATTCTCAATGGGTCATCTGTATGACTTTATTATCTTTGAATAAGAAAAACAATCGATAATATTGGAACGATGATACCGCAAACGTAAACTGATCACAACTTAATGGCATTGACTCGATTTTTTTTATTTACAATATGAACACTCACTTGCACTTTTCACAACAAAACCGGGGTAAAATTCAATAGCACCAGTAGTTACGAAAACTTGGTTTGTGTGTTGAACGCTGTTCTTCTACATATAGCGATACTAATTGACATGAATCAGGAGAAATATTTTCTATCGATTAAAATTTATATGAATTTTGGACCGATTAACATTTTTTTTTTGTTTTAGGCGAGTGGCAAACATTTTTCTTACGAATAACGCTCTCAAAAAGTGTGGCAAAAAACTTCGTGTTGACGAAATATAGACATTCAGAGTCTAAATATCTAGCTCAAACATTTTCTCAAAATTCCTTGCGATTTAACTAAAAAAAGAGGTTTTTTTAGATATAATTCCAAGCCCTACAAATTTTATCTTAAGTGATCACAAAATTTCCGCTTTGACTGTAAAACCTTGATAGTGTGATATGCATTATATTAACTCAATTTTACTTAAAATGAATATTAATACGGTTGCATTTATTTATCGGAGTGGCATTTTAATGTGGGTGTTTGCTGATACTTGTGCACATTAAAAGTACCTTTACCACGTTATAAAAGTTAGAAAAATATATAAACAAAACTTTTAATGGACTTGTTATGGAATGAATTATTATAATTCTTAGAAATTTAATTAATATTCCCTGCAACTTTATTTATCTATATTGAATATTAAATGCCCTAGATGTAGATCAAAACAAGGGTGGGTTGGTCATTTTGTAAAGGGAGTGTGTGGGCACATTTATGAGGTAAGTAACTATTTTTGGGAAGGTGATAAGTTTTTAAGAACACAATCACCCCTATCGAGGTATCTGTTGGGAACAAAATTTTACCCGATTTGTTCAATATCGGAGAATTTTCTACCGAGGTATCCGTTCGGATTTGCATTTCGAGCAGATTTTCCGACGAAATGTATCGCACATGGTCGCACGACGGCTTAATACGTTAAGTCAACAATTGACAGCTACGCGTTGATTTCCTTCGGAAGTTCTCCAAAATTGTGAGTAAAATAATAAAAAAAATCATTTTGTGTAGTCCTGTAGAAAAATATCGACAAGAAATATTTGCTTAAATATTTTTTTTCACTAACTTTTCACATTTTTGTCACAAAGGTGACAGATTGCCAAAAATTCGCGAATGTTTGCTCATTTATATTATCCCGCAACGGATACTTCGATGGTAAACTGAGTTCCGATCGGAACTGACTTTGGTTTCGGAAATTCTTTGAATGGATTCCTCGATAGGGCTGAATAATCCGATCAACTAAAAAAGCACAATGTATACAAAAAGTGAAAAAAAAATTTTTTATATAGGAGTAGACATGAATGGAGAAATTAATTATAATTTCGAATTTTTTGCGGAATAGTTGTTTATAATACAGCAAATGAACATCGGGTTACAAATTTTGTGCAATACCGAATATTTAGTTCATGTTATGGAATTTTATAGGACGTGGAATTGATTTTTGAATTTTAGAGCTTCAAAAAAATCTTTTTGACTCATTTTTACATTTCAAATCTCAATACAATATTTTTGAAGTTTCTTTTTCCAATATTTGTTTATCTTTTAATTTATATTTTAAGTTTTTATTAACAACAAAAAAAATTCGACGAATAATAGGTAATTAGGGTAGGACATACGGCGCAACCCTATTCTGTAAGCTATATGTTCCTTGAAATAGAATCCACATTTTCATTGCGTTGTATTGCTTTTTTTTAAATTAAAGTAAGTCGTTGATCTCTGGTCAAAATCCCGAAAGTGGCAACACTTAAGCTTTTTTCACCTATTGCGAAAGTTTGACAAACAAGAGTGACACTGACACTAGAAGCTACTTAAATGTTCCGTTCGGATACTGCGTTAAGGAGGAGGTTACATTTTTTGTGGCAAAAGTAATAACTTGGCAACATACACAAATAAGGGAGAAGCTAGATTTGAGAGCACGTTATGGACCATTAATGCCGGATATCTCATTTTACATTAAAAAAACCTGACATTTGACGCCATTAGTTGAGTCAATTCCTTCCCCCATAAATATCCATTGGGAGTAGTCCAAATTATACATGGTAGGACATAATAATGCATAACCACTTAAGTCTGTTAAAAAATCTATTAAGGTCTGATAGCAATATCTCTTACGAGCTGCCTAAACAGTCCAAGAAGAGTGCTTCCATGGTGGATGAACGGCATTTCTATTAAATGGAACAAGAGGTGTTCCACAGACTCTGTTTAATTTGTGAAGACCACTAGCATTTTAGTCATAAATTCTTTGATCCAGTTTCCGGTTTATACCGCAAGGTGTTGCAAAAGTTCTTACCCGATGTTCATTGGCTGCAATTTTTGAAATTTTTTTCGCAAGAAAATCGAAAATATTGCTACGCGATTTATGTCTAGTTGACATATATTTTATATCTGGTTACTTTACAAATGTCAAATTAAAATTGACTTTTGCCGCCATCTGCAAAAATTATTGCACCATCAGAGGGTGATGACTTTTGCGCCACCTGCTAAGGATGATTTTTTAAGAGTCAAGTTTTTCAGGTTGGCAGCACTGGTTAGTAATGGCGTCCAAACGTCATCTGTCAAAGTGAAAAGTTTTCAGTATATTCTGCCATTTAATCATGGCAAGACTTACAAACGAGCAACGAATGCAAATTATTGAATTTTTATCAAAATTCGTGCTCTGTGAAAAATGTGCACCGTTTATTACGAGCATATTATAGTCGTCATACACACATGCCATACAAGATTTACCGATGCATCCCGGAAAAACGACAATTTGGTGTGTTTTACGGGCTGGTGGCACCATCGGTCCATTTTTCTTCAAAAACGACCGTGGAAGAAACGTTACCGTCAACGGCGAACGAGTCGGCATAAAAGAGGAGGTCCCCACCATCATGCAAAAGTTGACACGCACACATGAATGGTTGTGAGAAAGCTCGGCCCTGGGTACTGACGTTCCTGTTGCGCCAAAAATTTATATTTGTAACATATTTTGCAGTTTTTGTCCCACATGAAGAGCGGAGATTACTGTCATCAGGAAAGTAATTCATTGGATTACAATAGAAGTCATTAAAAAAAATGAGAAAAAGTATAGGAGACAAAACGGAGCCGTGGGGAACTCGAGTAATTATTTCATGGGTAGCGGATTTGAAACCGTCCAAAACGACTTGGATTGAACTTTTCGAGAGGTAGTTTCTAATGCATAGAAGAAGAATTTCACCGATACCAAAAGTACATACTTGGATTAAACTTTTCGAGAGGTAGCTTGTAAGCCATATAATAAGAGCTTCATCGATACCTAAGGTACCCATTTTCAAGGAAAAGCCTTGATGGCAAACCCTGTCAAATGTCTTTGAAATATCATGTGCAACGACATTGTTTTCGCCACCAAGGTGGATTGATTGGTTAAACTTTTCGGTGAGGAATGTCATCAGCTCACCAATGGACCTGATGCTACGAAAACTGTATAGTCGGTCTTTGAGAAGTTTTCGAAACTCTGGATATTTCATAATTTGACGGTGAATCGGCGTTTCCATGACCTTTGAATGAAGGCAGGAAAGTACAATTGGTCGGTAGTTGGAGAAAAAAAGAAAATTAGTCTCTTTTAGCGACGGGCTGGACAGTTGGGAGAGAAGAAAATTTGACTCTTTTGGACAAATGCTGCAAAATGTCTGAAGTTGGAGAATGAAGAAAATTCGTGTTTCCCAGGGACGAGCTGGACAAATGCTGCAATTGGTCGGAAGTTGGAGAGCGAAGAAAATTCGTCTCTTATAGGGACGAGCTGGACAAATGCTGTTTTCCATCTGCTCGAAAAGAATCCTAATGCTTAGGACAAATGGAAAAGCTTACGCAGTTGATTTTGCTAGCGTGGAAAGGCACCTCTTGAGAATTATGGGGGAGATATCATCTGAACTGAGACTTCGGAAGTTGGGGAAAGAAGAAAATTCGTGTTTTTAGGGACGATGTGTATAAATGCTACAATTGGTCGGAAGTTGAAAAAAGAACCAAATTCGTCTCTTTTACGGACGGGCAGATCATATGCTGAAATTGGTGGGAAGTTAGAGAGAGAAGCAAATTCATCTCTTTTAGGAACGGCCTGGACAAATGCTGTTTTCCATCTATTCGGAAAAGAATCCAAATGACTAGGACAAATGGAAAAGCTTACGCAGTTGTTATTGCTAACGTGGAAAAGCACCTCTTGAGAATTAATGGGGAAGATATCATCTGAATTAGATGATTTCTGAATGCTTAGATCAAATAGTACTGTTGCTACTGTAATATTGCGAAAGTGAACTGATGTTCCACATTCTCAGGAGGAGACTTGGCCGCAAAATGCCCACCAAGCAGATGGACTTAGTCTAGAGCGGTGGCATCTGGAATATCATTGTAAATGAGCGTTGGGTTGGAAGATGATGTCAAATTCTTAATATTGTTAACAAACGACCAAAAGTTGTTACCACCTTTTGGCAAAGATTATACAGTTATACAGATGACTCACTGCATAAGAGAAAAATTGTTCTATGGCTGTTCGTACTAGCAGAGCACTCCATATGTTTGGATCTTGTTTTTCATGAGTGCACGTGCACCCCGCCCGCCCGTACCATGAAGCTGGTGAGCAAAAGTTTCTGTTTTTGTTCTCAATGCCTCTTAGCTTTGGGACATAGTCGAATTTTTTTCCACAGCTTTAGGGGAGGGAGACTTTGACACGCTTAATGTGGGCATTACAGTCGTTTCTGCCTCGTTTGAACTGTAATCGGGTTTCTTCATTAGAATTGGTCTTATATGACCGAACATTTAACACTTTCAAACTGTACAGCTCAAGACATTCCACATTTGCCTTAGGTTTGATACTCATTACCCGGTGAGGTAGAAAGAATATTTCTATTTGGACATGTTTTCGTGACGTTTTTCTCAAAGCAAATGCTTCACACTGAAACAGAATCCATAATCATATATATTGGAACTAATTCAACTCAACTGAATTTAGTGTCACGGCCTTAAATATTTGCCTACAAAGAAACGAAATTTTCAACACTGAACCTGAGAATATACGCATCAACATTCAGGTGTTTAACCGGAATCTCTTCCTCCTTAGCATGCCCGCAATATCTCTCCAATTACCCAAACGGAAATGAACCAAAATCCTGCCCATTCTCCACAATCTAAGGATAATTGCATCTTGCCAACGTATTACTCTGGAAACACTGAAAACATAATTCATATCCACCCCGTTTGCTAAGCCCCCTTATAAATTCCGCTCGGAAAACTTTTCACATAACACCCACAGTTCGCCTACGACTAAAACATACTCACGCACTTTTTCCAAAAAAAAAAAAAAATTCAATTGCTTTGCATAAAAATGGTCGTCCACCCCCAAAGCGCCCGCCGGCCGCATAAGCAGTGAAAGTAATAAATTTTATTACCAATTTTCAGAGAACCATATGGAAGGGGGTAGTGGTTAGCTTTTCAAGCACCCTGCTCTTGTATGAATAGGAAGTTATATTAAGCCGGCTATAAGGGTTGTTATGTCATAACAAAGTTTTTTTTTATAACTGTTGTTGGTTCGTTTTCTTGTTATGAGTTATTGTTTCAAGAAACACGCACATGCTGTGGCAATATAATGCTTTCAACATGCGTAGATTATACCCCCTTGTGCGCTGGCATACCCTTGTTACAGGGTGGGTAAATCGATATGTGACGAAAAAAAAACCAAAGGGCCTGCTTCCTGTCATTCACGTTAAAAGGAAATCGACATCCGTTTTCTTCAATCCATGTGTAGTACGCATGAAATTCCGAAGGCGGGACACCACAAATATGTCATGTCCTACCCTTCACATATGCACATATTAGTGTTACATACGTGCGTTGCACTTGTACGCTCACGCATGATATAAGATGTATACCGCCCATGTATTCCGATGGTTACATATGTGTTGTAAACGCAGTGTGTAGGTAGCTAGATATACAATATACATACATATGTATATTGTGTATCCTCGAATAAGGAATAAGGACGAAATCGATTTGGGACAGTTGGGTTTTTCTATTTCTTTATGCGATTTGTATTGGGAAGGTGTGTGCGTTGTCATTGCCGCCATCGTTGTTGTTGATGTTGTTTCCGTTGTGCCTGCTATTAGGTTAAGTACACACAACACACCCCAAAACGACGACCCCAATAATTACGAGTAATTTACTTTTGGCTCCATACAGATACACAAAACGTATATTTGCATGAATTGTACTAATTATGTCAAAGGAGGCACGTATTTCATGCAGAGTTTTGGCGCTCCACGATTCAATAAGCATTACTATGGCAGCCTTCTTATTAATTAAGGCTCTCGACGGAATATATTCTCATCACCAGTAATCATCGTCAGTACAATTCTGCAATTGCTCAGATCGTACGTTTTTTTTGCTTGCAACAAACTTGCAGTTAATCGAAATGAGCCAAAAATTAAAGGATCCATGCCTGTACAATCAAACTGCTGGAAGTATCTGATTGTATCATTTGCCGATGGAATCCAGCGTGCATCAAAAAAAAAGTACAGACTATCTCTGTATATCAATTGACGAGAGAGAAAAAATCAAATTGATTCCCAAATTGCATCCCAAACGCTGTTGCAACAGCAGCATCTACCATAGCAACCAACAATCGTTTCAACAAAATGCATCGTGCATTGCATTTCGACACCACATTCACATGAAGTATCGATTTGGCGAATATAGGTATGCGGTCGACAGAGAGATACCTTCCTACATATCTACAAAAAAAAAACCGACATATTTTTGTAACAATTGCCAGAAAAGGCTTAAAATGAAACGAATTTCATAAAGAAACATACAAATGCAGGAAAAAACAAAAATAATTGAAAAAAAAAAAGTTTCGGATAAAAAGTCCCTGTGAATGCAATTCAACGTTCAATGACTCTGCATATGCCGGCCAGAGCCTATCGTTTATTTTTTTTTAACGACCAGGCGATGCATTTTATGATTTTTTCGTGAAAGTATCTTTTTTTTATGGATTTGTGTGAGTGGTTCTCTTTTTTCGCAATCAGACAGAAAATATTTTAAATTGTTCCGGGAGCTTATTCGACACACCTACGAACTTTTTTTTTCGTCTATTTTTTTGTTGATGATGTTTGAGGGGCACCATCCACCTGGCATGATGTCTGGATGGATCTAGATTTATGAAAAAAGAAAAACATGGATGACTCTGTCAGACAAGATAATGCATGTTGGCGCATCGTAAAGTTTCATTACCCAGTGAAATTTGTTTTATTACGTTTTGAAGACTACACATGCAGTTTAGTTCATCAGCTTAAGGAGTCGTAAAATTTTAATACCACCAGAACGATGAACTCGAATGCTGACTGCACAGAAGCGAATGGTTTATTTGGTTAGGGAGTCATCAACTTGTCATGGAGCTGAGTCCATTGGAAATTGTGATGTCTGTTCAGAAGACATGTAAGACAATCTCTTGAAAACGCCAAAAAGATCGTAAAATCCTTAGTACAAATAAATGATGATCACTATTACGTTATTTAGGCTCTGTAGTGTTGAAATCTGAGTTAACCCAGATTAAACCCATTAAGCAATTTTTCAGTGCAGGTTTAAATCTGATCCTCTGAGTGGTGCTTCAATATGGTCATACTGATGATATATCAATTTATGAATTATAAAGCGTGCTAATGGGTAGGTACCGCAGTGAGCCTTACTTCTGCAACTTGCATTCTTTTCAATTTTTTGTGATCAGGAAGGGAGATTCGTAATAGCCCTTCGAAACTGCACAGCAACTGGGCCATTTCAAGTGGCAGCGGAAGAACTCCTAAGTTGGAGTCAACGTTGACGTCTACAGTCCTAGTTAGGATGGATAAAATGAATAACCCAAATGAGCTGCTACGACATATTCGGTAAACAGGTCATCAAGGAATCTTAGGGCTCAATCAGGATACTTGAACAGAAATTGTGGTGAAAGCGCTAAGAGGACAACGGCAGCGCTCAATCTCATAGTGGATACTGATGGCCCCGTGTATCTAAAAAGTTGTCGCTGTCCCTCCAGGTAGCGCATCGTGTGTTGGGCTAACTACCCACTCACGGAATTTTTTTGTAACGAAGCAACCAAGAGCCACGGGAAGGACTGATTTTATTGTTGACGACCCTGTTAAACGAAAAACGGGAAAACGACGTTCGTATCTACACCTTCAATGAGAGAACATTAATCTGGATAGGTGCAACCGAACAGCAAGCGGAAGCAATCAACTGCTACAATGCAGACATTACTGCCATCAAGGAAATACGATGGGATTGACCGGGCAAAAAGGGGATGAATAACTGTGACATATACTACGGACCGTGTTATTGTTATCAGAAACAGCGACTATTAAGATGTGGATTTGTTGTAAAAGGCAGACTTAGACAAGCAGTCTTATGTCTGCAAGACTTTAGCGAATGCATTGTACCAATTCACGTCAAGGCCAAAATTGGCCAAGGTAAGTCTTATATGCACTCACGGTCCGACGGAGCTAAACGATGGTACAGCGAAAGTCCGCTTCTACGAGCTCCTTGACAAAACGTACCGAAGTGCGATGTGAAGATCGTGGTAGAATATTTTGACGCAAAAGTAGGAAAAGAAGTTTTTTTTTAACAAGTACTGTCGGAAACACAGCCTACACGACAACACGTCTGGCAACGCTAGCAGGAAACCCCTGGTTTGATGGGTATTGCCGACAGATGCTCGCAGACAAGAACGAGGTCTATAAGGCTCAGCTCCAGGTGAAGACTAGAGCTGCCATTAAGTTCTATGCATAAGCAGAGAGGAAGTATAGAACACCGGTTTTTCAGACAGTCGAAAAAACTGAAAGAAAATCGCGCGATCTTGGATGTATAGAGAGATATCACTCCTGGAATGATATTCGCAAGATTTACCAAAGTTAAAAACGTCAAAGCCAAGGGTACAAGGCTCGAACAGAATTCTGTCTAAATGGACAAGGAAATATCGTAGTTGCGACAAAGTCGATACTGAGGATGTGGAAGAACCACTTCTGCTGACTGTCGAACGGCGTAAGCGACCAACATTTCGCTGACAGGCAGAACGAAACATTCAACATTGGCAACGACAGCGAAAACTGAAGTGAGGATAGCATTATCCGAACCCAAGCTTTACAATGTTGCCGGAAATGACGGCATCCCGGCCACCAACTCATAAGGCAAATCTGCTCGGATGAAAGTATGCCTGAAGAATGCATCGTTTGCAAGATCCCATCTGCCCGTAATATGTGAACGCCTGAAACCGTTTACCAACAACCTAGTCGGACCTGTGGTTCTAGGCCATCTATCAAATTTTCACACTTCGGCAGATCCAGGAAAACACCCAAGAGATCAAATTCGATACCCACCACCTATTCATCGATTTCAAGGCCGAGAGCGACAGCATTTATACTTTATAGAGACGAACTATCAGAGCCATGCCTAGTTTTGGTATACCGCTCAAGCCCGTCAGATCAGGATGATGATGGAGATGCGAATTCTTGCTGCTCCATCAGGGTCTGAAAAGACCTCACCGACACAATCGATACCAAAAAAGCATTTAGGCAAAGCGATTCGTTGTAATTTGACTTTTCAATCACAAATCGGTGCAACTACTAGCATACGTCGACGATATTGCCATCATTGGTAGGACTCAATGTGATGTCATAGCCACGTTTGCTATAAACAGAAGGAAGTGGCAAAAATGGGTTTAGCAGTAAATGAGGGCAGGACGAAGTATATGCTGTCAACACGCAAAGGACACACAACATCGACGAATTGGACAGAATGTCACCGTTGACAGATAAATCTTTTAGGTAGCACGGGACTTTGTCTTCCTCGGCTACGCTATGAACACTGACAACAACATCTCATCAGAAATGGAACGAAGAATTATTCTTTCCAACCGCTGTTTCTTCGGGCTAGGAAGACGATTCAGTACTAAAGCCCTTTCTTGAACTACTAAGGTGATCCTATTTAATTTCCTGATCATCCTAGTCCTGCTCTACCACACTGAAGCATGGACGTGTCAAAGAAATCCTTCCAAAATCTTTGGTCCCCTTTTCGTGGACGTGCTATGGAGAATAAGATTCAACCAAGAACTATACGAGCTGAAGAGACACATACTTCTAATCAAAAAAAACTCCGAATCGGAAGTTTGAGATGGCTAGGACATGGAGAGCATATGAACTCTGGCTCGCAGAGTCTTGGAATCCAAGTAAGACGTCGGACGCGAGGAAGATCTCGCATTTGGTGACGCGCACAAGTAGAAATCGTCCTCAACTAACTTGGTGGCAAATGGAGGCAGTTAGCTTTGGGCCGTGCTTATTGAAGAGGCACGTTGGCTGAGGCCCTGGATCTTTTCGGAATTTAGCGCCACTTAAGTTGGTAAGTATATTCTCATATTAGTTACTAGTAGGTTATATCGATTGTCCCGCTCTACTGCAAATTCTATTCCTCGCCGCCAACTCTCGCGCACTCAGATCTGTTCCCCTCTTCCGACTTAACTTCCATCGATTGTCCCGCTCTACTGCAAATTCTATTCCTCGCCGCCAACTCTCGCGCACTGAGATCTGTTCCCCTCTTCCGACTTAACTTCCACCAATGATTATAAAGTCATACAGATGACACACTGCATAGAAGAAATATTGTTCTATGACGGGTCGTGCTGACACAGCCCGTCCACACGGTGTCATATGTTTCGATCTCGTTTCTCATGTATGCCCACTGCCCGACCATAAAGTTGGTCAACAAAAGTTTCTGGTTTTTGTTCTCGTCATGCGCCATCTGTATGATTTTATAATCTTTGCTTCTACCGATCCAACTATGGCTACAACAATCCAATTACTAGAATACAAACGAGGTCCTGTTAAACGCCGCCACTCTTTATGACAAAAATATAACTTTACGCTGCTTAAGACAATGGAGAAGCTATTTTTGAATATTATGTGCTCATGGCTAATAGTCACAACTCTATTGATTTCCATTGCAGCAAACTTACTCTGTGAAACTCTTGACAATGTGGGAGAGCCTAAGTGTCTAGCCAACTCTAACACCGAATTGACTAAGAGTCTTATTAACGTCTGTCAGCTTGCAGCTTTTTCTCTCTTTTTTTTTACACCCACAGTATAGGAAAAGGGAAGTTTCACCATTTGACTTCGCCATTATCATGAAAGATACAAACATGCTAATGGCCACTTGCATATAAATACAAATTTTCGGCATAACAGGCTCTTTAGTACCGACGGCCTAGTTTTATCACAACCATTCCTATTTGTACTTCTTGCACGATGGAGAGACCTCTTGCTTTAGGCTGACTTCGTACGGCGAAGTTGAGATAAGCCATTCTTGACAGTTGATACTACTCAGATGATTGTCAGATCGTGAGGGCTACTGGCACCAACCAAAGAGTATAGATCTACATAGAGAGCACATCTCATACAACGAAAATTTTCTATGTGGTGTACTGATATTGATACGCCAGTGTTCACATTGCTACACCGGCATAAAACAACACCATAGCCGACGCAGACGATCGACGAAATTTGCCCTTCGCACTAATCGCCCATGTCAGAAACGGCTACAAACTTTTTAGCTGTGATGTGTACTCTTGTAGTTCCATACTATTTGCACCAACCAGTGACATTTTCTGATGGATTTCGGGAAGCTGACTACCTACAGTTTAGTTGAATACCTAAACGCCTTTGTTCAACGGCCACGCCCACTTTTTTTTTACAGTTTCATGCATGCCAACTAAAATGCCCATTATTCCACATAATTTTTATTCATTTTCGAAGTTTCTTACACCTTGTAGATACAACCCGCACAGCCTACATCAACATTCTCCCCTCGTTTGTAACCGATCCATTTTAATATCTCAAGGCGCCAAAGAATTCTAACGCCGGCCCTGTTTCCAGGATTTTTGCATATTTCTCTCATTTCTCCATCTACCTCTTATTTCATTCTTAATTTAGAATTGTTTTGAACTCCATTCCGAACCACGTGTTGATAAACAGAACAAAAAAAAAAGTTTACCGCGTATCTATACGAATGTATCTAAACGTCTAAAAATGCGAAATTCGATTCAGAGTCAAAACAAATCACGCTGAGACATTGAGGCTACATGTGGTATATCTAAGTAGATACGGGCTAGTAATTTCCAACAACACCGCAATACCATTGCCTTAACTATGGACAACAACATCTCGCTAGCTGCTCTCTGATGTCACCTCTTGGGAATGATGGGGCTAAATAATTGTGTGGTGCTGTTTTTTTTTTCGAAATATTTAAATTGGCTACAAGTAGTGTATGTCGTGTATCTGTGCAATTATGTGGGCTTCTTATCTATAGATACGTATGCCGCGCGAGCCGCATCAATGTGCAAACGAGACAGTACTCGCATGGATAGAGACAGAAATCGGGTAGAGTATCTAAAAATAAAATAAACAGTTTGTTTGTATTTAAATTAGAGCTCAACGTGTTCCGCGTCTTTTTCGAATTTTTTTTTTAACTTTTTTTCTTGTTTGCTGTTTGCTTTTATTTTTTTTTTTGCGTAACAATTCAAAATTGCGGAATTTAAATTTTGAGTTCAGTTATTTCGTTGTATGTTTGAGGCTTAAGATTTTTTTTTTGCATAACATGAATGAGTGCGTTCAATTCGATGGAGATACAAAAAAAAAAAAACTGTAACATCATGTTGTTGGATACATGGTGGAGGAAATTTGGACCGAATTTTTTTTTTTTTATTATTATTCATCTGAAATGTCGAGAGTTCGTTGACGCTGACATACAGAATTGTATACAAAGTACTCTCAGATACACTCTGGCACAGTGATAGTCAACATGTAGTCTCGTACTCGGCTTGTTATAATTTGTCTCACAGATATGACAAGAATTTATTCTCAAAGTAGCAGTAGCAGTAGCAGTAGCAGGCGAATATACACGGTGTGGTGGTGTATGGAGGAGACACGTCCAAGTGGATATAATCATGTGTGGTGTGTAGTGCACATAATAAAACATCTGGGGAATGTTAAGGCTAATTTTAGAAAATGTCTAATTTTGCAAATTGCCATGACAAAATGTCAAAATGAACGAATGAGTGTAAAATTACTGCAGCAACGGCCCACATGATGTGACGGAAAAATATGACGAAGAGAGAAGTATGCCTATGGATGTGTGTAGTCGGACTAGGATAAAGACTGCAAGTTGTTTCTGTTTGACGGTATAAAATGTTTTTTTTTGTATTGTCAGTGGTTATACTGTAGGATGTGTCAAATTGTATGTTCTGTGTCGGGTGGGTTTTGCATTGCATCGGCTTTTTGACATGTGGAACAGTTTTACGTGATTACGTTCTGACAAGCGGTGAAGCAGTGGTTGAGAACGCATGTTTTGTGTGACACAAGTTAATCTTGCTGTAATCCATTTTTTTTTTAATTTGTTTGGAGAGATACAATTTGATGACCACATTTTGTGGGGGGAACCAACTGTTGGGGGATTTCTTTTATTCGGTTTTGATCTTGTGGGTTTGGATGAGTTGTGTAATCATGTTGTTATGCTTAGTTGTTGGAAACAATAAAAAATAAAAATATGTATTGGACCGGTTTTTTGATGTGGATTCTTTTTTATATGTTTTGAACCCCTGAATTGTGAATTAGATTCCAAGAAGCTTGTTATATCAGTTCTATCAACGTCTGACAACCTTAATTTCTTTTCTTTTTTACTCCCCTAGTATATGGAAAACGAGGTTTCATCATCATGTTGTGCAAATTTCGACAAAAGCTCAAGTTCATGAGTGCCATATTCGAAATTATTACGATTGACACAAATTTACGAAGGATGTACCTACGCATTTGAACATCTAACCATTAGTTGTTGGTAAGTTTTTACGAAAGTTCAAGTTCCGAAGCCCTATTTTTTTTCGAAATTATGAAGAAAGGTAAAAATTTACTAAATACCACTTGCACAAACGGATTTGTTCCTTTAACCATTAGTGAGCTCTATTTTCCAACCAATTTTATCATGGATTTCGGAAACCCATCAAAGTTCGTCTAAGTGGCCCTAAAAATCAGTCTCAAGCCAAAGCTTACGGTTCGGTACACTGCTGTCATAGGCGACATAGGTACGTAGTAGCAAAGTGGCGGGCTGTGCCAGTACGACCCGCCATAGATACATTTTTCTTGTATTCAGTGCGTCATCTGTAGGGCTTTATAATCTTTGGCAGTAGCAAAGAGTATCGAACTACATAGAGTACGCATCACAGCTAAACATTTTGTAGCCGTTTCTGACGCGGTTGGTAAGTGCGAAGGGGAAATTTCGCCGATTGTAAGCGTCGGCTATGCTATTGTTTGATGCTGGGGTAGCAACGTGAACACTAGGATATCAATATCAGTGCCCCTCATAGAAAACTTTCTTTGTATGAGATGTGCACTCCATGTATTTCCATATTATTTGGTAGTAGGAACTTTTTAGAGTGTTGGATAACCAGCGTACTGAGCTTTAAAAAAATACCCCACATACCCATAAGAAGATTGTCTACTTCCAGCAGTTTCTAGTGATAAGTGTGGTTATATTCTGTGCTTTACGAAACCAAAGTTTTTTCATTGGGAAAGACTTCCAAGAGTATAAAACTGTCATGAGAAGCTTCTCAATTTTGTAGTTCGGAGTTGGCGTTAAACAGGTGATCCCATTCTTTGTGGGAAAAATATGACTTCGGACCGCGTAAATTAATGGAGAAGCTATTTTTGAGGCCACATCGGGTAAATCTTCCCCATGGGGTTAGCCTTCTCGTGACGGGCGGGCTTACGACGACTTCTACGACGAAAACTAGAAATAAGCGATCGCGGAACTTGTTTCAGCGAAGGGCCACCAATTGTCGACAGTTCGAAGTGGAGTAGAATGTCAGTACTAATTTCCCCGCAACGAAATAGTGTTCCCACTAAGGCACTCCCCTCGCGGCAGCGAGGAATTCTCTAGCTGGAATCTACCGTGGGTTCTCCAGCTCCAGTCAGGACGAACTACTTAGTGAACACCTTCTATGGGCTACTCGGATATAATCCTGAACTTCAGGCCAATAGCGATTGGTTTTTCCGACCACCTTCATCGATGGGGTACGACAAAGGACCTGGCCCTCAAGGTGGGGGGTTGTGCGTCGGGATAACTTCTCTACCACGGAAAAAATTATTGGTTCCGAAACAACCACAAGCCTCGGATATGGATGATTTCAACGTTAACGAAATAAGGACAGTAAGCTTCGGATCTGCGTTTGGAATGTCCGGTCTCTTAACAGACCACTTGCAGCCGAACAACTTGCGGAAGTCCTGGAATGCTACAAGAAAGACATTACAGCCATCTGGAAGTGCGACGGGATGGAGAAGGCACAAGGAGAATACAGAACTCTGACATCTACTACGTCAGCAGTTTTTTGGATGTCGATTTGTAATCAGAGGAGGATTTAGACAAGAAGCCATCTGGAAGTAGATACGATGCGATGGAGAAGGCATAGGGAGGATAATTAACTGTGAAATCTACTACGGTGAGTGTCGCGAGGATTAGAGTCAGCGGTTATTTGGATGTGGATTTGTAATCAGAGGAGGACTTAGGCAAGAAGTCATGGGCTTCAGAAATATAAACGTACGCCTGGTCACAATTTTCATCAAGTGCAAATTCAAAAATACATCGCTGATATGCGCTCATGCCTCTACAGAGGAGAAAGATGATGGAACCAAAGAAAGCTCCTACGATCTCCTTAAGGAAACGTACGAGAAGTGCCCGAAGTACGACGTCAAAATCGATTTGGGCTGTTAAACGCCAAAGTCGAAAAATAGGTCGTCTTCGGTTCCACGATCGGAAAGCAATGCCAGCACGACATAACCTCCGGACACTGGCGGAGTATTGTCATCATCGCCAGTACAGGAATCCCCCAGGTCCAGGTCAACAAATCGTTAATCAAATTGATCACATTGCTATCGACGCCAGACAAGTCTCCAAAATTTTTGGATGTCCGAACGTTCTGAGCTGAAAACATCGACTTCGACTAATTCTTGGTAGTAGCCAAAGTACGGATGCGGATATCTTTCACGCCACAACATCGAACAAATACTGTGAGACAATCTGCCCTAGCGAGGTATCCGTAGGAACGGACAATCTTTCGCAACGCATACTTCGTCGGAGGTTAAAATTCCATTCAAGATATGTGTCATCGGAACAAAAATCACTTCACTACAATTTGTAAATAAATTCCGCGAAGAATTTGTATCCGAGGAAATCGGAAGAAGAATTGCACTAAGCCGTCAAAATTTGCACGAAAATTCCACGAAAAAAGCACCTGAACGCACTTTAACGCAATTCGACGGGATGCGTAACAAAATGTCGGAGAAATATTCCGTAAAGCTTTTGAGAAGAATACCTCGGAGCTTAAATCCTCCGAATCGTACAAAATCGTGGAATTTTCCGCTCCGACGGATACCTCGCTAAGGCTGAATTTCACGTCGCAAGGTTATTTTCGCAGGAAGCTGCCAGAACTTTTGCCTAATGCGTCTTCATCGAAACTCGCAATAACCTCAATGCAGACGTACTGAAATTAAAATTGTAGACACACAAATTCTAACCCAGAGCCTGGCTTTTGCCAGTGATGGTACATTTTTACGATGGCGGGACCAGTTTTATGGCACGGACGCCGCCATGCTCCAGCCATTAATTTATACAATTGCTATGGCGACAAATGTCGGCTTAGTAACCCACAAATCTAAACTTAACTAGTCATTCAAATAGCAGAAAAACTATCTTTTGATCTATTTGAGAAAAATTGGTGTTCATTGCCATTTTTTTTTGACATATAACTGTGCATTCATGTGTTCGATTACCTGCCAATCAATAAAATTCACAACTACTGTAGAAAAAACTCTCATATTTCTTTTTTTTATAGCGCCATCTATTTTTAATTTGTTTTAACCATCATTTAAATGTATAGCTGACAATGCTTGCCCACAAAAGAAGTGTTAACGTTATATAGAGGTGATTTTAAGAATTCTTCGACATCTATATTCATTTAAACTTTAAAGGCTTACAAACCTCAACCAATCTTGACAGTTAATGCCGGTTAAGGCGCACATTGGCCATGTTAACGTTAATGTCTGCTGATTGTCGTAGATATGTACAAAGTTTCGAATGATAGGACATCTGATTACGAAGGTGAAGGACATTTGAGATCAAGTTAAAGAAAACAACCCAAAAATAGAACACCTAAATAGGTCCCTGTCAATCTCGTCTCACCTTCAATGTTCATCTCAAATTTTACACCGGCGTCAGATTCATAGTCAAGAAAACACGAATAGTATTTCAAAACCACCAGACACTTTTTTTTTGCGATGCATCAAGATCTCACATCCGACACAATCTAGACACATCCAAAATGCAAGACTCATAATGAAATACCAATAGCGATGAGAGCGTAGGTACATCTTAAAACTCTTCCTACTTGTAATGTCAGTTGTCATTTTTATTTTTCTTATGAATATTTTTAGATTAAAGCTCTTCCCCCCCATCATACGGGGTGCACATAACAACACAACCTCCCATCCATAGTATAATGCAACGAATTGCAATTTGTGTGCAATTTATGTGCGCATCCGTTTCTATTTTAATTCACCAAATCGCGATACGCTCGAGGATGCAAAAATCTGAATCCAAACCACAAGAAAAAAAAAAAAAAACTAAATCCAACTACAAGTACAAATCTATGCCCACTTGAGCGCGCTCAGCACTCAGATACTTTTCCTCTGCCTGAATGGATTTCATTCTCTGATATGCGATTGTGCTGCTGTTATTATTGCTTTTGTGTGTAAATTGCAATTCAATTATGACAGCTGACGGTTTCTAGAGAGATATACCTATCTGTGAGCGGCACACCACTACACAATATTGTGTTTGAAGCTCCACCAAAGGCTAGGCAGGCTACATTCTTTCAATTTCTTAAGTGATTCGTTAAATGCAAATCAATTGACATTTCTTGCCGTTGGCTCTGTGGTTTTCCTCCTTGTCCACCACTTTCTTGTAGTCCCGCGTTTGCCACGGATGAATCGTAAAGTGAACAATTTTCACACTAAACACCCGGCACACAGATACACTACGATCTAAGCCAGCGGCTAGAGAAAGCATGTGTATGCATTTTATAGGGAAATGCAAATGAATTATGACATCTCTGACAGATTCTCTTCTAGGGTATGTCATTTCTCAAGTGGTGACGTGAGTGTGCACTCTGATGGGATGAGGAATTTTCTTATGCCCGTACGGCTACGCGATCCCCGTAGATACATAGATACATGAGGTATCTCTGTGTGAAAATTGATTGGCTTAAGTTTATGATTGCGTAATCGATCATGATGTTGTTGTTTTTTTTTTTTTGGTCTTATAATTGTTCTTTGTGCCTTACCCAGTTTATGAGTGGAAACAATGTGAATGTGTGTGCGGCTTTTCATTTCTGGATTAAATCCAAAAAAACACAAAAGATACGTGGATTTCTGTAAAGAGAAGAAGAAAATAGATCTGATTAAGATATTTGTTTTGTTTTTTTTTGATTTAGTTAAAGGATGAGTGATGGGGAAATGATTGAAAAGTAACAGGGAAAAATAAAACCACTGAAAGGAACTTAATGGAAATTGATTGTAATTTATGAAAGCCTTGAGGCTATTTTTGGCTGTTTGACAGATGGTCATGTAGTTTATGTCAAATGGTTGTGCCAATTGGTTTTAGTGATTTTTTGATTTTTAGTTTCAAGAAATGGTTTTAGTGTTGAAAGGGTAGGGATATTTTATAGGCTATCGAATTTCTTTTTTTTAATGAGGGCAGGTTTTCGAAATGCATATTTTGAGTGTGATACGTAAAATGCATTGCATATGACATAAATTATTATATTCGCTGATAAATTAATGTGCTATAAGATGTTATGAATCGGATTAGATTTGTTTTTCGATATCTAGCGCACACATGCACTTTTATGCAATATAAACCTTCATATTTCCTTACTTATATTTGCACTTCTGATATTTGAAGAGTCCAATATTCTCCAAAATAAACTTAGATACTTATCACATACCGTTTAAGATATGGCGATGCAATGCTACTGCTAAAATGTTAAGATACAATTATTCAGCTGAAGTATCGAACATGTGCTCTTTATGGATTCAGCACCTGGGAAATAAACGTCAACTATTGTATGAAATCTGGACAACATGTTTGTGAGTAGATATCTACGCAGCATTCCTAGGAACTTCAAAGAGAACATTTCCTTTAAAACATATGAGAAGGCTACAATCAACTGTGTGGATCGTTTAATATCCTTTCCCATCCCATCCTTGAAATTAACATTCCTAAGATGTGTTGTAGTAAAACGCCTCCAAAAAGTGGGCGTTGGCTTAAGTGATGTATGGACGAAATATTTGTGTTATCGAACCCAATGATTTTGCATCAAAAGTTTTACAGAAAAACTTTTTATTTTTACTGAAATCGCTCTCAAAAAGTGGGCGTGGCGAAAAACCTTATACGTAAAAAATATCGATATTGGAATACAGTTTGGCCATAAATAACGTCTTTGTAAAAAGTGGGCGTGGAAGTAAGCTGATTTCAAAAAATTGTACACATGTTGGAACAGCTCGTACAATCTACCGAATTTCATTATCCTAGCTGAAAATGTAAATGTAAGGCCTAAGAACCTGTGACCTACAAGGTGTGGTGAAATAACTCCCACGAAAATTAGCCCCATGGGGCTGATTTCCCAAATAAAAGGAAATAGCCCCCACAAGGCTTATTCCCTTCTCGAAATGGCAATAAACCCTGCCATGACAAAGAATTAACCCCTGAGGGTGTTATTGCCATTTGAAATTGGAATTCTATTTAGCAAAGTTTGAAAATGAGTAGGGGGGCGGGGGTTGTTGCCCCCTGCAACCCACCTGCTTGGGCCTACTGTTGGATTTGGGATGTTTGCGAGTTGGGATGCATGAAAAGGAAATAAACCCCACAAGCAAAAGTCATTAACACCAGTAGGACTTATTTCCATTTTCAAAAAGAAATAAGCTCCTCGGGGGCTATTTCCTTTTTGTTCGGAATCGAGCCCCATGGGGCGTATTTCCGTGGGGGTTATTTCACTTCACCGACCTACAAAAAAGAACGGAATTTCGGAATCAAGCGTATTTCCGTGGGGGTTATTTCACTTCACCGACAGACGGACTGCTGACATGGCGATTCTGAATCGATCCATATACTTTGAGGTATATCCGGCGAAATTATTTTTCTATGTTACATGTTATATGGGATAGGGTATACAAATTGATAGAACATGTGACGACCGCATATTGGACCACACATGGTAAGACACGGAGCTATCCTTGAACGTGATGCAGAACCGTAGAACAAAATGGTAAGACACAGAGCTATCCTTGAACATGATGCAGCACAGTAGAAGAAAAATCTCAGGAAATGTGGAATTGTCGGATAGAGCTGTAATACATTCACCCCTACCGAGGTACCTATCCGTTCGGAACAAAATTTTCTCCGATTTGTTCGATATCGGAGAATTTTGTACCGAGGTATCTGTTCGGATTTGCATTTCGAGCAGATCTTCCGATGAAATGCTTCGCACATAATCGCACGACGGATGAATGCGTTAAGTTAACAATTCAACGCGTAGGTGTCAAACGCGTTGAATTTCTTCGGAAGTTCTCCGCGAAAAATTGTTGCGAAATTCTTACGAAAATGGAAACCACCCCAAAATTGAGAGCAAAATAATAAATTAAATTGTTTTGTGTATTACTTCAGAATCGTGTTCTAGAAAAAAAAAACGACAAGAACACAGCAAGAACAATTTGTTTAAAAATTTTTTTCGCTCATTACAATTTATAAAATTACACAGCTGACAGATTGTCTAACATACGCGAATGTATGCTTCATTTATTTTGTTCCACAACAGATACTTTGATGGCAAACTTGAGTTCTGACTTTTCTTTCGGAAATTCTTTGAACGGATACCTCGACAGGGCTGATTGTCACAGTTACCATATGTTTTAAAATGTGTGTAAAACAGGGAACAGGGTATAAACAAGCAGTTCTAGAAAATATTCCTTGATTTTCGACTTTGGAGCATTATTTGAAAAATTGCTAACAGACAGTCGGGCTCAATTGCGCGATGGTTTGTGCGATGAACTGCCGCGCAGAAGGTCAGGGTAGCAACGCTAGATGATTTTTAACTGTCTCTTCTCTAGTGATAATCTGACAAAGCATCAACGGTAACAATTGTCAAGAAAATCCTTTCTCAAATTCGCCGATCGGAGTCGACATTAAACAGGAGATCCAACCATCGGGCAGCAAGAAGTACAAACGCACACATGAATGGTTGTAAAAAAGTTTGGCCCTGGGTACTAACGATCCTGTTGCGCCAAAAGTTAGTATTTGTAATGGACAGACAACATTTCCTGAATTCTATTCCCAAAACAACAGTACAACATTTTTTTTTTCATATTTCCCACCCCAAATTTAATTCAAATGGGATAACCAAACCATAGCCCAATTCAAGAACTAAATACCACGTCACACCACACCTCCTTGGGACTTCTTGTAAAAAATAAACTCGAGGCCCGCGGCAAAAACGAAAAACTTCACTTAACGGCTAAAAATAAATTTAATTAATAAAGTGCGCACCGATGGTGAGTGCCCCTTTGCCACTGTCCGCAAGTGTAATTACCGAGTTAGTTACTCACATAAAAAAATGAAAGTAAAAGTGTCTGTTGTTTGTCTTTCTTACTTTCAGTGTCGATGTACTCTTTGTTGCCTAGTACGTACAGAAGGGTTGTATGTATATCTCACTATGGTGGTCATCATTTCATGAAAAATCGTTTATTTCCTTGTGTTTGTCTATGTGCACTTAATTCACTTAATTAATAAAAATTAAATTATTAAAAGAATAGATCCTACTGCTATTGGATTTTTGTTTTTTAAATGTTTTAGGAACATTACTTTGAAAGGTAAATTGGAATAAAAATATAATTTTTGCATAATCAAGATGAAGTCTTTGAATTTTGCATCGAGTTTTGAATAATATTTCTTGACAATCAGAGAGAATTTTTGGAGTTTTTAACGTTTTTTGAACTTTAGTTTGACAGGTAACTTTCCTCGAAAAACAATTTTTTGGTATTCAAAAGGAAATCCTTGCTTTTTAATTAATTTTCGAGCAATATTCTGACAGGAAACTAAAGGGTAATCCATTTAGAGGTTCCCTACTTTTTTAAAGAAAAAAACACAGAAAATTCTAATTTAATGGAGAATGTTTATTATCATTTGGAAGAACATTCTTTGGCATTTATTTTTTGAAGATTATGTCTATCAAATGTTGGCCGTTGCTACGTCGCAGATGGTCCATCCGTTGAGTTCAATTTTCGATCACTCGTTCGAGCATTTCGACTGGTAACTGGCGAATGACACGCGTGATGTTTTCCTCCAAGGCCTGAATCGAAGCGGGTTTGTCGGCATAAGCTTTTGACTTTACATATCCCCACAGGAAAAAGTCTAACGGTGTGATATCGCACGATCTTGGTGGCCAATCGACCGGCCCAAAACGTGAAATTATGTGCTCACCGAAATGTTCTCTCAATAAGTCCATTGATTGATGCGATGTGTGGGAAGTGGCGCCGACTTGCTGAAACCAAATGTCGCCGAGATCACGAGCTTCAATTTCAGGCATCAAATAGTCAGTTATCATGGCACGATAACGGTCGCCATTGACGGTTACGTTCGCACCGGCATAATTTTTAAAGCAATATGGACCGATGATTCCACCGGCCCACAAACCACATCAAACCGTTGTTTTTTCTGGATGAAGTGGCAGTTCTTCAATCTCTTCAGGTTGCTCTTCGTCCCGAATGCGGCAATTTTGTTTGTTTACATACCCATTGAGCCAGAAATGGGCCTCATCGCTAAACAAAATTTGCCTCGAAAACGCCGGATCTTCTTGGAACTTTTCAAGAGCCCATAGAGCGAAGCGATGTCGCTTGGGAAGGTCGAGCGGCTTCAGTTGTTGCACAAGCTGTATTTTGTACGCTTTCAATTTAAGATCTTGACGTAAAATGCGCCAAGTCGTTCCATACGTCAGTCCGAGTTGCTGCGAACGGCGCCGAATCGACTCTCTACGGTCTTCGTGTACACTCTCAGCTACGGCCGCTATATTTTCTTCACAGCGTACTGGACGTGGTCTATTCGGTCGAATATTATCCAATAATGAATGCTGGGTCTCAAAATGGGTGATGGTGTTGCGAATAGTACGCTCAGTGGGCCGATTATGTTGACCATAAGTTGAGCGAAGTGCACGAAACACATTCCTCACAGAACGTGAATTTTCATAATAAAGTTGAACAATTTGTAAACGTTGTTCACGCGTAAGTCTTTCCATTATGAAATGCCAAACAATACTAAACAAAAATAACATGACAGCATGACACGACTCACACGTGATCTGTCAAAAAAGGCTATTGAAAAAAGTATCTCTACTTGGATCACCCATTACATCCACTGCAGCCCAAGTTCACTGTTCAAGAATATTTCAGAATATTTCTAGTCAGAAGTAAATTTCATTTTGTAAGCCCAGGACTTAGTTGAATAAAAATCTGGTCAAGTTAGATGACATCCAGGCAGACAGGCAGACAAACGAACACCACGAAACACAATCAAATCTTTAACTTAACTGCTAAACACAACTTTTATTCCCCCGTTTCCGAGGGAGAACTAATGAATTGGAACTGCTTTTTCAGGTTGGGGATCGTGCTTAGGGTTAACCCACTCACGGCCAAAATAATTGTTACGAAGCAACCAAAAGCATTGCGAGGTACTTATTTTTTTGTTGACGACCATGATAAATGAAAAACGGACAACGACACCATTCAACAGGTGCTTGGTTTGATGAAGAATGCCGACACATGCTTGCAGCTAAAAACGAGGCCTACAAGGCTGAGCTGCACCTACGAGCGATAGCTGCCATTGAGCTCTTTAGGCAAAAAAAAGACGGAATAACACCGGCTTTTCGGAAAGAAGAAAAAAGATTAAGAAAAGTGTGCCATCGAGGATGTAGAGAGATGTTACTCCAGAAATAATGTTCGCAGTTTTTCGAAATACTATGCTGGCTGCAATGGCTCAGAGGAATGCGTAGTTGACTGCTAAGCCAAACGCTGCGGGTTCAAGCCCCAGCTTCGTCAGCATTTGTTTTCAATGAAAATTGCCAGCTTGTCTGAGGCGATAATGTGAGACAATATAAATCTATGTCTCCTTCTCTGGGCCACGTAGGTTTATGTGATATGGCTTTCCTTCTATGTATCTATCTGTCTCTCTCTGTTGTATTAATGTCTTGATCTGTCCCAGCCGATGGCCTCAGTCGCCAGTGCTGTTACGTGGCTGTAGTTTGTTGCATTCATGTGCGAAGCACTGTGATGTTCAAGTCCAAGTCCACAACACAACACTCTTAGGCAATGTTAAATAGCCCAAGTAAAAGTAATTTGTTACCAGAAATCACGTTTCCCAAAGCAAGAGATATTGAATCGCTATTAACACTTTCAGGAAAAATGCTTTTCGGACTCTGGCTTTGTCCCGGCGGACATATTGCCTCCAAAACTATGTTGATATAAGCGTTTCTAAAAAAAAGGCGGCCTGGGAGGTCCACCGGTGGACCATAAACATTTTTACGTCTTTTCTACTGCTTTTTGTACTTAAATTTTGGTTGCAGATTTGAAAAATATTTGCAGTGGGCTTATGATCATATCTACTCCAAATAGTTAAAACTACAAATGATGTAGATTGACCGCGTTGGTGTTTTTTTTTAGATCTATAGAACTTCTTGTAATTTCTACTACAAAAAGTGTCTGTAGATTTAAGAGTTTTGCCATGAAGATTTTACAAACTAATATCCGTTCAAAATAACAACCAAAATTGACAACGCAATGTAAATTTTACAACTGTGACCACTTTGTGATCTCTTTAGCAAACGCTGTTAAACTTACAATTAATAATTGTGAATATGAACACAATTGCTGTTTATTCCATAACTTTGCAATTTATTGTGAATTCGATTGACACATTTTGTAAAATTCACAGCGCTGATTTTTTTTTTTTTTGGGTGTGAGTACTAAGAAGACTTTTCCAGTTTCATACAACTGTTTGACGGACAAGCGTATTTTTTTCTGAAAATCAAAAGCATTTCTTACTGAACTTCGAACATAACTTCGAAATACAATAAAACATCCAATAAAAATGTTTTTTTTTTTTTGACTTTCGAATATTAGTTTGGGTAATCAGGATGAAAATATCTTCTGTTCACCACATTCGAATATAATTTTGACAGATAATTTCGAATGAAATATAAGTTTTTTTTTTAATTTAATTAACTCCTGCAAAGCCATTCGGGATAATTAACTATCGAAGATTGCTTTGTTAGATAAGTTCGAAAAAAATGTTCTATAATTAAAAAAAGTGTTTTTTTTTAATAATCTCAATGGTAATGAATAATCATTTTAATGAAATATTACTTTTATGACAGAAATGGAAAACATGAAAAGCAAAAAAAAAAAAAAAACCAAGGAAATGGTGTTACTTGTACCCACCCCAGTGATCGAGCTACGTTTGCATGTCCTGTGCGCGCAATTATGAGGCGATTCGTATCTTAAAGCAGTGAAATGTGAAAATTGTATGTTGCAGCAGTGGTGCCAAATCGGGTATGGCTCTCATATTCCATTTGGACATGTTTTGACGTTGTTTGTTTTTAATGTCAATTTCATTCGTTTTTTTTTCCTTCGCATTAAATTTTTTTTTTCGTGTATTATACTTTTGATTGGCCATGCATGTCGATGAGAATGATTATGTATTTAACACACTTAATGAAATTACGTTTGGGGTTTTTTTTTTGTCGTTTCGTTTTCGACAAAGTGTAGATGAGTGTAGATACTTATTTTGTTTTCTTCACATACATGAATACATGGATTTTTATATATAGGTGGTGCAGGTAGATGTTTTTCTGTCTGTTGGAATACTGCTGACACTTTTGTGGTTTCACCGTAATGACAAATAAATGGAAATTAATGAAAAGGATAACATACGAGTGCGACTTGCAGTCGAGGAAATTGTCATTTCATTAGTCGATTTGATCGTGGGTCTGAGAGGGTGTGAGAAGTGTTGTGTAAAAGGGTTGTAGGTATAGTGACAAAAAGTTGGTTGTTACACTGTAAGGACTATTAGTTTGATGATGAATTGACACTTGACTTGGATTCAAGTGCGTTCATATGGTATAAGAAGATGTAGAGGGAGTGTATATGTTTTAGTTTATAGAGGTAAGTTTACAGATGCATAGGAGAGGTAAGTTTACAGATGCATAGGAGAATAATAGCCTTCACGAAAACACGTCTGGTAACGGACTTAGGCTAATTGACTTCGCTACGGAATGAAATGCCACTACAGCCAGAACACGTTTTCCTCACCTCGATATCCATAAGGGGACATGGTGGTCCCCAGATCAACGAACGTTCAACCAAATTGATCACATTGCGATCGACAAGAGGCACGCATCCAGTATTTTGGATGTCCAAACATTCCGAGGGGCTAACATCTACTCGGACCACTACCTTGTTGCAGCCAACTTAAGAATGCGGATATCTACACGCCACAACAATCCAGACATACTGTGAAAAAATTGAATGTCGAAAGACTGCAATCGCAAGAGACCGCCAAGACCTTCGATTAACACCGTACAACCAGCATCGAATGTCGTAGAACAATGGCAACGATGCCAACAAGCCATTAGATCAGCTGCAACGGATGTGCTAAATTTCTCGCGCCCACCAGCAAGAAACCCCTGGTTTGATGAGGAATGCCGACAGATGCTCGCAACCAAGAACGCGACCTACAAGGCTAAGCTGCAGGTGTAGACGAGAGCTGCCGTCGAGCTCTATAGGCAGAAAAGAAGGGATGAATACCGGCTTTTCAGAAAGAAGAAAAAAGAGCAAGAAAGCGCGATCGAGGATAAAGAGAGGTGCCACTCCGGAAACGATGTTCGTAAGTTTGACCAAAGTGTAAAACGTCAAAGCAAAGGATACCTGGATCGAACAAAAGCCTGTCAAGATTAACAAGGAAATATTGTAGTTGAGACACAGTCGATGCTGATATTTATGGAAGAAACACTTCTGCAGACTGTTAAATGGCGATGATGAACAACAGTCCGCTGTCAGGCAGAACGAACCATTCAATATTGGCAACGATAGCGGAAACTGCCAACCACCCGACCGGAGTGAAGCTAGGATAGCAATATCTAAACTCAATCTTAGTAAGGCTGCCAGAAATGACGGCCATACCGCTGAGCCTCATAAAGCCGGAGGAGATGACTTGGTTATTAAAATCCACCAACTCATAAGCCAAATCTGGTCGGTCGGAAGAAAGTATGCCTGAAGAAAGGAACCTTAGCATCGTTTGCCCGATCCAGAAAAAAGTAGACAATCTAAACTGCGCCAACTACAGAGGGGTAAGTCTCCTCAACATCGCCTACAGGATCCTATTTGCAGTAATATTTGAATGCCTGAAACCATTTACCAACAACTTGATCAGACCTTATCAGTGTGGTTTTAAGCCAGGAAAGTCCACAACCGATCAAATTTGCACACTTCGACAGATCCTGGAAAAAAAACCCAAGAAGTCCAAATCGATACCCACCACCTTTCGTTTCATCGATTTCAAAGCCGCCTACGACAGCATTTATAGAGACGAACTATACAGAGCCATGTCTAGTGTTAGTATACCGCCCAAACTAGTCCGATTGTGTAGGATGACGATGGAGAATTGTCGCTGCTCCATCAGGGTCGGTAACGACCTCACCGATACATTCGATACCAAAAAAGGTTTTCGGCAAGTCGATGCACTGTCATGTGATTTCTTCCATTTGATTCTTGAGAGGATTGTGCAAAACTCCCGAGCCAACACCAGAGGCATAATTTTCAAAAAATCGGTGCAACTACTAGTATACGCTGACGATATTGTCATCATTGGTAGGACTCAACGTGATGTCACAGCCACGTTTGTTGGTATAGAGAAGGAAGCGGCAAAAATGAATTTAGCATTAAATGAGGGCAAGACGAAGTATATGCTGTCAACACGAAAGGACACACATCGACGAAGTGGACAGAACGCCACCATTGACAGATATAACTTTGAGGTTGTACGGGACTTTATCTATCTCGGCTCCGCTATTAATTATGAAAACAATATCTCGTCAGAAGCTGAACGAGGAATTACTTTTGGCAACCGCTGTTTCTTCCGGCTAAGAAGGCAATTCAGTAGTAAAGCCCTCACTCGAACTACTAAGGAGACTACTATATAAGACCCTGATCATCCCAGTACTTCTCTACGGCACTGAAACATGAACCGTCTCAAAAGCGATTTGAGAGAAAAATTCTTCGAAAAATCTTCGGTCCCGTTTGCGTTGACGAGCTATGGAGACGAAGATTCAACCAAAAACTATACGAGCTGTACAGCGACATGCGCCTGGTCAAAAAAAACTCCGCAATGGACGTTCAATAGTCTTCGATTCACAGACTCTTCGATTCCCAGCCAAACGTCGGACGCAGTAGAGGAATACCTCTCCTTAAGTGGCGCGCACAAAAAGAAACCGATCTTAACCAAGTTCGGGTGCGCAACTGGAGGCAGTTAGCTAAGGACCGAGCTAATTGGAGAGGCATGTTGGTTGAGGCCCATGTTAATTCCGGACCGTAGCGCCACTTATGTAAAGTAAGTATCAGAGAATAATGGTATGAGAAACGAAAATGTAAATTGGTTCTGCATGAGGAAATTACGCCCAACGGTAGCCCTTAGTAATAAAATAGATTAAAACATCCTTGGAACAAATAAAAGGATGGGTGTAGTTTTTTTTTTCAAATATTCCGCAAGCAAATCGAAACAATTATTTTGCGGTTCACGTCATGTGAGACACATTTAGTAATTGTTTAGACTTTTCAGGGAAGAAACAGTCTGAGATAAAACTACAGCCAAAGTACATCGAGTGACAACTTTTGCCCAACTTCATAATTATCTTCATCTGATATGAAGAGTCAAAGAGTGTAACCCAGTAAACTTTGCCTATCATCAGATATCATGGGAATCACCAACTGCAAAATTTCCCAACAAATTTAAATTTCCAAACCAAAAAAAAACGCAATTAATGATGTAATTTTGAATAATCTGTTTCTGACTACTGTCCGGTATTAATTATCTGTATAACAGGTATCCCCAATAAAAGAGTCGCATTTTTTCTTAAAAAAAATTTAACGCCCAGCAAAATTTATTTTTAAAATCAATTCTTAGACACTTTCTCCATCTTGTATAGGTTTTGAGGCGCTGCTATATCTTTTTATCGCCATTCCTCACAATTCAATGCTAGTCAACCCAATTAATGTGTAGTCCAAGACGTTTTATTATCACAATTAGCTTGCTAAAAATATGCTTCTTATTTTACGCGTCACATATTCGTATAACCCACGACGCACGGGACACATAACTTGCGTCTATTTTATTGTCTCGATAGTAAATTTTACGATGCTTATTTTTTTTCCCACCAGATACGTATATATGAATATAATATATGCATCTTAGCCAATACAAACAGATAAGAATGAATATACGATGTCGTTGAGATACAATTAAAAAATTGTATCTATGATGTGTGAACACGCTGCCATCTCCATCTATGGTAATTAATTTACAAGACACATAAATGCTGATCCCTACACAACTCATGTTGGTAAAAAAAAAAACATTTTTCTTTGTAATAAAATTGTATTTGTACTTTTTTTTTTGGATTTTTGAATTTGAAATGGTGCTCCTTCTAGGGCATGATTGTCCATTAAACATGGCGATGTACTTTTTTTAATTAACCCGTCGATCTCATACAATACGTATGTGTATTGTATCTTCTGGTGGTGAACACTAGAAGATACAATTTAACAAAGAAAACACAAGTATCTCAACAAAGAAAAATAATATTTTGCACGGTTGTAGCGGTCACGTAAAATAAATTAAATTAATTAACAACTCTCAACGCGCGGTGAAGATTGATAATTATCCACTTAAATTGAAAACATTTTTTTTGCGTTATTCATACATGAATATGTATATAGATATTTTTTTTTTTGTCATATATGCGAGTTATTTCATCGAAAATAATTTCGCAATTTTTATTCACTCGTACCCATAACGATCTAGATCAGGTGAACGTGATCTTAATTTGAATTGTTGTCGGAATGACATACACAAAAAGTATCTTTGTTTCACAGCCGGTAATTGTGGGACAGTATCTGGTAAATGCATCTCAATGCAATTTAAATAAAATCAACAGAAAACTTAATAAGATCGTATGTATATAGTTTTTGCGAATCGAGGTTTTATGGATAGTGATGGGAATTCTAATTGAGAGGAGGGGTTATTGGGGGTTTAGTTGATCCGGCTTGGAGGACGGTAATATGGAATTTTTCGCAATACATTGTAGTGAAATATTTTCAAGATTTTCTTAATAACAGCGCATGGAATAACAATGAGAGTTGTATAGAAATGAAGTTTTTTTTAAGTACGTCGTCACATGTAGCCATAGTTTTATGGGGTAGGAGTAGGAATCTGTCATTGAAGATACTGTATTTGGCAACACAATTTTCATTTTTTTTTTACGTGAGAATGTCGACATGACGTTTATCAATGACCAAGACGTTATAATGAATGGGTTGAGTTGGTAAGTGAGAGTATTGAGGAGACCTTGCCTTAACTGGCGCCCAAAAGTAGAAACCAAACTTAAGCAACCTGACGTACACAACGGAAGGCAGTTAGCTAAGAACCGGGATGATTGAGGAGGCGTCTTATTGAAGGCCAAAGTTCTTTATGGACTGTAACGCCACTTAAGTAAGCGAGTAAGTAAGCTACTTAGATATCATTCCATACATCTTTCTTTCAATGAAGGTAAGTCTATACCATCATGTTGATGAAAGGTCAATAAGCTTAAATTTCTTGTCATAATTAGGCCCGAGAATATTTTGCCAAAGAGGCTAACCCTAGAACATCATGTTGATGATTTCTTTCTTTTATAAGACCAGCGAATATTTTTTCAAGGAAGCTAAGCCTCTACAATTGTGATGATGAAGGGTCATGAAAATTAAGGGTCAGTAAGCTTAGAATTCCTTCCATAGTAAGAAAGCTAAGCCTACTCCGTCATGGTAATGAAGGTTCAATAAGCTAAGATTTCCTTCCATAGTACGACCCGAAAATACTTTGTCAAGAAAGCTAAGCCTACTCCATCATGGTGATAAAGGTTCAATATGTCATTTCTCACATTTCGTAGTGAAAGGAGCCTAATTTTTCAAGGGTCATCTCTCAAACCAAACACCGAACGTCCCATTAGGAAAGTATTTGCGTTGCACTTTGGGAGATTTCTCAATGGCTGTTTACATATTCGCTTCGTTGAAGGTGCTCTAGAATGCTATCTTAATAAACTCCTTGGATCCAACGATTTTTTAATTGTACGTATCAATATTAGAGTGAGTTGTGTAGTTTTAGAGACCTTCCTTTATGGCGCATGCTTAGCTTTTGTACAAAAGCATACAAATATAAATTTGTAACGCAACATGTTCGTTGGTTCTAGTATCTAGAGCCTAGCTTTTTCTCACAACCATTCATATGTCCATGTGTACACAACGGCGGAGCTTCCTGTTTAATGTCAAATCATAAAGGCTTAGTTAAAATAAGCCTTTCTTAGCAATATTCTCGAATGAGCCCGTCGCAGATAAGCAGACAATGAATTTTTTAAATGCATAATCTTCCAATACAGACTTTCGAGCTTTGAAAGCTGATAGCGACCGTAATGTCGAAGCTACATCTGTCAAATTGGTTTTCATTTATTCTGTCTGTTTTGCCAAACTGCGGGCATTCGAACTTTGACAGTTGATAGCAACCATATTGTCGAAGCTATATCTGTCTAATTGGCTGTTATTTATTCAGTCTGTTTTGCCAAATCATGGGCATTCGAACTTTGATAGCTGATAGCGGCTATATTGTCGAAGCTAAATCTGTTGAATTGGCTGTCATTTATCCAGTCTGTTTTACCAAATTATGGACTTTTGAAATTTGATAGCTGATAGATACATCTGTCAAATTGGCTTTCATTTATTCAGCCGTTTTTGCCAAATCATGGACTTTCGAACTTTGACAGTTGATAGCCATGGATGTCATTGTTTTATCCAATTGGATGTCACAATCGTGTTACCGAGAGGACTATACGACTATTCGCAGTATGGTGGATAAATTTGAGTCCACTGACTCAGTAAACGATTAACCAACGCCCGTAAGTCGACGAAATGCATGACGACGAAAGTCTGTGAGACTTGGGAGTGCAGTAGAATCCGAGGCAGTCAATTTCGCGTCGGTCACAAAAACTCACCTTTTCGCAGACCACTTTGGCAAATTTTGAGTTGTGACTTGAGCCTTCAGCCTTAAAGAATTCAACTCACCGAGGAACTGAAGTTAAACGCCCATAGACAACGACCTGTGTTCTCTGTATAGGCTCTGGAGCAGTTGGAAACTGATTTTAATTTGCATCGAAAAATCATCTTCAGCGATGAGGCCCATTTCTGGATGAATGGGTTCGTCAACAAACAAAATTGTCCGATTAAGGATGATACCAATCCACATGAGATCGAAGAGCGTCAAATGCATCACGAAAAAGTCAAAATTTGGTCCGGTTTTTGGGCTGGCGGCGTCATCTTTCCATATTTCTTTGAGAACGACGTTTGTCAGGACATCACCTTCAACGGCAAGCGATGTAAGTCGATGATAACCAACTTCTTTTATCCTGAATTGGATGAAATGGACACCAATGACAAGTGGTTTCAATAGGACGGCGCTACGTGCCACACAATTCACGCCACATAGAAAATTCTGCATGAGCGATTTGAGAACATGGTGATCTCAAGATATGAACTGGCTATCGAGATCGTGCGATTTGACCCCGTTACACTTTTTCTTAAGGTGTTTTCTGAAGTCGCAGGTCAACGCTTATAAGTCACAAACCACAAAGGCCCTCAAAGCCAACATAACTCAGGCCATCCGTCAAATTCAGCCTGATTTATGAGCCAGCGTCATGGAAAATTGGACATTTCGGATGAGCGCCACCCAGTGCAGCCGCTGCGGACCTTCGTATAGGCCTTTCAAACGAATAACAAATGTCGATAATATCTAGCACACACTTTGATTTATTTTAGATTTAAAGAAAGGAAGCGCTTAATGAAAGACCGTTTCTAAGATCGAAATCGCCATAACACAATTCTATAAACCCAAAAATGGTCATTAACCACAAATGCGTGTTTGGGAATTTTGGGATCGGTGATTACCCAAATGTGAATTCTTCAAAAGCTTGGGATTTTCGAGTTTTACCAACTTGAATATATTATATGGATCTCTTGTCAATAATGTATGGAAGACATATTTATTCAATAAGCCCTAGAGGATTTTCAGAAAGAATTCTGTTGAACTGATTGTTCTCAGATTCCTCAGATTAACAAGCGATCCCTTGCTAAACTGTAAATGAACGTTTCCCTCTATTCCCTGAAGATCTAAATCAGTTCCAGACTATATTAATTGTTAGTCTCCTACCATTATAGGTAGCTTTCATCACTTTTTGCTTCCCGCTTTGAATAAGACCTCGAAAATTTGTCATTGACATACGTGCCCAAATGACACATTCCCTTAATCCATGCTTTCGCCATTCTGTTTACGAAATTCTTTTCTTCCGGAGATTTTTATCACGAATTCTGTTTACGTAGATACGAGTCATTCGTTATCTGGTGCTTCCATAAACTTTTGCTTAAACAATTGCAAAACCTTTCTGTTTGCTTATCTAATCAGTATGATACCTCCTCTGGAAATTTAGCAAGAGACACATTGTCTGGTATTACACAAACAATGTCGAACCATTTAAATGTTGCGGAAAAAATTAGTACACCACAAGTACACTTATCTTCTGTTTTTTTTTTTTTTAAGAAAATGAAAAACAAAACAGGAGCACCACGAAAGTGATGTATAGATAACCTACTTGTATTGTTTATTGCGACAATTGATTGGTTGATTCATGTATCTTTTTTTTTTTTTTAATGATGTCATACTTGAGAATATTGATTCACGTTACTAAAGACAAATGTTTACCGTATGTATCTATTGATAAAATAATTAGAAATAATAACTTCTTTGGTGATACTTTTGAAGTGGGTTGTTGCAAATATTGGTTTGCTAAGTTTGGTGGTAGATAGTTTTTTTTTTTTTTATAAATTTTGGCTCAGTTGTTGTATGGAGGTATATTTTTTGAAGCAGATATGACTATGAATGACAATCGTTGATGAAAAGTATTTTCTTTTGAAAAATGTTCTTGAGAAAATGTTGCAACAGTAAAATGTGTTCAATAATTTTTCAATCTGAGTTCAAAAAAAAAACACAGGATTGGAAAACTCATGAAGTTTAAAATCCTTAGAAATGGATAATACAGGGTGCGTTTGAAGTTGCCAGTCTTCCGTCGAACGCGTCTTCGGGTGCCGGATAGAATAATCCTCTGCAGATATGAGGGGAAGATAGGCAATAAAATACGATTCGTGGGCCAAGGCTAGCTAGAGGTAAGGTCCCCAATTATAAAACCTCCCAAGAAGGCAGCAGAAGAATTCAAAAGATTGAGTCAACAGTCAAAGTTATAGTGAACAAGGTAGACATATAACTTGAGGTGATCCGACATATAAGGACAACAGGTCATCTAGGCATCGCTAGGGTTTTTTTTAAGGTTCATTTATTTACATTATATATGGCAAGAGTAAGTCAGGCCACTTGAACAGCGATGGTAGCAACGGCAGCACTCAATTCTGTAAAGGAAACAAATGGCCTCGTGTCCTAGGGGTATCTAATAAATTGGAACTGGCCCTCCAGGTTGGGGGTTGTGCTTTGGGTTAATTACCCACTCATAGAAAAAAGCCATTGATACAAAGCAACAAAGAGCCCTGAATAACTGATTTGACTTTTGACGAGCATAACAAAAAAATTGCAACAAAATTGTTGTAAGCACCTGGATAACAGGAGAGGTGCAGGCTTAACACTAGCGGAAGTCCTCAAATGCTACTAAGCAATCATTACTGCCATCCAAGATATACGAATGGATGGTTAGGGCAAAAAGAAGATAAAAGCTATGACATCTACAACGGACCGTGGTATAGTGAGCAGAAACAGCGACTATACGGATGTGGATTAGTTATAAGTGTCAGTCAGTAGTCTTATGTTTTCAAGACATTAGCGAACGCATTGTAACAATCTGCATAAACTCCAAATTCCCATCATAAGCCTTATATGCGCTCACGATCCGACGGAGCAAAAAGACGATAGAGGGAATCACTGCTTCTACCAGTTCCTTTACAAAACTTTTGAGTGACTACAACTGAAGTGCGATGTTAAAATCGTGCAGCCATCACGAAAACACGCCTGGGGCTAACATTCCCAACCTTTTTGCAGCCTAGGTAAGTATGCGGATATTTACCAGCTACAACAAATGAGAAATACTGTGGAAAATTTGTATGTCGAAAGACTGCACTTGCAAGAGAAAGCCGAGGCTGAACGCAGAACGCGTATCTCTTAACCTCTCGAATAATACTATAACACCAGCATCGAATGTCGAAAAACAATTGCAACGCTGCCAACAAGCCATTTAGATCAGCCACAACTGATCTAATGGCTTGAGCCCACCAGGAAGAAACCCGACAGATGCTCTAAACCAAGAACGAGGCCTTCATGGCTAATCTGCAGGTGACGAGAAGAACTGCCAATGAGCTCTATTGGCAAAGAAGGAGGAAAGAATGCCGTCTTCTCAGAAAGAAGAAACAACAAGAAAAGCGCGCTATCGAGGATATAGATAGGTGCCACTCCAGGAATGGTGGTTTCAAATTTCACGAAAGTGTAACCCATCAAATCCAAAGATAATGAGCTTGAACGGAATTCTGTTTGGATGAACAGGGATATAGCGTAGCTGAGTCACAGTCGATGCTGGGGATATGGAAGAACCACTTCTGCAGACTGTTATATGGTGATGAAGAACAGCATTCCGCTGTCAGACAGAACGAAATATTCAATATTGGCAACGACAGCGAAAACTGCCAACCACCCGACCTGAGTGAAGTGAGGATAGCAATATCTAAACTCAAGCTTAATAAGGCTGCCGTAAATGACGGCCTTCCCGCTGAACTTTATATAGCCGGCGGAGATGATTTGGTAAATAACATGAACCAACTCATAAGGCCAATCTGGGGAGATAATGGTACGCCTAAAGAATGGAAACTCAGCATCGTTTGGCCGATCCACAAAAACGAGACCCTCTGACCTGCGCCAACTACAGAGTCATAAGTCTCCTCACCATCGCATACGAATTCCTATCTTGCGTAATACGTGAGAGCCTGAAACCGTTTACCAACAACCTGATCGGCCCTTATCAGTATGGTTTTAGGCCAGAAAAGTCCACAACCGATCAAAATTTCACACTTCGACAGATCCTGGAAAAAACCCAAGAAGTCCAAATCGATACTGACCACCTATTCATCGATTACAAAACCTAATACCACAGCATTTATAGAGATGGGATATACAGAGCCATGTCTACTTTTGGTATACCGCCAAAACTCGTCCGTTTGTGTAGGATGACAATGGAGGGAAAATTCTCGTTCCTCCATCCGGGCCGCAAACGACCTCCATGAAACATTCGATACCGAAAAGGGATTTAGACAAGGCGATGCGCTGTCATGCAACTTCTTCAATTTGATTCTTGAGAGGATTTTGCAAATTCCCGAGCCAACACCAGAGGCACGGGAATTTTCCAAAAATAGGTGCAACTACTAGCATACGCCGACGATATTAACATCGCTGGTAGGACTTAACGTGATGTCATATCCACGTTTGCAAGAACAAAGAAGGGAGTGGCAAAAATGGATTTCAGCATTAAAGGAGGGGAAGACGAAGTATTTGCTGTCAAAACATAAGAACACACAACATCGACGAATTGCACAGAACGTCACCATTGACAGATATAACTTTGAGGTAGTGTGGGATTTTGTTTACCTCGGCTCCGCTATTAATTCTGACAACAACATCTCGCCAGAAATCGAACGAAGAATTATTGTTGCCAACCGCAGTTTCTTCGAACTATGAAGACACTTCAGTAGTAAAGCCATCAGTCAAACTACTAAGGAGATTCTATATAAGGCCCTGATCATCCCAGTCCTGCTCTACGGTGCTGAAGACTGCACCGTCTGAAAAGCGGATGAAGAAACCCTTCGTCGATTTGAGAGGAAAATTCTTCGAAAAATCTTCGGTCCCGTGTGCGTTGACGGGCTATGGAGATGAAGATGCAACCAAGAACTATGCGAGCTGTACAGCGACATGCCCCTGGTGAAAAAAAAACTCCCCATTGGACGTATAAGATGGCTAGCGCATGTAAAATGAATGGACACCAATACTCCGGCTCGCAGAGTCTTCGTTTCCCAGCCAAACGTCGGACGCAGTAGAGAAAGATCTCGCCTTAAACCGACCTCTACAAACTCCGCTTTAGCACGGCGGTATCGGATCGCGATAGGATCGATGCTGCAAAACAGCGCACTGAATTCTGGTGGCTATATGAGGAAGGTGATTCTGCACTTCCTCAGGACTTTGCGGACTTTTAGTCCAACTCCATAGGTAAGATTTTAAATTAGGAACAAGGTCTGGGGCGGGGCTTGTGCACCATATTGGCGTACAATATGGTTGAACGCAGGCTGCCGTGGGACCGAAAGGCGCAATCAGGATGGCGACCCCTCGGGGCATGCGCAACGAGGGCTCGCCACCCCGATTATTATTAAGCTAGGTTTTAGTAGTTAAGTAGTCTTAAATTAGGTTTAAGTAGTTTAAGTAGTATTAAGTTAGGCTTAAGTAGTTTAAGTAGTCATAAGTTAGTTATAATCTAGAATAAGCTTTTTTATAAAACAAAAAAAAAAGACACTAAACAAAGTTTTCAATTTTTTCTTTGTAAATTAAAATTATATATAAAACCAAAAAAAACCGACAAATTTAAGCCTAAAGGCAAAATAAACAGCTAAATATAAGCTTACAGTGCCCACTAAGGGCCGATAAGTTAGATTAAGTAAACCAGTTATTGATAAGTTAGATTTAAGCATTTTTGTCTAGTAGTAAGTTAATATTTTAAGTAAATAAAAAATGAGTTTAAAAGTGAAAAAACCCTGATCATCACAGTCATGTACTAATGCGCTGAAGCATGGACCGTATAAAAAGCGGATGAAGAAATCCTTTGTAGATTCGAGGCGAAAATTCTTCGAAAAATGTTCAGTCCCGTTTGCGATTCCGTGCTATGGAGAATAAGATTCAATCAAGAACTATAAGAGCCTTAAAGCGACATGCCTCTTGTCAAAAAGACGTTTAAGATGGCTAGGACATGTAGAACGAATGGACACCACTACTCCGGCCCGCAGAGTTTTCGATTCCCAGCCAGACGTCGGACGCAATAGAGGAAAACCACGACTTTATTGACTCCCAAAAGTAGAATTTGCGCTCTACCTACTGGGAGTGCGCAACTGAAGGCAATCAACTTAGGACCGGGATAATTGGAGAGGCATGTTGTTGAGGTCAACACTTACTTAAATAAGTAAGTGTTGACCAGGCTAAAATTTTGAAGTCACAACACTAATGTCAAAAATTATCCGCTGGCTAAGATCTTAACGCAATTGGCACACGGCCTTAATGCTGATGTGCCTTACAAAAATCTGTCTAATAATTTTTCGCCTTATGAATGATGAATTCCTATTTTCCTTCTCACATCACAATTCAATAATTCAACTGCAAACTACTTTCCCCCGTCAAAAAGTGAAAGCGGTTCACCACAGTTCATTGAAATCATATTCTGAAATAATAATTAGCAGCAGCAGGAGGAGAATAATAAAAAAAAAAAAACCCTCACATCCATTCTACATACGCCAACTGACATTCAATTCAAAAAGCTAGCATGTCTGCCACTTGTATACTCTCCGCAGATACACCTCATGGACTTGGTAGAACATTTCGATTTGTTCGTTCGTTCCCTCATTCTGTGTATCTTTCACCGAAAGCCTGTGATTAAAAAAATATTTATATGCTTTGTATTCACCCTAGGCATGTTGTGCTCCTCATCCAGTGATGATGATGATGATGATTATTGCCAGGCTTATGACGAACACAACCATCATGACGATGATGATGATGGTGACGACTATAATACGACAAACGATAATGATGATACATTCACATGACAATTTTGCTGGTGTGCTCTTCGTGTTGTTTGTTTCATCATTTTCATGGTCGGAAATGTAGTTCTCGTCAAGTTGTCAAAAATTATGACAACGCCATTATACAACTATACCAACAACATGAAGTGAGATTCGTGTTCGCACTCGCACTCCCTACAGCTAGAGTAAGCAGACCCAGATCAAGCGTCGTCGTCGTCGTCGTCAGAGTGAGCAAACCGAAAATTACTTGTAATTGTTTGTCAACAGTCATTTAGGAGTCCATCCGTTGCATATATACACGCCGATATAAACGCTCTAAATACACGATACATATATCTGACAATCCAAACATTCACCAGATACAACAATGGAACCACCTATTATCGGCTTCACATGCAATCCATCGACACAATGCAATGTGTGAGAGATGTTTAGCAGGTTTGGTATCTTCGTTTCAAATTTTTATTCCTTTTGCGGTCAAATAATCGTGTGATGGGTAAGAATTATTTGTCCAACATATTTCAACTTGAAATTGTTAAAAAAAAAAATAGTTGACAACGTTCTAGCACAGGTATTGCGTGACTGTTGGATTTGAGTTCTGTTGTATTTTTTTTTTTTTGTCAGGGTAATTGATGTTAAATGTTGTCGAGGATGAACATTTTTTATAAAACACGAAAAACGACACAATCGTGATGGCAGCAGTGCGTGAACAAGGTCCTATGATTGCGTAATAAGGCCTCAACGTTGTTACATCCTACAATTCCCTTTTTTTCCATTGAAATTTAAGTATTTTGAAGGTCTTTTCTGAAGACGGATAGAGGATAAACCTAGTTTTCATATTGATAAGGGTTTATGGCTTTCACCGAGTTGTCTCTTTAAAAAAAAAATTTTGAAAAATCAACCTCAGTAATAAATCCTCCTAGCCCATTAAATCACTCGTCTGAACGATTAAAAAAAATAAATTAGAATATAAATGCCAAACAAGAGATAGATGTTTCCTACCATCTATTTTGAGTTTCTACCGCAAGGCAATAAAAAAAAAAACACAAAACTTTCAACATTCATGATCAAAGCATGACAAGAGCAAGAAAAAACCCATAAAACGATATTTAATATCTCCAACCATATATAGTACGATGACATTACCAAATAACTACAAAATCCATTAATGAAGCACGAAATATGACCGAGACCAATCCCCTTTATAATTCATTAGCTCTACTGTTTTCGAGATAGCGATACGGAGTAGTCGTATGTGGAAAAACTTATTCACACCCACTCTCCTCGGCATGTGGCTATTGATATAATTATATGAATGGAAAATCCTCTTTTACGACCACTTGGTCTCTGCCATACATGGAAAGTCGTTTTAATTTGTTTTGTTGAGTTTTTTTTTTTTTTTTTAATAAAATAAACCCAACCGAACAAGTCAAGTCGTCGTCTATGAGCTAGAGGCATTCAGGGATTCGATTTGAGTTGGAGTTGGGAGTTTTTATTGGGTAAAGACTCATAATGTGAATCAAGTGCGGTTAATTTGCATGACTGATAAAATGTTTTTATGACTTCAATTGAGTTTTAGTGAGTTGGAGATGGCAAAATGGGTTTAAAGACTGGATGGACGGGAATTTGAGATCAGTGATCGAAAATTACGATCGCATTTCTTCGAGTAATGAAAAATGTCTTGAAATTGTTTTTTTTAATGACTCGATTCTGGCATTTATTGCAAGATCGATGTATGATCCTTATGATATGATCCTCCTGAAAGTGATATTCATCAGAAGATGATCACTGCAATACAAGTTTAGATATTCAGTTAGATGTTTAGATACATTTTTGTTGATACGATTTTGGGCTGAATTGGTGATCAATGCGGTTGGATTTTTACTAAAATTATTACCACTGATCTCTACCATAAGTGGGTATTACCGATCATCAACGAACAGGTAGTATATTTACGATACGGTGATATTTATCACAAGAGGAGTGAAATATTAAGTGCGACATCAGTTTGAATATTCAGTGGGATGCTTAGTCACACTTAATGTTTGCACTATGATATGATAAACTCCGCATTGGAAGTTTAAGATGGCTAGGACATGTAGAACGAATGGACACCAATACTTCGGCTCGCGGAGTCTTCGTTTCCCAGCCAGACTTCGGACACAGTAGAGGAAGACCTCGTCTTATGTGGCGCGCAGAAGTGGAAACCGACATCAATCAACTTGGAGTGCGCTACTGGAGGCAGTTAGCTAAGGGCCGGGCATGCTGGGTTAGGTCCAGGTTCATTCCGGACTGTAGCGTCACTTAAGTAAGTATGTAAGTAAGATCTTAGGATATGTAAGGTAAGGCAGTAGAGAAGAACTCGTTTTAAGTGGCGCAAAAGTAGAAACCCACCACAACCAACATGGAGTGCGCAACTGGAGGCAAATAGCCAAGGACCGGGCTAATTTGACGGGCATTTTGGATTAAGCTCAGGTTCAATCCGGACTGCAGCGCCACTTAAGTAAGTAAGTAAGTAAGATTTGAGTGTAGTTTTGGTAAGATTGGTAGGTTGATGAGTTGTGCGGTGTGCATCTTCCTCATTACACTCAGGTCAATATAGACCCACTGTGATGCACTTTAGGGTCCACGTGTGTGGTTGGTTCCTTCCCGTTACTATCCATAATTTTTAGCCCCTTTCCAGCCACCCAGGTATTGTTGCAAACCTGTAATGATTAATGAGAAGGATTTCGGATACACCCGTAAGGTCATGGAAAAACTATTTTCCTAAGATTCTGAGTCTTAATTGACTGAGGCCTGGGCAGTGCCACAGAAAGTGGAGGGTATCCTCATGTCATCACCGCAGCCTCTACAGTGGTCTCTATAAGATGCATTTTCAGTTTGTGGCTTTTAAGTAAGTTTTGTCCAGTTAGAATCCCTATTGGTATCGAAACAGATCTTCTGTTTCTTTGAAATATTTTAAAGGTTCTGTCTTTGTCATACCCAGGCCACATCCTTTTGCATGTTTCCCAGGTAGGGAGGGAGTACTACCTGTTTTTTGGCAAATATTCAGTGACCGCTGAGTTGAGGAAATATTGTGGCAAGTTGACAGACTGGTCTGCTTGATTAATGCTGTTCATCTCCCAGTTAATCAGCAATTTCATTGCCTTATATGCCTCTGTGTCCGAGGACCCAGCAGAGTTTTACATTATGTTGGACGTCGAGAACCTTTAGCTCTTTACGACAACGCTTCACAAGTTTAGATTGTATTTCGACAGTAGAGATTGCTTTTATTGCAGAATGACTGTCAATGATGATATCATCTGGTGATAACGCCAGAATTTAGTTCGCTTTGGCTGACTCTGCTACTGCCAATATCTCAGTCTGGAAGACACTACTGCACTCAGGGAGACGAAAAGTGCGGCTTAGCCTTAGTGTCAATTTGTACGTCAATTTTTGAACGATCACTGTAGATGGATATGGTTTTGATGTCCATTTCGTTACTAGCTCACTCATCTCTACTTTGAGAGATTCAAGAGCATGGACTTTGTGAGTCGAGGTGGGTCAGAATTTAGTCACAAGATACAGCTGAGCTCATGTATCCGTTTAGAAATCGAGCATGTCCTTCTAAGTTTTTTTTTCCAGCAGTTGAGCTAACTTATTCTTAGAGCACTTTGACTGCAGAGGATTGCATGAAAAGGTTTGGCGGTAGCAGGTTAAGATTGGTTTACAGTTCAGCAGTTGGTCTGGTTCTCATTGCACTAGTAGCGCCCACATATGCTATTCTCTGTACCTTTGTCATGTTTTTCAGATGATGTTTTTGGATTTCCACCAAACAAGTCCTCAATATGTTAGTCTATACATACAAACAAACACATACATACATACACATACATTCATATATTTTTGTCGCAACAGTCTCGTTAGTACCCATAGTTTTCTCACAACTATTCATGTGTTCGTGTGTACTTCTTGCACAATTGCTGGGCATCATGTCTTATGCCGACTCCGAACCTGCGAAGTTGAGATAAGCTATTCTCGACAATTGATACTACTCGGATGATTTGTCAGATCACCACGAGAGGAGGGCCAGTGAAAATTTATTTTAGGTGTTGCTACGGCTGGGAATCGAACCCAGACCTTCTGCGCGGTAGTCCATCGCACAAACCATCGCACCACTGAGCCAATCACGCCCACTTTTAGTGTATTTTTTAACGATGGAATGGAATAGGGTATTCAACGATTTACACAGCATATTGCAGCCTTCCCATATTTTTTTCAAGCAATCAAAATATTCGCTCGAAATAAATTTTTTTGCCAAAACAAAGTTTGCCGGGTCATCTGGTATTTTTTTTATAAAAATAACAAAAAAATTAATTCTCATAGATACTTAGATGCTCCCTTAACTTCTTTGGCAATGGCTATTAATACATCAAAAGATCTGGATATTGTTTTATATTAACCCATCCCTGTCCATTATTTTTCCAATAAAATACCAAACAATTAAAAAAAAAAAAAAAACCGACAGAAATTCATTACTAACTTCATTGAAGCAAACCAAAACTAAATGTGTCCTAGTTATGAAATGAAATATTTATTCCCAAACAAATTTACTAGCCTCTTCAAAAGCAAAGCGCCCATCATAAAATTCATAATCTCCCTCCCACATCGAAGAACCTGCCACTGCCACTTGTTCTCCAATAAACCTGCCACCTCGAAAACGGATGCCTCCCCCTCTAAAAATCGGTGAAACAAAATGCAATTAAAAAAAAAAAAAAAAAATTCCACCCACCGACAACACATCCGTGTATCCCCCTAATAATGTGACAGATCAGTGCACGATCAAATTTATTCGACGATTTCAAATAAAAATTAAATAAAACGACTGGAAACTACTTTATGGCATTCTGACATCGTTTTATTTTTGAAGTATAGGTGCATTCGGATGCAAATGCTGCCACCTCAGTTTGGGGCCAAAAAAAAAAAACATCTCAACTTCTTGGAGCCGATATTGTGTGCCACCATTAACACCATCAAAAGGATAGAGGCGACGAGACGACGACACAGTGACAGAGTCTTGCGGGGGAAGGGCAAGTCAAAACTATCTCTCTAAAAAAAACATTATTTGTGTATTTCTGAAGTAGAAAAATTAAACAAACAAAAATTATGGTTAATATTTTTAGAAAATATCTTTTGGCAGGTGTTCAGGGTGTAGCTGTGCAGTTTATCTTTATGATGTATATGGCTTGTGTGGTATACATTTGCCCAGGTATGATGAACTCCATGTGACGTCACGCAAGTTGTTTTCAAAAATTATTTTCAAACCACAAAAAAAAAACGAGTGGTGGGTGCACAACTGGGTCGTACGCAACTTTCTTTTTGACAACGAGTTGGGCGTTTGAACAAATGCCAAGCATGAGGGAGTTTGGCGATTTTCATAATTTGGCCAAAATACAGAATAATATTCATTTTGATTATTCATGCTAACAATGATAAAAATAATAGCGAAGTTTGATTATTCGAAAGTTTATTCCGGAATTTGAGGCAATTGGCGTCTATGTAAATGATGATGATTTTCCGATATTAGCTGAAATTTAAATTCCGTTTGGTCTGAATAGTCTGGCCAAAACTAACTATTTGGAATTGTTGCAAGCAGTAATATTAGTATATAAGTCAAATATCATTCAATTTGACAAAATATTTAGCGAGATACGAACAATTTTCTTTTTAATGGCGTTAAATGCAAAAACGCGTTTTATAGATTTTCTCGAAATAACTAGGTATGTAGTTTTGTTGGAACTCATACCCTTATCTATAGTTGCGGTGAAATAAAGCCGAGCGAAATAACGCCAAATTCCATAACTTGGCATTATTTCACTTAACAAAAGCAGAATAACGCCTAATTTCCATGTTCGACCTTATTTCACTTTGCTAAAGTGAGAACGTGTGAGAACATAAAACAGAAGAGGTTCAAGCGAACAACTTGCGGAAGCCGTAAACTACTATAAAGCAGACATTACTGCCATGCAGGAAATACAATTCGATGAACTGGGCAAAAAGATTATACAAAACTGTGATATCTTCTACGGACCATGTTATTGTGAGCAGAAACAGGGACTATTCGGATGCGGATTTTATGTAAGCGCCAGACTTAGACAAGAAGTCTTCTATTTCCAAGACATAAACGAACGCATTTTAACAATCCGCATCAAGGACAAATTCGCCAACATAAGCCTTAAATGCGCTCACTTCCCAATGGGGGAAAAAGATGATATAGCTAAGGACTGCTTCTAAGAGCTACTTGACAAAACCTATGAGCGACTACCGAAGTGCGATGTTAAAATCGTGCTGGGAGATTTTAACGCAAAGGTAGTGAGAGAAGACATCTTTAGCAGTATTGCCGGAAAACATAGCCTACACGACAACACGTCTGGCAACGGACTAAAGTTAATTGACTTCGCTACGGAACGAAATGCCACGTAGCCACGAAATGCCAGCCATAAGGGTACATAGCGGTCTCCAAATCAACAAAATTGACCAATTCGCGATAGACAAGAGGCACGCATCCAGTATTTTGGATGTCCGAACATTTCGAGGAGCTAAAATCGACTCGGACCGCTACCTTGTTGCAGCCAAGGTAAGAATGCTAATGTCCACCACGCCACAACAATCCAGAAATACTGTAAAGCAATTTAATATCGAACAACTGCAATTGCAAGATACCACCACGCGTATCCGTTAATCTCTCGATTAACGATATACCACCAGCATCGAATGTCGAAGAACAATGGCAACGATGCCAACAAGCCACTAGATTAGCCGCAACTGATGTGATAGTTCTCTCACGCACACCAGCAGGCAATCCCTGGTTTGATGAGGAATGCCGACAGATGCACGCAGCCAAGAACGAGGCCTATAAGGCTAAGCTGCAGGTGAAGACGAGAGCTGCCATTGAGCTCTATAGGCAGAGAAGAAGGGAAGAATAACGGCTTTTCAGAGCGAAGAAAAAAGAGCAAGAAAAGCGTGCGATCGAGGATATAGAGAGGTGCCACTCCAGGAACGATGTTCGCAATTTTTACCAAAGTGTAAAATGTCAAAGCCAAGGATACATGACTCAAACAGAATCCTGTCGAAATGAACAATGAAATATCATAGTTGAGACACAGTCGATGCTGAGGATATGGAAGAACCACTTCTGCAGACTGTTAAACGACGATGATGAACAACATTCCGCTGTCAGGCAGAACGAATCATTCAATATTGACACGACAGCGTAAACTGCCAACTACCGGACCTGATTGAACTGTGGACATCAATATCTAAACTCAAGCTTAATAGGGCTCCCTGAAATGACAGCCTTCTGAGCCGCTGAGCTTTATAAATCCGGCGGAGATAACTTCGTAGATTACATCTACCAACTCATAAGTTAAATCTGTTCGGATGAAACTATGCCTGAAGAATGCATCGTTTGCGCTATCCACAAAAAGGAGACCCTCTATACTGCGCCAACCCAGAAGCATAAGTCTCCTCAACATCGCCTACAAAATCCTATCTGCCGTATTATGTGAATGCTTGAATACGTTTACCAATAACCTGATCGGCCTTTATTAGTGTGGTTTTACGCCAGGAAAGCCCACAACCGAAACAAATTTCACACTTCGGCAGATCCTGGAAAAAATCAAAGAAGTCAATACCCACCACCTATTCATCGATGATGGAGAATTCCCGCTGCTCCATCAGACATTCGACACCAAAAAATGATTTAGGCAAGGCGACTTCTTCAATTTGATTCTTTCGAGGATTGTGGAAAACTCCTGATCCGACACCAATGGCACAATTTTTCAAAAATCGGTGCAACTACTAGCATACGCTGACGATATTCACATCATTGGCAGGACTCAACGAGATGTCATAGCCACGTTTGCCAGTATAGCGAAGGAAGCGGCAAAAATTGGCTTAGCAGCAAATGATGGCAAGACGAAGTATATGCTGTCAACATGAGAGGACACACAACCTCGACGAATTCGACAGAACGTCACCTTTGACAGACATAACTTTGAAGTAGTACGGGACATCCAACCTCGCACGGAACCTAAATCCGACAGTTATTCCGAATCTGGGGGGTTTCAATGGGGGCAAAATGCCCCCCACTTATATTTAAACTTTTCATACACCCAAACTCGCACTCGGATGTATGCAGAGAATGTTTTCTTCTCTCTCTGGATTCGGCTTTATTTCAAAAACAATGTGCGGCGTTATTGCGATTTGTCATTGCAAAATAACGCCGGCTTTATTCGGCTTTATTTCGCTCGGTGTAACTTCATGGCACCGATTATCAATACAAAGTATAAAATAAAGTCCTAAACGTGTATGAATGCCCTAATCTGGAGAACTGCTGAACTGATTTAGATGTGGTTTTCACTGTTTCGAGCTCCATTACCATGGGCAGGATTATGGGTGTTCAAAATGGCTTTCTCACTTACAGGAGCTGAGCATTTCGAAGCATGGTGAATCAACAATTCGTGCTGTTATCACCAAATTTACTTTGCTTGACATTAAGCCATCGACTCGCATATGTGTACGGTGCGTACCAAAGAGAATATTGCAGTCGTAGCGTCCAATGTTAATGAAGATCGTGAAATGTCAACTCGTCGCCGTTTTCAGAAATTGGGCATGCGTTACTCAACCACATGGAAAATTTTACGTGTCGATTTGGGTTTGAAAGCCTATAAAATTCAACTTGTTGCAAGAATGACCTACCACAACGTGTAATTTTCGTGAATGGGCCTTAGAACAGCTCAATGAAAATCCGCTGTTTTATCGAAAAATTGTGTTCAGCGATAAAGTTCATTTCTGGCTCAATGGAAACGTAAGTAAGCAAAACTGTTGCATCTGGAGTGATGAGCAGTCATATGTCATAAAAGAATTACCGATGCATCCCGAAAAAACGACAGTTTGGTGTTTATGGGCTGGTGGAATCATCTGTCCATTTTTCTTCAAAGACCACCGTGGAAGAAACGTTACCGTGAATGGCGAACGATGAGCCATGAATCGCGACTTTTTTTTGTCCCAGTTGGCTGAGTTGAACTTGGTTGACATGTGGGTTCATCAACACGGTGCCACATGCCACTCAGCTCGTGAAACAATAGAAATGCTGAAGGATGAGTTTGGTGAGCAGCTTATCTCCCGAAATGGCCCTGTAAGTTGACCGCCAGGATTATGTAAACTTGTTATTCTACGTGGACAAGCCGACCATGATTGAAGCCTAACTATAACATAACACGCTTAATTCGTGGAAAACAGGCCGAAATGCTGGAAAAAGTGACGCCAAATTGGACCTTACGAATGGACCCTTTGAAATGGAGCTACGGACTACATTTACATGAAGTTGTCTTCAAAACCTAAGTGGCAAAGACCTATTTATCGATTACAATAAAAATGTTGAATAGTTGATGCAAATTTGAGTGTTTTGTTCGATAGGTTTAAAAAATCACCCTGAAACTGAGGTAATTTATAATTTTTGTGTAGCAGATACACTTAATAGCAAAGATTATCAAGTCATACAGATGAACAAAAAACAGAAACTTTTGCTCACCAACTTCATGTTATGGGCGGGCGGTGTGCAGAGTGCACACATCAGAATCGAGATCCAAACATACGGCACTGTGTGCACGGGCTGTGCCATCACGACCCGCAATAAAAGATTTTTTCTTCTATGCAGTGCGTCATCTGTATGATTTTTTAATCTTTGCTGAAAGCAAAAAAAGTGGCCTAGAATCATGACCAAAAGAAACATGGGTACGGATTTGGAAGAAAATCGGTCTAGACGTTAAGGCTGGGGGACCATTATGGACAGAAGGGCAGACGAACCGACGATCCGTCGGGCAGCATTCCAAAAAAAAAAACACTTTTTGGTTCCGCATCGTAATGTTAGAATCAATCAAAATCTCGAGGTTGAAAATGTTGACGAAAACGAGGAAACACACCAACGAACCGTCGGACGGAGTCCAAAAAATCACATTTTTGGGTTCCGTATCGTAATGTTAGAATCAATCAAAATCTCGATGTCGAAAATTTTCACGAAAACAACACCTTCCTCTTTGTATATCTATGAACGCATAAATGCATATGTACCTGTGTAGTAACGTCACACCACACACAATCTGACTTAATGGATATCATTTAGCTCATTAGGTCTGACAAACACTGACGACAAAAATAAAACCACCATACGAGCTGTAGCGAAAGTGAAACATGTTCAAAGGAATAATTGTATCTACAGATGCAAAGGAATACACTAGTATCTTAAAAACAATTTTAATAAATTTCGTTCGGGTTTGTTTTCATTTTTAGAAACTATAAATACACCTACGCACCATTTTCTACGCTACAACGATGATGCTTAGAACTCGTCGCGAGCAAATATGAAGTGCATTTGTAAAGTTTGTCATGCATGTTGCAACTGACAGTCCGTTTACGAAATCTTAAGGAGCGAGTAATAAAATATCAAATTAGATATAAAATCGCAAAAACATCAACAACCCACATGTACCGAATATACTTCATTAGATACGCAGATACTGCCTGTAGATACTAAATTCATTTTGGATATACGCATGGAATTGTTTTTTTTTTTTCATTTTTTTTTGTGGTGTAAAATTAAGTTGTGACATAGATACTTGTACTTAGTGGTGATGTTTATTCAGTTTGCATTCAGCACATTCAGTACATTCATGTGGTTTCAATCTGAATGTGATGCTGTTTTCATATGCATTTCAGATTGGGATTTAGGATTGATGGGAGAATACTTGCCATTCCCATGGTTTCGTGTACCATGTGCACATACTCGTAATCATAATCCCGCCGATCTAATATTGACGTTGGCAAATAAAGCGTGTAATTGTGGTTTTGTTTTTGTGGCCAATCATGTAGCTAGTCGTAGTATTTGTACAATGAATGACGGACAAAAAAAAAATGAGAAAAAAACACTCCAAGTTGATTTATTATGAAAATAGATACGCGATATACCATGCCCCCATGTGAATTCCGCCTGGAGACCACAATTCATTCGAATTCATTTCAGCCGTTGACAGCTTAACAAGGATTTTCGATTGTCAGTTTCCGATGATTTTGTTTTTTTTGTTTTGGTTGAGGTATAGAAAAATGTTTTTTTTTTTTGTATATTAAAATTTGTTGTTAATTTGTGAAACGGTAATCCCTTTTATCCGTTGGCGATTAACAAAATTTAGTGGTAGCTTAACGTTGATGTGAAGGCGAAATGGGTGGTATTAGGAAATGTGTTGAGTGGATTTAGATGTATTCGTATGTATTGAAATATAGGACGACATGTGGTTTCAATCAAAGTCTTACCATTAAACAGCTCCAGATGATCGCATCAGTTTATCTAAAAATACAAAAAAAAAAAAACAGAAATAATTTATTGGTAAGATAGTTTGTAATAAATTGAGTGCGGATGAAAGAAGAATTCGGTGGTAGATAATACGTGGTGGAATTTGAAGAGGAATATTTGCGGTGAGTACACAGTTGGAAATGAATACGAGAGGATTTCAGAGCAAAATTTTTGTTATTGTGAAGCGAATTTCAGCTTTTAAGCATTTGACATGATCACTGTTGATACCTTATAACAGTTAAAACTAAAAGGTGGCGCAAAAGTAATCCTCCTATCAGAAACAAGATGTCATGGAAGCGCCGCCGACATCGACCAGACGACGTGCCACGCAAATGGGTATCAGTCGACGGTCTTTACAGCGAATTTTGGTACAAGATTTGAAGATGTTTCCGTACAAAGTCCAGACGGTGCATCAGCTGTTAGCTGCTGAGCGCCAATCGCGTCTAACATACACTCAAGCCATTCTTAATCACCACCAAGAGGAAGATGATTTTTCATCAAAAATAATCATGAGTGATGAGGCCCACTTCCATCTTAGCGGGTACGTAAATAAGCAAAATTTACGCTTCTGGGGCACTGAAAATCCGCGTGTAACCCACGAAGAGCCATTACACCCGCTCAAAGTCACTGTATGGTGTGCTGTTTTCGCTGGAGGAGTCATCGGACCTTTTTTCTTCGAAGACGTCGCGGGCCAAACGGTTACTGTGAATGCGGAGCGCTACAGAGCAATGATCAACGAGTTCTTTTTGCCGCAACTTGATGAATTGGGGTTGGAAAACATGTGGTTCCAACAGGACGGTGCAACGGCACACACTGCACGTGCCACAACCAATATGCTGAAGGATGCATTTTCCGGGCGCCTGGCCAGCAAGATCGCCTGATTTGACCGCTCCAGACTTCTTTTTGTGTCAAAGTTTTTATTTTTTTTTAAATTACAGCCAAAAAAGATTGGAAGGTTTTTTTTGCGCCACCTTGTATATTGGTGGTCAAATAGTCAATGCAATTTATATGAAACCTGGAGTTTTTACCCATCTGATGCCTACCAAATAAGACTCTTAGCATCCAAGTGGTGATGGCTGAGTGTACCTTGACCATAGTTACTGTCTTACCCACTGTGTAAAGTATTGGCGACAGCAGATGAGAGGGAAAGGAGGACGTGCACTCCCACTAATACACATATTCTATTTCACGGCGGTAGCGGAAGGACTCCCAAGATACAGTCAACCATGGTGACGACAGTCCCCTTTATGATTGACAAAGTAAGTTACCTAAAAGAGTTGCTTCGACATATTCGGACAACAGGTTCTTTGGAAATCTCAATGGTACGTTAGGCACTTTGAAGAGCCGAAAGACCATAGGCAGCGCAGTGGATACTGATGAAACCATGTCCTAGGGGTTGTGCTTTGGGTTAACTATCCACTCAATAAAAACAAACTTGGAAACGACTGACTTTATTGTTGAGGAACATGAATGATGAAAAAAATACATCGACGCTCGCATATGCACATAGAATGTAAGAACCTTAAACGTGGAGAGGTGCAGGCGAATAAATGATAGGAGCCCTACGCTGCTACAAAGCATTTATTACTACCATCCAGGAAATACGATGTGATGGACCGTGCAAAACATCAACTACAGACCGTGTCATAGTGCACAGAAACAGTGACGATTTGTTATACTTGCCAGCCAGAAGTCTTATATTTTCAACACATTAGCCACCGCCATCTGCATTAGGTCCAAATTCCCAACATAAACATTACATGCGCTCAGCGCTCACTCTCCCACAAAGAAAAATTATGATATAGGGAAAGCCTGAAGTATGATCATAAAATCGTGCAGCCTACAAGACAAAACGTCCGACAATGGACTTCGCAATTATAGCCGGCACACAGTTCCCAAACCTCGAGATTAATAAGGGAAAATGGCGTTCCTCAGATCAACGAACGATCAACCAAATTGATCACATTGCGATAGACAAGAGGCACTCATTCCGTATTTAGATCTCCAAACATTCAGAAGGGCTAACATCGACTCGGACCACTACCTTGTTGTAGCCTAGGTAAGAATGTGGATATCAACAACGGTAAAACAAATGAGAAATGCTGTGAACAATTTTTATGTCGAAAGATTGCAAACGCAAGAGAAAGCCAATTCCTTTGCAGAACGCGTGTCCCTTAACTTCTCGATTAACATCATACCACCAGCATCGAATGTCGAAGAACAATGGCAACGATCCCAACAACCCATTAGACCAGCCGCAATTGTTTTGCTATGTTTTTGGCACCCTTCAGCAAGAAACCTTTGGTTTGATGAGGAATGCCGACATATGCTCGCAGCCAAGAACGAGGCCTTCAAGGCTAATCTGCAGGTGACGACGTGGCCTGCAAATGACCTCTATTGGCAAAGAAGGAGGAAAGAACTCCGGCTTCTCAAAGAGAAGAAAAACCTAGAAGAGCGAGCTATAGAGGATATAGAGAGGGACCACTCCAAGAATGATGGTCGCAAGTTTTACCAAAGTGTAGCCTATCAATGGCATGAATACAAGGCTCAAACAGAATTCTGTCAACTTGAACCAGGAAATATCGTAGTTAAGACACAGTCGATGCTGAGGATATAGAAGAACGAATTCTGTAGACCGTTTAACGGCGATGACGAACATCATTCCGCTGTCAGGGAGAGCGAACCCTTCAATATTGCCAACGACAGCGAAAAGTGCCAACCACCAGAACTGAATGAAGTGCGGTTAGCAATACCTCAGCTCAAGCTTAATAAGGTTGCCGAAAATGAAGGCCCTTCCGCCGAACTATATTAAGTCGGCAGAGATGACTTGGTAAGTAACATCCACCAACTCATAAGTCAAATCTGTTCGGATGAAAGTATCCATGAAGAATGAACATCACCATCGTTTGTCTGATGCACACAAATGAAGACCGCCAACTACAAAGGCGTAAGTCTTCTAAACATAGTCTGTAAGATCCTATCTGCCAAAATATTTTAACTCCTGAAAACATTTACCAACAACCTGTTCGGCCATTATCACAGTGATTTTCGTTTAGGAAAGTTCACAACTAATCAAATCTTTACACTTCGGCAGATCCTGGAAAAAACTAAAGTAGTCCAAATCTAAAGCCACCATCTATTCACAAGTAGAATCCGACCTCAAGCAACTTGGAGTGCGCAACTGGAGGCAGTTAGCTAACGACCGAGCTAATTTGAGAGGCATGTTGGCTGAGGGCCAGATTCATTGCGGACTGTGGAGCCACTTTAGTAAGTTATTAAGAAAAGTATATTCCACCAAAGTTTATATTGTCATACAGATGACGCATTGAGAACAAAAAGCAGAAACTTTTGCTCACCAGCTTCACGGTATGGGCGGGCGGTATGCACGTGCAAACATGAGGAACGAGATACAAACATATGGCGGGCTGTGCTAGTAATACCCGCCATCGAACAAATTTTTTTGTATGCAGTGCGTCGTCTGTATCACTTTTTAATGTTTGATTCTACGTACTAGATGCTCTACAAGGAACTAGATAGATCTCAATGATTAACTCGAACCAGACATTGGACCTACCAGGAGCTCTAACATATACCTAGCCTTACATTATTTGCGCGGTACAATTTTGTTAGTTCTGGAGTAGGTAAATCAGCGTCAAAAAAAACAATTTTAGTGTTTGTAGTGGTGACTACTTTTTGGTTATGGTCTTGACAGAATGCGACTTTTTGTTACGGATGCCCTACACCTTGAAATAGTTTGGGATTGATTTCATCGTCCAAATCGAGTTAGTTTTGCTTTAGGTTTTCCAATACAGCTGAAGAAACTTCGCTCGTGATGATCTATCGATCCATCTATAGGGACCTTAAAGTTATGCAAGTCCTTGGGCTAAATGTTCCATAAACAAAGAATATTACACCCAGTCAGGATGCAGGTTTCCAAAAATAAAACTTCGCGACTTATGCCTGAGCAATGAACATGAGATACGTATTACACCAAAGACACCACTAAAACATCACCAAAATTCACTAGCAAAGGATTAACACTTAAGACTTAGTTTCTGAAATCCCTTGATGCGTCCCAAATTTAGTCACGCATATATAAACAATCCAATCCCTAATATCCAAAGTGGAATTTCCCATCTCAGTCTAATTCTATTTTGGTTGAAACCTCTGCAGGCTAACATTAAGTACACCGGGCATTAGTGTCAATGAACTTTCAACAACTTTTTTAAGCTAGACTAGGATTCATACCCTTGGATATGCTAATGCATGTTCCTAAAATTCCACCCTACCACCGTCCACGATTGTTTTATGCCTTTCATATGGACTCAGGTCAGGATAATCCGTAACCGCAATCACAATGCGGAAGATTTTGTCGGTTACCTGGTGTCCTTCTACAAAACAGGATGCGTTTTCACAGATGCTGTCACAAAATCTATGCATCGTCAGCTGCCGACCTATCATTCGTCGGACCTATATTTTTTTTTTAATTATATTTTGCTATTTAAATCTGTGGTCCGGCACGTATCTCTAACCCTTGTCTATGCTCACCCCTTTATCATCACATCATTATACACATTGAATGTCCCTTCACACCATCTTTCAACCACCTGGTCAATCAAATGATTAAAAAAAAAAACGCATTTGGCTCACCTAATTGGTATCTAGGCGCTTATCTGTCTCACCTCACTCTCAGCTCTCTAATTATTTCAAATGCAAGATACCCATCCAACACATCACACGGAAGATGCAATGTTAAAAAATCAACTTCCGTCAGATACTCATTCATAATCATTCCTGTAATCCAGGTCATTAAACCATCAGCCAGCTGATATAATCAATCTGTTTTTTGTTGTTTTTGTATCCTTAACGAAGTTTTATCTCCATTCACATCTATACCGCACCTATCTCTCATCTGATGTTATATTCATGTCCCCTGTCTGACCATTTGAACTTTCTGTCGGCTTCTGACCCTTTTTTCGGTCACAACAACAAAAACAAACCCTCGAATAATAAAAGGGATGTTTCCAACATGCCGCCGTTTTTTTTTTTTTTTATAATTTATAACATTCATACACTTTGAAGTACATATTAATAAAAAGAGTCCCAAAACTACAATTAGGACTTTTCAGTTGATTTTCGTGAGTGTTTTACGTTTTTCCAGGCATTTTATATACCAACACACATAGGACCTTGGACATGTCCTTTGCCATTAGATAATTAGTGTCATCATTGCTAGTGTGAATAATTAATGTATGAACCGAAAAAAAGTGTGTTGTTCTCTTTTTTTTCGAAAGTCCTTATCGGAACATATGCATCTGGGTAATGATGGACATTTCATTAAAAAAAAAACGCCGGTTCCTGGAGTGTAATCTATTAATTAACGTTAAATTACCGTCGATTGTAGTTGGAGAAGGTGGTTGCATTTGACCGCCAACTGTTACAAGTAAATTACCGGGTGCACGAAAAGTAAAACGAAAAAAATCAATTATGAGATATCATTTGTTTGGATAGTGTATCTATGAGATGGATTTGGCCGTAATGTATTATTTTTGAGATGCAGTTCGGAAACGGCTTATTTTAGCGTGTTAGTGGCAGGGGAATTAAGAGGCAGTGGCACCCGGCGCGTCAAAGCAAGCTTACTTAGTTATTTAAATGGCGCTACAGTCCGGAATGAATCTGGGCCTCATCCAACTTGCCTCTCCAATTAGCCCGGTCCTTAGCTAAATGCCTCCAGTTGCGCACTCCAAGTTGGTTGAGGTCGGTTTCTATTTACTTGAGCGCGCCACTTAAGCGGTCCTTCCTATACTGCGTCCGAAGTCTAGCTGGGAATCAAAGACTCTGCAAGTCACCGGATTATTGGTGTCGATTCGTTCTACATGTCCTAGCCATCTTAACCGTCAATGTGTAGTTTTTATGACCAGGGGTATGTCGCTGTACAGATCGTATGTTTCTTGGTTGAATCTACATAGCCCGTCAACGCAAACGGGATCGAAGATTTTTCGAAAAATTTTCCTCTCGAACCGACCAAGGATTTCTTCATCCGCTTTGGATACGGTCCATGCTTCAGCGCCATCGAGCAAGACTGGAATGATCCGGATCTTATATAGGATCTCCTTCCTAGTTCGAGTGCCTTCTTAGCCCGAAGAAACAGCGGTTGGCAAGAGTAATTCTTCGTTCAATTTCTGACGAGATATTGTTGTCTGAGTTAGTAGAGTAGCCGATGTAGACAATGTCCCGTACTTTCTATCAATGGCGACGTTCTGCTAAATTCAGGATATACTTAGTCTTAACCCCATGCCCTGGTAAGCCCATTTTTGCCGCTTCCTTCTCCATACTAGCAAACGTGGCTATGACATCAAGTTGGATCCTACCAATGATGTCAATGTCGCCGGCGTATGCTAGTAGATGTACCGATTTTTGGAAAATTATGCCTCTGGCTCTGGCTCGGGAGTTTTACACAATCCTCTCAAGAATCAAATTGAAAAAATCAAATGACAGCGCATCGCCTTGCCTAAATCATTTTGTGGTATCAAATCTGTCAGTCACGTCGTTTCCGATCCTGATGGAGCAGCGACAATTCTCCATAGTCACGGACGAGTTTGGTATAGGTGGAGGATATCGACTTGGACTTTTTGGGGTTTGTGAAAACTTGTTCGGTTGTGGGGACTTTCCTGGCCTTAAACCACACTGATAATGTCTGATCAGGTTGTCGGTAAACGGTTTCAGGCCTTCACATATTACGGCAGATAGGATACTGTGGGCGATGGCGAGGAGACCTATGCCTCTTTAGTTGGCGCAGGTTAGAGGGTCTCCTCTTTTGTGGATTGGGCAAACGGTGTTGAGGTTCCATTCTTCAGACATACTCTCATCCGAACAGATTTGGCTTATGAATTGGGTAATGTTACCTACCAAGTCATCTCCTTCGGTTCATAAAGCTCGATATGAAGGCCGTCTATTCGTGCCGCCTTGCTAAGCTTGAGTTTAGATATTGATTGCTGTCTTCACTTCACTTAGGTCGGGTGGTTGGGAGTTTTAGGTGTCGTTGCCAATGTTGAATGGTTCGTTCTGCTTGACAGCGGAATGTTGTTCGTCATCACCGTTCAACAGTCTGCAGAAGTGGTTTTTCCATATCCTCAGCATCGGCTGTGTCTCAACTACGATATTTCCTTGAAGGGATTCTGTATAAACCTTGTAATCTTTGCTTTGAGGTTTTGCACTATGGTAAAACTTGCGAACATCGTTCCTGGTGTGGCATCTCTCTATATTCTCAATCGCGCGCTTTTCTTGCTCTTTTTTCTTCGCTCTGAAAAGCCGGTATTCTTCCCTTCTTCTCTGCCGATAGAGTTCAATGGCAGCTCTCGCCTTCACCTGCAGCTTAGCCTTGTAGGCCTCGTTTTGGGCTGCGAGCATCTGTCGGCATTCCTCATCAAACCAGGGGTTTATTGCTGGTGGGCGCGAGAAAAATTGCACATCAGCTGCTGCTGATGTAATGGCCTGTTGGCATCGTTGCCATCATATCGCATTTCCTGGATGGTAGTAATGTCTGCTTTGTAGCAGTTTAGGTCTTACGCTAGTTGTTCGCTTGCACCTCTCCTTTTTAATGTTCTCACATTCCAGGTGCTGACACGAACGTTGTTTTCCATTTTTCGTATAGCAGGGTCGTCAACAATAAAATCAGTCCTTTCCAATTTTATTCCAAGCCTATTGGTTGCTTTTTCCATGGATAGTTAACCCAAAGTACAACGCCCGACCTGGAGAGCCAGTTCCAATTTATTAGATATGTCTAGGATACGGGGCAATCAGTACTCACTTCGGGGTTGAGTGCTGCCGTTGGCTTTTCGGTTCGTCCGTCACCATCTCTGTTCAAGGTGCCTGACTTACACTTGAGATCCTAGGTAACCTGCTGCCCGAGTAATATGTTGAAGTAGCTCAGCTAGGTTGACCTGGTACTAAAGGCCGGGTATTCCGTGCCTGTCTGCCCAGGCTGTTCATAATGTTGCTGTTATTCGTCTTGGTATCAACACTCGCACATTTCGTTTATCAAGTCCTATCCGGTTGGATTGGGGAATGAGACCAGTATCCGATGGTTACCACTTTGAGGTAAAAAAAACACCATAGATGTGTAGTCAGAATTGCAACCGCTGGGCACTGCCATGTTAAAACCAATCAAAATCGACCCTCGTTCTACAACGTCCAAATTTCCTAAAGATTGCTAAAATGTACCATTTGGAATGTCCTGAGTAAGCACTATCCAATCAACGTACAGAATTTATTATGTTTTTCAAAATCCTCTTCGTTCTGGACTATTTTTAATTTGGTCTCATTCAGTCATTGAAACAACAAGATCTAGAAAACAAAAAGAATCCCAGATAGCTCATACCTAAAATATATCTATAGCACCAGCCTATAATGCTGACATACCAAAACACGTGAAATTCTTAATCCCATCCACACACCTGCTTTCAATTTAGTGAAACATCACATGGAGCCATTTTTATAGTGGGTACACCCGCCATGCAACCATAGCGACTCATATTATCATGATTTATAGTACACTCACCCATAAACAAGGAGCTCAGTCTAGCAATGCACTCCTGCCGCCCCTTCTATATATTCAAATGACAATATCACTCAAATTTAAGGCATTTATGGCACGCCGGGGTAAGGGTGGCCTATACCGATTCCGAACCTACACCGAACACATGCCACCAGTCTAAACAAGTCGAATGTGAAAATTCCACGCATTTCGTTCGGTTTCGTTTATTTTTTTTACAGTGGCATTCGAATAGAAAAGCTGAGTGCTGACGCTTAGTTAGCCCCTCATTGATCCTTTTTCAGGGTATATGTGATCTTCCACCGCATATTGGCAGTTGGCCCATGAATTCTTAGAAACAAAAAAAAAAAACTCTTAAACACGTCGGAAAAATGGGAAAACAAAAGAAAATGTGGAAATTCCTTAAAATACATTCCGATGAAAGTGAATGACTGAAGTGAAGTTGTAGCGGGTAAACAGTGCACCCAAATGTGTATGTTTGAGAAAATAAATCGAATTTTGAGTGAATAGAATGTCCATGTAATTGGGTGGAAATGTGACAAAAGAAATGGATACACTTTTAGAAATGCGATCGTTTGAAAAACACATGGAGATACTTTTAGGTGCTTTGAAAGTTGTTGACGTTAGGTGTATCTTGAGGTATTTTCGAAGTTGTCATTCGATATTTTATGATCTAAGGGGATTCAGACGGTATTTTGGATTTCATTGAAAATAATATGTTGGTTGTAAGAAAAGCGACAGATGTCTAATTCGAGGCTTTTATGTTGACTGCACTTTTGTGAGTTTGTACTTATGAAACTCAATAGAGTGCGTTAAATATGTTTTAGAAAATATTGTTCAAATGACTGCAACTAATTTCGAAAAAATGTTGTACACCCTATCCCATAGGGGTATATTAGTTTTGATACATATAGGAATAATTTAGCTACAGAAATGCCTCCAAGTATATGGATCGGCTCAGAAACGCTACTTAGATGATTAAGTCATGTCTGTCTGTCCGACCGTCTGAAGATCACCGGTTTAAAATAATTCAGCTAGATGTGCCTCAAATTATAAGGATCGACACAGAAACGCTATTTGTCTTGTCGGTCTGTCCGACACTCTAAGGACCACCGGTTTTTAAGCCTTAAATTTCGAGCTAATGCAAAATGATAATGAAACTTTGTATATGCGATCCTTGAAAATCGAACAAGTGTAAACATTTGCGAAATCCACTCCTGGCACGCCCACTTTTTAGAAAAAAGTTATTTTTATTCAAACGGTTAAGAATTTTGAAAAAAATATGACTTAGATATTTAGACAATCTTAATATCCATATTTCGTAGGTATAACGTTTTTGCCACGCCTACTTTTTGTGCTTTTTTTTTAGTAAAAAAAACATTTTTTTGGTAAAATTTTAAATTACTCGAAAGCACTTTTTATGCAAAATTTATAGTAATATGAATATAAATACTTCGTCCATATAAAACTGTCGGTGATTTAAACCAACGCTTACTTTTTGGGGTGTTTTCCATACCCGAACGCATATGGGGACAGACCCCATCCGTCCATCCGTCTGTATGTTACCTATTTTTGGGCCTTAGATTTAGAGTTAGAGTGTTAAAATTTGTTATATATACTCTTTATCCGAGGAAGCAGGTTTTTTAAGTCCACCCTTCGTGTAATTTCTGACGAGATGTTGTTTTCAGAGTCAATGTTTAGTAAGTTTGCTCCGCACTATAAGTTTGCTCCGTACTTACTAAACATTAACTCTGAAAACAACATCTCGTCAGAAATTACACGAAGAATTAATCTTGCCAACCGATGTTTCTTCGGGATAAGAAGGAAATTGAGTAGTAAGCCCTCACTCGAACTACTAAGGAGATCCCATACAAGACCCTGATCATCCCAATCCTGCTCTACGCGCTGAAGCTTGGACCGTCTCAAAAGCGGATGAAGAAATCCTAAGAAGATTCAAGAGGAATATTCTTCGTAAAATCTTCGGTCCCGTTTGCGTTGAAGGCTATGAGGACAAAGATTCAACCAAGAAATATACGAGCTGTACAGCTATATGCCCTTGGTAAACAAAACTCCACATTGGACATTTAAGATGGCCAGGACATGTAGAATGAACAAACACCAATACTCCGGCATTCAGAGTCTTCGATTCCACACCAGACATCGGACGCAGTAAAGGATGACCTCGCCTTAAGTAGCGAGCACAAGCAGATACCGACTCAACTGGAGGCAGCTAAGGACTGGCCTCATTGAGAGAGGCATGATGTTTGAGGCCCATGTTCATTCCGGACTGTAGCGCCACTTAAGTGAGTAAGTAAGTTTTCAAGCATTTGGGGCCGTATGTCGGCCACGAATGTTGGCTTCCAAGTCCCCTAACGTTTTTGGTTTTTTGGCGTAGACGAGCGACTTCACATATCCACAATGAAAATAATCCAATGGTGTCAAGTCACACGATCTTGTTGGCCAATTGACAGGTCCATTCCACGAAATTATGCGCTCAGAGAATGTTTCTTCCAACAAATCGATTGTGACGTGCGCTGTGTTGCATGAAGCGCACTCTTGTATGAACCACATCTCATCCACATTCATCCCATCCAATTCGGGAACAAAATAGTGGGTTACCATGACTCTATGCTGGTCTCAATTAACGGTAACTGACTGTCCAGCATAATTTCGGAAGAAGTATGGCCCAATGACTCCACCAGCCCATAGAAAACACCAAACAGTCAGTTTTCGTGGATGTAATGGCGTCTCAAGGGTCTCATGTGGATTCTCTTCACTCAAAATGCCGCAATTTTGCTTGTTGACGTAGGCATTCAACCAAAAATGAACCTCATCACTGAACAAAATTTTGCGATGAAATCGAGATCAATCTCATTTTCGGCCCATACACCAAAATCACGACGTATTGCATGGTCTATCGGTTATAATTCTTGCACAAGCTGGATCTTAATTTCATAAGTCAAGATTTTTGAGCAAAAACTTCCATAAAGTCGATGGACAAAGCTCCAATGGCTGTGCACGGTGGCGAATCGATTCAATCGGATGCTCTTTAACAGTTTTCTCTACAATGCCAATTGTTTCTTCGGTGCGCACTGTTCGACATCTCTGCGGATGCGTATTATCACATATAAACGTAGTGCGAAAACGATGCGTGCGTAACAGAATTAATTGCTCTGATGGACGATTATGTCGACCATAAAATGGACGGACGTTGCGCTAAACTTCGCGAATTGAACCATTATTTTCGCAATAAATTTGCACGACTTGCAGGTCTTGTTCATTTGTCAATCTGTTTATGATGAAATGGCAAACCAAACTGAAAATAAATGATGAGTGTCCCAGTTTGATCATAAAATGTCAGTTTCATCCCTATTCGAAAAACCAACCTATAAAAAAAACAGCCAATATATCTCTTGGACCTCCAGAAAGATCACACTGCCGATAGCCGCATTCTGCAATCAGTCACTTTAAAAAATATCCAACTGAATGAGGTTTGTAGTGCGGTTCATCATTCAAATTGGGTTTATGTATCTGCAATGTCGATCGCCAGCGCCACTAATGATCGCATCGTCTCTTCGATCAGCAATTATTTTGAATGTTCAACTAACTAATCACTCTTCCTAGCTCTGCTAACATACACATCTTCTCTGACTAAAAAATGATTCTTAATTTTTCAAAATCAGCCTTCCCTCCATCACTTTTGGGCCACCAATATCTTTTTAATTTTAACCGCGTCTTTCCACCAAATTTTTCATAATGCAACCTATACCGATATACTTCTCATTTGAAAAAAGGTAAAAAAAATCTTTTCCCGATTTGACCGTTTTCTAGACGAAGATACCATCAAAGAAGAATTAATAAGAATTAAAATATCAACAACAAACCATGAATTGTGAATCTTTATTTTATTCCAGACGAATAGATAGATATACCGACCGGCATATATCTCTTAACCGACAGAAAAGGTAAACCAATATGTCCCGTAGACCTTGGCTGCATATTAATGATACCGTATAGACGACCCCTTTAAGTGTCTCTAAAACATGTCATCAATAACAACAAGAAGAAACCCTAAAAGACCGAAGCAAAAGGATTTCTGTCTGCTGAAAAGAATTAGATACTCAATCTTGTCTACTTGTTTGGGGAGATAGATATCAGGTTGCTGTAAAAGCATATTAAAAAAAAAAACGAAATTTTCAAAAAAAAAAAAACGGTCCATGACACATTGTTTTTCGATGTTTTCGTTTTTTTTTTTTATTTTTGTGGTGTTATTTGTTTTTTTTTTTATTTTTTCTATTGAAAGGTTATTCAAATATTTTGCGCGTAGGATTTTTGAAAATTTTTGCCTGGGTGTAAAAGTGTTGAATTTTATTTGTTGGTTCTCGGTTTACATATTAATATGGTTGTCCCTTAAATCAAATAGATTCAACGATGCGTCGTGACTTTTTTTTCCTTCTTCGTGTTTGTCTTGTGGTTGAGTTGGAGTTGGAGTTGGAGTTGTTGTTGTTTTTTTTTTTTTAAAGTCATTTGGTAATCAAAATTCCAAACTGACACTCTGTGTGGGGGTATGCTAATCACACTCAAGTGTCGTTTCTTTGGTTTATTCACCTCTAAAATGTGTTTTTTTTTTCTTACCTTTGCAGCACACAAATTGTCCATTGTAAGGAAAAGATACTTTTTTACGTTTTTACTGGCGCGTCGGATAGTCTGATCGTTTGTCATAAAAAATATTCTGAAATTTTTTTCAACGGATTAAAGGCTTTGATTGTTTTCCCCAAACACATAATCGTAAAAAGTTATTATCAAAAATTTATGAAATTTTATTTCCATAAAAAAAAAAATGGTTTCTGGTTTTTAAAGCCCTATGACTTTTAATTATAATAGGGAACAGTGTTTGGTATTGTGTTGGGTTACTGTTTTTAGAAATTCGATCGTTTGGATAGGATGTAAGCTTCGTTTGTTATGATGAGAATTTTAATTTTCGAAATTTAAGACTATTAGACCTGGTGTTAGGAGATAGGAAGTCCCATTTAAATTTTTAAGAATTTTTTTCTAACTGGGGGAATGCATTAGGTGTGGTGGAAGAATGCCATTTTGTTTATGTTTTTGGGGTTTCCTAATTGCAATAAGCATCGGATTATTTGGAAGATAGCTTTTGTTGATTTATACATGGTAAATAGATAGGCTTTGGGATTTTGGTTGCTGAATAAAACGAAAGTAGATGAAGATCCCAACTAACACATTCACTTCGATGAAGCACTATCGAAGTTATTTCCTCTAGGAACATTAACTGTATGAAGTCTTATGGAAAAACATTTGGCACACTGGCAGGCAGTCATTTACTTTTACTAGACTTCTTTAACTACTTTTAATAGGCCTTACAATAAAAAACTGTGTTTGCTTATGAAAGGCCTTACAGAAGCTTTGGTTTTGTTTTTAGTTGAAGTCAGTGCGATCGTCTTCAAGGAATGAACCCAAGTATAACATAGTATTGGTTTCCAAATTGAAATAACATAGTATTGGTTGGGATCACTTCTTGAAGACGATCCCACTTACTTAATCTAAAAATAAAGCCAAAGAGTCTGTAAGGCCTTTCATAAGTAAACACAGCTGCTACTGGTTAGGCCATCCGCGAGCTGCAGGTATTTAAATGTGACGTATACTATGCATGATCATCTATGAAAAACTATCCCAAATAAGAAATGTGAGTACGCAGAGCGAAAGAAGTAAACAGCTGTTTACCTTTTTACCAAAAACAAAGGGAGCACGCACATATTTGCAATATTCCCGATCTTTCCGCCTTTTTCTATGACTTAATGACTTTTTCTATGACTATGACAGCAAAATTATGGTGTGTAGTGTGTATTTGACAATGGGTTCGATTTCCAGTCGCAGCAATACCTTAATGATTTTTCACTGGACTTGCTCTCGTAGTGATTCGACAAATCTTCCGAGATGTAGTCCCAAGAATCGCTTATTTCAACTTCGCCGTTCGGAGTCGGCAGAAAACAGGAGGTCCCGCCATCGTACAAGAAGTACACACGCACACATGAATGGTTGTGAGAAAACAAGGTCTAGTTACTAACGAACCTGTTGCGTCTAAATTTGTTTTTTTATGCGTATTTATCGTTTTTTTAAAAGTTTATTCTTCTGCAATACTTCGCCCTGGAAGCTCTCTATAATTACCATATTCAACCATATTCAACATATAAATCAGTTATAGTAATGAAATTGGCACCTGATTTAAATTCAAGAGATTACTGAGAACCTAATCATTAAAAAAAATCGAATTATAAAAATAAATGTTTTGTGAACCCCTGGTTTGAAAGGGAATCCGACAGATGCTCGCAGCGAAGAACGAGGCCTACTAGGCTAAGCTGCACTGGAAGACGAGAGCTGCCATTGAGCTCTATAGGCAGAGAAGAAGGGGAGAACACCGGCTTTTCAGAAAGAAGAAAAAAGAGCAAGAAAAGCGCGCGATCGAGGATATGGTGGCTCTCTAGGAACGATTTTCGCAAGTTTCACCAAAAGGAAAAACGGCAAAGCCGAGGATACAAGGCTCAAACAGAAACCTGTCGATATTAACAACGAAATATCGTAGTTGAGACACAGTCGATGCTAAGATATGGTAGAACCACTTCTGCAGGCTGTTGAACGGCGATGACGAACAACATTCCGCTGTCAGGCAGAACGAACCATTAAATATTGACAACGACAGTGAAAACTGCCAACCACCCGACCTGATTGAAGTGAGGACAGCAATATCTAAACTCAAGCTTAACGAGGCTGCCGGAAATGAAGGCCTTTCCGCTGACATTTATAAAGCCGGCAGAGATTATTTGGTAAATAACATCCACCAACTCATAAACTAAATCTGGTCGGACGAAAGTATGCCTAAAGAATGGAACCTAAGCATCATTTGCGCGATCCCCAAAAAAGGAGACCCTCTAATCTACGCCAACTACAGAGGCATAAGTCTCCTCAACATCGCGTACAAAATCCTATCTGCCGTAATATGTGAACGCCTGGAACCGTTTACCAACAACCTGATCGGCCCTTATCAGTGTGGTTTTGGCCAGAAATTTCCACAACCGATCAAATTTTCACACTTCTAGTAAAATCCTAGTAAAAAAAAACCCAACAAATCCGAATCGATACCCACCACCAATTCATCGATTTCAATGCGGCATACGACAGCATTTATAGAGGCGAACCATACAGAGCCATGTCTAGATTTGGTATACCGCCCAAACTCTTTTGTCTGTGAAAGATGACGATGGAGAATTCTCGCTGCTCCATCAGGATCGAAAACGACCTCACAGATGCAGTCGATACCAAAAAAGGAATTAGGCAAGGCGATGCGCTGTCATGTGATTTCTTCAATTTGATTCTTGAGAGGATTGTTCAAAACTCCCGAGCCAACACCAGTGGCACAATTTTCCGAAAATCAGTTGCACCGATTAGCAGCATACGCCGACGATATTGACATCATTGCTGAAGGACTCAACGAGATGTCTAAGCCACGTGTCCTACGGTCCCTTTTGTTTTGGATCAAGTATATGCCCCTTTTGCGAGTCTTTCTGCAAGAACTAGGTCTTTAGTTCTATAGTTCGATCATATTGGAATTAACAAGATTGGTCCCCAATGGCGATTTTTTGTGACTGGGAAAAATTTTCAACAATAGTTGTGTTAACAAGATCGCTTAGGTCAATCCCCTGGTGATCCCCTTTAGGGCAGTGATCACCAGCAGTCGGTTCGGGTGTAATATCACTTCGTTGGAAAATTAGCATATCCTGCGTATTTGACTAGTATTAATCAGTTTTACTTGGTTGCTTTGCAATAACTTGGGTTCCATCAACCATTTCATTAACATTGATATGAGGGCTTTATTCCTGCACCTTGATTGATTTGCTGCTGATCTTAAATAAATAAGCACCATATTTTGGAGTATTATCGATTATACTTTAATATTTCTAGTAAACTTCGAAAATACGTACATGAGTCAAGAAATTCGTAAAAACAAACGACGGGATCATTTTTACATAAAGCACTGCTCGTTCTTTATCGATCACTGATCATTCAAATCAAGAACGATGAATGCTTCTAAGTCGTTTGGTACTGCGATTAAATATGGAGGTAAAATGAATATTTATATTGTTTCTGATCACTACTGCTCTGATCATCACACACACCGTACATTCAAATAATTATCAACGATCCACGATCACCACTCATTTTTGAAAGACATATTTCGACATGTTCGAAACAATAGTCTGACTAATGATAAAGTATATACGAATAAACGGGAAATTCTCCCCACCACATCTGCATAATCTTCCAAATCTCAAATTAAATTTTGTTGACATATTTTTGTATCAAAGAGGCCTAAGCCTAAAATTAGTCTCTAATCCTCTAAAACGAAATATCGATCTTGTATTTTATCTCAATAGAAAACGATTAGTTTTGGTGATGACCAATTGCTATTGAATATGGAAAAGCCATCATAATAAATGAAACTAACAAATGAAACTAACGATCAAATATGAGGGCGTTGTATTCCAAACGACATAGATCCCCAATCAACGTAGTAAGTCGCTATAAGAGGTTATGTTTCAAAAGAGGATCAATATGTAAATTTGTGTCATTTCTTTCGATATTGATTTTTTATGAAGATCAGAATTAGAGAAATTTTCTTCTCTCTATAGAGAATTTGAATAAAACCGAAAGGTTTGCTTTAAGGTCGGTTTTTAATAAAAACCATCATCTAATAGAAAACCTTTGTCAATAGGTTACCAGATCGAAAAATTTATCAAGAGTCATAAAAATAATCTTTTTGGGATGAAATATTTTTTTCAAATTGATATGATCGAGATTTTGAAAGACTAATCCGTGATAAAAAAAAAAACTGATCACACATTTGCATGGATTAACAAATTAATGATATAAAATGCTATTTTTGGATTGATTTGAAAACAAATTAAATGTTTGATTGGTTATACTTATCGATGAGATCGGATAATTGAAAGCAAAATTCGGTCGACAAGAAAATTAATAACGGTAGAATATTTTGAGAGTTGTTCGTGACGATTTTTAGTCTTCAATTCTTAAGAGTATGGCCAGATCATCATTAAACCGTATTTTGCATTAAAACCTAAAGCTCCAATCCTACTTGGGATCAAAAGACAAGAAGTCGAATTTGCTGTTGATGAACATCCAAGGCCCAAGACTTCAAGTGAAAACTTGTCCAAGTTGCCAAGTCTTTTCAAGAAGAACGGAACAATTACAGCAGGAAATGCTTCTGGTATCTATGATGGTGATGCCGCTGTGTTTTTAGCTTCTGAAGAGTTTGCCAGTGTACAACTTCAACTCCAACGTAAGAGTTACCAACCAAACGGGCCATTTACTCTTACGTTGGAGTTGAACCTAGAATCATTGGAATCGGTCCAGTGCCAGCTATTCTAAATGTCTTTATGGTTATCGGACTCACTTTGGACGATATCGATTTAATTGAAATCGAGCACAAACCCTTGCCTGCGCTGAGGCTCTTAATCTCGATATGAACAAACTTCATTTAACATCCCTTGGGCGCTATAAGATCCCATTTTACAGGTATCTGGTTCACGTATTACAAGGCAAGAACTTGAAATATGTACACTATTAGCTCATTATTTTGAAAATTCAACTAGTGCAAGAATGAAAGCCCCTAAATTCGTAATCCAGGCAATAGAGCGCTTTTCGAATTTAACCAACACCTCATTTTCGGATGAAGTACATTTTGATCTTTTCATAGGAAACCTTAAATTTCAGGAGAGGAGTATCCTCTAACTAATCACCTTTTTCTGTAAGTTTAAAATTTTCCAATACAAGCATTTTTAGTACTTGTGCGCAGAAGTTGACTCTTTATTTAATGACTCTTGTAGATAAATTCCCAGCCTTTATAGAAGATGTGATGGTATATCATCGGTAAGGCTTCTATAAAGTTAGTTTCCGTGGCTTTGTGCAAGTGTGACATTTGTAAAGAAGTTTTGGTATAGCCTCCCCTAAAAATATTCTACAACAATTGATTTCATTTTTTATTTTGAGCTTCAGAGAAATCTTATAGAAGTCCTAAAGAGTGCGCACACTATTTAACAATTATATTTTATACAGTTAATATAGTTGAACGAGAAAATGATGTCGATAGTGCTTTATCGGGTATACAAGAGTCAATTGGTATACCTTTTACTAAGAGAAACCAATTCCGGCGAAAAATTACTGTCCGCCTAGATGAGTGCAACGAACACGAGGTTCTGTGTACTTAACTCATGTAAAAATATTTTTTTTATATTATTTTTATTTATCTACAAATATATGTGTGGCATAAGATGATGAACTGTCGCACAGGATTTCTTGGTACGAACCCAGCGTTAGAAACACCTAAATGATTTTTCACTGGACCTCCTCTCGTGATGATATGACAAATAATCTGAGTAGTAACAATTGACAAGAAAGCTTATCTCAAATTTGCCGTTCGGAGTCGGCATAAAATAGGAGGCCCCGCCATCGTACTAGAAGTACACACGAACACATGAATGGTTGTGAGAAAGCTCTGCCCTGGGTTCTAACGAGCATGTTTCCCCGAAAAAGTTTTTTATTTTTTTTTTGCGCAGAAGTTGAGTCTGTTTAATGATTCTTGTTCTCAGGCTTCATAGAAGATGTGATGATGATATCATCTATAAGGCTTCTATAAAGTTAGTTTCCTTCGATTTGTGTATGTGTGACATTTGTAAAGTAGTTTTGGTATAGCTTCCCCCAAAATATTGTACAACAATTGAATTTTATTTTTTATTTTGATTTTCGGTAAGGAAATCTTATAGAAGTCCTATAGAGTGCATCAAATGTTTTTCAATAATGTTTCATACATTTAATTTAGCTGGACGAGAAAATAGTGTCAGTAGTGCTATATCGAAACAAAATTTATAGTGAAGCTTGCATCATTTTTATACGAGATATTCTGATTTGCCTTATTAGTTTACCGAAGTTGGGTTCTCTTAGTGAATGGTCGGCAGAAATTTTGCTGTTCGACTAAATAAGTGCCGCGAACGCGATTAATCATTTATAAATATTTTTTGCAGTAAATGTCTTTTCTTTCTTTTTGATTGATTCACTGAATAAAAACTACCTTTGGAGATATCTTGTAGGAGGTGCAAAACTTAACACTTCGATGTTTTTTTTTCAGTATGTTTGTTATTATTCAGACATTTGTGAAAACAGACACAAATTATGTACATGTCAACAAGACGTGAATCATGGACTTATTGTTTAAAATTTTTTGGCGGGATATATAAAAAAAATGCAGCAAAAGAACTTCAGATGACAAGCTTTTCTAAAATAGAAAATTTTATGCCATCATCTGAAAAATCCAGTTCGCCTTTTAAATATGCAGCTGCATTCCTCGACGTATCTATAACTAATGTCCATTTGCCCTTTTAACATAAAAATGCATCACACAACACCTCACATAACGGCAATTCCTTGGACCATAAAGTCTTGATTTATACCCATTAGCCAAATGGCTAGACGAAATAAAGTACCACTCCTAATTTATTGACACCGAAAAAGTGTCTTTCATCTTTTTCCGCCACAAAAACACCAAGAAGCTCTTAAGCAATTTTTATTTATTACCTCCACCTATATTTATCTATTATATCTACCACTCGATTCGAATGTATCTGAGAATATATCTCAAAAAATCCTAAATGCGAAAGGTTAATTATTAAAATCAAATTTTCGCTGATTTATTCACACCAATACACTCCGTCTGAATTGGCTTGATACTCGACGATGAATCCAAAGACGTCTGCCAAGGAATCAAAGCCCCATTCTGTTGGCGTCCTCAAGGTGCCAGCCCTGCGGCACGCCATCCCATTAATACTGATTGATGAAGAATTTTAATTACACCCGTGATATATTAAACCCCAAAACTATTTGGCATTCTGTGTAGATGTGTGTGTGGGGGGATTTTTTTTTATGTTTTGCCGCCCCGCTTTTGTTTTCATTTGCAAACACAATTCGGGACTCAGTCTCGCTCCTTCGTCTATCCATACAAATGAAAACATCATATGCCAAAATATTTGCGCGCAATTTAATCTGTTTGCCCGCCGGGACTTATACTCGAAGCATCATCATTATTACACCGTTGTTGGTACTTTCAATTAAAGTCAATTTTTGTGTGTTGTTTTTATTTTTATTTATTTTCTTGTCTGAATCTTACATTTGTTTTGATAGCACCTCGGGTGATTATTTACATTCCACATCCACTTGAATGAAAGATGAGTGTACGGAGAAAAGTGTACACGAGAAGTTGGTCTAAAAACGTCGAAAAATTAAGAATTAAAAAAAAATCCAACAACACAGTCCGATCGGGGATAGAATAAAGGTCATCTGTAGATACAATTCCATTCGAAATTAAGTGAGGTAGCCCATGTAGATACTGTGTATCTCTATGGGTACTTCAAGTGAAGAAGATTATAAAATATATAGAGTGTGTTGCAAGGACCACAAGTCGAGTAATGATAATTAATGGATGATAATCAATTTTAAGATATCACTCTGACACTTTTGCCCCATTCAAGTGGTAAGATACGAGCGTATACGAGATGCACACACAAGGAGTGTATCTATGCTAGAATGGTTGAATAAATTGTGCCCGATGATGATGTAATAGCAGGGACTGCCAATCAATAAGACTTTGTTTCATGCTTAATAACCCAATTATTCGTCTCTGTCATATCGCATATGTTAGTCAAGCAGAATGTTTGGATGAGCGTGCAAAAAGATGCAGATGATGACGGTGCGATGATGAAGCTGGTGATGTAATCGGATGATACTAAAGTGCATGCATTGAGATGGTGGTTAAGTGGATGACCTGTATTCACAACGAGGTATTTGTTATGAGATATGTGGGTTGACTCTAATAAAAATATAGATGGCGCCTAAAGTGATTGTGAGGATCTACACAAAAATGCGAACTCAAACAAAACCATTGTATGCCTAGATTCGAAATGAATCTGTGCCATCAACGGTTGCTACTATGAGTATCTATTGCGACTTTTGATCTCAATTCATCATATGTGCTTAGATCAAGCGATATAACGGGTGATTTTTTAAGAGTTAATTTTTTCTGGTTGGCAGATTTGGTTAGTAATGGCGTCCAATAGTCATCTGTCAAAGTGAAAAGTTCTCAGTATACTCAGCCATTTAATCATGAAAAGTCTTACAAACGGGCAAAGTTTGCATATTTTTGAATTTTTTATCAAAATTCGTGGTCTGTGAAAAATGTGCACCGTTTGTTACGACCATATTATGGTCGTCATAATCGACCTGGTGAATCAACAATTCGTGCTACTTTCACCAATTTTTGCACCAAATTTTCTTTGTTGGACATTAAACCATCGACTCGCATGCGTACAGTGCGTACCGAAGAGAATATTGCAGTCATAGCGTCTAATGTTATTGATGATCGTGAAATTTCGATTCGTCATCGTTCTCATTAATTGGGCATTGAAAATTTTACATGTTGATTTGGGTTTGAAAGCCTTTAAAATTGATCTTGGGCAGGAATTGAAATGTCCTACCACAACGTCTAATTTTTGGTGAGTTGGCCTTAGAACAGCTCCATGAAAGTTCGCTGTTTTATCGAAAAATTGTGTTCGGCGATGAGGCTCATTTCTGGCTTAACGGATACGTAAATGAGCAAAACTGTCACAGCCACATGCCATACAAGATGACTCCCGAAAACACGACTGTTTGGTGTCGTTTATGGGCTGTTGGCATCATTATTTTTGCCCCAGTTGGCTGAGTTGAACTTGGTTGACATTTGGTTTCATCAAAACGGTGCCACATATCTACAAAAAAAAAACATAAAAAAGCAAAGAATTGTCACGAGAAGCTTCTCAAATTTACCGTTCGGAATCGGCACTAAACTAGAGGTTCAATTGCTTGTGACAAAAGTCTAACTTCAGATAAAAAATGAATGGACACGCTAGGTTTCAGGACCTTAATGGTCCATTATCCGATATATTTTTAATTTTCTAGATTAGTTTGTTTGTCTACTGTATTTCTTACTCAACGGATACATAAACAAGCAACACTGACGCATCTGAAGTGATGAAAAGCCACATGCTATACAAGAATTACCGATGCATCCCGAAAAAACGACAGTTTGGTGTGGCTGGTGGCCTGTGGCATCATCGGACCATTTTTTTTCAAAGACGATCGTGGAAGAAACCTTACCGTCATGGGCGAACGATATCGAGCCATGATACGCGAGTTTTTTATTGCTCAAGTTGGCTGAGTTGAACTTGGTTGACATGTGCTTTCATCAAGACGGTGCCACATGCCACAAACCTCGTGAAACAATGGAAATGTTGAAGGATGAATTTGGTGAGCAGCTTATTTCTGGAAATGGCCCTGTGAGTTGGCCGCCAAGGTCATGCGATTTAACGCCTCTTGATTATTTCTTGTGGGGATATGTAAAGTCGTTAGTCTATGTGGACAAGCCGAACACGATTGAAGCCTTACAGGATAACATAACCCGCGTAATTCGTGGAATACAGACCGAAATGCTCGAAAAAGTGACGCGAAATTGGACTTTCGGAATGGACCCTTTGAAACGGAGCTGCGGACAACATTTACATGAAGTTGTCCTTAAAACGTCAATGGCAAAGGGCAATTCATCGATTACAATACAAATTTTGAATATTTGATGAAAGTTTTAGTGTTTTATTTGATTTTTAAAAAAGTAACGCTTAAAATATCACCCGGTTTTTGAATATTTAAAAGAAATATGTAAGCTTACCTTCATCGTAAACATCGGCAACACCCACAATGGCGTCTTCTGCAAAAAAAAATCGATTGTTAAAGATTTATCTCCTCGAATTTTATTCAAATAAACTTAAAGGCTAGTTAAACTGTCACTCCTTTTTGCCAACACCTATAATCCATAAATGTTAAGCGAATAGAGATAACAAATTTAGTCACAATTATGTGTCACCTCATCCCATTATCATTAATTGCTTTTAACGATAGCGATCTTTAACAAAAATAAACGGACAGGGAACCTAAAAGAAAGACACACGCAGTTACGCAACAACTCACACACACACACCTCTTCTAGAGCCAAAATGATTTATCTATTGAGACATCAATCACTAATGATCACTTTGTTTCGACATTACGATCATTTATATACAGTTAAGTGCTTTTATGTTTTTTGTTCTATACTATCTGCCATTTGTATGTTGTTGCTAAGCGGAGTGCCTGTTTTTTTCTTCTTTTTTTTTTGTGGCTGAATATTTTAAGACCCATAATCTGTCATTAAGTTTGATTTATTGAATGCCGTTACTTGATATCGTATTGCCTGCGTAACCTAGGAAGCTGTATCGAAATGCAAAAATCATTTCGAATTACCATCGAAAAGGTTAAGAAATGTTAATTGATTCGATTTCGAATATTCTAAGATGATGAATACTTTCAGATGCTCAAACAAGAAAAATATATCGATGGTGGATGAGGAACAACCCTACATTTGGTTAACCCTAAATCTAAGGAACATCTGCTTTTTTTGCTCATTTGCATATGAGAGGGTTTTCTTGGCGTACCTATGGTATGGAATATAAAAAGAAAGGTGCTCAGCATGTGTATGATCCAAGGAAAGGATATCTTCTCGAAGAGTTCTTTAGGACATTTGTTTGATATTCAAATTTTGTAAATACCGAAACTGAAAAGTCGTGAGAATCGAGAATTTTCGTGGTGCATTTGTCAAATTCACGATCAAATGTCAAATTGTATCCCGGATGTGCGTTATTTTTTTTAATCCTTTTGTATGAATGATTTTTTTTGTGTTGCACAGATATGGATGAATGGGATGCACGTTGAGGATGTCCTGTGGTAAACAGAATCTATTTGTCTTTCGACTCATGGAATGAAATTGAACGCAATTCATGGTGATTTGCATACATTTATCGAACGGATACAATGGGGTGAGGAGAAAGTTTCCGCAATCGATGTGACATTCACAAATGAGGTGCACATGGCATGTTGGAAGAAAAGATCACTGATCGTGTATGGTGTGATTAGGTTTTGGTACTAGGGGTGGTGGATTTTTGTGATAAATAGGTCCTTACACAGCTGGCGAATGTGCTCATATCTGCGTAATTTGATATAAAAATTTAAACAACAAATGCAATCACAAATTGCTTACTTATACTCTCAGATATCAGAAAATTGTGTACACCGCCTCAGCCTTGTACCTACAAGGTGGGCCAAAAGAGATCACCCTATTGGAAGATAAACTTATTTTTGCAAATGGCCGTCAATGTCAAATCTATTTTGACATTTGTGAACTAGACAGATGTAGAATACAAGTGAACAGCCCATGCAGCGAAACACTCCCCAAAAACGCGGAATAATCGAATAAACGATGTTTCGACCAAAATCATAATGAGCGATGGGCTCATTTCCACCCCAGCGGGTACGTGAAAAAGCAAAACTATCGCTTTCGGTGCACCAAAAAATCCGCGAGTAATGCACGAGGAGCCAAAGTTTTGGCATGGTGCGCTGTTCACGCTGGAGGAGCTATTGGGCAATTGTTTTTCGAGAACGCCGCTGGTCAAACGACAACAGTGGATGGTGCGCGTTATGGGGTCATGTCAATCGAGATTTTTTACGCAATTGGACGAATTAGGACTGAAGGACATGTGGTTCCAACAGGACGGATCAACGTCACACACTGCGCGAGCAACAACCGATATTCTGAAGGCCAAACAACATCGGATGACTTCTTTTGGCCCCCCCTTGTAGTAATGAACAAAGCAACCGAGGTCGTGCGAATGGGGAATAAGTTTTTCACTTGCATGAAAGGTCTTTGTATGAAAGGTCTTTGGTTTGAGATTTTGTGAAAAACATCTTTTCTAACGAATCTTTTTTTTTTAAATTGTCGTAAACTATTTTTTTATTTAGTTCAGAGTTAAGTTAGACTACTAAGCGCAAACGTGCAATTCCAAAGTTTATTTTCACTGCCTCAGCTGTGGCGAAAGTCTGGTAAACATTCAAAAGCATTAATCTGTCACGAGAAGCTTCTCAAATTTGCCGTTCAGAATCGACGCTAATCTGGAGGTGACAAAAATCTAACATCAGACAAAAAAATATGGGAGATGCTAGGTTTCAAGACCTAAATGGGCCGTTTAACCAATCCATTTTTATTTTTCTAGATTAGGTTGTTTTCTAAGCTCTTGCAAAAGTCTAAAACCATCAAAAAGTACAAAATTGTCCCTAGAAGCTTCTCAAATTTCGTTCGGAACCGGCGCTAGGCTGGAGGTACCATTCCTAGTTTCAAAAATCTAACTCCACATAAAAAAATAAAAGGAGAAGCTAGGTTTAAGAAACGAAATGGCCCGTTTATCCGATATATTTTTATTTTTCTAGATTTGCTTATTAGTTTACTGCCGAAGCCCATGCGAAAGCTTCCCAAATTTCCTTCGGAATCTGCGCTTAGCTGGTGTTACCATTCCTTGTGGCACAAATATAAATTCCCAAACAAAATTGGAACGAGAAGCTATAGGGCCTCTATGGTAGTTTTCTCAGGTATATTATTATTTTTCAAGATATTTTCATACAAAACGATAAATAAAGTACGATCACGCTGACTGGATCTTAGTTTTTGAGGTTTTTTTGTCATAAATCGTTGAACAAATAATTTGTGGTGATCGTTCAAATCGGTGATCCTTACTCCCAATGCATGATCAATAAAAGAACGGAATAATTCAACCGTAAGATAGGCATTCATTACAAATGTATTTTTTGAAGTTTTCATAAAATTTAGATCAGTCTTCAATCTTGGAATAAGCCTTACTAATAACCATTTTGAATGCCCAACTAAGGTGTAGATCGTCTCATATCAATTCTTGCTACTAGTATCAAACATTCCTTCTTTTACAGAGCGTTTTATAAAATGAAGATCAGTGATCGATCTTGATATGAGCCTTACTAGTAATCATTTTTAATGATATACTGAACTATAGATCATCTTGTATATTTATTTTTGTATTTTTAATTATTAGTATCGATCACAATAACTGCAAAGGGCTGCTATACAAATGGGAATGGGAATGCACCATATGCGAATATATATATGCAGTGATCGTGATTTTTTTTATAACAAATCGGGATCACACAAAAAAACGTGCCTGTGTATCTTTCCGCGCCTCAGAGTTAACCCGAAATGTAGTAAAAATATTTTTCAATTATGCGATCAAACTGAAGAGGACCCTTAATATCAAAGTCATCCTAGTTCAGGCCGTCATATGGGTGATGATCAATATAACCTGTCGATCCTCAAAAATATCCGAAGTTTTTGATACCTGTATGTCATCATTATTGATCCGTTGTATATACTAGTGGATAAGATATGATCAATCATCATTAAATACTTACAATTTTAAACTCGGGAAATCGATGATAATTGAGGATCATGGGCAGAAAAGTGTTGACTATGGATCAATACGTAAGCTGCAGCGATCAATGAAAATTGATCGCCTAAGGTGGTTGACTTCGATCAAGTCACATCTAAATGGGGATCTTTTTAAGACTTTGCTTTGGACTCAATCCAAAATGTAGGAATTTTTATTATGTTAAAGTGCGCCCTTCACGAACGCATTTGCTCAGTTCAGGGCGTAGATTCGTATAAATGGTTTTTAAATAAAAAAACCATGGTAATCCTTTAAAATGTATGAATGACCATGCCGTGTTGGATACCTCTATTTCATCATTATCGATCAGTAGTAAACTGGAGTGATCAAAAACTTTTCATGAATATCCCCTGAAATAATTCGAAAAGTAGTTAAAATGTTTAACAGTTAAGGCATACAATATAATGAATGTAGTGAGAGCCCTTAACATATACATTAGCTAAGTTACACTAATTCCAAAATGTTGCTAAAATGTGTGTCTACTCAGATACGTGTAATCCAAATAGAGATGGGCCTTCTGGAACGCATTATAGTATTGTTCAGAGCGCATATGAAAAACAAATCCATCAATCCCGAAAAAGGTACAACACACCGTGTCATGCTTCATGCCATTTTCTCTCATAATTATCGATCAGTTGAATATATTACTGAAAAAGATATGATCGATCATCAAATTGAATATTAATAATTTTTATCTCAGAATAGTCGCCATGACAATTGGCTTAAGTTAATAGTATTCTGCAAAAAAAAAGCTGTGTCTCCGGATCAATATATAAGACTGATTGATCATTGAAAATGGAAAACAATGACGATCGACCACAGCGAATCCCGTTGATAATTTATTGTTATTAATTAATTTAAGTCTGTTCGACTGTTTTAGGTATAATAAATCGTAAATGATCGGTAGCCATGGACCATGATCATAAATTTAACAAATGTTTGAACAGATTGTTGATATAACTCGAAGATCGTTAATCTGTTCCAACAAAGTCATTGACTTAATGATCATATGATATTAGAGAAATAATAAAATATATATTCTGGATACGGATTACCATATTATTTTTTTTAAGGATCAGTGATCTGTTGGTACAAAGTAAGTGGTCATTTGGGGATTTTAAGTGGGATTTTAATTTTCATATTGAACTTAACATTTATATTGCTGGATCACTACACCAACAATAACTACCCGTTTGCCCTAAGATCACTGATCATAACAACAATTATCCTTGATGAATTTAACCTAAGCACTAAATATGGTCATTGGTAATGAACTCAGTCTTTGTAATTGATCAATGATCAGTGATCTGTATGTCTAAATTAAGTGATTACTAGGTTTGTCATTCATGCTAAGAATAGTTTTAAAATTGCTTTGGAAATCAAAATTAAGGTAGAGTATGTTTTCAGAATATTTTGGGGGAAAAAAACATAAATTTATCGCTTCCCTTCAAACAGTGATCGAACAAATTGCATAATTCGTGTGAGATAGCCCTTGTAAATGAAGCGATCGTGACAAAAAAAATGTCAAACAATTTTAATAGTAAAACTATGAATCGATGGGATCTTTTAAAACAAAAAGACGAATTTGTAATCTCCTGTTTGCAAATCCAACTTATTAAAAAAAAATCCATTACAAACTGCAGAGCGAACAATTTTTGAATTCAAAGTAATTTTCTATTTCTTGTAAAATAAGTCGAGCATCATTGATATCCTTACTTAATTGTTGTGAGTAAAGAGTAGCCACGGAGGTATCTTAGATGCAGAAAAGGAGGGCTTTGCACACTCGCGGTTGCTCGGCTCTACTGTTCGGATGGGGTGTTGTCCACCCTGATCCATTTTTAGATTATGATCATTATTTAATGGAGCGACTACTGACTAATGAAAATCTTATAATTAATGACGATTGATACAGAGAACGAATTAGAGATCACTGATCTTTTTTAATAGTATTGTGTCCAATTATTGTTTTTTTTTCAATAATAGTATATTAAGTCATGAAAATAATAATATATGTATAGAATAATGAAATTGAGATTTGATATGAATTCAGAGCATTACAGAACAAAAGTCGAAGATCAGTGATCTTCTGAGTTAACTTAACTGACTAACTACCACTAACTTAATGATCGAAACATTCGTTCGATTCACATAAAACAAAAAAAAACATATTGACGGTTAAATATAATTTTTGGTTTATACCATCTATATCGAGGATCAGTGATCTTTATGAACCCATTAAATAATATCCAATCCCTTTGGAAATCATATTATTGTAACATTTCCATGTATGATAACCGAATATTATGGTGAACTCTTGATTTGTTATCAGATATTGGCAGCCAAAATCGAGGATCAGTTAATTTTTAATATTACATAGTACTCCGTCATTAAATTAGGTAGAGCTGTGATCTGTAAAATTCTTTTTTCTAAGCGATCGAAGATTATTGATCTTCATAAACAACTTCACGTCGTAAATATGCTTCAAATATTTTTTTTAGGAAGCTATGTAGATAGTCCATTTCTATAGAGGTATAGGTGACAGGACTCTTGCTAGAATCAATAAAAAATCGTTTTAGTCTTTATCGATGGCGCTGAGATTACAGCTTTTGGTACATTTGGAGGAACCTTAAAGCATGTCTCACAAAATCATTTGCAAACTACTGCGGCTAAAGCTGCAATTGCCGCATCTGGCTTGAAGGGAGAACAAGTCGATACCACTATCATTGGGTATATTATGCCAATCGCCTCATCGGACCGTGGTTTTCTGGCCTGACATGTTACGTTGAATTGTGGTCTACGAATAGCAACACCTGCTCTTGTAGTCAACCGTTTTTGTGGTTCTAGTTTCCAGCCAATCATGAATGGTGATCGAGACATTATTATGGGATCAGCCAAGGTGGTGTATGTCGTAGAAAGTATGTCCATAGCATAATTTGTTGCGAGGAACATCCGATTCGGCACACCCTACTCTCTGGAGGATAGTCGCTGGGTTGGACTCACAGACAGCTACTGCAAGTTGCCAATGGCCTTAAATGCCGAAAATCTAACGGAGCAATATAAAAACGGAGCAATCTCAAATCAACTGGAAGAAGGATCAAGATGATGGTATTTAACTCCGAAATCACCCGTTTTATACTTAAGATCAAGGGAATAGAAGTCGAATTTGTTGTTGATGAACATACAAGACCCAAGACTACAATTGAAAACATGACTAAGTTTCCAAGTCTTTTCAAGAAGAACGAAACGGTTTAAAGAGAAACTGCTTCTGGTATCTCTGATGGTGCTTTCGCTATGGTTTTAGCTTCTGAAGAAGCTGTCAGAATACAGCTTGAAGCCATTGGCCCGTTTGGTTGCTTCCTCTTACGCTGGAGTTGAACCTAAAATCATTGGAATCGGTCCAGCGGCAGCTATTCAAAATATCCTTGAGGTAACCGGACTCACTTTTGACGATATCGACCTAATTGAAATCAATGAAGCAATCAAAGAACATAACTTTGTCTGCACTGAGGTTCTTAATCTCGATATGAACAATCTTAATGTGAATGTTGGTGGGTGATTGCTATTGGACATCCCTTGGCCGCTGATGGATCCCATAAATTATAGGACATCTGGTTCATGAATTTCAATGCAAGAACCTGAAAAACGCTATTGGCTCAGCATGTATCAGAGGTGGACAAGGTATTGTTGGAAAAATTCTAAGTTTTTCTGATAAAAAGATTTTAGATGAGGGAACTTGGGAGGTATGTTAAAACGGGAGAATTACCTTAAATCACAGAAGAAAAGTATGACAAGTCCAAAGAATTTCATGAGATGACAAGACACTTAGATTTGACAAGCTTTGATTTGATGTGATTTGATTAGATTTGATTAGACAAAAGACCTTTCGTTTCAGACCAAAATACAAAATCGTTTCAAGCCAGCGAGCAATATTTTCAAGATCCTCATTACCCGGGCTCTCTACGAGAAATATTTCATAGAATGCAATATGGCATTCTATGGAAACTGCTTGTGGAGACTTCAAATAATATTCTATGAAAAAAATCGTTCTATGTTTCTATGTTCTATGTTGCTTTCTATGGCTAGTATGCCATGGGCTGTCGTTTCTGTTTGAAATTGTAAGATTGTTTGAGTAAGTAAGCAATGGAAATGCCTACCATATATTTCATGGCATTCTATCATTATTTCTTTCTATGAAAATTGACATATGGTAAGTTATCAAATATTGCTCGTGGAGAAGCGGTGTTATCACAGGCCACACCATGTTAAATAAGACCGAGATCAGAACTCAGGTACAACTGCACGTCATCGGCATATATCTGAACCTTACTCTGGTTGATGATAGACGGTATATCATTGACATACATTGAGAATAGCAGTGGGCCCAAAATGGATCCCTGTGGGACACCATTTGGGATCGAAATGACAACCGATCGAACGTTACCATTCGCCATCTACCTGAAAGTTGCGAAGCAACTAATTTGACAGCATCGTATGAGAAGTTAAATAGCTCAAGCAAATTATTACACAGGTTTGTAAGGACACAGTGTTGAACGCTTTCGAAAAATCTAGCAACACTAAAATGGTCACCTTGTCTTCATCCATCTTTTGCTGTAAATCTTCGATGATGTTCACTAAGGAGGTTATACAACTATGGCCCTTCTTAAAACCCGATTGTAGTGTTATCATCAAATTGTTGGTGTCAAGAAATAGGTTCATGTTTTGTTAACAAAACTACATAGAGGATTACTGATCTTCAAAATAATTCTGAAAAACTATATATCAACCCATGTAAGCCCATATTTAGAAGGAAAAAAATCGCTCTTAACTATCCATGCTTGCCTTTTCTGCTTGGATGAATTCCCATCCTGCTCTTCACGAAACAGCCGTCCTGCTAACATCTGATGGATATCTTCGAAACACATAAAAAAATGCTTCCCCGCTGGCTTGCTTAAGAATTTAATTCTACCTAACACATGTATCTAATGCATTTAATATGCAAATTACATTCATTTTTGACTCGTGGCCCATTCGCTCCCCGATCGAAAGGTGTGAAGATATCAACCATTAAGTCAGGTGTCAGAGGATTAAACATATATCATTATCTTTCCCGAGTCCTTCACCGTTTTGTTCCTTTACAATACGTAATAGGTAGTCCTAATTAAAATGCAAAACCATTTTGTCACAGCAATCGATCAATCAATAGATATCCATGACCGTATTTGTATCTCCTACCCCTTTTGCATATTCAACACAACAACTAGTTGATGTGCGTTACGATTTTTTTTTGCACACAATCCCAAAAGGGTCTCATTTTCATCTGATTAAATTTATCTGCCTACTCACACCGAGCGAGAGAGAGAGAAAGAAAGGAAAGAGTGAATATTTTGTGGTTCATTGATTTTGTGTAAAGATTTTGTTGTTGGTTGTTGCTATACGCATAATGTCCTTGTATATATAATTATCCTTTTGTATGTCTCGTCATTGAGTGCGTACTCGTATATTAAAATCCTTTTTTTGCACAACATTTCATAAACACACAATAACCAGCCCATTGTCGGAGTAATTTACAAACAATACGCACATTGACATGTTATTTGCATTTTTAATGCGCGGTTCGCACACATCGCAGAGGGTAAGCTAGTGCGGAAGGATAAAAAGGACACAATTTTAATAATGATTTAATATCCTTGAAATCCCATTAATGAGATACAACATGCATTTAAAAAAAAAAAAATCTGCACATGATTCTGATTTTTGCGGACAGGTAAAAAGGATTTTTTTATGATAAAGGGATGCTTTTGCATGTGCATGCATATGGGTGTAGATACAATTCGGTGCAATGGATGACGGTTACGCACTTAGGGGTTAGTAAACAAAACGGATATGTGTACGTAAATATTTTTTGTCCTTTCATCTTTTTATTGTATTGAATGTCCTTTGTTATGCAAATCTATCTATTGTTGGAAAATTGATATTATTTTTGCTCGTTTGTATAAATTATTATTTCTAATGCGATTGAGAGGGTGAATTGGGAAATTTTTAGCTACCGTTGATAGAGGGAATCAAATCTGTTTAAAGAGGAGTGTAATTACGAAAATCAAAACTTTGAAAAATTGCATAAGGAGATGCAGTTACATTGCGTTTGTTTTTTGTATGTTCAAGATCACTGATCTAGTCATGTATTTACTCGATATTTTGTGTTTTGATAGACCAAATTATTGTCACATATACCGAAAGAATAAAATGACACATAAAATTTGGTCAATTTTTCACTGGAATCATTTTTGGAAGTTGACAGATCTATAAAAGTATTTTCTGATCCATATTGCAACACCTATTGATTAACACCATACCACCAGCATCGAATGTCGAAGAACAATGGCAACGATGCCAAAAAGATATTAGGTCAGCCGCAGCTGGTGTGCAAGATTTGTCGCCAGCAAGAAACCTTTGGCTGGGTGAAGAACTTCGACAGATGCACGCAGCCAAGTATGAGGCTTGCAAGGTTAAGCCGCAGGTTAAGACGAGAGTTGCCATTGAGCTCTATGCGCAAAGAAGATGAGGAGGAATACCCGGTTTTCCGAAAAATAGAAAAGAAAGCAAGAAAGCACATGTGCCACCCCATGAAGGATATTCTATACGCAAAGAAGATGAGGAGGAACATGCGGTTTTTAGAAAAAAGATCAAGAAAAGCGCATATTCAAGGATATAGAGATGTGCCACTCCAGGAAGGATGTTCATAATTTTTAACGAAATTTAAAAGGTCAAAGCCAAGGGTAAAAGGCTCGAACAGAAATTTATCCAGATGAACAAGGAAGTATCGTGTTTGAGACTAAATCGATGCTGAGGATATGGAAAACCACTTCATTAGACTGTTGACGCCGCGGGCGATAAGAACAATATATCGGTGTCAGGCAGAACGAATTGGCGACGGTACAGCGAAAAACATCACCCAGCCGACCTTTGTGAAGTGATGATAGCAATATCTTAATTTAACCTTAACAAGGCTGTCGGAAATGGCGGTCTTTCCACCGAGCTGTATGGTAGCAGCGGAATGATTTGTAAGTTAAATTCACCAACTCGTGATAGGTTGAAGAATGGAACTTCAGCATCGTTTGAGCCTATAAATTTACCAGCTACAGATGCATAAGTCTCCTCTACATCGCCTACAAGATCCTATATGCTGTATTATGTGAACGCCTGAAACCGTTTACCAACAACCTACTCGGCCTATATCAGTGTGGTTTTAGGCCAGGAAAGTCCACAGCTGTTCAAATCTTCACACTTTTGCAGACCCTGGAGAAAACCTAAGAAATTCAAATCGATACCCTTCACCTATTCATCGATTTCAAAGCCGCGTACGACAGCCTCCATAGAGACGAACTATACAGAGCCATGTATAGTTTTGGTATACCGCCGAAACTCGTCCGTCTGTGTAGGATCATGAAAGAGGGAGAATTCTCGAGGTTCTTGTTCCGCCATCAGATTCGGAAACGACCTCACCAAAACACTCGATACCAAAAAAAGGATTTAGGCAAGGAAATGCGCTGTCATGTTAATTCGTCAATCTCATTCTTAAGAGTATACTTAGCAAAACTCCAGAGCTAACACCAGAGACCCAATTTTCCAAAAATCAGTGCAACTTCTAGCATACGCCGACGATATTGACATCAATGGTAGGACTCAACGTGATGTCATGGCTTTGCTAGTACAGAGAAGGAAGCGGCAAAAATGGGTTTAGAAGTAAATGAGGGCAAGACGGAGTATATGCTGTCAACACGAAAGGACACACAACATCGACGAATTGGACAGAACGCCACCATTGACAGATAAAACTTTGAGGTAGTACGGGACTTTATCTATCTCGGCTCCGGTATTAATTATGACAACAATATCTCGTCAGAAATTGAACGAAGAATTACTCTTGCCAACCGCTGTTTCTTCGGGCTAAGAAGGCAAATTCAGTAGTAAATCCCTCACTGTAACTACTAAGGAGATCATATGGAAGACCCTGATCATCCCTACGGCGCTGAAGCATAAACAGTAAAATGGATAAAGAAAGCATTCGATCAGAGAAGAAAATTTTTCATAAAATCATCGGTCCCGTTCGCGTTGACGGGCTATGAAGACAAAGATTCAACCAAGAACTATGCGAGTTGTATATACCCCTTGTCGAAAAAAAAACTCCACATTAAACGTTTAAGATCGCAAGGACTTATAGAGCGAATGGACACCATTACTCAGGCTCGCAGATTCTTCGCTTTCCAACCGGAAGTCAGACGCAGTAGAGGAAGACCTCGCACAAATAGTAAACCGACGTTAACCAACTTGGAAAGCGCAACTGGAGGGTGTTAGCAATGGACCAATCTAATTGGAGAGGCATATTTGTCAAGGCATAGCACGCAAAAAGCAGGTTTTCATGACCCAATGTCATTGTGCTTTGACATTTACTTGGTTCGAGAATTAGATGACAGCAATCAATGACGCGATGCACATCTGAAGGGGTATTAATGTTAGAATGGGTGAAAGTTTGCCGCAAGCAAAAAGGATTCCCAAGCGAATAGAAGATATCCTTCCTGTATCCTGTTCAGGATTTTTCACAACAAAATGAGTAGGAACATCCATTTGACGTAATTCCAGGAAAAGGTCGTTTTCAATCTCACACCTAACACCACACCTAAACGTCAAGTTTTTCTGCATTTCATTTGACATTTCTCAATTTCAGACTAACTGAATTTGAAGAACTAAAGCCTCTTGGCCATGTCAAGCGTCGTCAATGGTCAGAATGGTGGCAAGGAATGGCAACAGTGGTTGATCAATTTTCGAAGAAAATCATCTTCAGTGATGAGGCACATTTTCACCTCAGTGGATTTATCAATAAGCAGAATTGCCGCATTTGGGCGAATGATAATCCATGAGTGATTATCGAAAAACCAATGCACCCAAAAAGAGTGATTGTTTGGTTTTTTTTTTTTTTAATTCATTTTTTATTTCCTTAAAATATTAACTTAATACTAGACAAAAAGAGTGACTGTGATGCGGTTTACGGGCTTGCGGCAACATTGGACCCTATTTTTTCCAAAATTAGGACGGCCATGCAGTTACTGTGGATGGTGTTCGCTATCGTGAGATGATAACGAACTTTTTATGGCCCGAACCGGAAGTTATGGATGGGGACGATATATGGTTTCAGCAAGACGGTGCCACTTGCCACACATCTAACGAAACAATGGCTCTTTTGGGCAACAAATTCAATGCAAGTGTTATATCACGTGGGGGCGGTGTAAATTGGCCGCCAAGATCATGTGAATTGACACCGTTGGACTTCTTTGGGGTTATTTGAAATAAAAGGTGTACGTCGATAAGCCAGCAACAATTAAAAAGGCAAAGGGTGAGATAATTCGGCACACTAACGGTACAGAACCTCAATTATTCCTCAGCGTCATCGAAAATTTGAACCATCGGATGGAGGTGTGCCGCTAAGGTCGCAGCGGCCATTTGTCCGATATTTTGTTCCACGCAGAATTGAACCGTACCAATATTATCATAATAATAACAAATGACATTAATTTCGTAAATAATTTGTATTTTGTTCAAAATCAACATCGGCCCTTAAAATTTAACCACCCTTTATAATCGAGTTTAACGTTAGTGACAGTTAATCCAGTGTCGTCGGCTAATTCTAATGTTGCTGTTATGGATATATTTGGGTGGTTGGATTCCAAAGATAATAATTTTTTTGAAAATAAGTTACAATTACTGGAGACCGTTACTTGAGCATGTTGAGATAGGTTTTCTATCCAAAATTACGCCGAATGGGAATATCTTTCAACTCTGTGTGGTTTCAGCAAGATGGTGCAACTTCTCACATAGCCCAGCCTTTTATGAAAGAATTGCGATGAAAATTTCTCAATAAGCTGATATCCAGAAACTCCACATTCCGTTGACCCCCCAGGTCGCCTGACCTTACTGCACCTGACTTTTTCTTGTGGGGTAATTGCAAATTTGTTGGTTTTGCTTTGTAATCTTCGCAAATGAATGAACTAAAGCAATCCATTCGAGATACAGTTGCGACTATTCCCGTCTCAACTCTCCAAGCAGTAATGAACAACTTTTTGGTAGGATGCCGCAACGAGCAGGGGGACTATTTAATTTCCATTATTTTTAAAACTAATTGAGCTACATGTAATAAAATTGAATGAGTTTTAACATGACTAAATTTAAAAATGAAATCCATACACTGAAAAAGTTATTTGAGATTTTTTTTATGTAGCAATACTCATCAGCCACCCTGCAGCGATGGTTATTTATTTTTTATTCATTATTTTCCTACATATATTCATGATTTTCATATGAATTTTTTTCTTAAATATATTCATGCTTTACATATGAAATTTCATACATTTAACATTTTGCGTTTATAGGAAACCAACATGATAAAATGATTATTCGCCAAAGTTTTCTATGAAAAATAATGATTTCCGTGTATCTTTATGTAATTTTCAATTAGTTTTCTACCTTCTCATTAATGGCTACTGTTGTACCGTTTTCATGTTATGTTTAACAACTTTTCAACTACTGATTTACCCACTTGGTTCCTGATAACCCCATACCATTCACATATAAACGTTTCACTTAACTTGAACTATTATCATGGTACATGGTAAAAGCACGTTAAAATGCTCTCAAACTCGAATAAAGTGAATCGTTTTCTCCCCATTTAACAGGGTCTACTAAACTAACCGAAGCATAAGAACGATTGCATTTTATACCCTGCATTGTCCCAACATTACCCCATCAAATTCGCATTTTTTTCTTTATTATCTCACTGCGAGGTACAAACTCCATTCAAGTTAATTACATTGAAATGCATTCTAAGATGCACTCACGTCCACTCTCATCCTCATCCTCCATGCAGGGCATCAAACGATTTTTTTTTTTGTGTAGTAGATACTATTATTGTAATTATTCTCTTCTCTTGGTCTGGTGGTGTGGTGGTGTGGTGGCTTGGTTTCTAGGAAACAAATTAAAACCCAACACACAAGTGAGCGGCCGGCAAGCCTGATTGCATTAATTCAAATTCCCTTCACTTAATTCATAAACAAAAAGCATCATTTGGTAACAAATAAGAAGAAAATAAAAAAAAAATCCGCTGCAGAACAAGATCAGAGCGTCATCAAGTTGGAGTAAACGAAGCCAGCCAACACTGTCGTTGAATATAAATATCTTTTCGTTGTCCACTCTTTACAGAAACAGAACGACAACAACAACAAAAAAAAAATTGGAACGACCAGAGTGCGAACGAGTACAGAGTGTATGTGTGTTCCTAAGTGCGATGCCAACTAATTTTAAGCTTGTCTTGTTTTTCTGGCTTGGTGGGATTTTTTCAATCCACCGCGCAGTGCCTGCTCCCGCTCTAAACTGCCACCAACATCATCCATTTATTATTATCATTATTATTATTCTGAAGCCAGCATCAGAACGCGGGCAAAGAGAGGTCTCGCGCGTATCTAGACACACCGCAGAAACACACACATAAGATATCCTACTCCAATCAGTTTGTTATTATAGTGCAGAGTTGATTTTATTTTTAATTTATCTTGACACAGGTAGCAGGAAGATGTATCTATAGCTATGCACAGTGTACCAGATACACCAGGTTAAGTACAGATACAAATTATACGTACATACGTAAGTACGTAGTTGTCCTATTAATTTGCAGATACTTTTTTTTTTTAATTTTTTTCCTTATGCAGTTTTTATTTTATAGAGAGAGAGGATGTTGTATTTGATTTTTTGTTGTTGCAGTGTAATAATTATTAAATGAATATTGAAGTATTTTTTTTCCAAGATAAAGTCAACATGTGAAGTCAACGAAATGAGATGAAGTTCATAGATACGCCAGATGAATTATGAACACACCATTAAAAATAAAAATCAAATGGTATACCAGAAATACTTGTATACCGGGACTGTCATCAAAAGCAAATAAAATTTCTATAGAGCGAAATACAATCCACAAATACTACGTATATGAGTTGATTGTATCTATCGGGTAGAATTTCATGGGATTGCTAAGTGACAAGTGGTCTGCAGTTAAGTATTTGCATCTAGATAGTTCATATATCGCTGGAGGGTAGAGTAAATAATTACTAAACACCAATTTTATTGGCATGGCTTGAGTTGACTTGGGTTTGCTTTTTTTTTTTGTGTTTATTATTTTTCTGCTTCAGGTTTGATCTTAAAGTGTATCTGTGTTTATATAGATTTGTTGTTAATTGCAGATACATTTTGTTTTAAATTGTTTCCTTATATAACAATTTGACTGTTCATTTATAATTTTTTTATGATGTCATTTTGTTTTTTGCACATAATACTTACAAAAAAACATTTTTAAGCGTTTACCTTAATTTGGCAAGAGTTAGATACTTTATTTGCGTTGGCTTTGTATGATTTATTTGAAGTACAGCAACGAACGATCTCGAGGGTGGACAAGTTATCCAACTGCATATTGACAGAAGCATTCGAAAGTTGAATATCGTTTAGTATCTTAATTGATTTCAATGTTTGCATATATAGAACTACACAGATATATTGGAGTGGTGTTGTGGTTGATATGCGTTCTCTTTTTGTGGGTGGATGTTGTTCAACATTAGGTGGCTGTATGTCAGAAATTATAACAGAAAAACACATTAATAGGAACTATAACCCGCAGGGGAACAATCCCTCAGATACTTTCAAATGCCTTAAAGCTAGAGTGCAATTTTACGGCTCATTGTTTAGATACATTATTGGTTTCTTTAATTGTCTTATGACTCTTGTGGATTCTAATTTACGATTGTTTTAAAATTGTTGGTTTTCGTATGATTTTTTGATTGAAATAATGATAACGGCAATTTTTGAAGAAAGGAAAGATTTCAAAATGTTTTTTTTTTGTTTTACTAACGAAAAGCCTTTTAAAGCTCGTCCTTTTTTTCAGATGGCAGTGGAAAAAGTTCAAATTGGTCAAGGCCAACGACAATTTGTCAAAGTGAACATTTTTAATGAAGAAATTCCGGACTACATCAAGTTCGATATCACTGAATTGCGCATTTTCACATTTCACATTGAAATTCGGAACGTTGCAACGTTGTAAACGCGTTGTAAACCAGGCAACATATCCGGGTTCCATTCACATTTTCTATGTCAGAAATACACAAGGCCACGTGATTCCCACTCACCAGGTTGATTAACGTGGCCAGGGTAACTAATACTTCATACTGATGCAAAAGGGTAAGGGTTGGCCGCCAAAAGGGTAAGGGCCGCAAAAGTGTAATGGTTGGCCGCCAAAACTGCTAATTAAGTTTTTCCTAACAAAAGATAAAATGTTCGTACTAAAACAGATTACAGCAGCGTATATTATACTGGAATGTTGCGATCTATACCAATATTTTAAACAACCTTTACTAGTGAGCCGCAGCAGGATAAACAGTGTGGAGTGGATAGTCCCCTATCGACGCATCCTCGGGTGGCGAAGAGAGGAATCCTCTACAGATATACGGGATAGGTGGGAAATAAAATATCTGTCGTGGACCAAAACTAGTTGGGGGTAAGGCCCTTTATCAAAAAAATAAAAACACCCCAGGCGGTAGCGGCAGAATTCCCAAGATGGAGTCAACGACAGCGCTTACAGTCCCAGATAGGATGGATAAAGTAAATAACTCTGAGCTGCTTCGACATATACGAACAACCGTCATCAACCGTCAAGGCTTAGCAAGGCCACTTAAACTGAGATGGTGGCGGACAAGCCGAGAGGCCAACGGCAAACCTCAGTCCTGTCGTGGATACTGATGAATGCATGTCTTAGGGTTTGGTTGTGCTTTGGGTAAGTTAACCACTCACGAAAAAAAAGGCTTTCGTGATACAACCAAGCCAGGAAAGGATTGATTTTTTGTTTACGACCATGCTTCACAAAAAACGGATAACAAAGTTTGTGTAGGTATTCATCTGGAATGTTGAAATATTAAACAAGAGAGATGCAACCGGAAGCCCTAAGCTGCTTAAAAGCAGCGCGGTCAATCGAGGATATAGAAAAGTGCCACTCCAGGAATGATGTTTGCAAGTTGTACCAAAGCAAAAAACGATAAAGCCATTGAAACAAGGCTCGAACAGAATACTGTCGAGATCTACAAACAAATATTGGACTTGGATATGGATATGGAATAACCACTTCAGCAGACTGTTAAACGGCGATGACGAACAATCTTTCGCTGTCAGGCAGGACGAACCATTCAATATTGATGACGACATCGAAAATTACCAACCACCACACTAAGTGAAATAAGGTTACAAAAAAAAAATACAAATTTTTGGCGCAACAGATTCGTTAGTGCGTAGGGCAGAGCTTTCTCACAAGCATTCATGTGCGTGTGTACTTTTTGCACAATGGCGGACCTCCTGTTTTATGCCGGCCGACTCCGAACAGCGAATCCGAGATAAGCTTTTCGTAACAGTTGATACTACTTGGATGATTTGTCAGATCATCACGTGAGGAGGGCCAGTGCAAAATCATTAAGTTGTTGCTACGGCTGGGAGTCCCAGCCCAAGTGCGCGGCAATTCAGATCGCGCCACTGAGCCCGGAATGAGGATAGCAATATCGAGACTCAAGTTTACAAGGCTGCCGGAATCGACGAACTTCCCGCCGAGCTTTATAAAGACGGCGGAGATGATTTGTTATTCACCAAAATTTAGTCGGATGAGGGTATGTCTGAAGAATGTAACCTCAGCATCGTTTGCCTCGATCCACAGTGTCGTAGGTCTCCTTAAGAAATATCCTAAAAGATCCTAACTGGTGTAATATTTGATATTTTTTACCGTTCACCTGGTCGGCATTTTTCAGTGTGGTTTTAGGCTAGGAAAGCCCAAAACTGATCAAATCTGTACGCTTTGGCAGATCCTGGAAAAACCCAAGAAATCCAAATTTATACCCACCAACTGTTCATCGATTTCAAAGCATACGACTGCATTTATAGAGACGAATACAGATCCATGTCTAGTTTTGGTATACCGCCCAAACTCGTCCGTCTGTGTTGAATGACGATGGAGAATCCTCGCTGCTCAATTAGGGAAACGATACTACCGACACAGTCGATACCGAAAAAAATATTTTACTAGCTGTACAGCGACAGAGGCCTGGTATTGGACGTTGTAGATGGCTAGGACATTTAGAGTCTTCGATTCCCGGACAAATGTAAGACGTAGTAGAGGAAGACATCGCCTTGGAGAAAGTTCTCGCCTTAGAGAAAAATCTCGCCTTAGAGAAAGATCGCGCCTTAGAGAAAGATCTCGCTTTAGAGAAATTTCTCTTCTTAGGGACAGATCTTAACTAAGAGAAAGATCTCGCCTTAGAGAAAGATCTCGCCTTAGAGGAAGATCGCGCCTTGGAGAAAGATCTCGATTTAGAGATAGATCTCGCCTTTAACATAAGTAAAAAAGCGACTTCAATGAACTTGAGGTGTGCAACTGGACAGGGACCGGAGTAATTGGAGAGGAATGTTGGTTAACGCCCAGGTTCATTTGAGACTCTAGCATGATAGACACAGATATGAAGAACCTGGCATTAAGTGACGCGTACTACTAGCAATAGATCTGAATGTCATAATACGCAACTGGGGGCAGTTAGCTATTGACTTGGAAGGAAGTAAACTACGTGCTAGGTGATTAGAGACAAACTATTACTGAGCCTAAAACGACGGATGTTGACAGGCGCTTAAAGAAGTCAACCCTATAAAGCAACCTTGAGAATATTAGCAGCATCCATTTGAGTGCATTTCTATAAATGTTTGTGAAAAGGTCCTAGGTGTTATGTGACTTCTATTAAGACCGATGGCTCTGGACCTAAGGACCTAAGGAGGTCTGCCTTTTTATTACTGAATCTAAAACGATAGATGTTGAGAGGAGCTTAAGGAAATCAACCCTATGGAGCAACCTTCAGAATGTCAGCGGCTCTGCTATGACTTGTAGGAGATCTGCCATTTTATTACTGAACCTAAAACGATAGACGTTGAAAGGAGTTTAAGGAAGTCAACCCTATGGCGCAACCTTCAGAATGTCAGCAGCTTCAATTCGGTTCTACAAAATTCTGGAAGAAGGTGGTAGATGTTATGTGAGTTCTATTAAACCTGATGGCTCTGCTATGCTTTTTAGGAGATCCGTCACTTTATTACTGAACCTAAAACGACGGATGTTGAGAGGTGCTTAAAGAAGTCAACCCTATGGAGCAACCTTCAGAATGTCAGCAGCTTCAATTCGGGTGTATTTCTAAAAAAATTTAGGAGAAGGTAGAAGTTGTTATGTGGTTTCTATTAAACACGGTGGCTCTGCTACGACTTGTATCAGATCTGTCACTTTATTACTGAACCTAAAAAGACGGACGTGAGAGGTGCTTAAAGAAGTCAACCCTATGGAGCAACCTTCAGAATGTCAGCAGCTTCAATTCGGGTGTATTTCTACAAAATTTTAGGAGAAGGTAGAAGTTGTTATGTGGTTTCTATTAAACACGGTGGCTTTGCTACGACTTGTAGCAGATCTGTCACTTTATTACTGAACCTAAAACGACGGATGTTGAGAGGAGCTTAACTAAGTCAACCCTATGGAATAATTTTCAGAATGTCTATTAAATCCCTATCAACAGTCAAAATTTTCGACTGTTTGAGAACATTTTCTGGATCCCAAAAAGCGAGAGTTATTGTGACATCATGCAACGAAGGAATCTTACCAGAGAAATAGATTTGAAAGACAATACTCTTAGAAAATCCTTGCATATGGGAAAAAAAGCTTTTTATCTGTCACTAATTTTTTCAAGTGTTAATTTTATTCTTGGATTAGTGAATTAAAAAAAAATTGTTTTCAAACGAAGTTTACTTTTCGCAGATAACTCTTTCCGCATTGAGATGTTCCTTTTATTAATTCATATTGAAAAAAAAAATCACCCCAACCATACAAAGTCGTAAATTAGTTGTCCGATATAGCGCTAACAAACCTTCCCACAGTAGCTTGATTTCCTTTTCTTTGTGCTCGAATTTCAACAAAGATACCGATCAGGCAGCCCTCCTCCATTGATGTCATATCCATAGCTAATCAGCTAATTTCCAATTCAAAATCTTCCTTTAATTCCCCAAAGTGGTGGCATAAAATCAAGTCCCAATAACAACAAAAATATACTCCAATCAACCATTTTGACAAAATCGTGGCATTAAACCGATAAATAAAAAAAATATATAAAAAAAAAATCTATGAATATTATTCTCCTCTATATTGCTAAGCCCAGTCAAATGCATGTATCACCTTTCGACAGCACACTAGCCCACAACCAAACCGCATGGGAGTGTCAAGCCCAGACATGGCAACAAGTCTATAAACAATATCTGTACCAACTTGTGATTTATTACTAACCAAAATGTTAACCGGTATCTATAGCCTTTTTTGTCTCGGTCTCATTTAAATGTTTAATTCGAATTTGAAGTTCGATTCCCCGATAAATCTTACCAAAGTGTCATTTTATTTCGTATATCTCATCTATAAAATATCTCGATATAGTTAATCATTCAAGTTGACCTTAATTAGTATCTGCGTCACATAATAAAGAATCAAAAATTAAACTTATCACATCAACCATTTGTTTATATAAATAAAATTTAATCACGGAAATGATATATTTTCCGATGTTTTCTTTTGAAAGATACTTTTTCAGTTTTTGTATAAGAAAATTGGAAATTTTTTTAATTTATTCAAGTGTCGGATTAATCTTGGCAATCATTGTAGGTAAATTTAAGTCACACTTTGTCTTATTTAAAACCCGTATCTTACGATAATCTGAATAATCTAAAGTCTCGAATTACCAACTCTAGATACACATACTCGAACTAGCTGTAGGTATTGGGGATTTTCATTTGTTTATGTATCTACATGTGTCGCCTGCAGGGTATAAATCAATCTATTAAATTATTATTAAGTAAAATGCATACAAGCCGTATCTTAGTGTTTAATATTACTGAATAGAATTGTCTTACATGTATCTATATAGCATGAGATACGATTTTTTTTCATTCCCAATATGGAAACTTGTTTCATAAATTACACGTAACGATGGAATATATTCGTACACGGACGTTGAAAAAAAATTGCATTTTATGACCGGTTGTCCATTTTATATTTTGTGTAACGTCTTCCACCATCTTCTCTCTGGGTGGTGAGTTTGTGAGGAGAGGATGGATCTAGGGGAGAACTATTTTCAAAAACTTGTTGCATTAATTTGAAAAACATCGTCAACATCTTTATGCTACTTTAACCAGCAGTTGCTGCTGCTGCTGCTGCCACCATCTCATGCTTGTACTACCCACTTACTAGTGGGCAGATTGATCGACCAAGTCTAGAGAGGGCGGTGGTGGTGGTCGTTGATGGTAGTTATATGAGCCTCAATGGATGTTAAGCATTCGGAAACCCATTTTGTTGGAATTTTGCGTCTATCCAGTAGCAATGTGCTGTGGTTAGCTGTTTGTCGATGGTAATAACAGTATGTAGAATGTATCTATGGGTGCATTTTAATATACTGCATGTCTTGTGCGCTAACATAGCTTGGCGCTTAAATAGTCATTTCGCCGTTTAAGCTCTACACATTATGGGCCACTTGTCGCGTGTTTTATTTGATAAACAAAAATAGATAAATAGGCAGATAGATACGGATGGTGAAACGTTTTTGTATCCCTGGTGGAAATGTAGCACCTGTTGGTAGTCTTTTTTGTATTTAAGGATGATCTTGAGTGGGATCCGTAATTAATGATTGCTGTAAGATTGTAGGACATAAGTGGACTGAAAGATACTTTTTAATGGTGGTACATGATTAGTTTCATAACCGTTTGAAGAACTTATCGTTGAGGAAAATGTTAATGAATTGTATTCAAACGGATACGTTCGATTTAAAGGAACGCATCGTAGTTAGATTTAGATTTCTATTGTAAAGGGTTTTTCAATAAGAGCGCTTCAAAAGTTTTTTTTTTAAATAAAACAAAAACGGTTTTGGATATCAATGAAATTCTTCATTTCTGTGAAAGTACGTTCGATGCCATTATGTATGAAACTCAATTTCTTTTGCATGGCCACCACGGGCACGCTTGCAGAAGTCCAGACGTTGAACCCAATTTTCGACGGTTTTCAAGCATAAATCGGCCGATACTGCTGCAATTTCACGTTCGATATTCGTACGAAGTTCATCAATCGTCGCTGGCTTGTTGGCATAGACCATAGACTTGACGTAGCCCCACAGGAAATAGTCTAACGGCGTCAAATCGCACGACCGAGGCGTCCAAGCGACTGGACCATTTCGTGAGATAACACGTTCTCCAAACTTGGTTTCCAATAAATTGATTGTGGCATTCGCTATGTGGCTTATGTGGCCATCCTGTTGGAACCACATGTCCTCCAAGGGCATATCATCCAATTGGGGCCGAAAATATTCGGTTATCATTGAACGGTAGTGATTCCCATTCACAGCAACGTGCCGGTCTTGATCATCACGGAAGAAGTACGGCCCAATGACGCCGCCGGCCCATAAACCACACCAAACCGTAATTTTTTTCGAGATGCAATGATGACTCATTGAGTACGTGTGGATTGCTGCCTGACCAATACCGCATATTTCGTTTATTAACGAAGCCATTCAGCCAGAAATGAGCCTCATCGCTGAAGATGATTTTTCGATGAAAATCCGAATCATTTTCATGTTGTTGCTCAGCCAGTTTCTGGTGGTCAAGCGGCTTCAGTTCTTTCGTCAATTTAATCTTGTAAGGATGTAGGCCAATAGCTTTTCGCAAAATTCGCCACAACGACGTCACAGAGATGCCCAACGCTTGAGAACGACGTGTGAGAGACACATTTGGGCTTTCTTCAACTGAAGCCTCAGCGACAGCAATATTCTCCACACTACGGGCACTTCTTTGTCTCACTGGCACGGGAACATTTTTTACTGTGCCTGTGGATTCAATTTTTTAATTTTTTCCACTAGACGCTCAATTGTTGATCTGCTAGGACGATTATGACGACCATAAATTGGACGTAGCGCTATTAACGTTGAGGCCACTGACTCCGAATTTCGGTTGTAAATTTTAATAATTTCGACTCGTTGTTGGATCGTATATCTTTCCATCGTGAAATGGCAAACCTTACTGAAGAGAAAAATCATAAGCGCGGCAAGAAATATAGCGTCGTTTGCTGTCCCTGTCGCTAAACTTTTGTAGCGTCGCTGTTGAAAAATCCGATATTTACTGGATACGCATCAGCAACCTATTTCGCATTAAGGGCCTAGGTTTAGTTGGATTGGTAATCATTGATATCCATTAAGGTTATAATGAGCCACACAAAAGGAAAGCCTTTACAGAGGCATGAGCTTCAACATCGCCTACAAGATCCAATATGCAGTAATATGTGAACGCCTGATCAAATTTTCACACTTCGGTAGATCCTGAAAAAAAGCCCAAAAACTCCAAATCGATACCCACCGCATACGACAGCACTTATAGAGACGAACTATACAGAGCCATGTCTAGTTTTGGAATACTGCCAAACTCGTCCGTTTGTGTAGAATGACGATGGAGAATTCTCCCTGCTCCATCAGGGTCTACCATCTCCCAACCATCACCGACACATTCGATATCAAAAAAAAGGACTTAGGCAAGGCGATGCGCTGCCAGATGACTCAATTTGGTTCCAGAGGTGATTGTGCAAAACTCACGAGACAACACCAGAGGCACAATTTTCCAAAAATCGGTGCAACTACAAGCATTCACCGAAGATATTGCCATCATTGGTAGATATGACATCACAACGTGATGTCATATCCACATTTGCTGGTATAGGGAAGGAAGCGGAGAAAATGGGTTTAGCAGAAGATGAGGGCAAGACTGAGAACACGATGATACACAACACCGACGAACTGGACAGAGCGTCACCATTGACAGATATAACTTTGAGGTAGTACGGGCTCCGCTATTAACACTCAACATCTCGTCAGAAATAAAACGAAGAATTACTCTTGCCAACTGCTCTTTCTTCGGGCTAAGTAGTTAAGCCCTCACTAGAACTACTTAGGATATCCTTTATAAGACCATGATCATTCCAGTCCTTCTCTACGGCGCTAATGCATAGATCGTCTCAACAGCGGATGAAGAAATCCTTTGGCGATTTGAGAAGGAAATTCTTTGAAAAATCTTGGTCCCGTTTGCTTTGACGGGCTATGGATACGAAGATTCAACCAAGAACTATACGAGCTGTACAACGATATACCCCTGCTTAAAAAAAACTTGGACGTTTAAGATGGCTAGGGAATCTAGAACGAATGGACACCATACAACGGCTCGCAGAGTCTTTGATTCCCAGCCATACGTCGGACGCAGTACAGGAAGACCTACTCAACCAACTTGCAGTGATCAACTGGAGGCAGTTAGCTAAGGACTGGGCTAATTGTAGAGGCAGGTTAGTTTCGGACACCCAATCTCACTAATTAAAAATAGTAAAAAAAAATTGTTTGCGCAACAGGCTCGTTAGTACCCAGGGCCTCGCTTTTTTACAACAATTCATGTGTGTACGTACTTCTTGCACGATGGTGGGACCTCCTGTTTTATGCGGAGTCCGAGCGGGTAAATTGAGATAAGCTATTCGTGACAATTTATACTACTCGGGTGATTTCGCAGATCATCACGACAGGATGGCCAGTGAAAAATCATTAAATTGTTACTTCGGCTGGGAATCGAACCCAGATCTTCTACGAGGCAATTCATCGCAATAACCATCACGCCACTGAGCCCGTCTCACCAATCATGGATATGCAAATCCTTTTTGAGAATTGTTACCAAACATGATGAAGACATTTCCATGACTTGTGGGCAACGTCGATGAGAGGTTACCGGGCATGCTCTGCCTCACTTCATCAATTTTTTTCGGACGTAGGTACGTTGGAAAGAAATTTTGATTAAGAATTCCAGTGTATCGAAATTTTCAAAATGGAAAATTATAATTGTCTGAAAATTTATGATCAGTTCAGGCCATTTGTAGAAGACGATATATGGGCATAATGTAAAGAGAGTGATAGGACAAGAAAACAACTTGTACCGTGTACCCGATTTATCGACTTACATTTTCGGACCATGAATTGAACATGTACACGTGAAGTCAAAGAAGAACGATTGGACTCTTCTTCTTAGATTCTTTACTTCAATCAGATGTCCAGCCATTAGTTCAGCTTAAGCTTTTCTTTGTTACAGAACCTACATAAGATTTCACAAATCAACCAACAACGTACAAATCGCAACAAGTAGACAAACACTCCAACTAACAACAACTTAACACAAAAGCTATTCACTCAGAATTATCAACCCCAATAAAAACCTTTTGAAAATATTAAAAAAAAACTACTCCACAAGTACTTAACAACCATTAAACTACGTCCCTTTCTCTTCATATCTACATCCATTCCATCTCCTACCATAATAAAATCGATCCTTCCAGACACACCATGCCTGCACTTATAATGCTTATAACGTGCTTTCACTTTGGTTTTATTACGGCATTCCCATAATTTATCATTTAATTCAGACGGTCCTTAGGCCATAGGCATATAATATACGTATCCACAAAGTGCCTCCCTTCAATTATGTACAGTCATTGTGCGCCCATCCTTAAAAAAAAATTCGGCGCAACAAAAAAAAAAAAAAAAACATCCCAAAAGGACTCCCAAAAAATCGTTCCTTCTACAATATCTACCCAATTCAATTCAATCTTACACATGAATTTTCGCACATCGTAAAGAGCACCGATCATCCACCGTGATGTGCATCCGATACGCACAGATACTTCTTGACTACCCATAAGGAAATGTGCGTTGCATGTATAGATGCATACACCTACCTACATCACACTATAATTATTATCCTTTTTGATGCCCGCCCAAATAAATTGGAATGTTAAATAAATTCGCGATTTTATTTCGTCGGGACTTGTTTCCTTTTTTTCGTATTTCGGATCCGATGGGATTTATATACCGGTCCTTAGAAAATGTTGGCTCACAGCATAATGATCGATTAGAATCGTGAGCAATGCCCGATCGGAAGAGTAGATTTGTATTATAAAAAAAAAACCAACAACCAAAGGATGTAAGAAAAAAAAAAGTATCTTCCGAAAATAAGCAAATTTTGTGTCTTAATTTTGGATACTCTGGGTCTCTCTTTTTGGTGAGGTATCTACATCCAGCCAAAGTGCCGTGGGGCATTTTTTTTTTTTGGTTAACTCAAGAGTGCAATGTGCTGAAATTATGAGTTCTTATGATTTTTTTTATTGTGCGCGATCAAAAATGCAATAAAATGTAATCGTAAAGATTGAAAATGTGAGCGGGATATGTTTCGAGGGACGAGAGCAATGTACCCATTTAAATTTTTAGTATGTAATTATGTAAATTTATATGGCCTGAATGAAAGGATAGAAGACTACCTACTCCTTCCTGTATCTCTTAGTTTTCATACAAAAAAAAACTTTTTTATATCATTTTTTATGTTGCACCTTTGAAAAAGGGAGCAGCAGATGTATCTATAAGGAATAGTGTCTATCGGGAGAGTGCAATGTGTAGGAAGGGGATTTCTGGAGTTACCCTATAGTATGGGGAATATCAAACTTGATGTGTATTTAACATAGATGCTCGTGTTGGAGTGTCAAAATTACACATTTTCAAGAGTAATTAGCGATACGTATCTAAATACAGTATGTATTGCAAAATGCGATACAGTGGCGAAAATATGTGTAGTGGCGCTTACGCCACTACAAATATATCGAACATTGGGCTCGTCGGGGTAGATCCAAACTCACATGAAACGAAATTTTAACACGAAAAGTCATGGGTAGGGGAAGGCTAGCGTGCTGGAACTTGGGACAATGGGGGGTACACAACAACAACAAGTAAAAACTTGTTTCAGCAAAAGTGATCTAGAGCGGAAGAATAAGAGAGCATTCTGAAAATTGAAAATTTAATGGGGGCCATCGTTGAAAGAACAAATGTGCGACGAACAACAACATGCGAAAAAAAAAGTCAACAGTTCGTTTGATGAGGAAGGACTCCTGTTATTTGAGAAACGTCGATGTCCTCAGATACAATAGCTTCGTCATTATTTCATTATACAGGGTGGGTCATCTAGTGCCCACCAGTGACAGCTGCTTCTCGCTCGAAAAAGAAACTCAGTATCCTACCTCCGCGGAACGAAGTGTGTTTAAAAAATATTGGAAAATTATTTCCAAAATGTGTGCTGTGAAGCCCAATCAGTACGTTATTTGAAAAGAAGTTTTTGCAGAAATGAAGCACCCACCACGCCTCCTCTACTCAAGTTTGTGCAAAAAGTTCGTGACACTGGTATGCTAGAGGGCAATACTCATTGGTCCTCGTCATCGTTCGGTACAGAGAATTTGGCAGCTGTAGCCGAGAGTGTGAGATTCAATTCACGAACATCAGCTCGCCATCGATCTTAACAGCTCAACTATACACGCACTAGCCTTAGGGGAATTTTGCACAAAGATCACGGATTATTACAAGGACCAATTGACTCAGAAATTTAAGGCGTACGACCATCCGCTTAGTCATCGCTTTGCAGTTTGAGCCTTAGAGCAGCTCCAGTTTTACTGGACATAAAACCTGTCTAGGGACCTGAATAACGCATTGTCCCATCAGTTAGAAAAAGCTCTAAAGACATATTAGTCTGGGACCTCAAAAAGGAGTCTCTCAAAAAAATAAAAGATAAAAATTGGACAACGATTATTGGCGAACTATCATCTTTTCTGAAGAGGCACATTTTCATCTCGGCGGTTAGGTTAACAAATAAAATTGTCACATCTGGAGCTCGGAAAACCCGCACGTTTTTGTCGAGAAGTCGAAGTATTCACAGAGAGTGACAGTTTGGTGCGGATTGTGGAGAGACGGCATCATTGTATATTTGTCTTCAAAAGTGAGGCTGGGAAGAACGTCTGGTTAACCGACTTTTTTTTTACTGACATTGAAAACATGAATTCGGACGACCTCGGGTTCATGCTATATGGCACACAGCCCATGCTATAATTGATCTTTTGTGCAGCAAATTCCCAAATTGTGTTATCAGCCGTCTTGGCGACATAAATTGGCAGCGTCGGCGCTGCAATTTGACCACTTTGGACTTTTTTTTTTATAATGAATCGTGAATTACCGATGTTATGCCTACAATCCGGAAACGATGCAGCACTTAAAGCCAATATCACCCAAGCAATATGTGAGCTACAGCCCGAAACCATATCAACAAGGTCTTAGAAAATTGGAGTGACAGAAGCGTGGCTGCCTTGGCAGTAAGCCGGGACAATCACTTGAATGACGTGGCATTCCATAATTAATGGAAATGTTCTCCAAGTTAAAAAGGTTTTAAGAAATTGCAACAGCTAGATCTCTAGAAGGTCCTTAATTAGTATACAATTCTCCAGCAACTAGCACACTGGAACGAAGTGGAACAATATTTTTATTGAACATAAAACCTGTCTAGGGACCTGAATAACGCATTGTCCCTTCAGTAAGAAAAAGCTCTAAAGACATATTAGCATGGGACCTCAAAAAGGAGTCTCCCAAAAAAAAAAAGATAAAAAGCTTCTGTGGAACCATAAAAGACGTACCAGAGCCCAGAGGTTTTAAGCAAAAAAATTGAAAGACAGTTATAGCTCATAAAACGCTTGAAACAGATCTTCTCGAAGCATTTGCACCAGAGTTTCAGATAGATCCAAGGAAATAAATAAAAGTAAAAGTTAATGGAGCACAAAGGGCCTAAGACACAGCTTGAGAAGATGTCCAAGATATTTTTAATGACGCAAAAAATGACTAGACCCTGCTTCTTCAGTATACATCAGTGTAAGCTGATTCTGTAAGCCAAATTTGAGAACATTTTTATGATTGCTTTCTTAGTAATTAATTACAGTTAAAGGGCTTGGAATAAAGGGCCTAGAACACAGCTTCTCTAGTTCATTTCCTTGTAAGCTGATTGAGTAAGCCAAATCTGACAAGCATTCCGTGGCAGCTTTTTAGTCTTTGATTTGTGTCAGACTGTGAAGTAGTGGGGCTATTGAGTATTATTACTTTCAGAGACCACTCGCAAAAAATTTCAAGAAATTTCAAGACCAGAAAGTCTTCGGGACAGTTCTAGCATAAAAATTGTATACTAGCTTCAAGACACTGACTTTCCTGGCTTACGAACTAATCCTCACAGCTAAATTTCGAAGGGTCGTAATAGGCTTACAATTATAAAAGACAGAGGGTATCAAAAAGTATAAACTACAGAGCTGCATAAATCCTATGCTACCTTGTATTGAAACCATTATTGCCTCAGATAAGAACACATTACTAGATATGGACGACAATCAAGGCTTACAGGGATAGAATTAACAACACCAAACTTATAGGTTCTTGCGAAGATTTGCAAGCCTGCCGATATTGCTTTAAAATGTTGATACTCATAGATAGTCAAACGGCCATTATGGCCATCACCTCGGCTACCACATCTCCGAGCTGGTACAGGAATGCCGAAACGAATTTGCCCACCGGAAGGAACGCTTCAGGGTCACACTTCTGTGGGTCTAGGGACACAGTAGCATTGAAGGAAACGAGCGTGCAAACGAGCAGGCAAGGTTTTCAGCTCTACACGGATCACTTGCGGCTAGGGTCCATATCCCCCTAGGTGTGGTTAAGGGACAATTCCACACACACTCCCTGAATAAGTCCGCCCCCAAATGGATAAGGAATATATGGTCTTCCTACGACAAGAACAGATCAAACGATGTACTGAACAGAACCCGCCTAGACATCGCAAGAATTACGGCGATAGTCATGGGACACTGGTCATTTGGAGTTCATGCGGGCAAACTAGGGAACCCCCAATGCCGCAGTTCTGGAAACCAAATTGAGAGAGAAAACCTCTCCCATTTCATATGCAAAATTCCGGCACTAGCAAGAGCCAGATTGCGTGCGTTAGACCAACCATTCGTCGATAACCTTACCGACATCTCGGGTACAAGCTGGATCTAGAGACCGCCCGTATCACATCCACAACAATCCTCATAATAAAGGTGACACGAGCCGGGGTAGCAAGAAGGCACATAAGTTATGCATGAGTCCATGCTGAACCGCCACTTCTACCTACCTACCAACAGTCATCAAATCACAATTTTTGTAAAGCTCTTGCATGCACTATCAGCCACCGTGAAATGCTCCATTGCGACTTAGCTCTCTAGAATCAGGCTAATGCACAGGACCTGCAGTCCTCTGATTTGTTGTGTGATACTTTTAACAAATTCTTTACGCCAACAGGTTTGTTGAATTCAGAGTCTGGCATTTTTATTCTGCCAGGGGGGATTACATAGCGATCCTGCCATCTTCGCAATGGAGATAGCGAAGAAGCGAGCAACTAAGGACCAAATAAAGTACAGCAAAGCAGAGATCGACCGGCTCAAAATGAGACATGATCGAGGAAGCAACCGTACCCACTATGCTACGATACAAAAGCTAAAGGAAGAATTAGAAGTATAGGATGATGAAGATAGCAACGAGGATGATGATGATGAAGAGGAAGAATACCAATCACACTTCAAATGAATGCGTGTGTACTTTATGTACAATGGCGGGGCTTACAGTTTTATGCCGTATCTGAATGGTTCTGTTGAGATCAGCTTTTCATGACAACAAATGTTAGATCCAAGGATGGTTTCTCAGATCATCGGCATAATATTAATAAAAAACAAATTTTTGGCGCAGCAGGCTCGTTAGTAACCAAGACCGAGCTTTTTGACAACCATTCATGTGGGCGTGGGTACTTTTTGCACGATGGCGGGGCCTGCCGTTTTATGCAGACTCCGAATGACGAATTTGAGATAAGCTTTTCATGACAATTGATGCTCCTCGGATGATTCGTCAGATCATCACTAGAGGAGGGCCAGTGAAAAATCATTTAGGTGTTGCTGCGGTTGGGAATCGAACCCAGACTTTCTGTGCGGCAGTTCATCGCACTTACCATCGTGCCACTTATCCCGTCGCGATAGAATGGTCGGTGAAAAGTATTTCTATGTTACTACGACAGAGAATCTATTTGTGACCTTCTGCCAAGGTGGAGCGCTCAGGTTCATGCTTGTAGATGATGAAATATTTCACACTGCGTTCGCAATTTTGTTTTATTAGAACTTTCCAGACATTTAGTCATTTCACGCAGTCGTTCGTGGAAAAGTTGTGTCTAGGAAGACCAAATTTACTTAAGAACTTACTGAAATCGGCATCTTTGATTGAGGAACACACAATTTTTGTTCCGCTTCTAGGTTCCCCGATCTTCTTTTTATTCGACGGTTTCATTCTACATGTAGGTGATTTTGCTTTCAGACTGATAACAGTCAGTTCGAACGTGTGGACATCCATGCGATATATAAAATATTTGTTTTTTTATTTTTCTATATGCTTTCTGTTTAAACAAAATATTACTTCCAATTAGTTCGGTTGTTAACAAATTCTTACGACACCGCTTCGAATTAACAAACCCCCCCGTTTTTTTTAATTAACTGTCACTGATCTCTAGTCTCATCACTTCAAAAATACTATCTTCTCTATTTACCCACAAATAAATTCAATCTTAAGCACCACAATTCAATAGAATAAGGCCAATCGTGTATGCTCAAGCTCTTAAGATAACATCACAAGAAGTACAAATTAGTTTTTCACCTTCGAAGAACTACAAGTAGAATTAACCATTATCGAGCAGATTTGTATTTACTCATCAGCTCTCCTCAATTTCATTCCAAGTGTGATATTTTCAAAATAATAATAATAAAAAAAAAAACACCAGAAAAGATATAAAAACCTCAGATATGTAACACACTATAAAAGATACAACTTTTTGTTTACCTCCACCTGTTTGGAGACTCTTTATCAAGCAAAGATAATTTATAATTGTAGATTTCACCAGATTAGATTGTTTTTCTGCTCTTCTGTGACCTTTATGTGTGTGTGTGTCTAGATATCCTGTTGGTTTGCTACTTTAGAAATGAGAAAATCAAACCAGCTACTGTACAAACAATAGTAGATACGATCTTGTGCCACCCCATATTGATGCATATACTCACAGTAGCACCGGTGCGTACCAACATAAAAGTTTGTCTTGTACTCAGTATAGGTATTGTGACCCGTCTTAACCGGTAGAAGAAACAATATGTAAGTAAACTTATCTAAAGGTAAACATGCCAGCCACTTTACTTGACAAATAGATAAATATTTATGAAAATGTTAGACGGATACTAAACAGCCTACAGTAGGTACACTACACACACTCATGATGTTTGTTCAAATTGGAATATAAAATATTATACCAACACAAAGATGGATTTATATACTTTCTAACGACCTTTCATCTACCACAGTCGATAATAGTTTGACAAATATTATTTTGCAAACACTACATCTGTCGACAGATAACTAAAACGTATCTATGTGTCGAAAAAATAAGATTATCCCCAACAAAAAAAAAAAGTAAATTTCATTTGATAATTTTCCTGGGTATTAAATGTCATCAACCAAATAGCACAATGTGTTGATGACTCTATGACGACGATTGAGTGCTCAATTAATGGTCATTTAAGTCATCGTAACTTATCAGCATACACAAATTTATAACGACTGTCCCGAGAGTATAAGCTTCAGCCTGATATCGTGTCTTTGTACGAATAATTGTTTTATACAATTTTTTTCTTTTATTTTTCATTTTCAGCTGCCACTGTGTCTATATGGCACAATCACGGTATATTGCAACAAATGAGTAAACAAAAAAAAAATAACAACAACAACTCAATAAAAAACGAAATTTAATTGTTTTACTTGATTAACATATCGCGCGCTCCTCAATTTCAGCCGATAGCTATGGCTTATCAAAAAAAAAAAATGAAAATTTGCATTCGCAATTGTTGAGATTTTTTTTTCCATCTCGTTGTTGTTGTAGTTCAACCAACACAATGCTTTTGTTTGAATGCAAATTAAATTGTTTTATTAATTTTATTTAATGACCATGTGGTGTATTTTCGCTACATGCACAGATGTTATAGTCCGGTCATTGAGTTAATGATCTCATTTTGGAGTAAAATCAGAAGAAAAATAAATGAGAAGAATTGAGTGATTAAAATATTTACAAAGTACATAGTTCAGGCAGGGAATAGCTATATTTAAAAGCATGACCTTGTGGTTATTTAATTAAGAAGCCATCTGGAATTATACTGTGTATGTAGAAAATATTTTTTTTTTTTAATGAGCGGCTGCCATGAGATGTTATATCAGCTTTGAGAATGGAATCAATTAATGTGTAACAGGTAATCTTAAAAAAAAAAATGGACCTAATGTTGTTAGAAAATGATTCATGACATGTTGACTTAAAATTTTTTTATAATATCATCCAAATATGACCAAAAGATACTTCTGGCATTTGGGAGTGGATATTTTTATTATCCAAATCGGTTCGGTTTTCCAATATTTATTCGTTCATTATTTTTATAAAAGTTTTCAGTGTTTTTGAAAAAGGTGAGAGATTATAAAGGGTGATTTTTTAGCTGGTTTGGTTTTGGCAACACTGGTTTTGACAGCTGACGTGTGTTTAGTACCTTGTGTCACTGTCAAACAGCTTCAGTTTGGTTTGCAATTTAACCATGGATCGTCTTACAAATGAACAACGCTTGCAAATTATTGAATTTTACTATCAAAATTCGTGCTCGGTACGAAATGTTCATCGCGCGCTGCTTCCATTTTATGATCGGCATTCTCGACCTTCTGAGCAGCCTATTCGGAAGATTGTGACCAAATTTCGCACCAAATTTACTTTGTTGGACATTAAACCACCAACACGTTTACGTACTGTGCGTAGTGAAGAAAATATTGCGGCCGTATCAGCTAGTGTGACAGAAGACCGCGAAATGTCGATTCGGCGCCGTTCCAAGCAGTTAGGCCTTTGTTACAGCACTACGTGGAAAATTTTGCGGAAGGATTTGGGCGTAAAGCCTTTTAAGATACAGCTGGTGCAAGAACTAAAGCCAGCCGACCTACCACAACGCCGAATTTTTGGTGAATGGGCTCTTGGAAAGCTGGCCGAGGATCCGCTTTTTTATCGAAAAATTGTGTTCAGCGATGAGGCTCATTTTTGGTTGAATGGGTACGTTAATAAGCAAAATTGCCGCATTTGGAGTGAAGGTCAGCCAGAAGCATTGCAACAGCTACCAATGCATCCCGAAAAAGCCACTGTGTGGTGCGGTTTATGGGCCGGCGGCATTATTGGGCCATATTTCTTCAAAGATGATGCGAATCGCAGCGTTACTGTCAATGGTGAACGCTACCGAGCGATGATAACAAACTTTTTTTTGCCCGAAATGGAAGTTCTTGACTTGCATGATATGTGGTTTCAACAAGACGGTGCCACATGCCACACAGCACGCGAAACAATGGCGCAATTGCGAGGCGAGTTTGGTGAACAGTTAATTTCACGTTTCGGGCCGGTCAATTGGCCGCCTAGATCGTGCGATTTGACACCATTAGATTATTTTTTGTGGGGGTATGTCAAGGCTAATGTCTATAGGGACAAGCCCGCTTCTATTGACGCACTGGAACCCAACATCCATGCATTCATTCGTGAGATACCGGCCGATATGTGTGAAAGAGTATGCCAAAATTGGACTCAGCGGATGGGCTACCTGAGACGCAGCCGCGGTCAACATTTGCATGAAATTATCTTTAAACATTAAATTGCAAGGTTCAAACTATCGATTCAAATAAATATTTCATTCATTTTTTCGAATTTTTTGTGTTTTTTTTTAAAAAAGTTTTAAACCTCTTAAAAAATCACCCGTTACATAATACTTTCAAACAATATCGTCAACCAATAGCGTAGGGTGACGTGTTTGTAAATGGAAGCAAAATTTGAGTTAGTCATATATCGGGTGTTATTTTTAGAGGTATAGAACTTCGAATTGAAATAAAACACAAGAAAATATATTTAATGTCCATGAATTTGGCTTTATTGGAAGCATAATTTTATGCCATTAATGTTTAAATATGATTTCGGGCATGTGGTCAGCGCGGCTGGTTCGAATAAAGCCAAGTCTAGAGGTCCAATTTTCAACCACTTTTTCGAACATTTGGGGCGGTATGTCGGCAATAACGCCGTTTCCAAGTCCCCTAACGTTTCTAATTTGTTGGCTTAGACGAGCGACTTCACATATCTCCAAAGAAAATAATCCAACGGTGTCAAATCACACGATCATGGTGGCCAATTGACAGGTCCATTCGGCGAAATGATGCGCTCATCGAATGTTTTCTTCAATAAATCGATTGTGACGTGCGCTGTGTGGAATGTAGCGCCGTCTTTTTTTTATAATTTACACGTACTCAAGGGGTTATGAATACCCTTTATATTTTACCATAGTACGAGCGTTAGAGAAGGGGAAAAAAGAGAGGATAGGAAAGATTTTGGATGTAGTGGAGACTAAAACTCCAGGGGTGGTGTCCGAACTAGCTTCGGGGAGTCACTTTTTCTTGTGTTCGTTAAATTTGAAGAAATTCAAGATGGTGTGCATACTTTTAGGTATTACACCGACCTTTTTATTTTTTTTTGAATAAAAGTGAAATGGATTTTGGTTGGGATTCAACGCGCAACCTTCCACTCAACAGACGAACACATTACCACTACACCGCGGCCAACCACACCTTATTCGCAATCATGTCATCAAATTTGGGAACAAAATAGTCAGTTATCATGGCTCTATACCGGCTTCCATTAACGGTAACTGACTGTCCAGCATCATTTTGGAAGAAGTATGGCCCAATGACTGCACCAGCGAGCATACCAAACCGTCAGTTTTTGTTCACTCCAAATTTGGCATTTTGCCTCAGCCTCGACATCAATCTCATTTTCGGCCCATATACCAAAATCACGATGCATTGCATGGTCTCGCGTCTTTAATTCTCTTGTGTTTGAGCTTTATTGGCAAAGCCGGAATGAAATATAAATGTTTTGCGCCGTCCCGTTCCAAATGTACATTAGCCGTTTCAGTCCCACATTTCATTTAGCTGAAACTCGTCTTGGCATCCTCGTGGCCTGATTATCGAAATTTCTGTCTTTTCTCTCAAGTCGTCAGCCAAAGCGGTTCTTATAAAAAAATTGTTCAAGCAAAGTTCAAATTCAATCTGAATTTTCTCTATTTCGAGACCACGCTGACGGCCGTCTTTGAATCCAAGAAGGGACACCACGATTCGTTCCAGCCACGAGAGCTCTTCCTACCATCGAGCAGCACAAGCTGGATCTTGTAAGGCTGTAAGCCAAGATCTTTGCGCAAAATCTTCCATAAAGCACGGTGGCGAATCGATTTATCGGGTCCTCTTCAAGATTTTGCCTTACAGCGGTAATTGTTTCTTCGGTGTGCACTGTTTGACGTCTCTGCGGATGCGTATTATCACATCGAGTAAACAAAGTGCGAAAACGATCCATGGATAACAGAATTAATTGCTCTGATGGATGATTATGTCGACCATTAATTGGACTGAGCTTGCGTTAAACTTCGCGAACTGAACCATTATTTTCGAAATAAATTTGCACAATTTGCAAGCGTTGTTCACTTGTCGATCTGTTCATAAAATGGCAAATCAAACTGAACATAAATGACATAAGAGTTGCTCGATTCGACCACAAAGTGTCAGTTTTATCACTTTTGGAAAAACCAACCTCTAAAAAAATCACCTTTTACAAGGTGGCGAAAAACTATGTTCCTTTTTTTTGGGTAAACGGAAAAACTGGCTATGCCAGTACGACCCGCCATAGAACGCTTTTTCTTGCATGCGAGTGCGTCATCTGTATGACTTTATAATCTTTGATGAAACCTTGCTGCCGCCTACCAACTGCGACTCTCAGCCTTCACGTGGCAATGCTGAGTGCCTAGCACCTTAACCATAGATAGGGTCGCAACCGCTGTGTTTTAGTATTAGCGGCAGCAGATGAAAGCAGGGGGATGACATTTGATCACACTTATGCACATATTACAGTTTTATATGGCAGCTAGTTAGGATGGACACAGTGAATACCCAGTTAAAATGGACATAGGGAATACCCTAAGCGAGTTATTTCGACATATTCGGGCAAAAGTTCATTTAGGAAATTCAAGGGTAAGTCAGGCCTCTTAAAAAGAGATGGATAAGCCGAGAGTACAACGGCAGTACTCAATCCTGTAGTGGATACTGATGGCTACTCCAGGTTTGGAATTGTGCTTTGGGTTAATTACCCACTTTAGGAAAACAAAAACATTGTTAAGAAGCAACGAAGAGCCAACCAATAAGATTGACCTTATTGTGGACCACCATGCAAAACGAAAAAAGGACAACGAAGTTCGTATCTGCACTTGGAATGTGAGAACATTAGACAAGAGAAGCACAGTCGAACAATTAGAGAAATCCCACCAAAGCTTCAGACGTTACTACTATCCGAGAAATACAATGGGATGGGCCGGGCAAAAGCAGGATAGAAAACTGTGACATCTGCAATGAACCGTGCCATGGTGAGATGAAACAGCGACTATTCGGATGCAGATTTGTTATACGTGCCACACTTAGGCTAGACGTCTTTTGTTTTTAAGACATTAAGGAATGCATTATAGCAATTCGCATCTAGTTCAAATTCGCCAATATAAGCCTTAAATGCAATCACGCTCCGGCGAAGGAATCAGATGATATGTCAAAAGACTGCTTCTACGAGCTCCTTGACAATACTTAAGAGTGACTACCGAAGTACGATGTTTAGATGCTGGGAGACTTTAACTCAAAGGTAGAAAAAGAAGATATCGAAGACAACACACCTGCCACTGGATTTATGATAATAGACTCCGATTCAGAATAAAATGCTAATACAGCCAGCACTCGGTTTCCTCACATTGATATCTATAAAGAGATGGCCAACTATCGGTCAACCAAATTGATTACAATGCGATAGTAGAGAGACCAAAAAATATGCAAAAATAAATTTTTGGTGCAACATGCTCGTTAGTACCCAGCGTCGAGCTTCCTCGGTCCATGATTGTGGGACCTCCTGTTTTTAGCCGACTCCGAATGGCGAAGCATTTCTTGACAACTGATACTACTCGAATGATTTGTCAGATCGTCACGAGAGGAAGGTCAGTGAAATTTATTTCGGTGTTGTTACAGATGGGAATCGAACGAAATGGATATCAGAACGTTCCGGGGGGCTAACGATAACCGGACGGCTACCTTTCTGCGGCAAACGTAAGAAATCAGATATCCAACACGCCACAACAAATCAGAAATATTGTGTCGAAATTTAATATCGAAAGACTGCAAGCACATTAGACCAATGGGAAGGCAATTCGGTAGTAAAGCTCTCACTCGACCTACTAAGAGGAACCTATAGAAGCCCCTGATAACCACAGTCCTGCTTTACGGTGCTGAAGCATGGTACGTACCAAAATCAGGTGAACAAATCCTTAGTGGTTTTGAGTGAAAAATTCTTCGAAAAATCTTCGGTCCCGTTTGCGTTGATGGGCTGTGGGGACTTAGATTCATCCAAGAACGATATGAGCTGTACACCGACATAGCCCTAGTCAAACAACAAAATTTTCGCCAGGGACGTTTAAGACGGCTAGGACATGTAGAACGAATGGACACTAATACTGCGGCTCGCGGAGTCTTCGATTCCCAGCCAGACGTCGGACGCAGTAGATAATGACCTTGCATTGCACAAGTAGAAACCGACCTCACAAACTTAAATTGCGCGACTGAAAGTATCTAGCTAGGGACCGGGCCAATTGAAGTGGCATGTTTGTTGAGGACCAGGTTCATTCCGGCCTGTAACGACACTTAAGTAAGTACGTAATGTTTTTGTTGTTCGACTGATTTTTTTTTTTATTAATTAATAAGAGTATAACTGCATTAATACAAAACAAACAGATTAGAAGGTTAGCTATTTATTTTTCCGTTGAAGTTTACGTACCCCAAATACCGCCAAACCAAAGTAACCCAACACATACAATGCAAAATGTCAAGGTCTTGCTATAAAACTAAATAATCCCTAGCCATAGTGTATGTGTTTGTAAGAATTAAATTAAATTGTTGTTTAATAACTTAATTTGTCTTACCTTCAATTTATTCACATTAAAACTGTTATTTTCCCCAACAATTAGCAATCTGCAAAGATACAAATGAAAAGAGAAATTGTTATAAAATTTGCATTTAATTGAATGCAATTAAAGTTTTTTTTTTTTTTAAACATGACAGATCGTAAAATTCTAACAAAGGACACCACGTACAAAAAACTGCACTTAAACAACATTCGACTTTCGTGTTTCAACTTAACATTTGAAAACTGTCGCTCCATAAATACAGATTTAACGATTATTTGGCAAAAAAAAAAAATTAAACTGCCGTCGGTAAAACAAAAGAATCAATCATCCACAAAGCATCCCAATTCTATTGCCAAACTTGGTTGGTTATTATTTTTATATTTTATACCCTCACACACTTAAAATATACTCCAGCAGTATATATAGATACTTTAACAACACCAAACCATCATAATTTTGGGTTACTGTCCATAACGCGAAATAAGGTGCGGTATCACTATGGAGTTGTCAAATTAAAGATTTATAGACTTTCTGTTTAATTTTGCGAGTGTGTATATTTGTATGTTTTTTTTTTTTTTTGTATCTCAATCTGAATCCAAGTGTATTTATATTCGCAACGCATGAGTAAAAGTTTTTTTTTTATTTTGATGGTCTACAGTGACAGACAAAGTAATAACCAAAACAAACATAAACATATTGTTGTCGTGTACATACCGTAATATGAACTGATCATGACAAGACACACCAAGAGGAGGGGTGGTGCACATATGAACGAATTTACATTTAAAGTGCGTAATAACCCGGCGAAATTGTCAAGTGCTAATTAGAAATAAATTTTTATGTTTGGCCATTGAAATGTGAGTGCTCGGGGTTAGTAAACCTCTTAAAAGGTCGTTCGTTAAAAGGGGGAGAGTGAGGAAGATTTCAGTGTTTCTGAGGGGGTGATCTTTGCAGCGTTGTGAACTCATTGTGTGGATGTTTCATGTGACAGATCAATATGAAGACTGACGGTCAATATCAACTGGTGATTTATATTTTATGGTTATCTACACCAAAGAAAGTGGAAGTGACTTGCGGAAGTTTATTTGTGTCAACAGATTAGGCTTGATGATGGACTTCAGTGGTATCGTATATTTCTTGCATGGTAGTCATGCTGCAGCGAATTTGTAGGCGCAACATGTGAGGGATTTTTTTTTATGATCGATATCATCATGATGATGTATTCTGGTTGTATCTTTTCAAGTTCATAGAATATTTGGGAAAGTCTTGTTGGCTAAACTTCTTGTAGATATCTATCCGTCTATACATGGTATAAAAGAATGTCCAAGAAAGGTGTTTGTCTGTATGAATGAGCTAATCTCGGTAACTGCTCAACATATTTCGACGTGGTTTTCAGTTATGTGATCGGTATTTCCCTGTGTAGTATATAGTGCACTCAGAATTGCTTTAAAATGCGATCTGAGCATTCGGGGTATGTGGCTGAAATCAAATTTTTCGTCATTTAACACGTATGCGTATAGTAAAGACCTTCGCACAACGCGTATCCCTTAACCTCTCGATAAACACCACACCACCAGCATCAAATCTCGAAGAACAATGGCAACGATGCAAACAGGCCATTAGATCAGCCGCAACAGATGTGCTAGGTTTCTCATGCCCACCACCAAGAAATCCTCGGTTTGCTGAGGAATGCCAAAAGATGCTCGCAACTAAGAACGAGGTCTACAAGGCTAAGCTGTAAAGAGCTCTTTAGGCAAAGAAGAAGGGAAGAAAAGCCCGCAATCGAGGATATAGCGAGGTGCCGACAGCGAAAACTACCAACCACCCGAAGCGGTCATAGCAATACCTAAGCTCAAGCTTAATGAGGCTGCTGGATGTGATGGCCTTGCCACTGAGCTTCATAAAGCCGGCGGAGATGACTTGGTAAGTAACAACCACCAGCTCATAAGCCAAATCTGGTCAGATGAAAGTATGCCTGAAGAATAGAACCTCAGCATCGTTTGGCCGATCCACAAAAAAAGAAACCCCTCTAAGCTGCGTCAACTACAAAGGCATAAGTCTCATCAAGATCCCATCTCCCGTAATATGTGAAAACCTGAAACCGTTTATACCAAAAACCTGATCTGCCCTTATCAGTCTGGGTTTTGGCCAGGAAAGTCAACAACGGATCAAATTTTCACACTTTTACAGATGCTGGAAAAACCACAAGAAGTCCAAATCGATACCCACCACCTTTTCATCGATTTCAAAACCGCATACGACAGACGAACTATACCGAGCCATGTCTAGTTTTGGTGTACCGCCTAAACTCGTCCGTTTGTGTAGGATGACGATGGAGTATTCTCGCTGCTCCATCATGGAAACGACCTCACCGACAATTTAGATACCAAAAATAAGGATTTAGGCAAGGCGATGCGCTGTCATGTGATTTCTTCAAATTGAGTCTTGAGAGGATTATGCAAAACTCATAAGTCAACACCAGAGGGACAATTTTTCAAAAATCGGTGCAACAACTAGTATAAGCCGACGATATTGAAATCCTTGGTTGGACTCAACGTGATGTCATAGCCACGTTTGCTAGTTATAGAGAAGGCGGCGGCAAAAATGGGCTTAGCAGTATATGAGGGCAAGACGAAGTATATGCTGTCAACACGAAAGGACACAAAAAATCGTCGAATTGGACAGAACGTCACCATTGACAGATATAACTTTGAGGTAGTACAAGACTTTGTCTATCTCGGCTCCGCTATTAACTCTGACAACAACATCTCGTCAGAAAACAAAGGAAGAATTATCCTTGTCAACAGCTGATACTTCCGGCTAAGATGGCAATTCAGTAGTAAAGCCCTCACTCGAACTTCTAAGGAGATCCTACATAAGACCCTGATCATCCCAGTCCTGCTCTGAATCATTGACCGTCTCAAAAGCGGATGAAGAAATCCTTGGTCGATTCGAGAGGAAAATTCTTCGAAAAATGTTTGGTCCCGTTTGCGTTGACGGGCTATGGAGATGAAGATTCAACCAAGAACTATACGAGCTGTACAGCGACATGCCCCTGGTCAAGAAACTCCGGATTGGACGTTTAATATGGCTAGGACATGTAGAACGAATGGACACCAATACTCCGGCTCGCATAGTCTTTGATTCCCAGCCAGACATCGGACACAGTACAGGAAGATCTCGCCTTAAGTGTTGCGTTCAAGTAGCAACCGACCTCAACCAACTTTTAGTTTTCTACTGGTTCGCTACAAAACGGGCTAATTGGAGAGGAATGTTGGATGAGGCCCAGGTTCATTCCGAACTGTAACGGCACTTAAGTAAGTAAGTAGATCTTTAAGGACTCCAGTCACTGAAGGGATTGAGAAAATTTCTGTATACTGAATTTTCTTTAAAGGAATCTGAGGATATGCTTCCAAGATATCAATTTTATTCCTCATACCAGCCGATGGCTTCTGTCGCCAGTGCTGTCATGTGTCTTTAGTTCGTTGCATTCATGTGCGAAATACTGTAATTTCAATGTGAACGTCAATTATTCCTCATATTTGGGAATGTTGCAGAAACACCTTATATTCAACAATGCAGTTGATTGATCTTCAAATGATTCGACAAAACCCCCTGCCATTCCCTTAACAAGGTGCATATTTTCCTAGATACATATCAAGACAAAATTTACGCCATAATTCACTCCTTTTTATTATTTTGTTCCTCCCGACGGGCATTCTCATTTATCTGTCAAAACAGTCAGATGTCTCTCATCCATATCGATAAATTCTAATAAAATAAATTCCCCCGTCCATAACTTGCATTTTTATTTTTTCCCTTCAGTTTGCCTGTCCGTTTGCCTTTTTTTTGTATTTTTCTCTCAAATCAATTATCTATTTTTAGCCAATTTGAACCTGATGCACATGTGGCGCCGTAATATTTACACAAAGACACATTCACAACCAACATTTGTTCTCTTCAGAAAATATCTAAAAAGGACAACAAAATTCTGACATCTAAAACTACACCTTGCACTCTTGAGTGCAATTTATGATCACAACTTTACAACTTTATCACCACTCTCAACACAAAAAGATACGAATTCAGTCACAAAAAAAAAGCAGGCAAACAAAAAGAAACAAATACACAACTGAGGAGGAGTGTATTGTAGATACTTTCTATAGAAGGACCGCCGACTTGCTGCCTATGCAATAGAAAAGATACATGAAAAAAAAACACACACACACAACAAGCTCCAAAGGAAACACACGGCACAGGTGAAACCAAAGTCTTGTGGTCCCTTCACATATTATACTCGTAGATTGTTTTCATCTTTCCTCTTCTAGTGGTTGGCTGAGTAGAGTATTATATCTCGTGCCTCCCTCACCAAGAAGTCGCAGAACTTATGGGTGACCATAGTGCCATCGATCAAAATGCTTATCTCGACACTGACAATCTTTGCTTTCAATTACACCACCAGAAGTGTATTTTATTCAACCTTATTACATTCGCATGTATAGTATCTGCTCGTATCTAGTCGTAGCTATTCATAGGCTAGATGGATTTCTTATGTTTTATATGTTCGTTGAATGTCTGGGTATGACTATTTTATGTTTCCCATGTGAAATAGAATGTTTTACCATCCTGAAGATACAACTTTTTTTTTTCTTTATACGTTCGTTGGTCTATCATCTTTTGTAGATTCGTCTCACTTTTGCGATGAATTATCTCTTCCGTTTGGATGGGTATCATTTTTCTCGAGTTAGATGTCATTATCTAATGAGGAATACTGACAGGACATTTCATTTTGAAATAAAATAAATATTTCCCTAACGACAAACTAGTGTGCGCGGGAAGGGAAATAAATTACACAAACGCTAGCGAAAACTGTGAAAGATAATGCCAACACAGCGGGTATCAATACAAATGGTCAACACTCAATCTATACGTATCTTTGTATCTGTTTAAGGACCATCTGAATGTATTATTATGGAAATAGATATCCACTTGTGGGTATGGAAGGACAGCTACATAGAGCGGATAAAGGATATAAAAAAATAAATAAATATACGTTTGCACCTGTTTCTTGCAAGTCAAGATTAGGCGATTACTTGCCGGTCGTCGTCGATGGATGCACATGCACATGTACGTATCTATAGATGCATTATTCCAGTATCTCTATCCTATTGCCAGAGGCATTTAGTCGTTTTTTTTTTCTTAATTTTCTCATCATGATCACGGTGTACGATAATTTTGTTGGCATTTAATTTTTTTTTATCTTCTCGCTCCTTATGTTCGGTACGTACGCTTATTTCCTTTAATTTAGAAACAGGCAGTGTGTTGTTGTTTTTTTTGTGGGGATACTATTTCAGGTTTTTCTACATCCACTGTAGAGAGGATGAAAAATAGGAAAACTGTCGATTTGAAGTAAATTAAACCATCATTAGGTTGGCCAATGTTGGCAACACGATCAACACTCGACCGCTGATCGACCAAAGAGTCGGGGAATGACAGTGCAAAGAGACAATTGAGTTGGGAATGACGGGCGGTATTTGTACCTTTGAAGTTCCAAAATGTGACGATAAGGTGTATATTTTTGTTGTTGTCTGAATAATCTCTAGAACCTTTGAATTTAAAATTTAATTAGATAGAGCTTGCTAATGCCTGATGAATTAGGCAACGGTTTATTTTACAAAACGAAGGTTTGGTTGACTTAAGTGAAGATTTAGGTGCTTAAGTCATGCAAGTTGTTGGGGGCTCAATTAGGAAAATATCTTTGATCTTTGAGAAGGAATTTATTGAACATATCTTGTGGATATACAGGTCTATAGTAGATAAAGATTTTGAAAAAAAAAATGGTAGTGTTGGTGCCGTGAAATTGGGCCGAGCTAAATTACACCGATCAAAGCCGAATTTTTGAAGTCTTCGTTATTTTACGGCACCGGTACTATTTGATATCTGTCAATGGTGACACGTCGTCGATTTTGTGTGCCTTTTTGAGTTGACAGCATATTTTGGGTGCTACACTCATTTACAGCTAAGCCCATTTTTAGCGATTCCTTTTCTTTACTAGCAAAAGTGGCTATGACATCACGTTGAGTCCTACCAATGATGTCAATATCCTCGGAATATGCTAGTAGTTGCACCGATTTTTGGCAAAATGGTGCCTCCGATGTTGGCTTGGTTGTTTTGCACAATCCTTTCAAGAATCAAATCGAAGGAGTTACATGACAGGGCATCACGTTGTCTTATTCTTTTTTTGGAATCGAAAGTGTCGGTGATGTCTTTTCCGACCCTGACAGAGCAGTGAGAATTGTCCAGTGTCATCCTACACAAACGTACGAGTTTGGCCCGAATACCAAAACTAAACATGGCTCTGTATAGTCCGTCTCTATAAATGCTGTCGAATGTGGCTTTGAAATTGATAAGTAGGTGGTGGGCATTGATTTGGACTTTTTGGGTTTTTTCCATGATCTGTCGAAGTGTGAAAATTCGATCGGTTGTGCAATTTTCTGGCCTAAAACCCCACTGATAAGAGGAGATCAGGTTGTTGGTAAAAACGGTTTCTTGAAGGCGATGTTGAGGAGATGTATGCCTCTATAGTTGGCGCAGTTCAGAAAGTCCCATTTTTTTTGGAATCGGGGTAACGATGCTAACATTCCATTCTTCAGGCATACTTTCTTCCGACCAGACTTTGATTTTGAGTTGGTGGACGTTACCTACCAAATAATCTCCGCCGGCTTTATAAAGCTCAGCGAGAAGGCTGCCTTATAAATCTTGAGTTTAGATATTGCCATCCTCACTTCACTCAGGTCGGGTGGTTGGAAGTTTTCGCTGTCGTTGTCAATATTGAATGTTCTTTCTGCCTGACAGCGCAAGCTTCTTCGTGACCGTTCGTTGATCTGGAGACCGCCATGCCCCCTTATGGATATCGAGGTGAGGAAACCGTGTGCTGGCTATAGTGGCATTTTGTTCCGTAGCGCAGTCAAATAGCCTAAGTCCATTACCAGACGTGTTGTCGTGTAGTCTTCTCTTCCTACGTTTGCGTTAAAATCTCACAGCACGATTTCAACATCGTACTTCGGTAGTCGCTAATAGGTTTTGTCAAGTAGCTCATACTAGCAATCTTTAACTACATCATCTTTTTCCTCCGTCGGGGCGTGACCGCATATAAGACTTATGCTGGCGAATTTGGCCTTGATGCGGATTGTTACAATGCGTTCGCTAATGTCTTGGAAACATAAGACTTCTTGCCTTAGTCTGGTACTTATAACAAATCCGCAGCCGAAAAGTCGCTGTTTCTGCTCACTATAGCACGGTTCGTTGTAGGTGTCACAGTTCATCCTCTTTTCGCCCGGCCCACCCCTATCGCATTTCCTGGATGGCAGTAATGTCTACTTTGTAGCATTTAAGGGTTTCCGCTAGTCGTTCGCCATGGTACATAGTCCGCATTTTAGATAGGTGAATCCAAGTAGCACTTACACGTGCCTTTTTCTTATCACGACTCGTGAGACCTTTATTATGATTGTTGTGAGGCTTAGAAAACGGATTAGATCTTGCATCTATGTCGCTAAGGTTGTTGAAGAATGGTTGGTCTAACGCACGCAATCTGGCTCTTGCTAGTGCCTGACATTTGCAAATTAAATTAGAGAGGGTTTCTCTCTTATTTGCGTTCCTGCAATGGCGGTGTTAGGGGTTATATGGGATCCCTAGTTTGTCCGCAGTGATAGCCAGTGGGCATCGTCAAGTTAAAGCCAATCAGAGGCTACCCTCATTCTACAACATCCAACTATCGTATGACAAGTTAAATGGTTAAGACTCGTGACTGCCCTAATTTAACTAAGTACTCGGGCTTATCTATAACTCATACGATAGATACGTTAAATCAACAAAAAGTTATATTTTCGTTTTTTTTTTTCAAAATAAGCTGATGTTCGTAGAAAAGTACAAAAGACAATCAAACGATCGATTAGTTGCATACAAGACCAATCTGTTAGCATGACTTCATAGTCAACTTAAAGAGCAAAAAAAAAAAAAACGAAAACCAAGATGCTTAACAAATAGTGTCTGATCGTATCTTTGACCGTCTAAATGATTCACAAAGATCAGAGGTGACGCACGATCACCATTTACATACATCAATCTGTGTGACAACTCTCGCCGACGATGATTAACCGTTCTCTCCACCTCCGCAATAGTTGTAGTAGCACTTTTAACCTTTTATCACCACACATTCATCAAATAAGGATCTGGCATTGCGCCACCAGACTTAAAAGTGGTGTGACTCAAAACTAACAAGACCAGCAACCCATTAGTGTCCACTGCCCACACCCATATATAAACAATCGTAAAACGTTTCATTTCACCAGCCACATTTAACTTAATTAATGATAACTCTAATTTGCTATACCTACCCTCCAGACAAGGAGACAATACGCTACTAAATGTCAACCTTTCAAAAAAAAAAAAAAAACCCCAAACAAAATGCACAACAAAAAAAAAACCGTCAACCGTCCAAAATTGGTAGTGCGCCTTTCATCGCAATCAAACGACATTCGAGAATACAAAAAAAAATAAATGTATCTATATAATTATATCGAATACAAAATAACACTATTTATAAATTGTGACTTTTATTAAGTTGCAGATACAAATTTGTATCTGGTTTCAGTTATGTCGTGCCTGTCGTATTTGTGTTCTCTGTTGTTGCTGTTTTTTTTTTTTCATTTTATTTAATTCTATGTCACATTAAGTGAGTTCTGTCGCTTGATTAAAATATAAAGTCCCCAAACAAATGGTCAGACGATAATTCCCGTTCACTTTGTATCTTTTTCGCTTTTTTTTTTTAATAAAGCCAAGTGCGGACACAGTCACTGTTTATCTATAGATACAACTACATCATGTATAGATTAAATTGCATTCACACATTAAAAAGAAAGAAAAAAAAACTTCCATTGGGGTAAATGTGGTGGAGAAAAGGGGATGCAAGCGAAATAAAAAAAAAATTACTCTACAACTCGACAATATTGGGTCGGCTGGTAATCGCAAAAAAAGATTTAAAATAAAAAAAACCTCAACAGCGAGAGGGCGAAAAAAAAAACATATAAAATAAAATAAATAAATGAACGCGATTGTAAAAGTCAGGCCGCGCAAAAATATTATAAAATGCCATGCATTTTATTTATTTGCTAAATAAAAAAAAAGAGTGGAGGGAGGGATTGTTTGCGTTATTATTTGATTTTTTTTTCTTCATTCTGCTCTTCTCTGATACCCTTTACTATGTATAAATACACACTATAACGCTCATGTATCGCTCTTTTTTTTTGAATTATTACTTCTGCTCTGCTTGATGATGATGATGGAGCAAAAGAGTTTATAGTAGCTGGCATTTGATTTAAAAAAAAAAGCAAATACTGGGGAAAAAAATCTCCTCCAACATCAGCAAACAAACGTTAATATAGACAATTCACTGTTATTGCTTTAGGTTGAATGCCGTTCTTTTTTTTCTCTTCTGCAGATTTGTATTTTTTTTTTTGTAGTTCAACTCTGAGACGAGTTAGCATAGGTATATGTTGCGGAACGGAGTAAATTGCATAGTCAACATAAATACAATGTGCAGGCTGGAAGAAAAAAAAAATCGGAAAACTATATACGTACGTCTATCCGAACAATGCATTTAGATACAGCAAACAGCCACAGAACCAGCACACATCCCCTATGTACCTTGCATATTAATCACAATTGTGAAACTTGCTTGAATAGATTGATAATAAAATTGCTAGTTTGCATTTTAGTTAGCTTTTGTGTTTGTTGAATAAAAAAAATGTTTTTTCGTTTTATATTCTATTTGCTTGCTTTGGTTTTATTTTTTTCTATCTATTTAATATTAACTTGATGACTTTTTGCATTTCGCTTTCTTACTTTTCTAGACGTACCGTAACAATCTATTGCATTCCTACGTACAAAAAGGGTGTAGTTGGTGTTTTTTTTACATCCCAACCCCCTTCCACTCATGGGCAGGCATGATTCTAATGCAATTTCTTGTATCCATAAGATACTCATTAAGTTGATTTAACGTTTTGTACTATTCATCATGTATGACTAAAACGAAATGTATCTATAGATACTGCTACAAGTATCAACGAGTCTTTTTGATGAAGTGCTGATCGAGAGGTGGGCTTTAGGGGGTTTGTAGCTCTGTTGAGTGACTGTTGGCTTAATGACAGCATTAAACCTTGACAAATACATTTATGGAAAGCATTTCTGTGTATATATCTGTTTTTGGTTTGAAGAAAAAAAGGTGATTTTCATGGTTCTCTTTCGTTAATGCGAGTTGAAGTGTAGCTATTAGACACCGCGAGCCAAGAATTGGATACGTATGGTCAGGGTAATTTAGTTGAGTTTTTTTTTTTTAACATATATGTATATATGTATATATTTGCTCTATTCTATCTTGTTTGATATTTTTGAACAGACGATTGTTTTGTATGAAACACATGTAATTGTATTTTCTTTGCATTGATCAGGTTTGAAAGTCAGCTAACCGGATATAGCCGAATTAAAGATGATTAAGTGGATGACCGTGATGAGATTTAAGATACGTTTTTACAATTTATCAGTTGTTATGTTTCACGTAACGTAACGCTGTTGGTTTTTTTTTATCAGATTTGTTAAAATGATGATCGAATTAGAAGCACGTTACATGTATTGGGTGTTTTTTTTAGAGGTATAGAACTTCGAATTGAAATAAACCACAAAAAAAACGTTGTAATGTCCATCATTTTGGCTTTATTGGAAGGATAATTTTATGCCATTAATGTTTAAGTACGATTTTAGGCGTGTGGCTAGAGGTCAAATTTTCAACCACTTTTTCTAAGATTTGGAGCCGTATGTCGGAAATAACGCCACGAATGTTCGCTTTCAAGTCCCCTAACGTTTATTGGCTCGTCTACGCCAATAAACTTCACATATCCCCAAAGAAAATAATCCAATGGTGTCAAATCACACGATCTTGGTGGCCAATTAACAGGTCCACTCAGCGAAATTATGCGCTCATCGAATGTTTACTTCAATAAATCGATTGTGACGTGCGCTGTCTTGCATGTAGCGCTGTCTTGTTGGAACCATATCTCATCCACATTCATGCCATCCAATTTGGGAATAAAATAGTGGGTACTCATGGCTCTGTACCGGTCTCCATTAACGGTGAATGACTCTCCAGCATCATTTCGGAAGAAGTATGGCCCAATGACTCTACCAGCCCATAGAGCACACCAGTTTTTGTGGATGTAATGGCGTCTCAAGGGTCCCATGTGGATTCTTTTCACGCCGACGATATTGACATCAATTGACGTCAATGACCCAACGTGATGTCATAGCCACGTTTGCTAGTATAGAGAAAGAAGCGGCAAAAATGGGTTTAGCAGTAAATGAGGGCAAGACGAAGTATATGCTGTCAACACGAAAGGACACATAACATCGACGAATTGGATAGAACGTCACCATTGACAGAGATAACCTTGAGATAGTACAAGACTTTGTCTATCTCGGCTCCGCTGTTAACTCTGACAACAACATCTCGTCAGAAATCAAACGAAGAATTACGCTGGCCAACCGATGTTTCTTCGGGCTAAGATGGCAATTTAGTAGTAAAGACCTCACTCAAATTACTAAGGAGATTCTATATAAGGCCCTGATCATCCCAGTCCTGCTCTACGGTGCTGAAGACTGCACCGTCTCAAAAGCGGATGAAGAAACCCTTCGTCGATTTGAGAGGAAAATTCTTCGATCCCGTTTGCGTTGACGAAGCTATGGAGACGAAGATTCAACCAAGAATGATATTAGCTATACAGCGACATGCCCCTGGTCAAAAAAAAACTCCGCATTGGACGTTGAAGATAGCTAGGACATGTAGAACGAACGGACATCAATACTCCTGCTCGCAGAGTCTTCGATTCGCAGCCAGCAGTCGGACGCATTAGAGGAAGACCTCGCCTTAAGTGGCGGGCACAAGTAGAAACCGACCTCAACCAACTTGGAGTGCGCAACTGGAGGCAGTTAGTACCGGGCTAATTGGATTGGCATGTTGGTTGAGGCCCAGGTTCATTCCGGACTCTAGCGCCACTTAAGTAAGTACGTAAGTAAGTAATTATTAAAAATGAATGCAATTTTAAAGTTTCAATTTTGAATTTTCATTGAACCGGTTAAGAAATTAATTTCGTCGATTTGAAGAAGAAAGTGACTGTGTATTCAAAATTAAGTGTGCCTTCAAGATTTCAATAAATTCAATTTCTATGTTTCGATTTTAAATTTTCATTGAACCGGTAAAAAATGAATTTAGTCCATTTGAAGAGGAAAATCGCTGTTTATTAAAAATTAAATATGCATCCTAGGTTTTACTAAATTCAATTTTAAAGTTTCAATTTTAGAGTTTCATTGGACCGGTAAAAAATGAATTTCGTCGATTTGAAGAGGAAAATCGCTGTTTATTAAAAATTAAATATGCATCCTAGGTTTTACTAAATTAATTTTTAAAGTTTCAATTTTAGAGTTTCATTGAACCGGTAAAAAATGAATTTCATCGATTTGAACAAGAACTTCGCTGTTTATTAAAAATTAAATGTGCATTCTAGGTTTCAATTTTAGAATTTCTTCGATCTGGTTAAAAAATTAACTTTTCAAATTTTAAAAAGAAAGTCCCTGTTTATTAAAAATTATATGTGCTCTCTATGTTACACTAAAATCAATTTTAAAGTTTCATTGAACGGGTTAAAAAATATACAAATTAAGTCCCAACACGAAACACTGCACAATAAATCCTATCCATGATCAACTATCTAATTTCCCAATTTTGCACTTCATATTTTCTAGAATTCTTATAATTTTTTCTGTCATGAAAATTTATTCTTCGGATTTAATTTATGTCTTCCTCTAAAAATTATGATCAACACAAACAGGTGAAACAGTTTATTTTCAAATAAATAAAAGTTCAAAAACTGCTATCACCCATGTTCCGAGACAAAAAAAAATTTATTTTCTCACCACAAAAATGTCACCAAAGTGATAGAATGAAATTTAATTAAAATTCCTTTTTCTGAAAAAATAAACTAAACCCGTATATTAAGAAATCTCATTGAAGTTTGATGACATTTTTGTTTCTAAGGAGCGTATAACTTATTTGCATATAAATTTTGCAATAATAAATTAATTTTTCTTAAATTATTAATTCCATGTTTTTTTTTCGTTTTTTTTTTAAAGAACAAAAACATAATTATGAAAAATTATGTGAAATGCAAATGTTGAATATATGTGTCATCTTTATTTTGTGGGTCTGCATAAATCGACTTCACGCAGAGAGATTAACGGTATACCCCATAATTTATATAGTTAATTAAGATGCAATAAAAAAAAAGTAAAAATTGCTCACAAAAAAAAAAAAAAGTCAAAACCGCATGGTGACACCATGCTTATTTTTAGTTCTTTATTTTAATTGGAGATAGTGACTATTTTTTTTTATTGACTTTTAATTTAAGGATGGCCATAAAGTAGGATTAAAAAGATGTGTTTAGAAAGTTAAAACAGATGACATCTTAAATATCAAGCGATCTATTAAAAAAAAGACTATTAACACAGTTGTTAAGAGAAATTAGTTGAAAAAATTGTATTTTATTCAAATGCCAAATGACACTTAAGTGTCAGGTTAGGGGAAGTTGAATAAATTCTTTCCCCCCGTCCTGGGTATGTTCGGTTGCTAAAAATAACTGGCGCGCAGTGACGTCAATACAACTGCAATATTAATATCTCAATGAAATGCATTTTTATTATTATTAATCTTTCAACTATATTCGCTTATAGAATGGCATTGAAAAACTTTTATTTTTAATGATACCTTTGTGCATTAAAATTGACCGTTAAATTAAATCTGCTGAGAAATTAGTATTATTTTTGGTTTTGCTATTCGCTGTGAAATTCGGTAGAGAGTGATGACAGAAATATGATAATTTATCTGAAGATGCAAGAAGATTTCTAATGAGAAAGGGAAATGTGCTGTGACTTGCATAATGGAAGATACACACATGTCTGAGGAGGAGATGGGGGGATTTTGTTTGTGCAATATTGAAATTGTCGCCTTGCGAACGTAGATACAGATGCATGGATTTATTGTGGCCTATATATTCAGGTAAATGTCAAAATTATGGGTTGCTTGCATCATCATTACGTAGTGTAATGACTTTTAATATATTTGGATATTATAATTGGATAGAGGAACGATAAATTTATTGGACGTTTTTTTTTATTATTTATTTATTTGAAGATGAACTGTGATTGAGAAAGTGCTGTGTGGATACATCTCAAAGGTAGGGGGTTATTGGATTTGTTTTCTTCCTCGGAATATTACTTCTCTAGAAAAATTGTACAAAAGCAAAGATTATGAAGGTATACAGATGACTTCCTGGCACAGCCCGCCATATATTTTTACGTCGATTCTCAAATATGCACGTGCAAACCTCCCGCCCGTACCATGAACCTGTTGAGCTAAATTTTCTGTATTTGTTCTCAATGCGTCATCTGTGTGGCTTTATAATTTTTGGCATAAGTTGTATGGGTGTATTAAGTGCAGTGCACGGCCTTCTTCAATATCTTGATTTTATTACATAGGACCGAATCCTACCAGAATCCCAAATGAAAGTGGACTGGCTGGTGGGGTGCCATTTGGTGTTGATTTTAATAATGAATTGTCCACCACATACAGTGGATTAGTGCGTTGAGAAACTACTAAGAATGTTTATACTTCATATATTCCAGTTCCAAGATACAGTCTCCTGTCGCGACGGAAAATTATGGAAGGAGTCTGGGTCATATACCTCCGGTCATATTATTTGAACCACGGATATAATGGTCTAAGCCAAAACGTTTATATTCACTGCCCTACCTCCCTGATAGATGTGTAAGTCTTTTTTGAAAATGGAATCTCCAAATAAAGCCTGTGACGTTAATTTTTCGTGTGTAAATTTCATAGACCTGGCCTCTTGCTTCTACTTATTGAAGTCCATTATCCACTCGGACAACCGGAGCAACGTACATCTTCATCAAATTTCTTTCCACCTCTGGTACCTACTTTAATCAATTGGCTCTAAGGTCCGGAATGAGCCTGGGCCTCAACCAACATGCCTCTCCAATTGGCCTGGCCCTCAGCTAACTGCCTCCAGTTGCACACTCCAAGTAGGTTGAGGTCGGTTTCTACTTGTGCGCGCCACTTAATGCGAAGTTTTCTTCTACTGCGTCCGACGTCTGGCTGGGAATTCAAGACTCTGCAAACCGGAGTATTTGTGTACATAAGTTCTACATGTCCCAGCCATCTTAAACGTGCAATGCGTATTTTGTCTGACCAGGGACATGTCGCTGCACATATCGTGAAGTTCTTGGTTGAAACTTCCTCTCCTCCGCCAACGCAATCGGGACCAAAGATCGAAGAATTTCCCTCTCAAATCAACCAAGGATCTCTTCATTCACTTTTGAGATGGTCCATGTTTCAGCGCCGTAGAGCAGGACTGGGATGATCAGGGCCCTACATAGGATCTCCTTCGTAGTTCAAGTGAGGGCTTTACTACTGAATAGTCTTCATAGTCCGAAGAAAAAGCGGTTGGCAAGAGCGCCGTAGAACAGGACTGGGATGATCAGGGCCTTAAATAGGACCTCCTAAGTAGTTCGAGGGAGGGATTTACTACTTAATTGCCTTCATAGCCCGAATAAACAGCGGCAAGAGTAATTCTTCGTTTAATTTCTGACGAAATGTTGTCAGAGTTAATGGTGGAGCCGAGTTAGACAAAGTCCCGTACTACCTCAAAGTTATATCTGTCAATGGTGACATTCTGTCCGATTCGTCGATATGTGTCCTTTCGTGTTGACAGCATACATTGTCATATACTGCTAAACCCATTTTTGCCGCTTCCTTTTCTATACTAACAAGCGTGGCTATGACATCACGTTGAGTCCTACCAATGATGCCAATATCGTCAGCGTATGCTAGTAGTTGCACTGATTTTTGGAAAATTGTGCCTCTGGTGTTGGCTCGGGAGTTTTGCACAATCCTCTCAAGAATCAAATTGGAGAAGTCACATGACAGCGCATCGCCTTGCCGAAATCCTACGTTAGTTTTGAATGTGTCGGTGAGTTTGTTTCCGACTCTGATGGAGCAGCGAGAATTCTTCATGTCATCCTACACAAACGGACGAGTTTGGGCGGTATATCAAAACTTGACATGGCTCTGCATAGTTCGTCTCTGACAATGCTGTCGCATGCTGCTTTGAGAGCGATGTATAGGTGGTGGGTATCAATTTGGACTCTTTGGGTTTTTTCCAGGATCTGCTGATGTGTAAATAATTGATTGGTCGTAGACTTTCCTGGCCTAAAACCACACTGATAAGGTTCGATCAGGTTGTTGGTAAACGGTTTTAGGCTTTCATAAATTACGGCAGATAGGATCTTGTAGGCGATGTTGAGGAGACTTTTGCCTCTGTAGTTGGCGCAGTTTAGAGGGTCTCCTTTTTTGTAGATCGGGCAAACGGTGCTGAGGTTCCATACTTCAGGCATACTTTCCTTCGACCAGATTTGGGCTAGGAGTCTGGTACTTATCTACTTGAAATTAACATTTTAAACAAACTTATAGGTATGGCTAAAGTGTTCAAAAGAAGGAAACCGGTTGTTCGGCTTTAGGAAACAAGTGTTCGAAAATTGGCGAAAATGGCTGGTTTTCATATTTACTTCACTTGCTAATGAATTTTAATGAACTGTTATAATTAAGCAGGTGGCCATGGCTCAGAGGAATGCGTAGTTGACTGCTAAGCCAAACGTTGCGGGTTCAAGCCCCAGCTTCTGCACCATTTGTTTTCTACGAAAATTGCCAGCTTATCTGAGGCCACCTGTGCGATAATATGAGACAATATAAGTCTATGTATCCCACTCTGTGACACGTAGCTTTATGTTATATGTCTTTCCTTCTATGTGCCTTTCTGTCTCTCTCTGTTGTATTAATGTCTTGATCTGTCCCAGCCGAATACCTCTGTCGCCAGTGCTGTTTCGTGTCTGTATTTCGTTGCATTCATGTGCAAAGTACTGTGATGTCAATGTCAACGTAATAATTAATAAAATCAACTATATGAGGTTAAGAAATATTTGAGTTTTTCCTTAAAACTAAAACAAAACTATGTTTCTAGGACTATCGTAAGCATTTTTTACAGACTTATTATTCAAATTCAGTAAACTGTTCGAGAATAGGCGACTCTACCACACATCGTTTTGACAGCCTTTGGATCAACGTGTTATAAGAAATTTTGAATTTCCCTAACGCTCACTTATTTTAAAACGTGGCCAATGGCCATATGGAATGCTCGCCAGGTATCAGTGAATTAATCAAAAGTATAAATGTGAAGGGTGTTTTTTTTTTAGAGGTACAGAACTTCGAATTGAAATAAAACAAAAAAAATAGTTTTAATGTCCATCAATTTGGATTTATTGGAAGGATAATTTTATGCCTCTAATGTTTTAAAAATAATATGAATAGAGCCAAGTCTAGGGGTCCAATTTTTTGTCAACCACTTTTTCGAACATTTAGGGCCTTATGTCGGCAATAACGCCACGAATGATGGCTTCCAAATCCCCTAACGTTTCTGGTTCGCTGGTGTAGAAAAGCGACTTCACATATCCCCAAAGAAAATAATCCAATGGTGTCAAATCACACGATCTTGGTGGCCAATTGACAGGTCCATTCAGCGAAATTATGCGCTCATCGAATGTTTACTTCAATAAATCGATTGTGACGTGTGCTGCGTGGCATGTAGCGCCGTCTTGTTTGAACCACATCCAATCCAATTTGGGAACAAAACAGTGGGTTATCATGACTCTATGCTGGTCTCAATTAACGGTAACTGACTGTCCAGCATAATTTCGGAAGAAGTATGGCCCAATGACTCCACCAGCCCATAGAGCACACCAAACAGTCAGTTTTCGTGGATGTAATGGCGTCTCAAGGGTCTCATGAGGATTCTTTTCACTCCACATTTTGCTCGTTGAATTAGCCATTCAACCAAAAATGAGCCTCATCACTGAACAAAATTTTGCGATGAAAATGAACATCGAGATCAATCTCATTTCGGTGCATACACCAAAATCACGACGAACTGCCTGATCTCGCGGCTTTAATTCTTGCACAAGCTGGATCTTGTAAGGTCGCAAGCCAAAATCTTCCACAAAGTCGAAGGACACAGCTCCAATTGCTGTGCACTGTGGTTAATTCATACAGGTCCTCTTCAACACTTTGCTCTACAGCGACAATTGTTTCTTCGGTTCGCACTGTTCGACGTCTCTGCGGATGCGTTTTATCAAATAGAGTTAACGTAGTGCGAAAAAGATCCATGGTTAACCGAGTTAATTGCTCTTGCGGTAAACTTCGCTTACTGAACCATTATTTTTGAATTAGATTTGCACGTTTAGCAAGCGTTGTTCATTTTTTAACCTGTTTATGATGAAATGGCAAACCAAACTGAACATAAATGACCTTAGAGTTGAACGATTCGACCACAAAATGTCAGATTTATCTCCAACAAAAAAACACTCGTTAGTACATATGAAGCCGTTTTTGAGTTTTATGTATAATTTTTATATGGCAGGTAATTACAAGGCTAAAAGCAAACAAAAAATGAACTAGAATTATGACAAAAAAAAACTCTGGATATGAAGTTTAGAGAAAATTGTTCAAGTCTTTTAAGCTAAAGAGACCTGAACGGACAGACGGACAGACGGACCAACGGACGGAGTTCCAAAAACCACTTTTTTGGTTCGGCTATCATCCTAATGTTAGAATAAATCAATATCTCGAGGTCGAAAATTTTCACGAAAACAACATATTTCTCTTTGTAAGACAAAGTTTAAAAAAATTCATAAGCAGATCCTAAAACTCAACCACAAATCAACCTCTAACTACCATCCACCGCTTGAACTGCTAACAACCTCCGAATCAAAACTTTTTCTACCTATAAAACCGTCGGTATTTTTCACCCTCATGCGATGGCATTTAACCGCAAAGGTCGTTAGAAAGTAGCACACAAATTAATGTAAAAAAAATAATGAGTCCAATTAAAATCACATAATTCCACCAGAAAATCCCCAATATGTTCTTTAAATCAATTTCCATCTCAAACCATAGTTTTCAGGGCAAATTTCCTACAATACCCATGATTCCTTAAGAAAACTACTCACAAACTCATTAACAGCACATGCTATACAAATTTTTTTTCCGTTCGTTTTCTTTCCCACCATGCCTCCTTCTATGAAACATTCTAATTGCAATTTGTCTCCACAAGAAAACAAAAAAATAAAAATAAAAATATATAACAACAACCACTCAGAATATTGCATGGCAACACAACATTTTTATACCAAAACTCTCTTATCGGAGAAAAAATTTTTTTTTGTTCCTTTTTTTAAAACTCAAATACCAGCAAAAATAAGAAGAACGAACAGAAAAAAAAATAAACTCAAGAAAATTACATTAAATTGGCTTCAATTATTGTATTAATTTTTTGGGTTGGTTCCCCATTTTATGTTTTTGTGTTACTTTCTGACTCTTTCGGGCTTAACTCATTTCGTGTGCGCCTTTTTTTTTATATACCGCTTATCCTATTAACGCCCTCTTGTAGGTCGTTTTCGAAAGGAGGAAGAATAAAACAAAAAGCTAATTACAGAACTGAATTTTCATGGGGGTTGTGGTAGGAATCACAAAATAGTAACAAAAAATGTAAAAAAAATATTTTTGAGTGATCATTTTTTAAAACATTTCAAAACAGTTACCTAATTCAAATGCATTCAGTGTGTCTTATCCTGGGCTTATTTTTAGAAACACCGTTGGGTAAAAATTCATTCAAATTCACTGCACTTTTGTCATTTTTTGTTGGCACAGTTTAGCTTTTCTTTTTGGATCTTTTTGTATCTTTTGGTATTAATTTTTATTGCATTTTTTATTTTTAGGTATTTTTTGAAAATTTCATAAATTTACATTTGTTTTGTAAAAAAAAAAAAAAACTTAAATCACATTTCACAGGAGTTTGTTGTTTTATTGCAACACAAATAATGTTCATCGCCAGATTTAAAAATAATATCAAACGATCGTTTTTTTTTTTGAATAAAATTAATCACGTTACTATGTATATGGATGTACACTTCCTTTATGTTCCGAGACTAGAGACAACAGGAAAAAGAAACTTAAAACCGCCGCACTGCACGAGCGTTTAAAAGCGAATGCGACTCTAACTAACGATACTTCATAGACGGAGCTTAGTCTTATAAGCATTTGAATTGGATACAAGACAAAAAAAAAAAAAAAAAAAGTGTTCACAATTTCTTTTTAACTTTATTTTTGTGCAATTCGCTGTACAGAGTACCTAGAGTTGAAATACACCACACACCACTGAATAAACCACTTAATCTCGCACACTGGTTATGTTACTACACCGCATGCAGAAATAACGAATCGAAAGACGAAACGAACAAACAATTTTTTTTTTTTTAAATAAATTGAAATTCGTATCGCCCAGATACAGTTTTTACTGAGAGCTTACTGAGAACGGTGCTGCTAGTGCTGGTGCTGGTGATGGTGCTGGGTGATATGCTGTTCTGGTTGCTGTGTATTACTATTACTCGATGCTGCTATTTTATTCTGTGGTTGATGTGTAGTTGCTGCTGCGGCGACGGCAGTTGCGATTCTGGCTTTAGATGAATTTTTGCACATACCGTGAACCCGAAATGAGGCTGTTTTCGACTCACAACAGAAAACTGCACACACAAAAATGTTGAATAATATCTTTTTGCATGATTCCACTTTGTTAAAGTTAATGTTAGGTTGATGGTACACTGTGGTATGGACTCGCTCTCTCGTTGCTCACGGGGTAATATCTTTCGAGAGACGGCAACGACAACGATGACGGTGGTGGTGTTTTGGATGTGCTTGGGGTATTATATGAACAGAAAATTTAGCGCGTTCTTTACACAACCGTCATCCACGTCACTGTGCGGTGTATTGAAACTTTGATGGCAACTTGATGGACGTAAAGGTATCTTTTTTGTTTTTATTTTTTGTTTGCCCGCTGTTGGTGTATTTTTTTGCGCTGCCTATTTCTATACTCTCAAAGTGTGTCTCGTGATCCTTCTCCTCCCATATTTATCCAACCTTATGTGGTAAGCCAGTTGTTTGATGAATACACAACACACAAACGACGAAAAGGAATGGAAACAAAAAAAAAAAGACAAAAAACTGCAACGCCCCGCCAAGATGGGGAGCAATAAACTCACCACGAGAACACTTCAAATGTATCTGCGAATTAAAGGGTGTATCTTTGTGTGCAAATATCCCCCCTATCGGTGCAGTGGGGGTATATTCGAGTAGTCTCTAACTATACCGCTTCGTATTCGACTGTGGAAGTGTGGTGAAACTGCACACCGACATACCTACAACACCCATTCAACAAAGCTGAACCGCGAGTGTATTTTTCCCTGTTTAACAGCTCACTCGAGTGGAACATGCATTAGGAGCGGGCAAGGGTTCAACTCACCATACCACGTCTGCAAAAAAAATGGCAACCTGACAATAGAGGGTTGAAAATTTACACCACCTTTTGTTTTACATCATCATCCCCCTTATGCAAGTAATTAATTGAAAAAAAAAACCGAATGAACAGAGAAACCCTAAAAACCGGTCTTGATTATCCACATATCCATTTCGAAGGGGTATTCGCATAAATTCGCCACTTTTCAACGGTGTGTGCGTTTGATTAGAGGGGAATCGGCGTATTTTCTGCGCAAAAGTCACCATTCACCACTCTCTTTCGAGGTGATTTTTCATCTTATTCACCAGTACTTTACAACCCCCCTTTACACCGCTTACAGATATACTTATATCGTTCTAAATGGCATATCAAATGGAAAAATGATTTTCATGTTCTCACATGAGGAAAAAAAAACAGATACGACAAAACACGAGGAAAAAGGAGAGAAAAACTGAAAAGAAAAAGAAAAAGAAAAATTGTGGGTGTTACATGTATGGGCTATTAATATCACATGACTTAAACACTTGATATCTAGGGGTGGAGTAGAACCCCAAGACCATACACGATTGGAGGGAATTTTCGCACCAATTAGTTCGTTGTGATGGGAAATAGAAAATTTGTTTGTTCGCCTTTTGTTTGTTTATCTTGCCGGCACCTATACCTAGGTATCTACATATGAGCACTTCATGGGACAGAGTCCTTTGGTCATTTTTGCAATCTGAAGGTCAGGGTTAATTTTAAAAGCAATTCTATTAAATAAATTTGTAATGCATTACAGTGAGATAAATGCATACGATGGCAGTTTGTCTCTCATCTATCTGTTGTGGTAGAAGGGTAACAGGGGGTTGAATGAACGGAATATGAAATATTCATCCCTTTTGCATGATAATTTTTGGGAAATATTTGTGGATGTGACTTTCAAATTGAATAATTGCGAGATAGAATTGCTCTGTTGGGTTGTTGTGGTCAGTTTTAGATGGGGGGGTGCGGTTGAGTTTCTGTAAATGTTCATGTTGATGGTGATGATGAGGATGAATGATGGAGATTTGGTCTGTTGCTGTGAAGAGGGATGTTTTTTAGTTTTTTTTTTTGGAAGACTGACACAGGATGGATGTTGGAAATCCATGCTGTGGTTTTCAAAGTGATTTACAAAACACATAGACGTATGGATGGATGTTTGTTTGTTCGAGTGACTTTGTGAAATGGATTTCTGATGAGGGATGATGTTTTGAGGAAATTAAAATTGCATAAGTTGCTTGTTGCTTTTTTAGCAGAGGAAAAAACATTTATGAGACTTTAATGAACTTTGGGTAGTGAAATATAAATTAGTTATGATGCGATGGGTATTTTATTCAGAGATGTGGCTTGTTAGGTATGGGATTAAGTTATTAATTGCCACACAATTTTCGCGCAAGTCAAAACTAAATGCTTGGAAGTAATTAAACCTTTTAAAAGAGGGCTTATTTATTTGGAGCTTTATTGGGCTATACATAGGTACACTATTAAGAACTTTAAAAAAGTTACACAAATAACAAAAACATAAAAAAAATCAAACCAAGCATTGTTTTATTTTTTAAATCATAAAATCAAATAATCGAGTAAATCAAAGCCCTCTTTTCATAAGACAGTCGATTTTTAGCTAAAATGTACTTTATTGGAAATTAACAATTTTTGTGTTTTTTTTTTTTAACGCGAAATAGGTAGGTAGTCAAAATATTTTTCTTAAAAATGATGACTTTTGACTTTTGACAATAATATATTGGCAATAATGCGGTGAAAGTTGTCGTCCTCCAAGTGGCCGATCGTTTGGAGCTTATCGCCATAGACTACCAACTTCACATATCCGCACAGAAAATAGTCAAGTCGATGACTTTTTCCAACATTTGTGGCCGTATATCGGCAATAACGCGGCGAATGTTGTCCTCCAAGTGGTCAATCATTTTTAGCTAGCTTATCGGCGTAGACTACCGACTTCACATATCCCCACAGAAAACAGTCAAGTCGATAACATTTTTCAACATTTGCGGCCGTATATCGGCAATCAATCGTTTTGAGCTTATCGGCGTAGACTACCACTTTCACATATCGCCACAGAAATAGTCAAGTAGATGACTTTTCCACAACATTTGTGGCCGTATGTCGGCAATAACGCGGCGAATGTTGTCCTCCAAGTGGTCAATCGTTTTGGGCTTATCGGCGTAGACTACCGACTGCACATATCCCAACAGAAAGCAGTCAAGTCGATAACATTGTTCAACATTTGCGGCCGTATATCGGCAATAACGCGGCGAATGTTGTCCTCCAAGTGGTCAATCATTTTGAGCTTATCGGCGTAGACTACCGACTTCACATAACCCCACAGAAAACAGTCAAGTCGATAACATTTTTCAACATTTGCGGCAGTATATCGGCAATCAATCGTTTTGAGCTTATCGGCGTAGACTACCACTTTCACATATCGCCACAGAAATAGTCAAGTCGATGACTTTTCCACAACATTTGTGGCCGTATGTCGGCAGTAACGCGGCGAATGTTATCCTCCAAGTGGTCAATCATTTTGGGCTTATCGGCGTAGACTACCGACTGCACATATCCCCACAGAAAACAGTCAGGTCGATAACATTTTTCAAAATTTGCGGCCGTATATCGGTAATTAATCGTTTTGAGCTTATCGGCGTACACTACAAACTTCACATATCGCCACAGAAAACAGTCAAGTCGATAACATTTTTCAAAATTTGCGGCCGTATATCGGCAATAACGCGGCGAATGTTGTCCTCCAAGTGGTCAATCATTTTGGGCTTATCGGCGTAGACTACCGACTGCACAAATCCCAACAGAAAATATCCAAGCGGCGTTAAATCGCACGATCTTGGAGGCCAATTCAAAGGACCAAAATGCAAAATGCAAAAAATTATTCGCTCACAGAATGTTTTCTTCAACAAGTCAGTTATGGCACGAGCTGTATGACATGTTGCGCCGTTTTGTTGAAAACCCAGCTCCTGCACATCATGGTTGTTCAATTGATTAACGAAAAATTCAGTAATCAGGTCTCTATAGCGGTAACCATTGACTGTAGCATTCTGGCCAGAATCAATTTTTAAAGAAGTACGGACCCATAAAGCAAAACAAACGGTCAGTTTTTGTGGATATAAGGATGTCTCAACATACACTTGAGGATTATCGTCACTCCAAATATGGTTGTTTGCTTATTGACGTAAACATTCAACCAAAAGTGAACTTCATCACTAAACAATGACGCTTATGAAAATTGGTATGGTACATGTACACACATCTTCGGAAGCTTAAAAACAACCTTATGAAAGTTATACCATCAAAAATTCCGTTATGCTTTTGAATTTTCCTGCCGAACGTCTCAAGCAGGCGTAATGTGTTAAGCAAACAATCAACTGCAAAACTGCTCAACCTCCACGCACAAGTCTTTATAAGGCCTACAGAAATAACTGCTTGTGTAAATTAAATTTGACTGCTTTAAAGATGAATAATTGCTAGTTGTGTATGCAAAAATATATTGAGATCCTTCTGAGTGAAGTATATAAAAATTTCAGAAAAAGAAACATTGAGCACATAAGATATCTTACGTCGGACATGATCTAGCGACGTGATCTTTTTTTAAAATAATAGCTAGATGATTTTTTTTGAAAAGACCCTGCAGTTTGATGTTTTTTAGATTCTGTATTGAATTTTTTGTTAGTTTTTTAAATTTGTATGGACAACCCAAAGGGTTTTAAATAATAATTATCGACAGTTAAATTTCTTAGGTTTACAATTAAATTTTTTCAACTAATTTTGATATTTTTGGAGTTATTTCCCGTGAAAAAATCATTCCCAAAACTATATGTGGGGTTATCGGGAAATATTTTTCCGATCGAATTTTTCCCATTCAGCAATATAAATTGATTGCTGAATAGGAAAAATTGCTTTGGAAAACTAGTTCCCGGTAACTCTAATTATCCTTTCTTGAAAAAAATCCATTACAAGAACATTTTTAAAAAGAGAACTAAATAAAAAATCCTTATCTATACCAAACAAATTTATTTTTTTCTGTTGCAGATATCCAGTATTTTTTTGATTTGGTGTGATTTTTTCTAATAAAATTGTTGAACTCGTAAGATAGAAAAAATTCATTAACACGTAAACAAACTCAGAAGGACAACCAACATAAAGCAGTTATCTATTTGAATGATTTAAGACGAATGATCTTATGCATGTTTCCTTAATCAATCTGCGCAAATGGTATCCTTCAAAAAAAAAAAAAACCTGTCGAGATTTAATTGCCAACTTTTACTCTCAAGCATGGTATGTTCGCGTTGTTGTTTAAAAAAGTTAATAACACGTTTGCAGATACAAAGTTGTTAAAATTGCAACCAAATGAGTTGTTATCTCTTTTGGTCAGAGTGGGAAAGATTTATCATTCAAAGATATTATGTGGATACTATGTCTAGTCAAATCGAAATCATGTATCTATCGATGGAAAAAATGTGTATTTTGGTGATATGTCTTGAAGGCCATTAAAACGCAATGTGCCTTAAAGTAGATGAGTAGATAAGAGGTATACCAGAGTCGTGATGATTTGTTATCAACATTTAAGATTCACTTAAATGTTAAAACCATACCACCAGCATCGAAGGTCGAAGTACAAGGGCAACGATGCCAACAAGCCATTAGATCACCCGCAACTGATGTGCTAGCTTTCTCGCGCCTTCCAATAAGAAACCCCAGGTTTGCGGAGGAATGTCGGCATATGCTCGCAGCCAAGAACGAGGCCTACAAGGCTAAGCTGCAAGTGAAAACGAGTCCTGCAACTGAGCTCTATAGGCAGACAAGAAGGGAAGAACACCGGCTTTTGATAAAAAATTAAAAAAAGAACAAGAAAAGCGCGCGATCGAGTATATAAAGATAAACAACTCCAGGAACGATGTTCGCAAGTTTTACGAAAGTATAAAACGTCAAAGCCAAAGATACAAGGCTCGAACAGAATTTTGTCGAGTTAAACAAGGAAATATCGTAGTTGAGACACAGTCGATGCTGAGGATATGGAAGAAACACTTCTGCAGATTGTTAAACGGTGATGACGAACAATCTTCCGCTGTCAGACAGAAAAAACCATTCGATGTTGGCGAAAACAGCAAAAATTGCCAACCACCCGACTTGAGTGAAGTGAAGATAGCAATATCTAAGCTCGAGCTTTATAAGTCTGCCGGAAATGACGGCCTCCGCTGAGCTTTATAAAGCCGGCGGAGATGAATTGGTAAATAACATCCACCAACTCAAAAGCCAATTCTGGTCGGAAGAAAATATGCCTGAAGAAGGGAACCTCAGCATCGTTTGCCCGATCAACAAAAAAGGAAACCCCTCTAAGCTGCGCCAACTACAGAGGCATACGTCTCCTCAAGATCGGCTAAAAGATCATATCTGGCGTAATATGTGAACGCCTGAAACCGTTTACCAACAACCTGATCAGACCTTATCAGTGTGGTTTAAGGCCAGGAGAGTCCACAATCGATCAAATTTTCACACTTCGGCAAATCCTGGGAAATAACCCAAGAAGTCCAAATTGATACCCACCACCTTTTCTGCGATTACAAAGCGGCATACGACAGCATTTATAGAGACAAACTATACAGAGCCATGTCTAGTTTTGATATAATGCCCAAACTCGTCTGTTTGTGTAGGATGACGATGGAGAATTCTCGCTGCTCCATTAGGTTCGGAGACGACATCATCGACACATTCGATACCAAAAAAAGGATTTAGGCAAGGCGATGCGCTGTCAATTCTTGAGAGGATTGTGCAAAACTCATGAGCCAACACCAGAAGCAGAATTTTCCAAAAATCGGCGCAACTACTAACATACGCCGACGATATTGACATCTTTGTAGGACTCAATGTGATGTCATAGCCACGTTTGCTAGTATAGATATGGAAGCGGCAAAAATGGGTTTAGCAGTAAATAACTTTGAGGTAGTATGGAACTATGTCTATCTCGGCTCCGCTATTAACTCTGACATAAACATCTCGTCAGAAATTAAACGAAGAATTACTCTTGCCAACCGCTGGTAACTCGGGCTAAGAAGGCAATTTTGTAGTAAAGCCCTCAGTCGAACTACTAAGGAGGTCCTATATAAGACCCTGATCATCGCAGTCCTGCTCTACGGCGCTGAAGCATGGACCGTCTCAAAATCGGACGAAGAAATCCTTGGTCGATTTGAGAAGAAAATTCTCGGTCCCTTTCGCGTCGACGGGCTATGAAGACCAAGAACAATACGAGCTGTACAGCGAAATGCCTCTGGTAAAATAACTCCGCATTGAACGCAGGTAGGTAGAACGAATGGACACCAATACTTAACCTCACAGAGTCTTCCATTCCCAGCCAGACGTAAAACGGAGTACAGGAGGACTGCCTCCTTGTGGCGCGCGCAAGTAGAAACCGACCTCGTCCAACTTGGACTGCGCAATTGGAGGCAGTTAGCTAAGAACCGGGCTAATTGGAGAGGCATGTTGATAGAAACCCAGGTTCATTCCGGACTCAAGTGCCACTTAAGTAAGTAAGTATTTAAGATACACATGCTGTTCGAAAAATATGTCTGCATTAGATAATAAAAATGTTGGCTACTTCCTTTCATCAGATTTATGATGAGCCTTCGGATGCCTATTGTATGATGTGGCAAATTTCTGCTCGTAAGTGCTGCTTGTATTAAGCTCGCTACGGCACAGATCTGATAGTCTTTACACCCGCAGACACATAAAACCTGACAAACTAAAAATCCAACAAAAAAATCAAAACATATATCTAGTTTCAAGAAAATTGCAAATAGCAACCATTCCATCTGCATTATCATTTGCAATTTAAATTCAAACTAAACTCCTTTAATTGGACTGCACAACCAATTCCCCTTATCCAATAAACAAATCTGCCAATTTCTCACATTTTTCCAAGCACAAGTAATAAACTTCTTGACCGATTCGATCGTAAGTGTCCTCATTATATAATATCACTCTTAGTTTAGATTATTAATTGGAAATTTAGTTTTTTGTTGTTGTTACAACATGTTACAGTTTTTTACTATCCCATTTGAATACCAACAAGTTTTGTAAACTAGTGTTGAATTACTAATTGTGGTAATTTATTGAATTTTATTAATTTGCTTTTCAATAGCGCATTTTAGCATTGGTAATCCAATATACAAACAAGATAGTTAAATGAAAGGATTAATGTTGATTGTTGTGTCTAATGTTTTTTTTTTATTTTTGAATTTATGGTATATTAATGCAGAAAGTCAAAGGAATTAAGTGATTTGTTTGTAAGGTGTTGGGGATTTTTTATCGCTGGCGTTAGTTTAAGTGACCTTTTTTCTTCTTGTTATTGAATAATAAAAATAAAAATTATACAAGAAAATATTCGTACTATCTGCCTTACAAATTAACACTTTGAGAGGTCTAGTGTAGATAAAATGTTCAATAGATATCTTTGGAATGTGTTTATAGCAGATTTTTTATGAAATAGCAATTTTAATTTTAAGTTTTCGCTCCAGGAAGGAATTTAGAAAATCTTTAAGAAAAAGAAAGTATTGGAAGTTTGTTACACAACTCTTTTGTAATCATAATTTGCTTTGAAAAGGATTTTTGTTTCTGTATTCACTATAGTCTGGGGTGTATGAGATCATCAATCTCTGCGCATACAACCTTTTTACAAAAAAAAAAAAAAAAAAACAAACAGAAAAAGTGTAACACACGTGACTATGACCGACAGGTCAGTAAAAAAAAATAGAAATGAAGCGATCGTTCACAATGTTAATATATTTCTTAGGATTTTGATAAATTTTTGTTGGTTGTTGAAAAATTTGCGATTTTACAACAAATTTTTTTAGATCCTTATTGATCCTTGATCTTTACGGATACGTTAAAACAAGATAATATCACAATTTCGAATAAAATTTTTAAACTTGGCATTCAAACCAGCATTGGGCTGGCTATAAAAGTATTTTCTGATCAACCGAACTTAAAAATAATTTGCATTGTGAGTCTACTATTCGATTTGATTTTTTTCTTGCCACCGTGTAATGGATGATCAAGAAAAAGGTTTTTTTCAAAGAGGGCGTTTTGACAGATGGCGCGTGAGTTTTCAAGTTTTTTGGAGTATTTTATTCGGTATTGATTGTCATTTCATCATGGACGTATCCCTTTCCATCAAAACAACGTATGCAAATCGTTCAGTGGAGACTTGCTGAAGATCCACTGTTTTCGACCAACTATTTGTTCAGTGATGAGGCCAATTTCTGATGCAATGGATACACCAATAAGCGTATATTGCCGTTAACTGGCGAAGAACAACCGAAAGAGATTTAAGAGCTGCAGTACATCCATCAATATAGCAATGTGGTGTGGTGGAATCATCAACGTTACTGTAACGAATCACTGTCATCCTCTTGCTCTTGTCCATAAAGGAGACCTATAGGGAAACAAAACCTTCATGGTGGTCTGAAAATCTAGGAATTCTAAGGCAGAAGTGTAGACAACTTTTCAATAGAGCTAAAAGCTTGAACCAGTCCTCTTAGAGGATCGCCTACAAAGAGACCCTATCAGAAAGCAAATACTCTTCTGTGATAAAACAGAAGAGACTTCCGAAGTGTAGTCCAACTGTTGCAAGCTATTTCCAAAAAAATAGATGGCACTTGGACTACTTCAAGCTAAGAATCAATAGAGCTACTAATGGACACCCGTTTCCCAGGTAGCTCACAGACGACATGAATAGAACTAATCTATTGAACGGCAACTTACAAAGGATAAAATACTTTGGGCAGTACACAGCATCGAGTTCCTTAAATCTGGAATCAAATGGAATTGTACCAACCGAGCTACAGCAATTTGTGGATCGTAATCTACTATGGTTGGAAGCCATCCTTAAATGCTGCATCATGCTGATTTACATTCCCAAGATTTGGGGGGAAAGACAAATCAGTATTCAATCCCAAATCGGGTAAAAGTTCTCACATCAATCCGAAAGACCTGAGACACATCAGCTTATCATCATTCCTTCTGGAAACCCTGGAAAGATTGTTTGATATCTATCTCCGCAACAGCATTGATGTAAATCAGCTATCTGCATCCCAACATGCGTACTGCAAATAGGAAAGTCTCTAGACACAGCCCTACCTACCTACGCATTACCGAAAAATCCTTATGCAACAATGAGTATACTATGGTGACTTCGGTAGAGATCACTACGGCGCTAACATGTCTGAAAGTCGATCACTTACTTGGAACCCTCTGCTTCTAGGGTGAGTAAAGTCTCGTTAACTACTAAGTTCCAGAAAAGAGGGGATAGGACATCGGGCAATGCGGTCCCTCTAGGCAGGTAGGTAGGTAGAAGTAGCACGTGTTTGTTTTGTTAGCAGGACTTTTACCTTCGGGTAAAAGGATGCAATGTACTAGAGACCGATGGTATCACATCCACAACAATCATCTTAATGTTGTGGATGTAATATCATCGGTCTCTAGATCCAGCCTGTGAGGCTTAGAAAACGGACAAGATCTTGTATACTTTTACCCCTGATGCCACTAGGGTTATCAAAGAATGTGTTGTCCCTTTACTGATATGTCTTCTGGCTGCTTCCGGCTGTTTAATAGCAAATTAATCAACACAAAGCTGGGTGGTGCTTCGGTCAGAAGGCATGTCAGCAGATGGAGCCCAATGAGTGGAGTCCTATATCTTTTTTTTGGAACTTTGTAGTATCGAGATTTTACTCATGCTGGAAGCAGAGGGTTCCAAGTAAGTGATCGACTTTCACATATGTTAGTACCTTAGTGATCGCTTCCGAAGTCACCATAGTATACTCCTTGCTGCATAATGATTTTTAGATAGTGCGTAGGTAGGAAGGCATGACCAAACAAATGGTGCCAAAGCTGGATTTAAAAAAAAAATTAAGGCACTGATCTTGCTCCCTAGACCATAGTAGTCATAGCTTTCCTAGGCATTCATTCGTAAGTTTTACATGTGTTACGCTTCGGATTAACTTCTTGCAGACCTCAACCGAAACATCTTAACGTATGGTACATATAAACACGTGTCCGAAAGCCTAAAAACAACCTTACAGAAGTTATTGCATCATATTTTCGGTTATGCTTGTGAATTTTGCTGCAGCATGTCTTAAATAGACTTCTGCCAAAACAATCGACTGCGAAAACCTCCTCAACCTCCGAGCGCAAGTACTACATAAGGCCTATATAAGTGATTGCTTGCGGTAATCAAATTTTATTGCGCCGCCATAGCTGTCATCATGGTGTGTCTTAAAGCAAAGATTATAAAGATATACAGATGACGCACTGAGAACAAAAAACAGAAAATTTTGCTTACCACCTTCATGGTACAGGCAGGCGGTGTACACGCGCACACATGAGAAACGAGATCCAAATAGAGGATGTTTTCGAATTTAAATAAAACACACGAAAATCATCTTAATTTCCATTAATTTCAATATTTATTTGGCAGGATAATTTTATGCCATAACTGTTTAAATATGAATTTGGACATGTGGCCGCCGCGGCTGGTTCGAATAAAGCCAAGTATAGAAGTCCAATTTTAAACCACTTTTCGAGCATTTAGGGCCGTATGTCGGCAATAACCCCACGAATGTTGGCTTCCAAGTCCCCTAACGTTTCTGTTTTATTGGCGTAGATGAGCGACTTCACATATCCCACATATCTAATGGCGTCATGTAGCGCCGTCGTTTTGGAATCACATCTCATCTATATTCATGCCGTCCAATTCGGGAACAAAATAGTCGGTTATCGTGGCTCTATAACAGCCAAACTCTCTATGCATCATTTCGGAAGAAATGTGGCCGAATGGCTCCACCAGCTCATAGAGCACACCAAACTGTCAGTTTTTGCACATTTAATGGCGTCTTAAGGCTCTCATGTGAGTTATCTTCACTCCAAATGCGGCAATTTTGCTTGTTGACGTAGCCATTCAACCAAAAGTGAGCCTAATCACTGAACAAAATTTTGCCAGGAATACATACATACACCATACACCAAACTCACGACGCATTGCATCTAAGATCTTTGCGCAAAATCTTCCATAAAGTTGATGGACAAAGCTGCAATTGCTGTGCACGGTGGTGAATCGATTCTTTCGGGTCCTCTTCAAAACTTTGCTCTACAGCGGCAAATGTCTCTTCCACGGAGACTGTTCGACATCTCTGCGGATGCGTGTTATCACATACAGTAAACGTATTGGGAAAATCATCCATGGTTAACCGAATTAATTGCTCTGATGGACGATTGTGTCGACCATAATATGGACGGAGCTTGCGGTAAGCTTCGCGAACTGAACCATTATTTTCGAAATAAATTTGCACAATTGTGGGTGGCCGCGGTGAAGTGGTAATGTGTTCGTCTGTTGAATGGACGATTGCGCGTTCAATCCCAGCCAAAATCCGTTTCACTTTTAATTAAAAGAAATAATAAAGGTCGGTGTAATACCTAAAAGTATGCAACACCATCTTGAATTTCTTCAAATTTAACGAACACAAGAAAAAGTGACTCCCCGAAGCTAGTTCGGACACCACCCCTGGAGTTTTAGTCTCCACTACATCCAAAATCTTTCCTATCACTCTCTTTCTTCCCCTTCTCGAACCCTCGTACTGTGGTAACATATAAAGGGAATAACCGTTTGAGTACGTGTAAATTATATAAAAAAATTCCAATCGTTGTTCATTTATCGACCTGTTCATGATGAAATGGCAAACCAAATTGAACAAAAACGACATTAGGGTTGCCCGATCTGACAACAAAATGTCAGTTATATCTCTATTCGAAAAACCAATCTCTAAAAAAAACAACCGTTATATGACGGGCTGCGACCCGCCATAGAACAATTTTTCTTGTATGCAGTACGTCATCTGTATGACTTTGCTTAGAGTTAGGCACTTCTAATAGGAAGGTACCAGAAAAACTAGGTCTTCATTCGAACGACTTCTGCAGGAGCTGCATGGAATAACTGGTCTAGGTTTGCTGGCGAACGCTGTCCTTGCAGAAGTTAAATAAATAGCTTGCAAAAAAAAACATACGAAATATTTAAAAAAAAATCATTTAAAATAAAAGATCTTGTGTTTAGTGAGTATTAAGGAAGATAAAAAAAACAAACAACCATCGAATAATCGAATATGCCCTCTTCAATTCCTCATATGAAATTATAAATAAAATACAAATTTTTGGCGGAACAGTCTCTTTAGTACCCAGGGCCGAGCATACTCCCAACCTTTCACGTGTGCGTGTTTACTTCATGCACGATGACGGCACCTCCTGTTTTATGCCGATTCCGTTCTGCTTTGTAGAGATAAGCTAATACTACTCGGACGATTTGTCAGATCATCACGATCATCACGAAAAATCATTTAGGTGTTGCTACGGCTCGGAATCGAACCCATAGCGTCTAACCATCGCGCCACAGAGCGTCAAAGGTAATTTAAAAAAAACTATCAAATTTTTTCATAGATAGCCAATTCGTACCTTAGAACTCCCAAAAGCCGAACAAACTCCTTCTATCGACATTTTCTTCCCACATTACAATTTCCATAATTACATAGGAAGAACGAAAGAAAGAAAAAATCCTCCCCATCAGGTAATAAAGATTTCGTTCATCCACAAAAACACATATTCCCGACGACCCCATTAAAACGCGTACAATTTACGTAAACTAAATCATTTCTTCATTTTTATCGTACACCCGTCTTCTTCCAGTTTTTTTTTTTTTTTTAAATTTTTTGCAAAACAAAGAAATCCCTGAAATACTATCTTCTGAGCCCTGAATTACACATAATTGCCTGTTCCGCATTTGTTGCATTCTAAACGAACGCAACAAAAAAAAATTCCATCCCATTTAAGGGTCACTTGTGCCTGTCCATCATCAGTCCTCCAAAAAAAGGATGGAACGTTGCAAAAACTTTCTCTTTCTCGGCCAAAGAGCCATTGCTTCCAAGTGGCCCAATTTCGTACTGTCCGCGCTCACAATCAACAAAAAAAAAAGAATCCAAACGCAGTGCAACACAACATCGATTCCTGCCCCTTCTTGGTTTGATTATAATGATTATGCGAGAGTCCTTCAGGCCTTCTTCAAGTATCTGATGTGATTTCCCTCCTGTGGATGAGTGTGCATTTATATGTACCGTTTTTTTATGTTTTTTCCACGTCTTTGATTTTTTTTTTCCTGCCTCGCAATTGACCATCAGCAGCATCACCATCATCATTGGTGATGCTGCTTCCAACTAAACAGGTAAATCTCCACTTTGTGATGGAACCAGTTTCTTGTTGTTTTGTTATGCCTCGAAGGACTTTTTCTTTCCGGAGGAAAACAACCGTATATTTTTTTTTTGTCATATTTTTTAAGATTCTGTACCGAGCTTTCGTTTTTTTTTTGTCCTTTGCCCACTCACTGATGAGAGGTTGTAAAACATTTTATATCGCGGATATATGTGTGACGAAATGGACTACAACAAAACCACCGAGCACGGTTTTTGGTTGAGGAAAAAGTATTTTGTTCTCTATTTGGATGAACGGAGAAGAATTTTCTTCCCAATGCAGAGGTGGACATAAACATGATTGTGAGTCGCAACTGCAATCGTACACCAGACCACAAAGGGCAGCGTACGCAGGGTATGAAACCAAAAAAAAAAAACAATCACTGACCATAAACAAAGACAGTCGGAACCGCTCAAGGGTTGAGTGTCCCGTCCCGGGGAGTCTCTGGCGTTTTATGTAACCAATAAGTGGGTTCCTGTGTGCTTATCCACAAAAACCTCATAAAATACTTTCAATACAATGTTGCACATTGGTATCGGAAGGCTTTTGGCCGTGCGATAGCCCCTGACAATATTGTCGGTCAGTCATTTGTGTGTGAGGTTACATTTTTCTTGATAAAGATTTTTATTTACTCCTTGACTTGTTTTTTTTTTTTTATTTATTTTTGGGTTTTGTTTTTGTTTACCGATCGATGTGATCTTTTTTGGCTACTGTATTCGAAAGTGCTTTTATTAAGTGAGGTCGATGTTGGATATCTGGTTACTTAGGGAAGACATTTCTTTTTACTTAACTAAGCGACTTGAAAACGAGGAAAAATGACCGAAATGCTGAATAACAACAAAGTGTGTCATGGCTGGCAGAATTCCCAAAATAATTCGGGGCTGCCACTACTGTGGAGTTGCGCCGTGTTTTGTATTTCAGTCTATGGCTGTGTTTCGAATTTCAGATTTAGTGAGGTATCGTAGATAAAGCTTATGTCAAAATGGTTGATTGACCATGAATGACAGACCTGCTACAAGGCAGACACTACTGCCATCCGGGAAATACTGGGCCGGGAAAAATGAGGCTGAAAAACTGTAACATCTACTACGGACCGTGTTATAGAGAGCAGAAACAGCTATTATTCGGATGCGGATTTGTTATTAGTGCCAGACTTAGCCATGAAGTCTTATGTTTCCAAGACGTAAGCGAACGCATTGTACAAATCCACCACCAGCATCGAATCTCGAGGAACAATGGCTACGATCCCAACAAGCTATTCGATCAGCCGCAACTGGTGTGTTAGGTTTCTCGCGCTCAACACCAAGAATCCCCTGGTTTGATAAGGAATGCCAAGAGATGCTCACAGCTAAGAACGAGGTCTACAAGGCTAAGCTGCAGGTGAAGACGAGAGTTGCCATTGAGCTCTATAGGCAGAGAAGAAAGGCTTTTCAGAAAGAACAAAAAAGAGCCAGATAAGCGCGCGATCGAGGATATACAGAGGTGCCACTCCAGGAACGATGTTCGCAAGTCTTACCAAACTGTAAAACGTCAAAGCCAAAGATAGAAGGCTCGAATAGAATATAATAATGATATGGAAGAACCACTTCTACAGATTGTTAAACGGCGATGATGAACAACATTCCGCTGTCAGGCAGAACGAACCATTCAATATTAGCAACGACAGCGAAAACTGCCAACCTGAAGAATGGAACCTCAGCATCGTTTGCCCGATCCACAAAATGGAGACCTGAACTTCGCCAAATACAGAGGCATAAGTCTCCTCAAAATCGCCTACAACATCCAAACATTCAAAGCCGCATACGACAACATTTATAGAGACAAAATATACAGAGCCATGTCTAGTTTTGGTATACCGCCCAAAGCACGTCCGTTCGACGATGGAGAATTCTCGCTGCTCTATCGGAGTCGGAAACGGCCTCACCGACACATTCGATGCCAAAAAAGGATTTAGGCAAGGCGATGCGCTATCGTGTGACTTCTTCAATTTGATTCTTAAGAGAATTGTGCAAAACTCACGAGCCAACAAGAGAGGCACAATTTTCCAAAAATCGGTACAACTACTAGCATACGCCGACGATATTGACATCATTTGTCGGACCCAAAGTGATGTCATAGACACGTTTGCTAGTATAGAGAACGAAGCTTCAAAAATGGGTTAAGCAGTAAATGAGGGCAAGACGAAGTATATGCTGTCAACACGAAAGGACACACGACATCGACGAGTTGGACAGAACGCCACCATTGACAGATATAACTTTGAGGTAGTACTGGGCTTTGTCTACCTCGGATCCGCTATTGACTCTGACAACAACATCTCGTCAGAAATTAAACGAAGAATTACTCTTGCCAATCGCTGTTTCTTCAGGCTAAGAAGACAATTCCGTAGTTAAGCCCTCACTCGGACTACTAAGGAGATCTTATATAAGAAACTGATCATCCCAGTCCTGCTCTACGTCGCTCACGTCGCTCTTGCCAACCGCTGTTTAAAGCCCTCACTCGGACTACTAAGGAGATCCTATATAAGAAACTGATCATCCCAGTCCTGCTATGCGGCGTTGCAGCATGGACCGCCTCAAAAGCGGATGAAGAAATCCTTGGTCGATTTTAGAGGAAAATTCTTTGAAAAATCTTCGGTCCCTTGTGCGTTGACGGGCTATGGAGACGAAAATTCAACCAAGAATTATACGAGTCTTACAGCGACATCTTCCTGGTAAAAAAAAAAACTCCTCCTTGGACGTTTAAGATGGCTAGAACATGAAGAACGAATGGACACCAATTCCCGGCTCGCAGAGTCTTCGATTCGCAGCCAGACGTCGGACGCAGTAGTGGAATACCTCGCCTTAAGTGGCGCCCAAAAGTAGAAACCGGCCTCAACTAACTTGGAGTGCGCAACTGGAGGCAGTTAGCTAAGGATTTTATTTTGTTTTTTCCGTACCGAAATTCCATTTTTTCATTTTGCCGTACGAAGAAATCCTACAGAAACTTTCAATTTTTTTTTCCATCGTTGTAAATTCTGTTGCCGAAGTTTTTTTCCATCGTTGTAAATTCTGTTTGCCGAAGTTTGTAGACTTCACTTTTTCTACATGTTCGTTATTTTGTTTCTGTTTCTGTACCATTTTCGGTGGAAATGAAATCTCAAAGCTGAACAGAAAATTAAGAAACAAAACAATGTTACGGTTTCGGTTGCTCGGTGGGCTTGGCCCTTAGTGCGTGAAAATTCTTTAGCGCTGTATTTGAGTTTTAAAATGTCCTGCTAAAGTTCAGCTCAAAAAATAGTCTCTACTAATTCAAATCAAATTTTGTTTTAAGATGGCAACCATGCCTTGCAGTCGAAATTTTGACGCAAAATACCATGCGCAGGAAAATATTTAATTTTACTGATAGTATTAATGGTTTGTGATTTATTTATTCATTTTGAATGAATTCAAGTTGAGGTAAGATTTGAAATTAAATAACTCACTATATATTCATTTCTTACATGTCTTATATATACAGTGCGGTTCACATGGTTAGCCGCACCATTTTTCTCTCAATAAATTACAGTTTTTCTGTTTGTTTTTTTCATGAACTACCAAACAATGCATTTATTGGAAAGGTTATTAAATTCTCTTCGAAAAAAAAACTAAATTCAAGATTAGTGAGAGACACTTAACGGTTGTTTTGATCTCTTTCTTCCCACAAGTGAAAAAAAAGCTCAAAAAAATATGTGAACCGCACTGTATAAGGAAACCTAAATAAATATTTTTCTTTCTTTTTGGTAAACAAACAAATTAATCACCATGTTACGTGTTAAAAAAATTTATTAAGATCAATTTCCCTATTTTTTGTTTAATTTATCTTCCAATTTATTCGGTCGATATATTAAGATTAAAAAATCGAGCACGTGAAGATACATGGTTTGGTAATTCATCTTGCTATGACAATATTTCGAGGAAAATCGAGCAATGAATTGAATTTATGAGTTGAATTTGTAAAAGATAAACAGAGCGATTAGAATTCTAAAACAGAAGATAGTAAAGACATATGAAATTGAATAATTGAAATTCAATTTTCCAAAATATGTCCCCATTAAAAGTGGGTACATGTACTAGATTGTGTCCAAGCAATACTCATAAAAAAGTGAAAAAAAACCCTTTCATGCACTTAATTTGTGAGGAAGGCAAAACTTTTTTTTCAGAAGTTTTCTATGTAGATCAGACTTATTGAATAAAAAAAATCTGAAATATGTATCTACTCATAAATTAAAGTGATTATCGAACATAATTTAGTGCATAATGTTGGGAATGAAATATGAAGTGTCAGTATGTGCCTTTTGTCGATGTTGCAGTTTGAGATACTTAAAACTTTATAGTAGGTTGGTCTGTACACCATCTGTTTTTTTTTTTATAAACTTTTCTCATGCGAGGCAGGCTTAAAAATTTAAGGAGCGCCATGAGATGATGCTTGCTGATGTTTATTAACTCTGCTCTTGAATTAGTAAAAAGGCTTGGTGAAACCAATAAGGACGATTCATTTTAAAAATCTGTTGGATGGTCAAACGAACCTCTATAGTATTTACGTTAAACGTGGTCATTTCTTTGCACTAGTATCTGCTTAGAACGAGTGATTTTTTAAGAGCTAAGTTTTTCAGGTTGGCCGCACTGGTTAGTAATAACGTCCAAACGTCATCTGCCAAAGTTAAAAGTTTTCAGTATACCCCGCCATTTAATCATGGAAAGACTTTCAAACGAGCAACGATTGCAAATTATTGAATTTTTTTATTAAAATTCGTGGTCTGTGAAAAATGTGCACCGTTTGTTACGACCATAATATGGTCGTCGTAATCGACCTGGTGAATCAAAAATTCGTGCTGTTTTCACCAAATTTCGCACCAAATTTATTTTGTTGGACATTAAACCATCGACTCGCATGCGTGTAGTGCGTCCGAATGATGATATTGCAGTCGTAGCGTCCAATGTTAGTTAAGATCGTGAAATGTCAACTCGTCATGAGTTCTCAGCAATTGGGCATGTGTTACTCAACCACATGGAAAATTTTACGTGTCGATTTGGGTTCGAAAGCCTATGAAATTCAACTTATGCAAGAATTAAAGCCGAATGACCACAACGTCTAATTTTTGGTGAATGGGTCTTAGACAAGCTCCATGAAAAGCCGCTGTTTTATCGAAAAATTGTGGTCAGCGATGAGGCTCATTTCTGGCTCAACGGAAACTTAAATAAGCAAAACTTTCACATTTGGAGTGTTGAGCAGCCACATGCCATACAAGAATTACCGATGCATCGCGAAGAAACGATAGTTTGGTGTGGTTTATGGACTGGTGGCATTTTTCTTCAAAGACTACCGTGGAAGAAACGTTATCGTCAACCGCAAACGATATCGAGCAATGATACGCGACTTTTTTTTTTTGCCCCAGTTGACTGAGTTGAACTTGGTTAACATGTGCTTTCATCAAGACGGTGCCACATGCCACACAGCTGTTGAAGGATGAATTTGGTGAGCAGCTTATCTATCGAAATGACCCTGTGAGTTGGCCGACAAGATCATGCGATTTAACGCCTCTAGATTATTTCTTGTAGTGTTATGTAAAGTCGATAGTCTATGTGGATAAGCCAAACACGATTGAAGCCCTACAGGATGACATAACACGCGTAATTCATGGCACACAGGCCGAAATGCTCGAAAAATTTACGCAAAATTGGACCTTCCTAATGGACCATTGAAAACTAAACAGCGGACAACATTTACATGAAGTTGTCTTTAAAACGTAAAAGCCAAAGGCCTATTGATCGATAGCAATAAAAATTTTGAATATTTGATTCAAATTTGAGTGTTTTATTCGATTTTCAAAAAACTACGCTCAACAAATCACCCGTTACAATTCGTGCATATAGATTCTTCATTTTTCTATATTCACCATAGTAAAATGACCTTCCGTCATTCTACATTTTGCCGATCTTGTAGCTCTAGATATTTATAAAACAAATTAACGAAAGAAAATTAAAAATCGCTTCCTTACAGTTGATAGATCAGTTCCTTACCTCCATAACAAAGGTTCGATGAAACCACTTTAGTACCTAGATTTCTTCGAATATATGTTTAGGCACAGGACACAAGTGTCTCCTTATAAACGTGGTGCTTCTAAATTCTTAATATTTCTCTATTCAATAAAAAGGAATAATAGCGACCAACTTGCTGCTCGGTTGTCATTCTACCTTTTGCCGATCATGCAGCTCTAAATATTTAAAAAACTTCCAAAAAAAATCAATTGCTACTTTACAAATGAAAGATCACTTCCTTACCTCCATAACAAAGGTTCGATGAAGCCACTTAGTTGACTAGCAGAGAACTTCGAAAATATGTTGTAGGCATAGGACACTCTTGTGTCCCCTTATAAATTCTGTGCTTCTAGGTGCTTAATATTGCTCAACTCACCAAAAAGGAATAATAGCGACATATATTACTCCTCAGTTGGCACTTAATCTTTAGTCGATTTTGGTTCTATTTGGCAAAAAATAAGACCATGTTCCTTACCGCCTTAACAAAGGCTTCGTTGAGCCATTTTAGTAGAATCACAAACAAATTTCAAAACGATGTACCAGTCGAAATAAATGTTTCGCATTTCACTTTTTTGCACTTGTATCTACTAAAATATTTCCAACATTAAATTTCTACCTAAATTCATCAACATACTTCCCCCTCAGTTGTCATTCTAAATCCGTCAAATATTTGACGTGTTGCCAATTTTTCTCCGGAAATTGTATTTTGACGTTTGAGTAATTTGTAATTGCAAAACTCAACCCATTTGGCAAAATAACTCGCACAAAAGTTGGCATTTTGAAAGATTTAATTAAAACCCCTCCAGATCCTGTCATCATCTCTCACAAGCTCTACCCACATGGCCAAACAAACTAACTCCAGTCTACCTACCTACTTAAGTTATTCTCATCTGCAAATCCAAGGACACGACAAGCTTAAATACCCTCTTCATCCATAACCAAACGAAGAAGACAACAAAAATGCCTTAAGAATCTTTCAATCCTAAACAGGATTTCTTCATCTTTTCTTCCAAAAAAAAAAAAAAATAAGCAAACTTTATTCATTTTTTTTGCTTTGATTTTTTGTTAACTTTAGATATATACATTCCTACCTACCTACGTATCTACCCATGTATCTATAAGCAGAATTTCGTTTCCAATTTAAGTTTTTTTTTTCTGTAGGTTGGTAGGTAGTTGTATGCTGTTCCCCTCAGATTGAGTTCGTTTTGTTTTGGCACATACAAAAACAAGAAATCACGATCGGGAGATCTCGCGAAGTATCTCACGTTAAATAGGTCAGCAAAGACATGAACGAAATTTCATTTCATTTCGGCGATGTTGTTGTTTTTTGCGACTTCATGGATCGTATACCTACACAGGTTGATTTTTCAGATACAAGGTTTAGTTTTTTGTTTTTGTGTTAAGATTGCGTTTGGGTATAAAATGTGGTAAACAGCAGGATTTAAGAATAAATATTGATAGATAGAACTTACATTTTTTTTATATTGTGAGCGGATTTTTATTTTTTGAGTTTTCTCTCTTGTTTGAGTGATGAAAAAGGTGTCTCGTGTTCACTTTACACTTGTTTCACTTGTATCCATTTGTGTTTCACTGAATGTAACCTTAACACGGAAATTGTATATCTCTTGCCACGCAATCCAACCGAAACGCTTCACTTGCGAAGTGTGACTACGACATCTGTAGATAACCGGTGCGCGATGATGGTCTCGGCTCTCAAAAATCCACCAAAGTGATAGAAAAAAAAAATGCATCTCCTCTTCAATTTACTCTCTTATGCTCTTCGAAGTTTTTGAGTCTTTGAAGGCGACTTTTTATGGCGCGCAAAGTACCTTCAACCCCCAGATCCTTGATGTAGACCCACACAATAAATTAATCACGACACTTTCGAAATCTCGAAAACACCGAATTTTCGGGCACTTGAGATTCTGATAAAAAAAAAAACACCAACTGTCATGTCACTTGATTTCGCCATATTTTTGCAAACATATTTTGCTATCTGCGAATAGTGTCGGTGTGGTGTAACGGAGGAAAAACTACTGCGTAGACCGGCTGTCGACTAGAAACTGGCTAAGACTCGACAACAGGATAACCCAAGGAGTCTTTTGCGCTGATAAATCATAGGAAAACATAAACGCATACCAATCTATCTACTACCACCATCAAGGCTGATATACCCCATTATCATCATAGTCGTCATTATCAACATTATACCATCGTCGTCGTAGTCGACGATGTTGGTGTCGTTGCCGACAACTAACATGGGCCACCTTCACTCTCCTCCGCAATGAAGGCCATCACCGGTGGGCCAAGCCGTGTGCAAATGCAAATGCATGCCATCGCGAATAGGGCAGGTTGTGTTGAGAGGGGTGTGTATGTGTGTGCAGCATGTGCACCCCACGCCATCCAAGGATGTAAGCCTTGCGAAGGAGTAACAGAGACCAGACTATGCTAGCATGTTGCAGACATTCAATTTCTACCCTCATTCCATTTGTAAATGCGCTCGGAAAATAACAGAAAAAAAATATTCAACCCCCTTTTAGCTATTTGCCATATCCGCACACTTCACCCCCTCCAAGCAAAATATTGTGAGGTTATTTTTTTACCAAGGGTTTCCAATATGGCTTGACTTAGTCGGCGGGAAAAAAAGTCGCTTTCCTTACAAATCGACTTAAAAAAAAAACTCCGCCTCTTGCAAGCGCTTGCGTACCATTGCCATGTGACCACCACCGGCGGCAAAACTCGTGTTCACTCTCAACCCACCCCACCTAAGCATGAAAGCAAAAAAAAAAACAATTCCGCGCAAAATGCACCCCCTCCAGTGTTGGTGCCATTTTTATTTCACTGTAAAAAAAAATTCTCCGCCTTCCCTTCACATGTCACAGAATATACACACACATTGAAAGATTTGGAAAACTCTGTTTTCAAATCCACTCTCCATTCCATTTTTCACCATTTCACCGCAAAAAAATATTTTTCTAGCGCGCTAAGAATAAAAAAAAAAAAAACATCGCGTGAGACTCACTCACACCTTGTCAGCCTGAGCCAACTCCAGCACAAACTCAGCCGCAGCCTTCAATGCACTAACTCAAGCGAGACTCCCCTATTTCTCTGCGACAGAAAAAAAACCGACGCCCCCTACTCACTACCCGTTACCGATGAAACATTCTCCGTTGTGTGCGAATTCAGAAAAAAAAAAACGCGAAACCCCCTTCAACCGTTGTAAAACACGCTGAGAGCGAGACTATCATCCACCACTCACCAGTCCAATACACAACTTAACGGGAATTTCTCAAGGAAACTGAGTGAACGGTGGAAAATTTCCCTCAGAACGGCACAATTCCACTATGTGACTGAGTGAGATAACGTTGTCCCGCTTTGATGCGCTCGGGAAGCGCATAATCCACTTAGGGGTAGAAATAGGAAAAAGTGTTGAGAGTTTTTTTTTTCGTTTTGCTGTTATTGGTGAAAGGGGGATGGGAAATTGTCAACGCCTGTTGATGGGTGAAATGAAATGATAGCGGCATATGGTGCGATGTTTTTACGATGATACTCATTCTATGAATGTGTAGTGCTGAGCTCCGCCCTTTTTTGTTTTGTTTTTGAGGAGGGATTGCGCGTAGAATGGTGCGTCATCTGGCGATGGATAGTGGATAATAATTGAAGTGTTACCATGGGGAATGAGTGTGTTTAGCGGTATGTGTACTAAATGAAAACATAGAACGAGTGGGATTTTTTGAGGTTGACATATTGGATTGAGTGTACCTTTTGAAAGGGGAATTGAGAAGACTTCTCGCGGGAACAGTTATCATGTGTGGTGTGGTAATGGATTTGATGCGATGTTTTCGCTGGCAGGAGAATTTGTTACCATTCTCGCGGCAATTGTGTTAGGCAAGCATTGTGCCCACACTGTCCTAAAAATAATTGATAAATATTTGAAGTCTTTTGATAATTGCTTGATTGGACTGGCTTAGTCGGATGGAATTGCAAGGCTTGTTTTGTTTAGATTTCGGATATTCGTGTGTGAAATATTTTTTCGATTTCTTGTCCACCAATTCAATAATATGCGATACAATAAAAGTGGCCACAAGCCATAACCGTCGATTTTTCATACTTTTCATGAGAGCAGTTTAACGATTACGAATTTTTCCAAACCCTCTCTGCAACTCAAGGTCTATTAGATTAGATTAGATTTAGATTTATTGTTTTCTTGTTTATAATACAAATAATTTATGTTACAAAAATCATTAAGCATGGCTTTGCCGTCTGGGATGGGACATCTTCCTATAAAATGTAAAACGTCTTCTCTCGCGGATAAGTTGCAAAGACTACAATAAATTGGTAGATCTGGACGATGTGGGATATAATTGAGTCGTATTAGTTCGCCTCTCATCTTAAAGAGAGCCGAAATCAGTTCATTGCTGTTGTCATTGTGGAAGTAATTTTTTTCAGACAGATTGTGTTCTAAAACGCTGTATGTAGCTCGGTGAACGGATGATGAAGCCATATTTACGCAATCCGCTCTGTATTGTTCATCTACTTTGGCAATAAGATTGCCAATCACATCCTTTTGGTATCTTTCATTTCCATAAGCTAAATTGCATTCGAAACTGCAGTATGTTGCTAGCTCCTCGAGTTTTTTTTTATACCAGAGCGTATTTCTTTCTAATACCTTCTTGGCAATTATTTTTGGAAGTCTATCGTCCGACAGTTCTAAAAATGTAATTACATAATCTATGTGCAATTTCAATGATTTAATGAAAAGCGGTGATAGTCCTGTTTCGATATTAATCATATAGTTTGGTGTTGTGCTTGGTAAGTTAAAGCATCGTTTTATGTAGTATCTAAGGAGTTTCTCTATTGTTTCATATTGACAATATCCCCAAGACTGCGCTGCGTACATCATAACAGATTCGGATACAGCTTGAAAGACCTTGTATTTTACGCTGTGGTCAATTAGTTGATTTGAAAAACATTTTTTCCATGTAGCCGATATGGCACTTTTAGCTTTTATTAGTCTTTCCTTTAGATGTGGTTCCATACTAAGATTACTAGCTATTGTCACCCCGAGATATTTATAGGTTTTCACAATTGCAATGGGCTGTCCGTTGAGGTGCCATTTTTCATTTCTGCACTCTCTACCAGCTCCCTTCTTAAAAATCATAATTTTTGATTTTGTAAGGTTAACCGTAAGATTCCATAATTGGCAGTACAAATCAAGACGGTTAATCATTAATTGTAAGGATTCTGGCGAATATGCAAATAGAACAACATCGTCTGCAAATAGAAGTGCTTTTATTAAATGTCCCGCGATCTCTATTCCTCCAGGTAAAAAGTCGGTAGGGTCATCGATGTACAAAGCAAAAAGATATGGGCTTAATGTACATCCCTGTCTTACTCCCATAGTTGTTTCAAACCATTCTGATGTTTCGGTCCCGCTCCAGACACTCGATTGGTTGTCCTCGTATATATTTTCGATAAACTTCCCGAACTTTTGGCTCATCCCAGCGTTATAAAGTTTGAATATTAAAGCTTTTCGATCGATATTGTCGAAGGCTGCCTTGAAATCGACGAAAAAGGTGAATAGTTTCTTTTTTTGTTCGATGAATGACCCAGCTATATTTTGCAGTACAAAAATGTTGTCTACGGTTGAATAACCATTCCGAAAACCTGCTTGGAATTCTTTGAACAAATGGTTGTTTTCGATCCAAATTGACAAGGTCTATTGATGTTGAAATATTTTTTTTTTGTCAGAAATTAAGAAAATAAAGTTCCTTTCTGACACTTACAAGCAAATAAGTTTGTTTCTCCTAGTTGAGAAAAAAATAACAATAAAGCACACTTAAGCTGTTTTGCATTATTATTAGGAACAGCCTTAGTCGAGTTAAGTCAATCGAGTCATTCAAAAAGAACAGTCGTTTCCATAACAACCTTTTTCAAGTCAAGAAAATGAAATAGTTTTACGAGTTGGAGGAAAAACACTCTAAGTCAAGATAGGATAAATTAAAAAAAAAATGCGGTTGTTAATAATGAAAAGGCAATGGATGCCTTATTTCGACTTACGATTTTCTTCAAATTAGCTAAAGTTAAGTTTTTTTAGCAAACAATTTTCCGGAAGAAATAACTTCAGCTAAGGTTTTTTTTTGGTTTGTGATAATTTGTGATATATATATATATAAGGAGGTCGCCCCATCGTGCAAGAAGTACACACGCACACATGAATGGTTGTGACAAAGCTCAGCCCTAGGTACTAACGAGCCTTTCACAGCTGGTCAAAAAAATAGGTGTGCGATCATATTTTTAAAAAAAATCATTTTTTTGTCATATTTTCAATTGATTTATTGTTTTTACAATTTATTTATAAAATGTACATTAAATTAGAAATATTGACAGTAGTTGTCTATTTTTTTTCGATGTATTTAATAAAACAAAAAACAAAAACTTTTGGGGTTGTGTTTTCCGGTTGGACAAAATAATAGGTGTGTTCCTAAAAAGATCATTAATTAAAGGTTTTAATATTTTTTATTGTTTTTTTTTTAACTTACTCTAATAACCTGAGTATCCTCCATTATTCTGCAAAACTTTTTGAAGTCGATGTGGCATTGATCCGACCAGTTTCTGGCATGTTTCGGGAGGGATGGAATACCATTCATTTTGGACTGCTTCCCACAGTTGATTAGCATTTGTGAAGAACTGACCTTTTAATTTTCTCTTCAGTTCATCCCACAAGTTCTCAATGGGATTGAGATCTGGAGATTGACTTGGCCATGGAATTACCGATATGTTTTGATCCCGAAACCAATCTTTCACAATACCGGCCGTGTGTTTGGGATCGTTATCCTGTTGGAAATGCCATCGGAGGGGCATGTTTTCCTCGGAAAATGGAAGCATGACATTTTCCAAGATGTCCCTATATCCATACTTTGTCATGATGTTACTGATACGAAATATAGGACCGACACCATACCAGGAAAAACAGCCCCATACCATTATATTTCCTGCACCATGTTTAACTGTCTTCAATGTATAGCGAGGATGGTATTCTTTTTCTTTTGGTCGCCTTACGTTACGACCACAATCCGAGGAGAACAAATTTATTTTTGTTTCGTCACTCCACAGAATATTCCTCCATTTCTTTACTCCTTCAGGAATTTGCCTTAAGATATAGAAGTTGGAACCTTCTATATCTTAAGGCAAATTCTTTTCGGGACCTTAGATTCTTAGCTCTTAGGAGTGGAACTTTTCTGGCGATTCTTCCTGGGAGATTGAAGTTCTGTAGTCTCCTCCGGATTGTTCGAGCACTTACTTCATCCCCAATTTGTGCGCCTATAGTCCGTGACGAACCAAACGGATTTGACTTCGCTAAAAATACAATTCGGTGGTCGGTAGTACCTGTGGTTTTTTTCGGCCTTCCTCTTTTCTCTAACCCCAAAATTGGCTTAAGGGCATTGGTAACAAAGTTCTGTGACCTTCCTAGGGCATCTGCTATAAACTTATAGGTTTTACCCCCACTTCTTAACCGCTGAACAAGCTCCCTTTCTTCCGCAGAGCAGTGACATTTTCGACCCATCTTAAAAAATAATTTAACAAAAAAATTCAAGAAGAATTGTGAAAAAATGATCAAAAAAGAAACTCACCTTTAAAGTTAATCACTTTTATTAATATTTTTGCACCAAATCTCAAAATTTAAACAATTAAATGAATCACACCTATTTTAATGACCAACTTCTAACGCGTACAAAATGGCAATGCAACGCAAATTAATAAACTACTTAACGGTAAACTTAGTAAATGCAATAAGCTTGGCGTCATTCTAACGGAACTAAGCAATTCGTAATAAAAATGTGTTTTGTTAAAAGTCTTGTTGGCAAAACAACTGTTATTTAGCAGAAGGAACAAATCAACTAGCAACAAAACTTTTCACACCTATTTTTTTGACCAGCTGTGTATATATATATATATATATATATATATATATATATATATATATATATTTGTGATAATCATGAGTCCCATATTTCTGTCGATGCAATTAATTATTCCCGTGAAAATGGAATAGTTTACCTTTCGTTTCCTCCACACACGTCCCATAAACTACAACCTCTGGATGTTGGTGTCTTCGGCCCGTTTAAGGCAAAGCTTAAGGTAGCATTTAATGACTGGCACGTTAATCATCCTGGAAAAGCATTAACTATTTATGATATTCCGAGTCTTGCTAAGTTGGCTTTTCTTGAATCCTTCACTGCAAAAAATATAACGAGCGCATTTTCTAAGCCTGGAATTGTACCATTTAACAAACTGGCATTCTCAAGTGAAGATTTTACTCCTTGTGAGATTTATAGCAACCAACAACCACAAGATGCCTCTGAGGAAAATTTAAGACCTGCCAATCGTGTTGTCGAACCTGAAGACAATTCAAATTCTGTTAATTTCGTCGAGCCTGAAGAAATGATAATGAGTGAGCAATGTGTGACACCTCCTCCTACTACCGAGCTGTCAAATGCTACAAATGACGCTGAGTTTCATAATATGCCTTCCACATCAAGAGCTTTTCAGGTGACTTCAGTTTCAACATCAAAACTTTGCATAACTCCTGAAGCTGTAAGGCCATACCCAAAAATTACCAAAAAAAAAAAACGACACTTGAAAAAGGAAAAGAAAAGGGTAAATCAAGAATCTACACAGATACTCCGGAAAAGACCAGATTAGAAGAACTACAGAGCTCTAAACATGAAGCAAATATAAAAAAAGAACAACGAAAACGTGCAACAGATCTAAGAAATGCTCAGAAATTGCTTGGGCTAGTAACGGGTGATTTTTTAAGAGGTTTAGAACTTTTAAAAAAAAAAAAAAAACACACAAAAAATTCGAAAAAATGAATGAAATATTTATTTGAATCGATAGTTTGAACCTTGCAATTTAATGTTTAAAGATAATTTCATGCAAATGTTGACCGCGGCTGCGTCTCAGGTAACCCATCCGCTGAGTCCAATTTTGGCATACATTAGCCTTGACATACCCCCACAAAAAATAATCTAATGGTGTCAAATCGCACGATCTAGGTGGCCAATTGACCGGCCCGAAACGTGAAATTAACTGTTCACCAAACTCGCCTCGCAATTGCGCCATTGTTTCGCGTGCTGTGTGGCATGTGGCACCGTCTTGTTGAAACCACATATCATGCAAGTCAAGAACTTCCATTTCGGGCAAAAAAAAGTTTGTTATCATCGCTCGGTAGCGTTTACCATTGACAGTAACGCTGCGATTCGCATCATCTTTGAAGAAATATGGCCCAATAATGCCGCCGGCCCATAAACCGCACCAAACAGTGGCTTTTTCGGGATGCATTGGTAGCTGTTGCAATGCTTCTGGCTGACCTTCACTCCAAATGCGGCAATTTTGCTTATTTACGTACCCATTCAACCAAAAATGAGCCTCATCGCTGAACACAATTTTTCGATAAAAAAGCGGATCCTCGGCCAGCTTTCCAAGAGCCCATTCACCGAAAATTCGGCGTTGTGGTAGGTCGGCTGGCTTTAGTTCTTGCACCAGCTGTATCTTAAAAGGCTTTACGCCCAAATCCTTCCGCAAAATTTTCCACGTAGTGCTGTAACAAAGGCCTAACTGCTGGGAACGGCGCCGAATCGACATTTCGCGGTCTTCTGTCACACTAGCTGATACGGCCGCAATATTTTCTTCACTACGCACAGTACGTAAACGTGTTGGTGGTTTAATGTCCAACAAAGTAAATTTGGTGCGAAATTTGGTCACAATCTTCCGAATAGACTGCTCAGAAGGTCGAGAATGCCGATCATAAAATGGAAGCAGCGCGCGATGAACATTTCGTATCGAGCACGAATTTTGATAGTAAAATTCAATAATTTGCAAGCGTTGTTCATTTGTAAGACGATCCATGGTTAAATTGCAAACCAAACTGAAGCTGTTTGACAGTGACACAAGGTACTAAACACACGTCAGCTGTCAAAACCAGTGTTGCCAAAACCAAACCAGCTAAAAAATCACCCGTTAGATCCAAAACCTATTAAGAAGCAAAAAAGACATAAGACTATAACTATGGATATGGAATCAGACTCTTCAAACTGTTCTGGTGAAGTTGAGTTAAAGGAATCATTCGATTCCGAAGAATCATTCGAGTCCGCAGAAATCAATATGAAGTTGTCTGATGATGACACTATTAACACTGCCCCGCCTGTGGCCAGTGATCTTCAGGAAGGGGATTATGTTATAACAAAGGTAATAAACTTAGAAAAGAAGCGACATTTCAAGCATTTTGTTGGGAAAATAGTATTACGATACGAAGATGCCCTAGCAAACGATTTTCACGTCTGCTTTTTGAAACGCAAGCCTACTGGAACTTTTGTATTTCCAGATATTAAAGATGAGGCTTCTGTTGATATTTCTGACATTATCCTGAAGTTACCAAATCCGATAGTCAAGAAAGGCACTAACAGAACAGCTTCTCTATTTAATTTTAAGATAGACTTGTCTCCTTATAACATTTCATTGTAAATACCTACATGTTTGTCAATAATAAAAAAAAGCATTAAAAATGGTAATCAAAGTGATTTGAAGACTTATCGTAGCAATCTGAAGACTGTTTGTTTTGTACCTAATATTTTATTATTTCTACTTATTTTATACCTAAGAAAGCATTTATTTTATTACTTATTAAAACTTATTCGAACATTAATTACAAAACATTTAAATACCGGTTGTATTAATATATTTTATAAAACTATTTTTATTAACTAAAAGTTTTCAATAAATACTGATTGTTGGCTATGAATCAAAGTGCCCCTGATATGTATCAATGTACCCCGTGAGTGGGGCAGTTTGATACAAATTTCATTTCTTTTTTAATTTAATTTTAATTTTTAATTTTTTATTTTTAATTTTTAATTTTTAATTTTTTTTTGTAGCTGAATTTAAAACTACATTCGTCTATAATAAGATAGTTAGAACGACATTGAGCACAATAAATCTTTTACTTTGTTATTATTGTCAATACGCAGACTTTTTTTTAAGTTCCAACGAAAATCGTATCAAGGTGCCCCATCTCCCCCTACGAATAGTAAGGCGCCAAAAAAAATTTTTTTTGTGGGGGTTCGCTGGAAGGAAAAATCATCGAGAGATATTGCAGAGGTTTTATCGCGAGGGAACCTTCTGCAATAGTGAGGGACTTTAGCCCGATCTAAAAAACCTCCCGAAGACTGACTTTTGTATGTCTTCAAGGAATCGCACCTAGTCGTTAGACTAATCAGCAATTTATTTTTCACATGTAGATTAGATTTCTTAAAAATATAAATTTTAAAAGAAATTCCGACGTTGGTCGGATTTCTATGAGTTTTGTTTGAAATTGTACTTAGGTTTCAGCATTTCTTTTTTTTAAGGCGCCAAAAATTGATAACGGAACTTAGTAGAGGGGTCAAAAACAAGCATTTTTTACTACGGGAAAGGGGGTCTATCTCGCCCTGTTAGGGAGGTAGGGACAATTTTAGAAAAAAAAATTATTTAAAATGAAAAAAAACTTCTTTTTTTTTAAATAATGGTATTACTTACTATGAAGTATTATCCCAGTTCTTTAATCCTTAATTTAAATTTAATTATTTTTGTCAATAGTCTTTGAAAAGTTTGCATACAAACTCAAAATTATAAAAAAAAAGTGAAATTAAGTGCTTAATTGGGTTTTTTTTATCAATGCTAATATTAATTCTGAATCGAACACAAAAACCGAATAGTTTTTTGTCTTTTAGTATGTGAGGTATGTGAGAAAATTAAAAATTACTAAAACTATTTTTAAATAGTTAAAAATAATGTTCATCACACAAAAGAAATCTCGCACCCATCTAAAGTCTTACAGTGAGCCTAAGCAGAGGGGTTGCATAGGCATCTCACTGTTTATAAAAGGTGATCCATTTCGAGGTTCCCTACTTTTTTAAAGAAAAAAAACACAGAAAATTCAAATTTAATGGAGAGAATGTTTATTATCATTTGAAAGAACATTCTTTGGCATTTATTTTTTGAAGATTATGTCTATCAAATGTTGGCCGTTGCTACGTCGCAGATGGTCCATCCGTTGAGTCCAATTTTCGATCACTCGTTCGAGCATTTCGACTGGTAACTGGCGAATGACACGCGTGATGTTTTCCTCCAAGGCCTGAATCGAAGCGGGTTTGTCGGCATAAGCTTTTGACTTTACATATCCCCACAGGAAAAAGTCTAACGGTGTGATATCACACGATCTTGGTGGCCAATCGACCGGCCCAAAACGTGAAATTATGTGCTCACCGAAATGTTCTCTCAATAAGTCCATTGATTGATGCGATGTGTGGGAAGTGGCGCCGTCTTGCTGAAACCAAATGTCGCCGAGATCACGAGCTTCAATTTCAGGCATCAAATAGTCGGTTGTCATGGCACGATAACGGTCGCCATTGACGGTTACGTTCGCACCGGCATAATTTTTAAAGAAATATGGACCGATCATTCCACCGGCCCACAAACCGCACCAAACCGTTGTTTTTTCTGATGAAGTGGCAGTTCTTCAATCTCTTCAGGTTGCTCTTCGTCCCAATTGCGGAAATTTTGTTTGTTTATATACCCATTGAGCCAGAAGTGGGCCTCAGCGCTAAACAAAATTTGCCTCGAAAACGTCGGATCTTCTTGGAACTTTTCAAGAGCCCATAGAGCGAAGCGATGTCGCTTGGGAAGGTCGAGCGGCTTCAGTTGTTGCACAAGCTGTATTTTGTACGCTTTCAATTTAAGATCTTGACGTAAAATGCGCCAAGTCGTTCCATACGTCAGTCCGAGTTGCTGCGAACGGCGCCGAATTGACTCTCTACGGTCTTCGTGTACACTCTCAGCTACGGCCGCTATATTTTCTTCACAGCGCGTGCTGGACGTGGTCTATTCGGTCGAATATTATCCAATAATGAATGCTGGGTCTCAAAATGGATGATCGTGTTGCGAATAGTACGCTCAGTAGGCCGATTATGTTGACCATAAGTTGAGCGAAGTGCACGAAACACATTCCTCACAGAACGTGAATTTTTATAATAAAGTTGAACAACTTGTAAACGTTGTTCACGCGTAAGTCTTTCCATTATGAAATGCCAAACAATACTAAACAAAAATAACATGACAGCATGACACGACTCACACGTGATCTGTCAAAAAAGGCTATTGAAAAATGTATCTCTACTTGGATCACCCGTTACACCGAATTAATTTTAGTAATTTTCAAAAATTACTAAAACAATTTTTTTATGATTTTTGTATTTCACTTTGAGGATTAATGTGCATCTTCGTAAATAAAGTACAGAAAATCCGTTACCCAGAACGCACCATGAGGAGGAAGACTTGCATTGTCCAGTTGATTGAGTTCGTCGTTAATGGTGAGTAGCTGAGGTTTTTTGTCGGTACATAGTACATTAGTTGCAAACCCATACATTCTTCACCATTGATAAAACCTGGGTACACTTTTTTTAAATTTAATAAAAATTCCATGATTTGGGAGCCAAAGTCGTCCTTATATTTTTTTTCAAGGCAGTATTTTCTATAAAAGAAAAGTGTAGATGGTTTGTTGTTTTGCGGCGTAGAATTGGTTTTTTTTTTCAGAAGCTTGTTCTGATTCTACAGATCATTGGTTGTGTTGGTTGCATCGGTCCTGTTTACATTATTCCCTTTGATGTGGTTCTAAGCTTCATGAGTCGTGGAACTACGGAATATTTTCTCAACACCTATGTACTGGCGTGCGATGTCGGTACAAATGCGACTGGTGTTGTGTTGAACGTATTTATGGATATACGGCCAAAGATCTTCCTTACATTTTGAGTTCACTTTAAAGAAGCGCCCGACCTTATCTTCTATGCAAAACAACCGCAGTACCACGATTTTCAGCTATTCGGTTACACGGCCTCTGTACTATTTCCTTCTTGTCAGAAAAGTCTCGTCGATTTGAAAAGTTTTGCCTTCGCCGCAAATGGTCATATCAACGTGAGACGATATTATTTCGGCTATTTCACGACAATAGTTCAAGTAATCTATTATAGAAGATTTAATAAGTTTAATTTTATTGATGGCGCCATGCCAAAAAAAGGAGACCCTCTTAACTGCGCCAACTACAGAGGCATAAGTCTCCTCAAGAAGATCCTATATACCGTAATATCTGAACGCCTCAAACCGTTTACCAACAACCTGATCGACCCTTATCAGCGTGTTTTTTTGGCCAGGAAAGTCCACAATCGATCAGATCTTCACACTTCAGCAGATCCTGGAAAAAACCCAAGAATTCCAAATTGATACCCACCACCTATTTATCGATTTCAAAGCCGCATACGAGAGCATTTATAGAGACGAACTATACAGAGCCATGTCTACTTTTGGTATACCGCCCAAACTCGTCCGTTTGTGTAGATGACGATGGAGTATTCTCGCTGCTCCATCATGGAAACGACCTCACCAACACTTTAGATACCAAAAAAAGGATTTAGGCAAGGCGATGCGCTGTCATGCGATTTCTTCAAATTGAATCTTGAGAGGATTATGCAAAACTCATAAGTCAACACCAGAGGGACAATTTTTCAAAAATCGGTGCAACAACTAGTATAAGCCGACGATATTGAAATCCTTGGTCGGACTCAACGTGATGTCATAGCCACGTTTGCTAGTTACAGAGAAGTAAGCGGCAAAAATGGGTTTAGCAGTAAATGACAGCAAGTATATGCTGTCAACACAAAAGGACACACAACATCGGCGAATTGGACAGAACGTCAACTTTGACAGATTTAACATTGAGGTAGTAAGGGACTTGTTCTACCTCGGCTCCGCTATTAACTCTGACAATAACATCTCGTCAGAAATTAAACGAAGAAATACTTTTGCCAACAGCTGTTTCTTCGGGCTAAGAAGGCAATCCAGTAGTAAAGCCCTCACTCGAACTACGGAGGAGATCTTATATAAGACCCTGATCATCCCAGTCCTGTTCTAAGGCGCTGAAGCATGGAACATCTCAAAAGCGGATGAGAAAACCTTGGTCGATTTGAGAGGAAAATTCATCGAAAAATCTTCGGTCCCGTTTGCGTTGACGGGCTATGGAGACGAAGTTTTAACCAAGAACTATACGAGCTTTACAGCGACATGCCCCTGGTCAAAAAACTCCGCATTGGACGTTTAAGATGGCTAGGACATGTAGAACGAATGGACAGCAATACTCGCAGAGTCTTCGATTCCCAGCCAGACGTCGAACGCAGGAGAGGAAGACCTCGCCTTAATTGGCGCGCACAAGTAGAAACCGACCTCAACCAACTTGGAGTGCGCAACGGGAGGCAGTTAGCTAAGGACCGGGCTAATTGGAGAGGCATGTTGGTTGAGTCCCAGGTTCATTCCGGACTTTAGCGCCACTTTAGTAAGTAAAAATGTAAGCTTATCACCACCGCCGTATACCGACGTCCTGATTTTTGACTGAGGATCTCCACTAGGATCTTTCGTTGAGTATTTAGGGCACTTGATCGTTTGTGAAGAAGCCTTGTGCTTTGTCTATCTGTCTATCGCAATGTGTTCAATTTTATTTGCCATTCGTTGATCTGGAGACCGCCATGCTCCCTTATGAGGTAAGGAAAACATGTACTGTCTATAGTGGAATTTCGTTTCGCAGTGATGTCAATTAGCTTGCCAGACATGTTGTCATGTAGGCTATGTTTTCCGACAATACTGCTAAAGATTTCTTCTCTTCTTACCTCTGAATTAAAACCTCCCAATGCGATTTCAACATTCTACTTCGATAGCTGCTTGTAAGTTTTTTTTAAGGTGCTCGTAGAAGCAATCCTTAGCTATGTCATCTTTTTCCTCCATTGGTGCGTGAGCCAATATAAGGCTTACGTTGGCGAATTCGCCTTGATGCGGATAGTTACAACGCGTTCGCTAATGTCTTGGAAGCATAAGACTTCTTCCGCATCCGAATAGCGACTGTTTCTGCCTTTTATTAGGTCCGTATTAGAAATCATAGTTGTTCATCATGCTTTTGCCCGGCCGTTTCTATCGTATGTCCTGGATGGCAATTGTTCGGCTTCAACTCTCCTGTTTAATGTTTTCACATTCCAATTGCATATACGAACATCGTTGGCCTTTTTTTTCATCAAGCATGGTCGTTAAAAAAAAAAAACATAATTTCCGATGGTCATTGTTGCTTTGTAACAAACATTTTTCCATGAGTTAGTAGTTAACCCAAAGCACAACCCCTCAACCTGGAAGGTGAGATCCAATTTATTAGATACCCCTAGGACACGGGAACAAAGGTATCCACTTTGGGATTGAGCGCTTCCTCTGGCCTTTCAGCTCTTTCACCACCATCTCTGCTCAAATGACATGACTAACTTTTAAGATGACATGATGTCCACCCTTACTGAGACTTTAGACACCACTGTTGATTCCATCTTGGGAATTATTCCGCTGCCGTCTCTGTTCAAAGGACCACTAATTTTTCAGATGACATGATGTCCACCCTTACTGAGACTTTAGACACCACTGTTGATTCCATCTTGGGAATTCTTCCGCATACGTCTCTGTTCAAAGGACCACTAATTTTTCAGATGACATGATGTCCACCCTTACTGAGACTGTAGACGCTAATGTTGATTTCATCATGCGAATTTTTCCGCTGCCGTCTAGGGAGGTTTTTTGTTAGGTGACCCTAGGTAATTTTGTCCCAGGAGTGGTATTTTATCTGCAGAGGACTTCTCTATCCGCTTTTTTTATAATATGTCTACGCATAACATTATATGGAAGTTGGGTCTTAATATGTCGATTTTGATATAAGTAAACTCTGCGTTCGGTAGGCCGATTTCTCTGAAAATATAAAGCTTTAGCTCACGAAAATATTTCTCGGAAAACGGTGAATTCGGTATTACAGCTTAAGCATAAAATAATAATTTGTCCGGACTAACGTGTTATATATCAATGCCAAAATCCCGATACCCATTTAAAAATAGTACCACTAAAATATCCCAATGACTATGAGTCTGTTTTTCTCAACTGACTTGTAAGTGCGACACTGACCCTTAATCGATGCAATGATAGTCAAAAGGTATTAGTCAATGTCAGGTTAACCTCAAACCTTAGAGTCAATTTATCAATACAGACGATATAGAGCCACAGAAAAATAGACATCTGTCATAAGTGCAAAACTGCATAAATATATGGTCTTGGTCTCTTACTTGCTTTGCCACTATAAATGCTCAGTAAGAAGGTTGAAATGTAATTAACTTTCGAACCTCGTTATTATACAAAAAAAAAACATCAAAGAACAAAACCCGACAAAGGCGATAGCTTCACCTACACTTACATTGAAAAATCATTTCAAATAAATTTCCGTAAAGATTTGAAAATTGTCTACGAATTCATTTTTCAATTGAAATCCAATCAGTATTGCTAAAGTACTGCTAAATTAACCAATTAATCATTTGGAAACTTGGAAATACATCACATTACTTGTGGTACTATTTCTATCAGCATTTTAAAAGCCTTTGGATTTTTTTTTAACAGCTCAACAAATGCTGACGTGCTTTGCCATTTAGCGTTTTTTTTTTTTTTTCATTTTCCAATTACATCAACAATACAATTCGTTAACTTTTAATAAATTAAACAAAAATAAATAAAAAAAAAATACTCTTAACCGGTATACTCAATCGATTAGATGCCTCCTCACAAGGCCTCATCCCCTAAGTGTGGGACACAACACCAACAAATCAGCATCTCATCATTCGCGTGCAATAATGAAAGTTCCAGCGATTACTTCACGGACAAGATATTTCGCCGAGTCATTCATTAAATTTTAATTTCATTGTACATGCCCAGGAAACAGCAACGAATTGACAGCTAATGATTCTTATCCGCGTGCAATCTTATTGCAAAAGGGTGCATAATTATGGCACGTCTACACCATGGGCTGGAGAGATTATTCAGCAAACACTTGCTCACCGCATGAGGTTTATCTTAAAAGCCAGACTTAGTCTGATGCACCACAGGTGGCTGACAAGAGAATTTAGTTATACCCCCGAGGTGTTATTAAGTCGAAATGATTATTTTCAGATGGAAATTCAATTTGATGCGCAATTTACACACACGGATGGATGTAGATTGTAGATAGATAGATTTTATTGACAGGAGATAAAGTGTTTAAAAGTTTTATCTGATTAGATTCGATATGTGAAATTGGGCTTACATGACTACAGAGTTGGGAGTGAAAATGTTGCGATTTTACTAGACGGCGATAATAGTTGTACTAAATGCGCCTCGACTGCAATCGCTATAATTTTTGTATATTCACGACTACTACTACTATTTTCAGCCGTAATTTTATGAATTTTTTTTGTGTTTTTTTTAGGTGAGGCGTACCAATAACGCGCAAAGAGCCCCTCTAAATGATTGTACAGATTTATTGACTGTGCCCTTGTACAGTTACTTACTAACTTACTTACTTAAGTGGCACTACAGTTCGGAATGAACCTGCACCTCAATCACCATGCCTCTCCAATTATCCCGGTCATTAGCTTACTGCCTCAAGTTGCGCACCCCAAGTTGGTTGTGGTCGGTTTCTACTTGTGAGTGCCACTTAAGACGAGGTCTTCCCTTACTGCGGGCGACGAACGTCTTGCTGGGAATCGAAGACTCTGCGAGCCGGAGTACTGGTGTCCATTCGTTCAAGATGTCCTAGCCATCTTAAACGTCCATTGCGGAGTTTTTTTTTACCACGGGCATGCGCTGTACAGCTCTTATAGCTCTTGGTTGAATCTCCCGTCAACGCAAACGGAACCGAAGATTTTTCTCTTGATACGGTCAATGCTTCAGCGCCGTAGAGCATGACTGGGACGATCAGATTCTTATACAGGAACTCCTTAGTAGTTCGAGCGTGGGCTTTACTACTGAATTGCCTTCTTAGCCAGAAGAAACAGCGGTTGGCGAGAGCGACGTAGAGCAGGACTGGGATGATCAGAGTCTTATTGAGGATCTCTTTAGTAGTTCGGTGAAGGCTATACTACTAAATGGCTTTCTTTGCCCCAAGAAACAGCGGTTGGCAAGAGTAAATCTTCGTTTAATTTCTGACGAGATGTTGACGAGATGTTGTTATCAGAGTTAATAGCGGAGCCGATATAGACAAAGCCCAGTACCATCTCAAAGTTTATATCTGTCAATGGTTAGGTTCTGTCCAATTCGAGGATGTTGTGTGTCCTTTCGTGTTGACAGCATAAGCTTTGTCTTGCCCTTAAGTACTGCTAAACCCATTTTGCCGCTTCTTTCTCTATACCAGCAAACGTGGCTAAGACATCGCGTTGTGTCCGACCAATGATGTCAATATCGTCGGCGTATGTTAGTAGCTGCACCGATTTTTGAAAAATTGTGCCTCTAATGTTACCTCGGGAGTTCCGCACAATCCTCTCAAAAATCAGATTGAAGAAGTCACATGACAGCGCATCGCCTTGCCTAAATCCTTTGTTGGTATCGAATGTGTCGGTGAGGTCGTTTCCAACCCTGATGGATCAGCGAGAATTCTCCATCGTCATTCTACACAAATAGACGAGTTTTGGCGGTATACCAAAACTAGACATGGCTCTGTATAGTTCGTCTCTATAAATTCTGTCGTATGCGGCTTTGAAATCGATGAAAAGGTGGTTTGTATCGATTTGTATTTCTTGGGTTTTTTCCAGGATCTGCAAATTTGTTCTGTTGTGGACTAGCCTAAAACCACACTGATAAGGGCCGATCCGGTTGTTGACAAACGGTTTTAGACGTTCACATATTACGGCAGATATGATCTTGTAGGCGATGCGAAGTAGACTTATACCTCTGCAGTTGGTGCAGTTAAGAGGTTCTCCTGTTTTGAGGTTCCATTCTTTAGGCAAATTTTCATCAGACCCGATTTGGCTTGTGAGTTGGTGGATGTTTATTACCAAAATATCTCCGCCGTCTTTATAAAGCTCACCGGGAAGACCGTCATTTCCAGGTTCATTAGGGTTGAGTTTAGATACTGCTATCCCCACTTCACTTAGGTCGTGTGGTTGGTAGTTTTCGCTTTCGTCATAAATTTTGCTCTTTTTTCTTGTTTCTGAAAAGAAGGTGTTCTTCCCTTCTTCTCTGTCTATGGAGTTCAACGGCAGCTCTCGTCTTTACATGCAGCTTACCGTTGTAGGCCTCGTTCTGGCTGCGAGCAACTGGCGGTATTCCTTATCAAACCACGGGTTTCCCGCGCTAGAAGTCTACCCTAACAGTTGCGGCTGATCTAGTTACTTGTTGGCATCGTTGCAATTGATCTTCGACATTGGATGCTGGTGATATGGTGTTAACCGAGAGTTTAAGGATACGCGTTGCGCGAAGGCCTTGGCGGTCTCCGAGTCGATGTTAGCTCTCGGAATGTTCGGACATCCAAAAAACTGGATTTGTTCGTCATATCTTTCGTATCGCCCAGGGCAGAAGCAATTTATGCCACCACAAGTAATTTTTTTCACACCCGAAAAAAAAAATGTCTAGCAAGTGGGGCAAAAATGAAGCCGCAAATTTCAAATTTTCTTGGTTACTTTCCGATTTCACAATTTTTGAGCGGATCAAAAACATATGAGAAGGCTTCGAGCCGCTGTGCAAATTGTTGAATTACCCCATTCCATGCTCATGTGAAACATTCCCAAAAAAAAATTTCTAGCAAGTGGGGCAAAAATGAAGCCGCAAATTTCAAATTTTCTCATATTGGTTACTTTCCGATTTCACAATTTTTGAGCGGATCAAAAACATATGAGAAGGCTTCGAGCCGCTGTGCTAATTGTTAAATTACCCCATTCCATGCTCATGTGAAACATTCCTTAAAGTGATGGTGGCATTGTCATAATAAATTGTTTCCACAAAAAAAAACCGTGTCTCCTGCATATTATGTATGCTATAGGGTATGGCATAGGTTTTTCATCCGAAAAACGCCCCCAAAAAGTGGGCGTGGTTTAAAATGTCCTATAGACGATATTCACATCAACATTATCAATTTATTTGCATCGAACTTTTTTTTTAATTTTTCAAAATTGTGTCGAACATATTTTTTAACATAAAACGCCCACAAAAGGTGAGGGTGAAAACAATTTTTTCCAAGATATATAGATATTTATGGTCTTAATGTGTTATTCAGACACCTTTAATTCTTAACTGTTTCACCAAAAGTAACATTTTTCTAAAAAGTGGACGTGGCAGTGGATTGATTATGACATGACTAGATCGACTCAGCCTGAGTCAACGATAATCATTTTAAAAGTTACGGAATAAGTTCTCAGGGTTGACATTTTTTGATAAAATGTAGTAAAATACTAGGGAGTAGCGTTAGTGACCGGATTCTCATTTCATTAGCTATTATCTTCTTTGTCCGTCCGAAGTCTAAGTAGAGTAAAACGTTCTTCTTTGAAAAGCCCTCGTCTCCTGCACCAAAGATACCTTCGTGGCTACTATTGACTCACAACAAATTATTTATTTTAATTATTAATAATAATAATGTGTTTTAATTGGACATTTAAAATGGAGAGATTTATTTGTAATTGTCTCACATTTGAAATATAAACTGAGAACCAAACGTTAATACCAGCTAATTACAACAAATGGTAACTCAGAATAGGAACCAATGCTTGTCCTTGTGTAGATATTTAATAAAATTGTCTCCCAAATGTGTTTCAGAACATTTCATTGACAGAATTATCTGCGAACTAACTGCATTCAAGAAAACATATCTGATTCGAACGCATCTAGTTAGAAATTTATTTTTATTCAAATTATGACATGAGGGTATCTAAAATTTCGAATCAGAAAGACGCATTTCATAGATTCCAATAGGTTGTAGGAAATTATTTAAATTTCCCTTTTCTATTTGAAAAAGGGATATTTTTGCCTAGCCAAAAAAACCTGCATTATCGACATTAGCATAATTGCCTTATTTCAGAAATGCGACATCTTTCGATGTCCTTATGTAGCATTTTTTCAGGTTCCTGTATTGAATAACATTATGTTGAAAAGGATATGAGGTGAAAATTAAAATTCATACATTGTTACCTACCACACAATGAGACTAAATAATTAAAAAAAAATTAACGAATTATTATGGAAAATTTTGTATTCTCTATAAATGACGTACGAACGGGAACCCAGGAGGGGATTAGTACCGAGGTAGAAAGAGGTTGTTATGAAAATCCATCAAGACCAAATTAGAGAACACGCAGCTTTAAGAATCACGCGACAAGAAAACCATCCATCCATTCTGCAAAAATGGCAACCAGCTGTCATCTCACTTTGACTTTGAAGTGAAAAAATAGGCTTTCCGAAATAAAGCTGGCAAATTTGTAAGCAGTTGTAGATATTTTCCAGAAGTGCATTATATCCTACAGCTACTAATCAGGCTTGCCAGCTTTTTATAAGCCAATATAGCAAAATTTAGATTTTCCGCAAAATTACCCAAAATTATGAGGGTAGCTGTTCGTCATGAAACTCAGATATAACAACCGAAATCAAAATATATGAACAAAAATGTTCCCAAAAACTTCGGACATTAAAGAATCGTCATTGAAATGGTTTAAGAGTCAAAGGAGCAATGATGTGTCCATTACAGCCCCAATACTGCAAACTAAGGCAAATGAAATTGCACAGCTTCTTGAAAAGAATTCTCAATGTGCTGAAAGTTGGATTTACCGTTTTCCCATGCGTAACCGCATTGTGGAATAAGCTAACAGCGTTCGGCCAGGGCAATGCGATGAGTGGTTACAAAAGGTATGGCCAATAGCTCGAGGAGAGTACCGACCCTGTAAAATTTTTTAAATGTAAACGAAGCCGGAATTTTTTGCAAGTTAAGACCTGAAAAAAAACGTTGAAATTAAAGGAGAAAAATTCTCAGGTTGAATTTTGGACGGATCTGCAAACAAAACTTGATGTTATTGGCAAATAAAATAGTACAAGGTATTTCAAAGGTACCAAGTGCTTGCCTGTTGAATACACAGCAAAAAAAAGGCTGGATGACCTTCGAAAGACTGAGGAAAAGAAAATGTTGTAGCTTGTGGATAACTGGCTAAGTGGTGCCATGGTTGGTGCGTTGAATTTCTGCGCAGAAGGTCTGGGTTCGATTCCCATCCAGTGCGGACGTGTTATTACTTTCAACTCAGCATTCATCCAGGGCGGATGGGAGTTGCAATTCAGATTCCATCCAGTGCGGACGCGTTATTACTTTCAACTCAGCATTCATCCAGGGCGGATGGGAGTAGCAATTCAGATTCCCTCCAGTGCGGACGTGTTATTACTTTCAACTCAGCATTCATCCGGACGCTTTATTACTTCCAACTCAGCATTCATCCAGAGCGGATGGGAGTTGCAATTCAGATTCCATCCAGTGCGGACGCGTTATTACTTTCAACTCAGCATTCATCCAGGGCGGATGGGAGTTGCAATTCAGATTCCATCCAGTGCGGACGCGTTATTACTTTCAACTCAGCATTCATCCAGGGCGGATGGGAGTTGCAATTCAGATTCCATCCAGTGCGGACGCGTTATTACTTTCAACTCAGCATTCATCCAGGGCGGATGGGAGTTGCAATTCCGATTCCATCCAGTGCGGACGCGTTATTACTTTTAACTCAGCATTCATCCAGGGCGGATGGGAGTAGCAATTCAGATTCCATCCAGTTCGGACGCGTTATTACTTTCAACTCAGCATTCATCCAGGGCAGATGGGAGTTGCAATTCAGATTCCATCCAGTGCGGATGTCTACAGAGCTTAGCTCAGCGTGCGGTCGAGAGCAATTTTTTTTAAAAGTCCACTTAGTATTTAATTTATTGTTTATAATAAAATAATATTTGTTATACACGAGCTTTTTTTTACTTTTTACTGAACTATTGAACATTTTGGTTGCCGTGGCAACACCTCAACGATATTTCACTGGTCCTCCTCTCGTGATGATCTGACAAATCATCCGAGTAGTATCTTAATAGTCAAGAAAAGCTTATCTCAAATTCGCCGTTCGGAGTTGTCATATAACAGGAGGTTCCGCCATCGTGCTAGAAGTACACACGCACTCTTGAATGGCTGTGAGAAAGCTCGGCTCTGGGTACGAGCCTGTTGCGCCAACAAAATTGTATTAAAATTGTTGATAACTGCCCTTCACATCCTAAGACTCAAAACCTTTCTTCAATAAAACTAGTTATCCTTCCGCCAATGGACGAGGGTGTGATAACAAGCCTTAAAAGCAATTTCCGCAAAAAGCAATTTGCTTGTGTTCAAAATTATTCGGTACCTAGATGCTAATAAAGAATGAAAAATTGGCTTATTATTCGCTGTCCGCATGGTGGCCACAGCTTGGGATTGAGCTAATAGCAGCACAGTTGCTAACTGTTTTAAGCATGCTGGCTTGCAGTCTTTCAACAACTCTGCAAAGGAAGAAGAACAGTTTGAAGAAGAGAATTGTTAGCCTCTTTCTGAATGGACTTCCCTAATGTACAATCCAAACATCGTAGTTTCAGGAACAGCGTGGGAGGAGTACGCTACCATTGTTGACAATATATTTACTTCAGGTGATCCAAACATTGAAGAAATAGTGAGTGCTGCTGCTGTCGATTCAGTTCTTGAGGATTCTGATAACGATGATGGCCAGTATTAACAAATAATATAAGGGAAATAGAAAAAAAAAATTAGAACTTCTCTACCTTAAAAATAAGCAAACAGTCAGCTATAACAGGTTTTTTTTCAAAAGAACTGAATCTTAAATTATTATTTAAAAAATAAAATTTCCGTATATGAAATTTGTGTATATGAATAAAGAAAATGTAAAATTTGGATTAATTTTATTTTAATGAAATAAAATTACATATGACATAACATAGATATTAAAAAATATATTTTTCGTTCGGATATAGCGACATTCACTTATAACGAACGGAAAATTTGTCTCCCATGAGTGGTCGTTATAACCAAATTCTACTGTAAACGAAATTTTAGGGTTTTCAAGGACCTTGTTTGGGATTTTACTGAGCTCTTTATAAAAACAAATTCTTAAAATACTCCAAAGTTTCACGAGCAAGTGAATAGAATAACATAAACGAAGATTTTAATTTTGTAAAATCTTCATCTTTAAATAATTAAAGTATTTCTGGGGTTGGCTAAAAAAAAAAACAAATTGAATCTATGGGCATCAATGGATGTTACAACTTTGTACTGGTATCTTAGAACGGCTTTTGCTTTTTATTGCATTCATACAAACAAATGACCTTTTGCCACAATGGCATTAGTTGTTGGCATAGAGAGGTCACGTTCTCAGAATTGAAAATCACCAATAAGCATTACTGAATGCTTATTTCGAATTGGTTTGGGGTGAAATTTTTCGACCCAGTCGACAATAATTAATATGTTCCACTGTAATTCTAACGGGTGATCCAAGTAGAGATACTTTTTTCAATAGACTTTTTTGACAGATCACGTGTGAGTCGTGTCATGCTGTCATGTTATTTTTGTTTAGTATTGTTTGGCATTTCATAATGGAAAGACTTACGCGTGAACAACGTTTACAAATTGTTCAACTTTATTATGAAAATTCACGTTCTGTGAGGAATGTGTTTCGTGCACTTCGCTCAACTTATGGTCAACATAATCGGCCTACTGAGCGTACTATTCGCAACACCATCACCCATTTTAAGACCCAGCATTCATTATTGGATAATATTCGACCGAATAGACCACGTCCAGCACGCTGTGAAGAAAATATAGCGGCCGTAGCTGAGAGTGTACACGAAGACCGCAGAGAGTCGATTCGGCGCCGTTCGCAGCAACTCGGACTGACGTATGGAACGACTTGGCGCATTTTACGTCAAGATCTTAAATTGAAAGCGTACAAAATACAGCTTTTGCAACAACTGAAGCCGCTCGACCTTTCCAAGCGACATCGCTTCGCTCTATGGGCTCTTGAAAAGTTCCAAGAAGATCCGACGTTTTTGAGGCAAATTTTGTTTAGCGATGAGGCCCATTTCTGGCTCAATGGGTATGTAAACAAACAAAATTGCCGCATTCGGGACGAAGAGCAACCTGAAGAGATTGAAGAACTGCCACTTCATCAGAAAAAGTAACGGTTTGGTGTGGTTTGTGGGCCGGTGGAATCATCGGTACATATTTCTTTAAAAATTATTGGCGACCGTTATCGTGCCATGATAACCGACTATTTGATGCCTGAAATTGAAGCTCGTGATCTAGGCGACATTTGGTTTCAGCAAGACGGCTTCCCACACATCGCATCAATTAATGGACTTATTGAGAGAACATTTCGGTGAGCACATAATTTCACGTTTTGGGCCGGTCGATTGGCCACCAAGATCGTGTGATATCACACCGTTAGACTTTTTCCTGTGGGGATATGTAAAGTCAAAAGCTTATGCCGACAAACCCGCTTCGATTCAGGCCTTGGAGGAAAACATCACGCGTGTCATTCGCCAGTTACCAGTCGAAATGCTCGAACGAGTGATCGAAAATTGGACTCAACGGATGGACCATCTGCGACGTAGCAACGGCCAACATTTGATAGACATTATCTTCAAAAAATAAATGCCAAAGAATGTTCTTTCAAATGATAATAAACATTCTCTCCATTAAATTTGAATTTTCTGTGTTTTTTTCTTTAAAAAAGTAGGGAACCTCGAAATGGATCACCCTTAACATCTCCATGGGATTTAAAATCTTAAAACATAACTTGGGCAAGCATTTCCTAATTTGGTAAAAAATTTATTCGATATCCATAAACGTTTTCTTATTTAAAATAGTAGAAGTCTCATCAAGTCGAATATATTGTTATGGTAGTGGCTGAGCTAGGTGTAACAACTGTTCTAACCCTTAAGGGGGACAACCCTAACACAATTTTTTTTTTTAAATTCATTTTTATTTTATTTTTTCTTAAAACTAACTTACATGCTAGACAAAAATTTATGAAAAAACTAGCTTACTTATCAACTACTTAACTAACTTACTTGCCCTACGCGGGCGGGCGCCCTAAATTATACGATAACTTAATTCTAATGCCTTTCGGCCTTTTATCTAATATACAAATATAAAAGTAACACAATTTTTACCAAGAAAACTTTGAAAAAATTGGTTCCTTGTCTTTTTTTTATTTTATTTAAACTTACATGCTAATTAAAACTAATTATCGACTAACTTAAACTACTTAAAATTAATAAAATTTTTTTTTTGACAAGGAGCACAGCTGAATCTTCGTCTCCAAAGCCCGTCAACGCAAACGAGACCGACGAGTTTTCGAAGAATTTTCCTCTCGTATCGACCAAGGATTTTGTCATCCATTTTCGATACGGTCCATGCTGCAGCGTCGTTGAGCGGGACTGGGATGATAAGGGTCTTATATAAGATCTCCTCAGTAGTTCCAGTAAGGGCTTTACTACAAAATAGCCTTCAAAGTACGAAGAAATAGCGGTTGGGAAGAGTAATTCTTCGTTTAATTTCTGACGATAGCATAGGTGATGGCGGAGCCGAGGTAGGCAAATCCCGTACTACCTCAGAGTTATATCTCATCAATGGTGACGTTCTGTGCATTTCAATAATGTTGTGTGTCCTTCGTGATGACAGCATATAACTACTAAATCTTACCCTCATTTAGTGCCCCATTTTTGCCACTTCATTCTCTATACTGGAAAACATGGCTATCATCATGTTGAGTCCTACTAATGATGTCAATATCGTCGGCGCATGCTAGTTGCACTGATTTTTAAAAATTGTGCCTCTGGTGTTGGCTGGAGAGTTTTGCAGAATCCTCCCAACAAGAAGATTGAAGAAGTCACACGACAGTGCATCGCCATGCATTGAAACCTTTTTGGAATCGAATGTGTCGGTGAGGTCGTTTCGGACCCCAGCTAGAATTCTTCATCGTCATTCTACAGAAATGGACGAGTTTGTGCTGTATATCAAAGCTAGACACGGCTCTGTATACTTCATTTCTATAAATGCTGTCGTATGCGGCCTTGAACGATAAATAGGTGCTTGGAATTGATTTGGACTTCTTACCTTTTTTTCAGGATCTGCCGAATTATGAAAACATTTGAGCCGTTGTGGACTTTCTAGGCCTAAAACCACAACAACAAGGGCCGATCAGGTTGCTGCCAAATTGTTTCAGGTGTTCACATATTAAGGCAGATAGAAACTTGTATTCGGTATTAAGGAGGCTTATGCTCCAGTACTTGGCTCAGTTTATAAAGTCTTCTTTTTTGTGGATCAGGCAGACTATGCTGAGGTTCCATTCTTCAGACATGCCCAGTACTATCGAGGTATCCGTTTGGAACAATCTCCGAAACTTAAGTCAGATCCATTCGGAATCAATTTGCTTTGGAGTTATCCGTTGCGGTGCAAACTAAAAATGCATACAGTCGCGTTCGTTTGATTCCGCAGCAATTCTTCGGCGGGCAACTTCTCCGACAACAATCTCCGAAACTTAAGTCAGATCCATTCGGAATCAATTTGCTTTGGAGTTATCCGTTGCGGTGCAAACTAAAAATGCATACAGTCGCGTTCGTTTGATTCCGCAGCAATTCTTCGGCGGGCAACTTCGGAAGAAATTCAACGCATAGTTGTCAAAAATTGTCGACTCAACTGTTATCTTCGATGTCTGATCAAATGAGTTACATTTTGTCGGAAAATATGTCCGAAATGCTTATCGGAACGGATACATCGGTAGTAAATTCTCCGATTTCGAACAATTCCGGGAAAATGTTCGTTCGAACGGATACCTCGATAGAGGTGATTATCATCCGACCAAATCTTGGCGGCTTTATTAAGCTCAGCGGGAAAGGTGTCATTTCTGGTAGCGTTTTAAGCTTAAGTTTGTATCCTCACTTCAATTAGGTCGAGTGTGTGGTACTGAAGTTCGGATAAGAAAATTTATCGTTCGGATCCTCCAGTTTTGAGGCTAAGGGAAGATTGACCGAACTGCTTGTTTAAGCGATTCGCGGATGCCTTTCCGCTTGGACTGAATAAATTGAAGCAGCATTCTAAAAATTATGGAAGATAGATGACTGCCTTGTCCCGGGAGCCAGTTAAGTAAAAAAAGATGTTCAGCTGGTGCTTCGCTTAATTTATAGTTGGAATGAGTCTTCATGGACTTGCAGGTCGCCCATAATTACCATAAAAATCGACAAGCAATCTTATACCAAATCTGAATGGCTGATTTGTCGTGACAGTTGAAACCTTTCTTCGTTACTTAAGTGGCAGTTATTTTCGTGTTGAATCCGGACCTCAACCAAAATGTCCTTTGCATCAACAGAATTTAAAATCCTGAGGCATCGTTTCAAACGTATAGCACTATATTATTTTTTACTGTTGGCGGGCCTAAGGATATTTTAAACAGTTGTTTCTTAAAGCGCCACAATATATTTTCAACTCCCAACTAAACCCTTCTTCGACATTTAAAAAAAAAAACTATACATCCTCTCCTATCTATGACATTTCCTCTTTCCGCAACACATCGCAATCCCTTAAATGCTATTAAACCCATTTCCCAAATCCCATGGAATCCTCTTTGATTAATTGAGGGATAATATCTTATGGGTCACCGATCACCCCACATCACCCCGAAACAGGCAAACCAATGAACCGACAAACAATAGCCCATTAATTTGAATGAGAAACGATCCTCGACAAGGATCAGACATAGAAAAAAAAAAACAATAAAAGGAAATTTCCTTTTCGAAACCCTTTCACTTTCTTTATTCCTTTTCTTCCTCCTTGCAAGTGAGAATCTTCGGTTTCTTCTCATGAAGATAGTTTTTCACAGATCGTCCATCGCCAGTGCAACGACCTTATACCCCTACAAAAGGACTCTCCTCTCGATCGAAAAAAAAAAAAAAAACGAAAACCAACAAATTTGCAATACAGAAGGGTTAAGACAGCACCCATTTGCATCAGTGATCCTGCATAAAAGTTGCAATCGGAAAAATAATGAAAAATGGTCCTTCGCTTGATTGCATGTGCAAATTTTCCGCCCGATATTAAAATTGCTGTCTATACCTTTTGAATGTACGTTACGATACGATACGTGGAGTAGTTGTTGTACACGGTGTTGTATGTGCGGTGAGGTGCGGGTATTGTTTCCGATTTCGCATTGATCCTTATTGGAAATCTCAACTCATCCGTAAAGTTATGAATAATAAAACAAATCCGCTATTTCATGCTTTGCCTTTTGTTTTTTTCCCCGGGCGCATAGACATATGTACCAACGGATAGTGTCAGCGCATCCTATCCATGCAAAGGGTAGGAAAGGATTTGGTTTTTTTTCCCCTGATTTAATATACGCATATGTATCTTCAATTAGCTAAATGGATAGGAGCATGGAAAAGGAGATTCGTATGCGAGTGTTCTATTTTTGTGAAAATTTTCTTCTTTTGGCGTCAGGATGTCGTTCGTTCGTTCTCCTTTCCGATAGAAGCGGATTGAAGTGGAGCATAATCGAATATTCTCGAGGAGGAAAAAATCAGAAATGGAAAACCCTTTTAGTTTTTCTCTCACCGCGCAATCTAATTTAGTTTTCTTTCCTGTGGGGCGTTTTTCAAGAAGGATGATGACAACGACAAAGTGGCAGTGCGTGGGGAAGTTGTTTTTTTTTTTTTTAGCTCGGAAACGACATAATCCAATTGGTGCTTCAAATGTGTTGTGACAAAAAGGACTTCTTATGTCTTTCTGTCAATTTGTGGTGTGGTTTTAGGATGCTGAGTTTTAATACTTTTGATAAATTAAATTTGTGGTGTCTAGTATCGGTGTGATTTTTTTTTTGTTTTCGAAGAACGAGACGTTTTAGAAATAATGTGAAACTAACCTTTAAATTGTACAGGACTAGGGAAAAACTTTGAAAAATATATGTTTTCGACTGCGAAAATGATTATCTATCGGACATTAGTGAAGTGGAAATAAGAATATTGAAGCTAAAACCTTTTATGATTCGCTGAGCTGTATAAAGTCGAGGATGATCATTTAGTAGTCATACCATGCAACATAAGCAGCATTTGGTTTGGTCGGATAAAAGTCTAAAGAATGGAAGATAAGCACCGCTTTTCCCGGTCCACAGAAAAGGAGACCCATAAACTGAGTCAGTTATTTCTCACTAACTTAAAGAGCGCTACAGTTCGAAATGAACCTGGGCCTCAACCAACATGCCTCTCCAATTAGCCCGGTCCTTAGCTAACTGCCTCCAGTTGCGCACTCCAAGTTGCTTGAGATCGGATTCTACTTGTGCGCGCCACTGAAAGCGAGGTCTTCCTGTACTGCGTCCGACATCTGGCTGCGAATCGAAGACTGTGCGAGTATTTTCCATTCGTTCTACAAGTCCAAGTAATTTTAAACTCCAATGCGGAGTTCTTTTTTGACAAGGAGCAGGTCACTATACAGCTCGTATAGTTCTTGGCTGAATCTTCGTCTCCATAGCCCGTCAACGCAAATGGGACCGAAGATTTTTCGAAGAATTTTCCTTTTAAGACGGTCCATGCTTCAGCGCGGTAGAGCAGGACTGGATAATCAGGGTCTTATGCAGGATTTTCTTAGTAGTTCGAGTAAGGGCTTTACTACTGAATTGCCTTCTTAGCCCAAAGAAACAGCGGTTGGCAGGAGTAATTCTTCGCTTGATTTCTGACGAGATGTTGTTGTCAGTGTTAATAGCGGAGCCGAGATAGACAAAGTCCCGTACTACCTCAAAGTTATATCTGTCAATGGTGACGTTCTGTCCAAATCGTTGATGTTGTGTGTCCTTTCGTGTTGACAGCATATACTTCGTCTTGCCCTCATTTACTGCTTAATCCATTTTTGCCGCTTCTTTCTCTATACTAAAAAACGTGGCTATGACATCACGTTGAGGCCTACCAATGATGTCAATAACGTCGGCCTATGCTAGTAGTTGTACCGATTTTTGGAAAATTGTGCCTCTGGTGTTGGCTTCTGAGTTTTCAACAATCCTCTCAAGAATGAAATTGAAGAAGTCACATGACAGCGCATAGCCTTGACTAAATCCATTTTCGGTATCGAATGTGTCGGTGAGTTCGTTTGCGACCCTGCAGGAGCAGCGAGAATTTTCCATCGCCATCCTACACAAACGGACGAGTTTGGGCGGTATACCGAAACTAGAAATGGCTCTGTATAGTTCGTCTTTATAGAGGCTGTCGTACGCGGCTTTGAAATCGGTGAATATGTGGTGGGTATAGATTTAGACTTCTTGGGTTTTTTCCAGGATCTGCCGAAGTGTGAAAATTTGATCGATGGTGGACTTTCCTGGTAGAAAACCACACTGATATGGGCCGATCAAGTTGTTGGTAAATGGTTTCAGGCGTTCACATATTAGATAGGATCTTGTAGGCGATGTAGAGGAGACTTATGCCTCTGGAGTTGGTGCAGTTTAGAGAGTCTCCTATTTTTGTGGATCGGGCAAACGATGCTGAGGTTTCATTATTCAGGAATACTTTCTTACGACCAGATTTGGCTTATGAGTTGGTGGATGTTTCTTACCAAGTCATATCCGCGGCTTTATAAAGCTCAGCGGGAAGGCCGTCATTCCCGGCAGCCTTATTAAGCTTGAGTTTAGAAATTGCTATCCTCACTTCACTCAGGTCGGGTGATTGGCAGTTTTCGCTGTAGTTAAAAATGTTGAATGGTTCGTTCTGCCTGACAGCGGAATGTTGTTCGTCATCGCCGTTTAACAGTCTGCAGAAGTGTAACTTCCATATCCTCAGCATCGACTGTGCCTTTACTAGGATATTTCCTTGTTCATCTCGACAGGATTCTGTTCGAGCCTTGTATACTTGGCTTTGACGTTTTATACTGACGTTTTAAAGCATTTGGTTTGGTCGGATAAAAGTCTAAAGAATGGAACCTTAGCTAACCCTCTTTTCGGTCCACAGAAAAGGAGAGCCCTAAGCTGAGTCAGTTTTAGGGACAATTTATTCTCAACAACTGGCTGACAAAAACTATAAATGCCATCAGCCGTTTACAGACAATTTTATCGGATCGTATCAGTGCGCTTTCAGCCCAGGGAAAAAGAGACCCTTACACTCCGCCTAATCATAAAAAAAAAACAAGAAAAAAATCACCGCACTGTTTAGTACCGCACCCGATAAATTCTAGAGATGCCACGAATATGGCATGTAGTTTGATTGGCTTGGAATCAAACTCTTCTAACTCGGACCTAGACATTGACCAACTTATAGTATGTGTTAAAATAGGTCAATCAGAATTATTCGTTTCTGCTGGTTATATTCCACCTAGGAGTAATTTAAATTTGTATAGCGCTCATTTAAATAATTTAAAGTCTATATTAGGCAATCTGAAAAGTTCGCAACATATTCTATTGACGGGTGACTTCAATCTTTGTAACATTGAATGGACGTTGGACTTGGAAGACAGGTGTTTGGTTCCTTTTAATGTTTCAACGGAAATAGAATCCTTTGTTATAGATATTTTGTGTCAATATAATTTAATTCAAGTAAATTCTCTACGAAATAATATTAACCGGATACTTGATCTGATTGTTGTGGACATTGAGTATAACATTTGTCTTGATAAGTCAAACTTCCCGGTTATTAAAAACTCAATTCATCATATTGCAATTGATGGCAACATCTACTTTTATCATTATATAAAGAAATTAATATCCAATCCCAAGACTATAAATGATTTTCGAAATGGTTGATTATTTGTTGTCTTTTTCGTGGCAAAATATTCTGAGTTCTTTGAGTTTGGAAAACACTTACTCCGTTTTCTCTAGCATTTTAAAAGGTGCAATTGAATTATTTGTACCTGTAAAACGTTTAAAAAATAACAATAGTCCGGCCTGGTTTAACAAAAGGTTGAATAATCTCAAAAACAAGCAAAATAAAGCATTCAAACTTTATAAAATCGACAAAGAGAATCTAGATCTGCGCATAAATACTTAAATCGCCAACGTGAGTTCGATGTTTTAAATAAATTTATGTATCGAAATTATTTGCTATCAATTGAGAGCGATTTAAAATCACACAGTAAATATTTTTGGAATTTCATAAACTCAAAGCGTAAGTCAAATGGAATACCAAGTTGCATGAAGTACCTTGACTCAACGACTAGTGAGGTGCCACAAATCTGCAACTTATTCGCGAACTATTTCCAATCGGTGTATTCTGGACGCTCCCTCCCTGCCTCAGTTAGTAGAGTTGTCGACATCGGTTCGATTATTCTCAGTCCATTGGATATAGAAGAGGCTTTATCAGCATTGGATGCTAGTAAAGGAGTAGAACCCGACGGAATTCCTGCTGTTCTTTTCAAGAAGTGTGCAATTGCGATAGTTGAGCCACTTTCAATAATTTTAAACCTTTCTCTTGTAGAAGGCAAATTTTTGGATGGTTGGAAAATTTCGTTTTTGTCTCCCATTTTTAAATCCGGGTCAAAGCACGAAATAACAAACTACAGGCCAATATGTAAGATTTCAGCTCTACCAAAAATATTTGAGAAAATAGTTTGTAATAAATTATCACAATTGGTTCAGAACTACATATCAGTGTCTCAACATGGTTTTATGTCAGGCAAATCAACGGCAACAAACCTAGCGTTAATGACTAACGCCATCATATCAAACATGGAAAAAAAGTGGCAAACTGATATTATTTTTACTGATTTTGCGAAAGCATTTGACAGAATAAATCATAAAGTTCTACTTTGTAAATTATTCTCTTTTGGTATCCATTCTTCTTTACTAAAGTGGTTGGAATCATATTTGACGGGTAGAGTCCAAATAGTAAAAATTGACTATTCGCTCTCAAATAACATTTCAGTTCCGTCAGGGGTCCCACAAGGAAGTCATCTAGGACCATTATTATTTTTGTTATTTGACATACCCGGTATGTTTATTGATTCGACTTGCCTTCTATTTGCCGATGATCTCAAACTCTATCGTAAGATACGATGTGAATCGGATTGTTGTCTTCTCTTAAAAGATCTGACGAGACTTGATCATTGGTGCAAACGGAATCTGCTTCATCTTAACATTTCAAAATGTCAAGTTTTGTCATGTTTCAGGAATCAAAATGCAATTTTGTTTGATTATAATATCAATAACATTAATGTTGAGCGAGTAAGAAGGAAGAAAGATTTAGGGGTTATATTAGACACAACGCTGTCATTCTTACCACACTACAACTATATTATTAATAAAGCTAACCAAATGCTTGGTTTTATTAAAAGAAACACTAGAGAATTCTTGGATCCTTATACTCTAAAGTCATTATATATTTCTCTAGTAAGATCAGTTCTGAAGTATTGTAGCATAGTTTGGAATCCTTACTACAATAATTCAATTGAAAGAATTGAGAAAGTACAAAGAAAATTTACTAGATATGCGTTCTTCAAGTTAAATTGGAGAATTCCAAGGCCATCCTATAATAGTAGGTGTTTATTATTTGGAATGCAATCTCTAAAAAATCGCAGGGTATACTTTTCCGTAATGTTTATAAGAGATATTATAACATATCATATAAAGTGTCCCCCGTTGCTAGCATAAGTGAGTGAAGGCAATGCACCATCAAGGACTACACGTTGTCGATTTTTAATTTATGAACAGTTTCATCGTAGCAATTATGGACGAAACGAGACTATATCCCGTTGCATCAGAGAAGAAAATTTAATTTGTAATTCAGTTGATTTTTATTCGAATCTTTCTAGAGATATCTTTAAATCTATGGTATTAAATAATATTTCAACATTAAGTTCTAATAGTGCTTAATTATATTTAATTTAATGAAAATCAATGTAACATATATTTATTTTGTAATGTAATATATGAATGCATATAGGTACCCACCAGCAGTTATATTATGTATTTATTCTTAGTCTAATAGATTGTATTCTAATTGATGAAATAAATAAATAAATAAATAAATAAATATTTGGCATCTGTTCGGTATTCGGCCTATTCGGCCACTTATTTCAATATACGGTATTCGGCCAAATACAAAAAAAAATACAAAAAATACAAATTTTTTGTGGCATAATATACTCTCACAAAAACCTAAGAGCTTGCGAATTGTCAAAAGTACTCAAGGCGAATGTCAATTTCGATAGAAATACACAAATGGGTGCAATGCAAACTGATTCATGTAGATATACGAAACCGTTCTTATGCCAGAATTAAACTCATCTCCTGTGCGGAGGCCAAAGGAGATAAGGTCAACTGGCAGAAGATCGGTTTTGTTGGCTAGGGAAGTGGGGTAGAACAAGCTTGAATATCAGCAAAACTATTTTTCACCAATTCAAGTCTGAACAAAGTTGCATGTCATTCAACTCTTATAAGCGTTTTGTAATTCGAACATTCAACGTCAGTTGCATATAACTCTCACATAATCCCAAGAACTTGCGAATTTTCAAGTACCCAGCTTGCAATTGTCAATATGTCAGTTCAACTCATTTCGAATAAGATGAATAGGGTACACTATGGAGGTGGTAAACAGAGAGAAAGTTAGAGAGAGAAATTAAGCAGAATACAGTTTCACTTATACCGTTTGTGAAATCACACTCGATTTTTTTTTTAAAATTTTTTAAGGTATTTTGATGATATACCCTAAACATATTGTGTACGGCCATGATAACTAGTATGCTAATGTGTGAATTTCTGATTAATTTTCGTGTACAAAGTAAGATTGTATTGACGGAAATAGGACAGAATTTAAAAAAAAAAAAACAAAAATCTCCTAGTCCCAAAAATGCAGGATCCCTTAAACCCAAAAAATTAAAATCTCAAATATATTTAGGACCAAAAATTCTAAAACCCAACAATCCCGAAGTTGAAAAATCCTAAAAAATTCCTAAAACTGAAAATCTTAAAAATCCTTAAAATCCAAAATCCCAAAAATGTAATATTCCTCAAACTCTTAATCCAAAAACTAAAAAAATTCTGAGATTTTCCCGGGATTTTGGATTTTCGGGATTATGACCCTGATCCTGCATAGACCTCGGTTTGAGTAAAAGAATTGTGTTTTCATAGTTCTATGGGGAGTTTGTAGTTGGGAGCAAAGATTTAAGCTTCTGTTCCATATGCACATTCCTTTTTGTTCCAATAGGTTCGCACGATTAATTAGTAACTGAACAAACTTTGTGTTTCTTCCATCGGTACATGCGGTTTTCTCATTATAAGAAGCTTGTGCAATGGGTTAAAAAATATAAATAAAAAAAAATGCCTTACCAATCAATGAAAAAAGTTTATTTTAGATTTACTAGTCTTTCATTGACGTTTTATCAATACTTTTGCGCTTTACTCCAATGTCTGGTCGTTCTGCAAATCGAATCACATGTTCGTAGTCAGCTTGAGTTTTTTTTAAAGTGATTTCCACAAAACAGACGATTTCAAACATGCATTAAGTTCATTGGCTGGCATTGAAAGTGGAATTATAGGCAATATTTTCCAAAAATCACCTGCAAACAGAATTTCGCACCACCAGTTCTTATGCGCCATTTTACACTCATCCCAACTGATCAGTTTACTTTGCTGCAAAACGTTGGCCATTGCACTGTTCTTGGAAATGGCAACTTGAGTGCTGAATGAGCTCTTCGACTGTTTTCAAAAATGTAGATGCAATTCCTGATGAAGCAAGTGCAAAGTCAAGCTGCCGTAGCGTGGTATCCGTCGTAGCGGACAATTTTCCGCAACGCATACTTCGTTCAAATTCCGTTCGAGATATGTATCATGGGTGAAAAAATCACATCACGTCAATTTGTAAATAAATTCCGCAAAGAATTTGTTTCGAAGGCAATTATAGGAAAAATCACATTTAGCTGTCAAAAATTGCGCGAAAAATGCACCTGAACGCATTTCAAGGCAATTTGCCATAAAATGCGTTACAAAAAATGTCGGAGAAATATTCCGAACAGCTTTTCGGAAGAATACCTCGAAGATAAAATCCACCGAATCTTACAAAATCGTAGAATTTTCAGCTCAGAAGTATACCTCGCTAGGGCTGAATATCATTCTACGAGTGCCAAAATGAATTCGATAAAAAAAATTGTTTCCAGTTCCACCGGGAGCGCCTTAAAAGAACCCCCCTCCAGTTAGCTCGCACGCAACTTTCATAAGAGTGTCGAACGCATATTTTTGTTGTCGCTTCAACAGTGGTCCACGGGTGAACACATAGTTTCAAGGGTTGGCCGCGATGTTGACGAGATTTGCACGTACTTTCGAACAGATTCCCATCAGATTATCGCAATGATATTATTTTTGCGTCGCATCGGACGATCGGGAGCTGTCATGCCTAATTCTTTGTTCGACACCATCAAGCACAAGTCCTCAATTAATATAAAAGTCTCTTTGTGAATTTCCTCGCTTAGTTATAAATTTGGATGCAATGTCGTAATACGCATCTGAAGCAACATATCATCAGTCGGTTTGGATGGGAAGCAAATTGCGAAAATTAACGAAAACAATGTTCGTATTGAATAATCGAAATCACAACAACAACTTGTGTACGGACAACACTATTTTGGTTATAATTCTAGATATTTCCGACATTACCAAGTGTCCTCATCAGATTCCATCTAATAGCGACGCTAACTGAACGTTCAGTTTTCTGTATTATTATATGAAACAATTTTGTTTCCCTAATCAATCCCTGGATTGCGCCACTGAGGTCTTGGTTTGAGGAGAGAGTCAATTTGCTCAATTGAATGAACTGAGAGGCTAGCTAGCATTTTTATACGCACATTTTGTTGACGTTTTTTTTGTCCTTTGTTCCTATTTTTTCCATCTGTCTTCAATAAGCTGGGATTTTATTCTTCAGATTTGTTGTTAATTTTACGCATGTTTTGAGCAAGGACAGCATCTTCGAGGATGCAACCCCAATGATTGTCATTCTCTAACAATCGCAATGTTGGCACACTTCTCTGTACGTGCAAATCTTGGAATGATGTTGGGCCAGGAACATTATAGTTAACGGAAATATAAACACTCGTTGTTTTTTGTGGACTATTACAGAAATTTAAAAAAAGTATTCAAACCGGTCAAGGAGTTCATCGATTTTGGAAAAATCTAAAAAAGTGTCAGTACAAATGGGCTTGTTCAATTTATTTTCCCTAAAAACTTCAATCAAACTACTGCGAACATTTAAAAAAGAAATAAGAAAAATCCGTCCAGCCGTTTGCTACGAAAATCCCTATGAGCGATCTGTCAAACATAGATCACTCACCCAAAGATTCGCAACTTCTCGTAAGTAGACTACGAGAGCCCCGTTGACTCAGCGTGCGGGGTGGGTTCGAGTTAAGTGTTCACACGTGTTCACGATCCCGTGTCCACACGAATATTTATCGAAGTTTTTGCGGAAAAATTACGAAACCTGAAAATAACCCGGGCTCAGTGGCGCGATGGTTTGTGCTGTGAACTGCCGTGCAGAAGGTCTGGGTTCGATTCCCAGCCGTAGCAACACCTAAATGATTTTTCACTGGCCCTCCTCTCGTGATGATCTGACAAATCATCCGAGTAGTATCAATTGTCATGAAAAGCTTATCTCAACTTAGCCGTTCGGATTCGACATAAAACAGGAGGTACCGCCATCGTGCTAAGAATTACACACGCAAACATGAATGGTTGTGAGAAAAAAGCTAGGCCCTGGCTACTAACGAGCCTGTTGCGCCATAAATTTTTTTTCTTAGAAAATAACCCGAATGAAAATTAAAAGAAAGCAAAAAAAGAAGAATCCAAAACCGATGCAGTTAAATGAAATAAAAGAAAATATTTTTCCCACATTATAAAACGGGGGTGGTGCGCCCAATTAGGTTTTTTTTTTTTGACGATTTTTAATATTAATAACAAGTGTATCAAAAAAAAAAATATGGCGGACTGCAAAGATGGCCACCAAACGAATTTTTCTTCCGAAATTTAACAAACAAATATTTCAGAAAAGGGTCGCGTGTCCCGTCTTTTCTCAGGAATTTTTACCGGTCGCGGAACAACCAACTAATTTTGCACTATTTTGCACTACTCGTCTTCACTTTTGAAATGTACTCAACTTATCATTTTTTCTTCTTATCATTTCTCCTCCGTTTCTGCTCCTGCTGCTTATTATTCCTCATCCTAGCTCCTGTTTCAATATTACTTTCCTCCTCTTTGTATCCTTTTTCTTTCTCAAAAAGAATTTCTCTACACAACAATTCTCAAAAAACTCACACTCAAACTTTTTCCACAAAACTTTTAATTCAGAAAAACGCACGTCTAAGCCTTCCGCTAGATATCCAAGAAGTGGATTTTCGTTGTTAAAACGATCCCGTTGTCCAGAATTGATACCGTTTATGCATTCACACACATATATTCACACTAAGTACTCTCCAGTCGAAAGCCCAGTGCGACTTCTAAAACTTTCTGCTATTTGGTTGGAAAGTGTGTTCGCGCTTACTAGTTTCGAGATACCCGCGTTCACAAGTGACTGGTCTTACTGCTAGATTTAACGCTTCGACGGAAGGCATTTTCGCAACGCGTCCTAACGCAATTATAGATAAATAAAAAAAGTTGACGAAAAGTAGGCGTGGTCGATTATTCTTTCCGAAAAAATTTAAGCTGGGCTATGACGAACATTTTCAAAAAAATAACCAAATCCGTGCGGCCGTTCTCCGATTTTCGATAAATCAAAAAAAGTGAGCGTGGTCAATTTTCTTTCCGTCAAAACCCAAGTTGGGTTGTGATGAATATTTTAAAAAAAATCTAAAAAATGTAAGTTGGGTTTTGACGAATATTTAAAAAAAAACGGAGCTAGCCAACTTTTTTTTTTTTTATAATTTGCGCGCACTCAAGGGGTTATGAATACCCTTATATGTTTTAGCACAGTGCGGGCGTTAAGGAAATATGGGATAAGAAGAAAGGAGATACCGATGCACATTGGTTTTGAATGTCTGAGTTTGAGTTTGGTAGAGCATTCCACATTCGTGTTGTTCGGTTTATGTACGAATCTCTATATTTCAGCGTGCGTCCGAAGATAGGCTTGAGGGTAAACTGATTTGCATTCATTGCGTAACGAGAATTGCGGCTGAATTGTTGAATGGGAGGAATGCAGCTGGCTATTTCATTTGAACATTGGTTGTTAAAATAGCGATAAAACAAGGTAAGGCAGGAGATGTTTCGACGGTGTTCAAGCGAAACTAAGGAGTTCGCTATTCTTATGTCTCCTATAAGTTTTTTCGCACGTGTTTGAATCCTATCTAGTAGGTGCAATGTTGATTTTGGTGCACCTGACCAGACGTGGGCGTTGAATTCAAGTTTTGGGCGTATAAACGCTTTATATATTGTGGCCAGATTAGAGGGGGTGAAATATTTCTTACATCGATTTAGGAAACCTAGACATTTCGCTGCGTTTTTAGCGACTTCGAATATGTGGTCGTTCCAACGTAAGTCGTTACTAACACACATACCTAGCATGGAAAGTTTTTCGGTTTCTTCGACGTAAGTGCCATTCATGGATAATGGCTCTAGATTTTGGTTACGCTTTAATGACAGAAGACAGCATTGTGTTTTGGAAGCATTAAATTCCACTCTATTAGATTTACCCCTTTTGATAATGCTGTCAAGGTCGGAATTCAATGAGCTTAACATATTTTGGCGTTTAGAGTCCACGTTCGAAGGTGAGGGACGAGGACCTGTAAACGAATATGAGAAGCTGAGGGTACTGTCATCAGCGAAGGAATGAATTGGATTAGAAGTTGCAGACAGGAGATCATTTATAAAAATGAGAAAGAGAGTCGGAGACAAAACTGAGCCTTGAGGGACACCAGCATTTATTTGGTGAGTTACAGACTTGAAACCATCCAAAACAACTTGAATTGAACGTTTCGAAAGATAATGTCTAATCCATAGAAGAAGTTTTTCGTCGATTCTAAATGCACGCATTTTCGACAAAAGGGCTTGATGCCAAACCCTGTCAAATGCCTTTGAAATATCAGGCGCAACAATCTTGCTTTCGCCACCATGGTGGACTGATTGGTTCCACTTTTCGGTGAGATATGTCATCAGATCACCAGTAGACCTGTTGCTGCGAAAACCATACTTTTTTTTTGTTATTGGTTTTTTTTTTGACCACTGCACTGCACAGCACTTCACTGATGTGATTGTTAATTTTTTCTTTTTTCTGCGTTGTTTTGTTTATTTTGATCTATTTATTGAGTTTTTTGGGGGTTGGATGGAGACCGACAGAATGCGTGTGTAACCGCGACGGAGAGTCAATCGGCACTCAAATGATACGGTTGCCAACGAACGACGTTTGCTTTTTATTTAAATAAAATTCTGGCTAACCTGTTGTTTCAAAAATTCGTCATAAACCAACTTAGAATTTTTTTAGGTTTTTTTTTTAGAGATTTAGGGAAGAATACTTTTTGCAACAATTCCACATTAATTTTGGCCCTAAACAGAATTCTGAGTTTTGGCCAATGACAGAAAATAATTATTATTCACATAGAACCCTACAAATCCCCGAATAAGAGTTCCTATAATAACATTTTGACATTATTTGTACCAATTTTAGTATCAATAATCAAAATGAACGTGTATTTTGGTAAAATTATGAAAATCGTCGAATTCTCTCATTCTTGGCATTTGATCTAACGTCCAACTCGCTGTGAAAGAGAAAGTTGCGTGGGGTTTTAACATTATATTGGAACGAAAACTAAAAAAAAAACGGACTTTTTTATAAATACACATATTTAACTTACAAATTTAAATTACAGTAATGAATGTTTTTGTTTATGAATACTCTGCGTGGCATGTATCTGTCATCAAGTTATTGTTGTGTTTTGCAGTTGAGATTGGTTTAAAGTGGTGGTATACCGCTATTATAGTTAAAAAACCAGAGACGATGGGAGGTCCTTTACAAGGGGGCCCAGCTGAACAGAATCGACAATTTCCCTATTAAGGTGAATCGAAGGCACGCTGCAAGGGCGATGGCTAGCGACAACAGCCTGATCTTCAGGGCTTATTACCCCAATGAAACATACATGGAGAGTACACTTGTGTCTGGCTTCATTCCACCAGAGGCATTTATTTATATCGATTCGATAGGGTTGGTACAGGACAGGAACGGTATCCCGGTTTTGTACCACCGCTACCGTGACGCGCGTGACAAACGACTAATCCGCGACGGGTATGTCGACAATGCTCCGGAGCTCCTCCGCTTCAGCACTTCGGTATCGGATCGCGATATGACCGATGCTGAAAAGCAGCGTACGGAATTTTGGTGGCTACATGAGGAAGGTGATTCTGCACTTCCTAAGGAATTTGCGGACTTTTAGTCCACTCCTTAATTTTTAAGAAAATTAAAGTTAGGAAAAAGGTCTGGGACTGGGGTGTACACCATATTGGCGTACAATATGGCTGATTGCATGCTGCCTGGTGACCGAAGGACTCGATCAGGATGGCGACCACTCGGGGCATATGCAACGAGTGCTCGTCACCCCGATTATAATTAAGTTAGGTGTAAGTAACGGGTGATCCAAGTAGAGATACTTTTTTCAACAGCCTTTTTTGACAGATCACGTGTGAGTCGTGTCATGCTGTCATGTTATTTTTGTTTAGTATTGTTTGGCATTTCATAATGGAAAGACTTACGCGTGAACAACGTTTACAAATTGTTCAACTTTATTATGAAAATTCACGTTCTGTGAGGAATGTGTTTCGTGCACTTCGCTCAAGTTATGGTCAACATAATCGGCCTACTGAGCGTACTATTCGCAACACCATCACCCATTTTGAGATCCAGCATTCATTATTGGATAATATTCGACCGAATAGACCACGTCCAGCACGCTGTGAAGAAAATATAGCGGCCGTAGTTGAGAGTGTACACGAAGACCGTAGAGAGTCGATTCGGCGCTGTTCGCAGCAACTCGGACTGACGTATGGAACGACTTGGCGCATTTTACGTCAATATCTTAAATTGAAAGCGTACAAAATACAGCTTGTGCAACAACTGAAGCCGCTCGACCTTCCCAAGCGACATCGCTTCGCTCTATGGGCTCTTGAAAAGTTCCAAGAAGATCCGACGTTTTCGAGGCAAATTTTGTTTAGCGATGAGGCCCATTTCTGGCTCAATGGGTATGTAAACAAACAAAATTGCCGCATTCGGGACGAAGAGCAACCTGAAGAGATTGAAGAACTGCCACTTCATCAGAAAAAATAACGGTTTGTTGTGGTTTGTGGGCCGGTGGAATCATCGGTCCATATTTCTTTAAAAATTATGCCGGTGCGAACGTAACCGTCAATGGCGACCGTTATCGTGCCATGATAACCGACTATTTGATGCCTGAAATTAAAGCTCGTGATCTCGGCGACATTTGGTTTCAGCAAGACGGCGCCACTTCCCACACATCGCATCAATCAATGGACTTATTGAGAGAACATTTCGGTGAGCACATAATTTCACGTTTTGGGCCGGTCGATTGGCCACCAAGATCGTGTGATATCACACCGTTAGACTTTTTCCTGTGGGGATATGTAAAGTCAAAAGCTTATGCCGACAAACCCGCTTCGATTCAGGCCTTGGAGGAAAACATCCCGCGTGTCATTCGCCAGTTACCAGTCGAAATGCTCGAACGAGTGATCGAAAATTGGACTCAACGGATGGACCATCTGCGACGTAGCAACGGCCAACATTTGACAGACATAATCTTCAAAAAATAAATGCCAAAGAATGTCCTTTCAAATGATAATAAACATTCTCCATTAAATTTGAATTTTCTGTGTTTTTTTCTTTAAAAAAGTAGGGAACCTCGAAATGGATCACCCTTTAGTTAAGTAGTCTTAAGTTAGTTTTAATCTAGAGTAAGATTTTTATATAAAAACAGAATGATACTTCTCAAAGTTTTTTTAATTTTTCTTTGAAAAATAAAATAAAATATCTACTACCTGCCTAAAGGCACAGTATAAGATATAAGCTTAGAGCGCCCGCTAAGGACCGATAAGTTTTTTTAGGAATACATGTTATTTATAAGTTAGATTTAATCATTTATGTCTAGTTTTAAGTTAATATTTTAAGTCAATAAAAAATGAATTTAAAAAATTAAAAAAACAGAGACGATGGTTACAAGAGCCATTCAAATGTATAGGGGAACCAACTTCTACACAGGCCGCAAGGCTCAAGTCGCTCCAAAGCAATTTATGCAAGTAAAAATCGATATTGGATACTTCAAAACCTTCGGAATAGTCACCCATTAATGATTGAAATTTCTCGAAGACTCCGAAAGTGTGTAAGGATATCTATGAATGCTTAAATGCTGAGGTGCTGATTAGTTGAAAGTGTCCTGAGAGAAAGTTCTTCTGGTCTTGAACAGAGGTTCACGTAACAGCACAAGAAACATAAAAAAAAACATGTTGTCACCTTCACCAGAATTGTAACGAGGGTGACTGGGGAGACAATTAGGTGAGAGGTCTCTTCAGGGACATGTGGTTCAATTGGCATCGTTTTTGAGAAAACCTTACTGCTGATGAATTACTCGCGAGAAGTGTAATTAGACGTGATATAAGAACACTTTAGGACCTGTTTGGAAGAAAGGTAAGGATGCATCCTGTCAAAACGTTTCATTTTGTAACATTCTGTTCCGTGTCCTTCTTGTATTGAAATAAAAAACCATTTTCTTGCTTAGGGTGCAAGTAGTGTTGCTAGATATATTTTTTGATGACAGTAGTACATGGGGTTTCCAATCCCGGACAAATGACGTTCAGAAAAAGAGTAAGTAAGACTAAGACAAACAAAAAAATAATCACAATATTTTGTTTAAAAAAATGTTTATCATGGTTCTTAGGCCTCCACTTTCTTAAAATTAAATAAATAGTTTTATATTTCAAGGTACGAAAAAAAAAACAGTCTTAGCCTAATGACCGTTTATCATTCCTGAACTAGTAGTTCTTTTCGTTAACTTGATTTTACTGAACTCCGATGGAATTTTTTTTTGGGTCGACCATAATTTAACAATTTACAGACATAAAAAAATTCTTAAACAGACAGAAAAAATATATTAATTAAAACAATAATTTATTATAAAATAAAAAAAATATAAAAACCTAAAAACATGTAAATTTTAATTTAATATTTAGATTAAAAATTTTGTTTTCAAATGAAAAAAAAAAAATGTAATTAAATTATTCGATTATTCGATGGTGTTTTCAATTGGTGAACAAAAATTTTTTTTTTATCTAGATCTGTTAAAAAACGGATTTTGATAGCTGTCGTGTTTCATTGGGCACAAAATTGTTTTTTTTAATTATTTCAGATTAATTTTGAAAATCTATATTTTTCGGCAGACCAACCCGTACGTGTTACTCATGAAAACAGTAATTGTTGTATACAAATTAAATTTCATTCAATTTGGCCAAATACAAGGTGGCGCAAAAATAACCTTCCGATGTTTTTTGGCTGTAATTTAAAAAAAAATGAAAAACTTTGATTCTTCTTGTGGATTATTTATATTTGGTCTTTTTTTTTTACATCAAGTCGAGAATATGATGTCATGTAAACGGCCGCCGCCACGGTTGATTGTCATTTGAGCCCTTTTTATGGCATTTTCACTTTGGCCAAAACTTCCGGCGATAGGTCCTCACATTCTTGACGGATATTGTCTTTAAAAGCTGCAAGGGTCTGAGGCTTGTTGACATAAACCCGCGACTTCAAAAAGCCCCACAAAAAGAAGTCTGGAGCGGTCAAATCAGGCGATCTTGCTGGCCAGTGCAAATCGCCAAAACGGGAAATTAGGTGCCCGGAAAATGCATCCTTCAGCATATCGGTTGTGGCACGTGCAGTGTGTGCCGTTGCACCGTCCTGTTGGAACTACATGTTTTCCAATCCCAATTCATCAAGTTGCGGCAAAAAGAACTCGTTGATCATTGCTCTGTAGCGCTCACCATTCACAGTAACCGTTTGGCGCGCGTCGTCTTCGAAGAAAAAAGGTCCGATGACTCCTCCAGCGAAAACAGCACACCATACAGTGACTTTGAGCGGGTGTAATGTGCGTTACACGCGGATTTTCAGTGCCCCAGAAGCGTAAATTTTGCTTATTTACGTACCCGCTAAGATGGAAATGGGCCTCATCACTCATGATTATTTTTGATGAAAAATCATCTTCCTCTTGGTGGTGATTAAGGATGGCTTGAGCGTATGTTAGACGCGATTGGCGGTCAGCAGCTAACAGCTGATGCACCGTCCGGACTTTGTACGGAAACATCTTCAAATCTTGTACCAAAATTCGCTGTACAGACCGTCGACTGATACCCATTTGCGTGGCACGTCGTCTGGTCGATGTCGACGGCGCTTCCATGACATATTCGGCTACAGCAGCAATATTCTCTGCAGAACGCCTACTCCGGGGTCTGCCACGCCTGGCGTCATCTCGTGTTGTGCCAGTCTCTTCGAGGCGAGCGGCTAAACGTCGCAGTGTTTCACCAGTAGGCGTTGGACGGCTAGGAAATCTGCGACGAAATTCACGTTGTGCCAAAGTCACCTTCCGACTATTGCTCAAATAAATAGTCACCAATATTCCGCGTTCTGGAGCAGTGTAGCGTAACATTGTTTATTACCGTGTATTTCGCATGTGTTTACTACACAAATGTCAAAACAGAACTGACATTAGGGGTCAATCGCAAAATTTATAGCATTTTCTGATAGGAGGATTACTTTTGCGCCACCTTGTAGTTTGCGAAGAATTGACAATTTATGAAGTTTTTTTCCAAATCGTTAGAGACATTTTCGAGAAAATTAAGGTTATGTATGATTTTTATATGGCAGGTACCAGTAAAAACGTGGATAAAAGCAAACAACAAAAATTGCCTGGAATTATAACCAAAAAAACGCTGGATACGAAGTTTGAAGAAAATCGGTCAAGTCGTCTAGGCTGGAGAGCCTTGTACGGACCGACGGACGGAATTCCAAAAACCATTTTTTTGAGTTCCGCTATCATCGTAATGTTAGAATCAATCAAAATCCCGAGGTCGAACATTTTCACGAAAACACTATCTTTCTCTTTATAAGAGGAAGTTAAAACAATGTGGCTAGTGTTGAAAAACCACTCAATACAAAAAAAAAAAAAAAAATTTCAAGATTTATATAAGCAGCATGTACCGAAGAGACCTTTGGGTGTTGTAGAACGAGGGTAGACTCTGATTTGCTTTAGCTTGCCAATGGCCAGTGGTTGTAAGTCTGACTACACATCAAGTGCTTATTTTTAACCTCCAAGTGGTAACCATTGGGTACTGGTCTCATCCAACTGGGTTTGACTTGCTAAACGATAAGCGCGAGTGTCGATAACGCGAAGAAAAACAGCAACACAATAAGCAGCCTGGTGAGAATGGCACGGAATGAATAACCTGCCTACTGTCCCAGGCGAACAAAGACAAGCTGCTTGGACGTATTCGGACAACAGGTTGTCTAGGAAATTCAAGGGTAAGTCAGAGATGGTGGCCGATGAACCGAAAGGCCAACGGCAGAGCTCAATACCGTAGTGGATGTTGATGGCCTAGTGTCCAAGGGGTATATAATAAATTGGAACTGGCCTTACACGCTAGGGGGTTGTGCTTAAGTTTAACTACCCACCCATGGAAAAATGTATTTATTACGAAGCAACCAATAGCCTCGGAAAGGACTGATTTTATTGCTGGCGACACTGCTAAACGATAAAAGCACAACGACGTTCGTATCTGCACCTGGAATGTGAGAACATTAAACAGGAGAGGTGCAAGAAACCAAGTAGCGGAAGCCCTAAACTGCCACAAAGCAGACATTACCACCATCCAGGAAATACGATGGCATGGACCGGGCAAACAGATGATGAAGAACTGACATCTACTACGGACCGTGTTATAGTGAGCAGAAACAGCGACTATTCGGATGCGGATTTGTTATAAGTGGAAGACCAAGGCATGAAGTCTTATGTTTCTAAGACATTAGCGAACGCATTTTATTAATCCGCATCAAGGCCGAATTCGCCAATATTAGCCTTATATGCGCTCACGCCCGACGCAGGAAAAAATTTATATAGCTAAGATTGTCTTCTACGAGCTCCTTGACAAAACCTATGAGTGACTACCGAAGTACGATGTCGAAATCGTGCTGGGAGATTTTAACGCAAAGGTAGGAAGAGGAGACATATTTAGCCGTATTGTCGGAAAACATAGCCTACACGACAACACGTCTGGCAACGGACTTAGGCAACGGAAAGAAATGCCACTTTTACCAGCACACGGTTTTCTCTCCTCGATATCTATAAGGCGACTTGGCGGTCTCCAGATCAACGAACGGTTAACCAAATGGATCACATTGCGATCGACAAGAGGCACGCATCCAATATTTTGGATTCCTCTGTTAGGCAGAACGGACAGTTCCATATTGGCAACGACCGCGAAAACTGCCAACCACCTGACCTGAGTGAGGTGAGGATAGCAATATCTAAGCTCAAGCTTAATAAGGCTGCCGAAAATGACTGAAAATGACTGAGATGTAATTGACATCTACCAAATGTGGTCGGATAAACGTATTCCCGAAAAATGGAATCTCAGCATCGTTCGCTCGATGCACAAAAATGGAAACCCTCTGAACTGCGCCAACTGCAGATGCATAGGTCTCCTCAACTTCGCCTACAAGATCCTGTCTGGAGTAATATGTGTAAGCGTGAAACCGTTTACCAACAACCTGAGTGGCCATTATCAGTGCCAATATCCTGGCCTAAGCCAGGAAAGTCGACAACAGGTCAAATTTTCACATTTCGTCAGATCCTGAAAAAAAACAAAAGGAGCCCAAATCGATACTCACCACCTATTCATCGATGCATTTATAGAGACGAACTATACAGAGCCATGTCTAGTTTTGGTATACCGCCGAAACTCGTCCGTTTGTGTAGGATTACGATGGATAATTCTCGCTGCTCCCCCAGAGTCGGAACGACCTCACCGACACATTTGATACCAAAAAAGGATTAAGGCAAGGCGAGATTAAGGAGATCATATACAAGACGCTGAATATCACAGACATGCTCTACGGCGCTGGGGCAAGGACCGTACCAAAAGTGGATGAAGAAAATCTTGGTCGATTCGAGAGGAAAATTCTTCGTAAAATCGTCTGTCCCATTTGCTTTGATGGGCTATGGAGACGAAGATTCAACCAAGAACTGTACGAGGGGAACAGAGATATGCCAATAGTAAGAACAACTCCGCATTGGACGTTTCAGATGGATAGGGCGTGTAGAAAGAATGGGCACCAAGAGTCTTCGACTCCCAGCCAGACGTCGTACTAAGTAGAGGAAGACCTTAAGTGACGCGCACAAGTAGAAACCGACCTCAACCAACTAGGAGTGCGCAACTGGAGGCAGTTAGCTACAAAATGGGCTATTTGTAGAGGCATGTTGGTTGAGGCCCAGGTTCATTCTGGACAGAGTCTTAGATTCCCAGCCAGACGTCGGACTCAGTAGAGGAACCCCTCGTCGTAAGTGACGCCCACAAGTAGAAACCGACCTCAACCAACTAGGAGTGCGCAACTGGAGGCAGTTAGCTACAAAATGGGCTATTTGTAGAGGCATGTTGGTTGAGGCCCAGGTTCATTCTGGACAGAGTCTTAGATTCCCAGCCAGACGTCGGACTCAGTAGAGGAACCCCTCGTCGTAAGTGACGCGCACAAGTAGAAACCGACCTCAACCAACTAGGAGTGCGCAACTGGAGGCAGTTAGCTAAGGACTGGACTAATTGGAGAGGCCTGTTGGTTGAGGCTCAGGTTTATTCTGGACAGAGTCTTAGATTCCCAGCCAGACGTCGGACTCAGTAGAGGAACCCCTCGTCGTAAGTGACGCGCACAAGTAGAAACCGACCTCAACCAACTAGGAGTGCGCAACTGGAGGCAGTTAGCTAAGGACTGGACTAATTGGAGAGGCCTGTTGGTTGAGGCCCAGGTTCATTCTGGACAGAGTCTTAGATTCCCAGCCAGACGTCGGACTCAGTAGATGAACCCCTCGTCGTAAGTGACGCGCACAAGTAGAAACCGACCTTAACCAACTAGGAGTGCGCAACTGGAGGCAGTTAGCTAAGGACTGGACTAATTGGAGAGGCCTGTTGGTCGAGGCCCAGGTTCATTCTGGACAGAGTCTTAGATTCCCAACCAGACGTCGGACTCAGTAGAGGAACCCCTCGTCGTAAGTGACGCGCACAAGTAGAAACCGACCTCAACCAACTAGGAGTGCGCAACTGGAGGCAGTTAGCTAAGGACTGGACTAATTGGAGAGGCCTGTTGGTTGAGGCTCAGGTTTATTCTGGACAGAGTCTTAGATTCCCAGCCAGACGTCGGACTCAGTAGAGGAACTCCTCGTCTTAAGTGACGCACACAAGTAGAAACCGACCTCAACCAACTAGGAGTGCGCAACTGGAGGCAGTTAGCTACAAAATGGGCTATTTGTAGAGGCATGTTGGTTGTGGCCCAGGTTCATTCTGGACAGAGTCTTAGATTCCCAGCCTGACGTCGGACTCAGTAGAGGAACCCCTCGTCGTAAGTGACGCGCACAATTAGAAACCGACCTCAACCAACTTTGGATTGCACAACTGGAAGCAATTAACTAAAAAAACGGCTATTTGTAGAGGCATGTTGGTTGAGGCCCAGGTTCATTCTGGACAGAGTCTTAGAATCCCAGCCAGACGTCGGACTCAGTAGAGGAACCCCTCGTCTTAAATGACGCGCACTAGTAGAAACCGACCTCAACCAACTAGGAGTGCGCAACTGGAGGCAGTTAGCTACAAAATGGGCTATTTGTAGAGGCATGTTGGTTGAGGCCCAGGTTCATTCTGGACAGAGTCTTAGATTCCCAGCCAGACGTCGGACTCAGTAGAGGAACCCCTCGTCGTAAGTGACGCGCACAATTAGAAACCGACCTCAACCAACTTTGGATTGCACAACTGGAAGCAATTAACTAAAAAAACGGCTATTTGTAGAGGCATGTTGGTTGAGGCCCAGGTTCATTCTGGACAGAGTCTTAGAATCCCAGCCAGACGTCGGACTCAGTAGAGGAACCCCTCGTCTTAAATGACGCGCACTAGTAGAAACCGACCTCAACCAACTAGGAGTGCGCAACTGGAGGCAGTTAGCTACAAAATGGGCTATTTGTAGAGGCATGTTGGTTGAGGCCCAGGTTCATTCTGGACAGAGTCTTAGATTCCCAGCCAGACGTCGGACTCAGTAGAGGAACCCCTCGTCGTAAGTGACGCGCACAAGTAGAAACCGACCTCAACCAACTAGGAGTGCGCAACTGGAGGCAGTTAGCTAAGGACTGGACTAATTGGAGAGGCCTGTTGGTTGAGGCTCAGGTTTATTCTGGACAGAGTCTTAGATTCCCAGCCAGACGTCGGACTCAGTAGAGGAACCCCTCGTCGTAAGTGACGCGCACAAGTAGAAACCGACCTCAACCAACTAGGAGTGCGCAACTGGAGGCAGTTAGCTAAGGACTGGACTAATTGGAGAGGCCTGTTGGTTGAGGCCCAGGTTCATTCTGGACAGAGTCTTAGATTCCCAGCCAGACGTCGGACTCAGTAGATGAACCCCTCGTCGTAAGTGACGCGCACAAGTAGAAACCGACCTTAACCAACTAGGAGTGCGCAACTGGAGGCAGTTAGCTAAGGACTGGACTAATTGGAGAGGCCTGTTGGTCGAGGCCCAGGTTCATTCTGGACAGAGTCTTAGATTCCCAACCAGACGTCGGACTCAGTAGAGGAACCCCTCGTCGTAAGTGACGCGCACAAGTAGAAACCGACCTCAACCAACTAGGAGTGCGCAACTGGAGGCAGTTAGCTAAGGACTGGACTAATTGGAGAGGCCTGTTGGTTGAGGCTCAGGTTTATTCTGGACAGAGTCTTAGATTCCCAGCCAGACGTCGGACTCAGTAGAGGAACTCCTCGTCTTAAGTGACGCACACAAGTAGAAACCGACCTCAACCAACTAGGAGTGCGCAACTGGAGGCAGTTAGCTACAAAATGGGCTATTTGTAGAGGCATGTTGGTTGTGGCCCAGGTTCATTCTGGACAGAGTCTTAGATTCCCAGCCTGACGTCGGACTCAGTAGAGGAACCCCTCGTCGTAAGTGACGCGCACAATTAGAAACCGACCTCAACCAACTTTGGATTGCACAACTGGAAGCAATTAACTAAAAAAACTGCTATTTGTAGAGGCATGTTGGTTGAGGCCCAGGTTCATTCTGGACAGAGTCTTAGAATCCCAGCCAGACGTCGGACTCAGTAGAGGAACCCCTCGTCTTAAATGACGCGCACTAGTAGAAACCGACCTCAACCAACTAGGAGTGCGCAACTGGAGGCAGTTAGCTACAAAATGGGCTATTTGTAGAGGCATGTTGGTTGAGGCCCAGGTTCATTCTGGACAGAGTCTTAGATTCCCAGCCAGACGTCGGACTCAGTAGAGGAACCCCTCGTCGTAAGTGACGCGCACAATTAGAAACCGACCTCAACCAACTTTGGATTGCACAACTGGAAGCAATTAACTAAAAAATCGGCTATTTGTAGAGGCATGTTGGTTGAGGCCCAGGTTCATTCTGGACAGAGTCTTAGAATCCCAGCCAGACGTCGGACTCAGTAGAGGAACCCCTCGTCGTAAGTGACGCGCACAAGTAGAAACCGACCTCAACCAACTAGGAGTGCACAACTGGAGGCAGTTAGCTACAAAATGGGCTATTTGTAGAGGCATGTTGGTTGAGGCCCAGGTTTATTCTGGACAGAGTCTTAGATTCCCAGCCAGACGTCGGACTCAGTAGAGGAACTCCTCGTCTTAAGTGACGCACACAAGTAGAAACCGACCTCAACCAACTAGGAGTGCGCAACTGGAGGCAGTTAGCTACAAAATGGGCTATTTGTAGAGGCATGTTGGTTGTGGCCCAGGTTCATTCTGGACAGAGTCTTAGATTCCCAGCCTGACGTCGGACTCAGTAGAGGAACCCCTCGTCGTAATTGACGCGCACAATTAGAAACCGACCTCAACCAACTTTGGATTGCACAACTGGAAGCAATTAACTAAAAAAACGGCTATTTGTAGAGGCATGTTGGTTGAGGCCCAGGTTCATTCTGGACAGAGTCTTAGAATCCCAGCCAGACGTCGGACTCAGTAGAGGAACCCTTCGTCTTAAATGACGCGCACTAGTAGAAACCGACCTCAACCAACTAGGAGTGCGCAACTGGAGGCAGTTAGCTACAAAATGGGCTATTTGTAGAGGCATGTTGGTTGAGGCCCAGGTTCATTCTGGACAGAGTCTTAGATTCCCAGCCAGACGTCGGACTCAGTAGAGGAACCCCTCGTCGTAAGTGACGCGCACAATTAGAAACCGACCTCAACCAACTTTGGATTGCACAACTGGAAGCAATTAACTAAAAAATCGGCTATTTGTAGAGGCATGTTGGTTGAGGCCCAGGTTCATTCTGGACAGAGTCTTAGAATCCCAGCCAGACGTCGGACTCAGTTGAGGAACCCCTCGTCGTAAGTGACGCGCACAAGTAGAAACCGACCTCAACCAACTAGGAGTGCACAACTGGAGGCAGTTAGCTACAAAATGGGCTATTTGTAGAGGCATGTTGGTTGAGGCCCAGGTTTATTCTGGACAGAGTCTTAGATTCCCAGCCAGACGTCGGACTCAGTAGAGGAACTCCTCGTCTTAAGTGACGCACACAAGTAGAAACCGACCTCAACCAACTAGGAGTGCGCAACTGGAGGCAGTTAGCTACAAAATGGGCTATTTGTAGAGGCATGTTGGTTGTGGCCCAGGTTCATTCTGGACAGAGTCTTAGATTCCCAGCCTGACGTCGGACTCAGTAGAGGAACCCCTCGTCGTAAGTGACGCGCACAATTAGAAACCGACCTCAACCAACTTTGGATTGCACAACTGGAAGCAATTAACTAAAAAATCGGCTATTTGGAGAGGCCTGTTGGTTGAGGCCCAGGTTCATTCTGGACAGAGTCTTAGATTCCCAGCCAGACGTCGGACTCAGTAGAGGAACCCCTCGTCGTAAGTGACGCGCACAAGTAGAAACCGACCTCAACCAACTAGGAGTGCACAACTGGAGGCAGTTAGCTACAAAATGGGCTATTTGTAGAGGCATGTTGGTTGAGGCCCAGATTCATTCTGGACAGAGTCTTAGATTCCCAGCCAGACGTCGGACTCAGTAGAGGAACCCCTCGTCGTAAGTGATGCGCACAAGTAGAAACCGACCTCAACCAACTTTGGATTGCACAACTGGAGGCAGTTAGCTAAGGACTGGACTAATTGGAGAGGCCTGTTGGTTGAGGCTCAGGTTTATTCCGGACTGTAGCGCCACGAAAGTATGTAAATAAGCTGACAAAATGGCCGCCAGTTAAAATAGTGTTGACAAGTCATATACCTCCTAAAAAAAACAATCTTTATAAAAAAATGTGTTTACAACTTATAAAATTTTTGGGACGATTACATTTTTTGTCATTTTTTTGTGTAAGAATCTCAATTTCGATGTAATCGAAGTCACCGAAGTCATGGACGAATTTTTCTATTTTATGTCTCATGGTTCACACCGCTTTTAGTAATATAACCAGCATAAGTATAAATATCAAATTTTATCTTCATTCTGCTTCATATCGATATATAAAATTGAAACCAATAAATATTTTATGTTCACAATAATTTTTTGTCAAAACACTTTTATGACAAAAAAAAAAAAAAAAAACTGATGAGTATCAGCCCTCCAAGAGCACGGTATTAAGTTCCTACAAATGCAATTGACACGTAGGAACTCTATACCTCGCTGATGGCGAAAGGCGATATTTATTTTTGTCTACCCCGCTCCCTCACTTTTCACTTTTAAACACATTTTTCACATTAATTTCTTTATATTCCACTAAATTAAGTATAAAATTATGAGCAAACACAATTTGCAAAAAAAAAGTAACAAATTCTACAAACTTACCCACTTTACCTCTAATTACGCGACGGCCGTCACAAAACTGTTTTCCAATAAAAAGGATAATCCCCGCGTTAACAAATTGTTGCACATAAACCACATCCATTCACATTTTGGCCATAAATTCCGTAATTCAAAATAAAAGTGTCTCCTTCGCCATGAGTGGGAATCCTTTATTCGCCATCGTCAACGTTGTCGTCAGCTAAAGTCGGAAAACGTTTCTTTGTCTACTCATGTCGTCTGTCAACATGTTAAACCTCACTCTCCTTACTGGCTGTCCTGGCACTTTCCGATTAATGTCTAAAAAAAAAAAAGAAAAGAAGAAACAATTTTCGCTGGCATGAAGGAATTGCGATGCTCCTTCAAATTAAATGGTCTCTCAATTTTAATATCCTTATTTTATTAGCGATCATAAAAATAGGTACACACCAGCAGCAAAAATACTCTCGTACGTGTTCTTTTTGTTGTTGTGATGGTGTATCGTTTTAACGACGCATGGTCGTATAGCCGTAAGACTTTTAGCCAACATAAAACCACGAAGCTTCAGTCTATTTGCATATTTGTACATCAAGGACTAAGTAGGAGAAGAAGTGCCAACAGAAATCCCCACATAATGGCAAGCACAAGCAAATCGCTAATAAAAAAGGGACATGTGTACCTACTTGCCGCCAGTCGTATGTACGCGTGTAAGGATTCGATGAATTGTAATGTGTGTGATGCTATTGCTGGATGGATACACAACACGCCTTTTGAATTGCAGTAAACGGATAATGCGGGATTTTGCTTACATAGATACTACTCGTGAATACGGATACAATGTAAGAGTGCGAGTATCTATGGCGCTAATCGCGGCTTAAGTCTAAGAGATATGGACGTACAACTTCCTTATTGAACAAATCGGCGATGAGGTAATCACTGAACGTTGATTGCGTGCAATCAATTCAAGATTAACATGCAACACTGTTGGGCATGGTACGAGTTTATTTGATCGCTAAAATTCTCGACTAGGTAGTTGTTGGACAACGAATTTCTGGAAGACATTGTAACGCTATTGGTTGGGGAAATACTTAAGACTTTGAAGTAGCTATACGAGGTGATGCTGAAAGAGATACTTTATAGGTAATAAATGCACCTACTAAGTGTCACAATCAGCTGATGAGATGACATTAAGCTGCTCATTTATTCAACTTTTCTAGGATTTTCTGATTAAATAAATAAGTTTGTGGATTTGTTATTGAATTATAGCAACTAAGATGCACCGCGTATATTTCCAGTGAATGGTTAACATACAGTGAACCAAAAAAAAACTGGGACACCCATTACCTTTAAGTTTAACTTGAAATATCTCAGCCATTTCTTAATAGATTGAAATAAAATAAATTACACAATAAAGCATATTTTATTACAATTTCAGTAACATAAAAACATTTTATTTTCCATCTTTAATTTTAACAAAAATAAAATAAAACAAAAAATTTCATAAATTCGTCAGCCAAAAAAAAAACTGGGACAGTAACTAAAAATGGAAATAATTATAAATTTTAATACTTTGTGTGATGCCGCTTTGCTTTTAAAACTTCTTGCAATCTTCTATTCATCGATCCGACCAGGTTTTTTGTGACAGTCACTGGAATTTTTTGCCATTCGTCATATAACGCTTATCTTCAACTCTTCTCTGGAACTAATTGTCCTTTTTCGTACCTCTTTTTCTAAAACTGCCCAAAGGTGCTCTATGGGATTTAGATCCGGACTTTGCGGAGGATGCGGCAACCCCTTTTTTATATTCCAAACACACCAATCTCTTGTTACACCAGCTGTGTGTTTTGGATCGTTATCGTGCAACAGTATTACACCTGGTGGTAGTCCCAATTTTTCTTTCGTTTCGGGGATATAACGTTTCAGGATGTCAATGTATCCAAATTTGTTTAAATTGCCTTCAATTATATGAAGGGAACCAACTCCCTTTGCTGTTATTGCACCCCAAACCATTATGTTTCCACCACCATGCTTAACCGTGGGAGTAACATTTTTTTGGATCCAATGCGGTTCCGTCCCTCCTCCACACAAAACGTCGACCATCGCTTCCAAAAATGTTAAATTTGGACTCATCACAAAAAATCACTTGTTTCCAACAGTCATCCGTTTTTTGCATATTCCAGTCGCTTCTTTATATTTCTTTCCGATAATGCCGGTTTTTTGCGAGGTGTGCGGGCTTTGAAACCTTCCTTATGTAGGAAATTGCGCACCGTTTGCGGATGAACTTCTGTAATTTTGTCTTTTTTCAAGGTTTTGGCAATTTCGACAGCTGATTCCTTCGGGTTTCCATTTATAACTCTTAATATCCTCCGTTTGGTTTGTTCCGTGGACATTTTAGAAGGCCTTCCACTTCCCGAAGCACGATGAAGAAAACCGTTTTCTTTAAAAGATTTCACAATAATAAAAACTGTTGATTTAGGTTTATTAACTATTAAAGAAATTTCACGAATACTGTGATTTTTTTCGTAATAATCAATTATTGAAGCTTTCATATCGCGAGACGTCTGTTTATTTTCCATTTTTTCCACAACAACGCTTGATGACATCAATATGCAATTGCAAACTACTTGACTAGCGGAAGTAATATTTAATCTAAGATAAGGAAAACAAAGCAACGGTACTTCAACAGTGGCCTTGTAAAACAACTGTCCCAGTTTTTTTTTTGGCTGACGAATTTATGAATTTTTTTGTTTTATTTTATTTTTGTTAAAATTGTGTTTATGTTACTGAAATTGTAATAAAATATGCTTTATTGTGTAATTTATTTTGTTTCAATATATTAAGAAATGGCTGAGATATTTCAAGTTAAACTTAAGGGTAATGGGTGTCCCAGTTTTTTTTTTGGTTCACTGTATGTCATTCAAGTTTAGTTGAATCTGTCACTCCCGTATTAATAAACGCTGATTAGCTAATCAATGCTTAACATAAGAGTTTCTCACAAAGAAAACACTCGCGCAACTGTCAAAAGTTTGACACTGATTAGAGCTAATCAGCGTTTATTAATACGGGGGTTAAAGTTTTAGGCGCGAATTTAAAATTGATTTTTGGATTTACCTTACTAATTGTTAAAGGTCTTCAAGACAAAACGAGTACTATTCAGTTGTTATTTCACTATTGAAGCATAAAGTACATAGGATAAGATTATAGATGTCAGACACGATTTCGCAGGCACATATTCACATATTTGATGAAATTTTCCATGGCCATTCAGCACAAATAAGGTTGATGGTTGAATTTCGTAGTTTCATAGCTTAATTTCTTGGCTAAGCATACGAGTGGTTGTGGGCTTGTTGCCGTAGACCTTTTACTTTAAATAACCCTAATGCAAGAAATCCATCGGGGCCAAGTTCGGGGCCAATTCTGATCACCGCAACTAGAAAATATCAAATTGATCACATCGCGATAGACATGTGATATACATCCAGTTTTTTTTGGATGTCCAAACCTTCAGAGGGGCTAATGTCGACTCGGTCCAATACCTTGTTGTAGTCAAATTATAAAATCCGGATATCCACCATCTCACAACAAATGAGAAATAATGTGAAAAGTTTCATGAAGAATGACTGCAATCGCAAGAGACTGCCAATGCCTTCGCAGAATCCGTATTCCTTAACTTCTCGGTTAACACCATATCCCCAGCATTCAATATCGATGAACAATAGCAACGATGTCAACAAGCCATCAGATTAGTCGCAATAGATATCCCAGGTTTCTAGCGCCCACCAGCAAGAAACCCTTAGAATGATGTAAAGTGCAGACAGATGATCGCAATGAAAAAAGAGACCTACAAGGCTGAGCTGCAGATGATGGTGAAAGCTGCCATTGACCTCTTTAGACGAAAAATGGGAACAACACCAGCTTTAAAAAATAAAAAAATTATGGCGCAACAGGCTCGTTAGTACCCAGGGCCCAGCTTTCTTCTCACAACCATTCATGTGTGCGTGTGTACTTCTTAGCACGATGACGGGACCTCCTGTTTTATGCCGACTCCGAACGGCTAAGTCGAGATAAGCTTTGCATGACAATTAATACTACTCGGATGATTTGTCAGATCATCACGAGAGTGAAAAATCATTTAGGTGTTGCTACGGCTGGGAATCGAACCCAGACCTTCTGCGCGGCAGTTCATCGCACTAACCATGGCGCAACCGAGCCCGTCCAGCTTTGCAGAAGGAAAAAAAAGAGAAACAAATGCCGACTTATGCTCGCAGCCAAGAACGCGGCCTATAAAGCTAAGCTGCAGGTGAAGTCGAGAGCTGCCATTGAGCTCTATAGGCAGAGAAGATGGGAAGAACAACGGCTTTTTAGAAAGAAGAAAAACAGCAACAAAAGCACGCGATCGAGGATATAGAGAGGTGCCACTCTAGGAACGATGTTCGTAAATTTTAACAAAAGTGTGAAACGTCAAATCCAAGGATGCGAGGCTCGAACAGAAACCTGTCGAGATGAACAAAGAAATATCGGAGTTGAGACACAGTGGATGCTGAGGATATGGAAGAACCACTTCTGCAAACTGTAAAACGGCGATGACGAACAACATTCCGCTGTCAGGCAGAACGATCAATTCAATATTGGCAACGACAGCGAAAATGGTCAACCACCCGACCTCAGTGATGTGAGGATATGCTGCCGGCCTTCCAGCTGCACTTTATAAAGCCGGCGGAGATGACTTGGCAAGCAACATCCACCAACTCACAAATCTTGTAGGATGAAAGTATTCCTGGAGAATGGAACCTCAGTTTGCCTGATCTACAAAAATGGGGACCCTCCACAACATCCTCAACCCTCCTAATCATCGCCTACAAGATCTTATATGCCGTAGTATGTGAAGGCCTGAAATCGTTTACCAATAACCTGTTCAGCCCCTAATCAGTGTGGTCTTAGGCCAGGAAAGTCGACAACACACTTCGGCAGATATTAAAAAAAAAAACCTAAGAAGTCAAAATTGATACCCACTACCTATTCATGGATTTCAAGTCGATGATGATGGAGAATTCTTGCTGCTCCATCAGGGTCAGAAACGACCTCACCAACACATTCGATACCAACAAGGATTTTGATGATGCAGTGTCAGTAAAGAATTGTCATACTTTGATTCTTGAGAGGATTGTGCAAACTCCCGAGCCAACACCAGAGGGACAATTTTCCAAAAATCGTCGCAACTTCTTGCATACGCCGACGACATTGACATCATGGGTTGGACCCATCGTGATGTCATAGCCACGGTTGCTAGTATAGAGAATTAAGCGGTAAAAAACGAATTGGACAGAACGTCACCATTGACAAGTAGAACTTTAAGGTAGTACCGGACTTTGTCTGCCTCGGCTCCGCTATTAAGATTACATTCTCCAAAAGCTGTTTCTTCGGTCTAGGTAAGGTTAGGCTAGGTTAGGTTGGTGGGTTGATGAGGTAGTCGGAGTTCGTCTTCCCTCATCACAATCAACCCATTGTGATGCCCTTTGGGGATCCACGTGTGTTTGGTTCCATCATTTATGCTGTTATTGCCTGTCCATTATTTTTAGTCTCTTTCTAGCCACCCAGATGCTTTTGCAAACCTGAAAAGTTTACAGGGATGGATATCGGACAGATCCATGAGGCCAGGGACAAAATATTTTCCGAATGTTCTTATTCTTAAGTGACTGATGCCTGGGCAGTGGCACAGAAATTGGTGGGTATCTTCGTGTATTTCTTCATCACCGCAGTCTCAACAAAGGTCATCAAATGCATTTTCAGTTTGTGGCTTTCGAGTAAGCTGTGTCCAATAGTTTGGCAACTCTGACAACTCCGACAACAACATCTCGTCAGAAAGAGACATCGCCTTAAGTGGCGCGCACAAATAGAAACCGACCTCAACCAACTAGGAGTGCGCAACTCCAGGCAACTAAGGACCGGGTTAGTTGGAGAGTCATGTTGGTTGGGGCCCACGGTTATTCCGGACTATAGCGCAACTGAAGTAAGTAAAGTAAGTTTGTGCTTTCTGGCTTTGTCATACACACGAATTTCACAGTTGGGGAGGTATTTCCACCTGTTTTTGGCGATATTAAGTGTTTTCTGCCTCACCTGCAATTTGAGGTTACATAGTGGTGTTTTGACAGACTGGTCTGCAACAATGCTGAATGCAGATCGTTTTCTCACCAGTGCACCTTTTCTCGTAAATTTACCTTTTCTCACCAGTTCATCACCAATTTGATTGCTATGCATGCCTCTGTCAGGGGCTAAGAAGACAATTCAGTAGTTAAGCCCTCGAATTACTAAGCAGATCCTATATAAGGTGCAGTGTAAACACCCCCGCGGAAGTAAGTCCCATGGGGCTTAATTCGCAAAAAAAAAATGGAAACAGCCCACCCAATAGTGTGCAAGCTTGAAGATGAAGGCATGCACCATTGGTCTTATTTCCACGGCGGTTATTACACTGCTCCCCTATATAAGGCCTTGATCATCACAGTCCTGCTCTATGGCGCTGAAGCATGGACCATATCAAAAGTGAATTAAGAAATCCTTGGTCGATTTGAGAGTAAATTTCTTCGAAAAATGTGTTTGGTCCCGATTGCGTTGAGAGCCTATGGAGACGATGATTTAACCACGACCTAAATCAGTTGTACAGCGACATATCCCCAAAAATCACCCAAAAAAAAAATCCGCATTGGACGTTAAAGATGGATAGTACGTGTAGAGCGGATGGACACCAATACTCCGATTCGCAGGGTCTCCGATCTTCAGCCATACGTCAGACGCAGTGTAGTAAGACCTCGCCTTAAGTGGCGCGTACAAGTAGAAACCGACCTCAGCCAACTTGGAGTGCGCAACTGGAGGCAGTTAGCTAAAGATCGGGCTAATTGAAGAGGATTGGTGGTTGAGGCTCAGATTCATTCCGGACTGTAGTACGTCACTTAAGTAAGTAACAAAGTATCCTTTTGTTAAAGTCGACTTTTCCCAGTCATTGTTGTTGACCCAATGGCTGTAGGTGCGGTGGGTGTTCTCACCTACTTCAACATTCAAATCTTTCAAAATAAGTGTGTCTTAGTTTTTGTAGCCCTATTGCCGTTGTCTTATTTTTTTTTCCACGTTAAAAAATTTATAAAATTTGCATTTGCTATCCTTTCTGATGGTCACCTTATATCTATCACTTTTGTTGCCACCAAGTAAGAGCCCCTGGGTCCTAGTTTGTCTCCACTTTCAGAAGGATTTGCTCAAATGTAATTCAACAACGACTTAATTTTCCTACGTCCTTCTACAATTAGAGACATGATCCTTGGTCTCCAGGGGCTTATGAAAATTTGTTTGCCAGTCTTATCGCACTAACTGTTCATTTATATAGTTAGCTTAACTGATAAAAAATAAGGTCAACTCCAAGTCCACTTTACTCTGAAAAGCATAGCAACTTTCTCAAGCTAAACCACCTCAAAACTAAGGTTCAGCAAAAGCCATTTGTCTACCCACGATCAATCCATATATGTGAGTGATCTTTTGTCAAAGAAGACACTGCCGTTCTGCGGTGTATCTTTCTAACCCACAATTGCAGCAATTCCCAACATTGTATGGGCATCCACAGCACACAGAAGTTCCCGTCAAAACACACCTTAACCGCTTTTCGGGTGTGCCCAAGCTATTTTGCATGATGAGGAGCTATCTCCTGCATATTTGCTAGCTGAAAGTAGTACTATGCGTGTCAATCAGTTCGATGCCTTCTTTGTGCCACAAAGAATGCACCTCCACTGTATGCCATTTGTGTATGCAATTAGCATAATTATATGCGAACACACTCATACACCTATACGAATGGAGTAGTATGGAAGTGCAGCAGCTACAGAGGCAATCAACCGTCAACACAGTCAACAGTCGAGTTGACTGATGGAGCAAAATCTCTCTTAGGCCTCAAACTGGCAAACCAACCAACATGTCCCACCACCGTTGCCTTAGCCGCATCAATCGCCTTTTCTCAGCATCACATCGTCATGACAATGGGAACCACGACGACTATAGAATGCCAGGCCAAATGGGTTGGGTCTTTGGTGGTTTGTGCACACAATAAGTGATACATCATGCTGTGCGCCGGATTGTTATATGTTCGACAGTGGGCGGTAAAATGCGGCGAGAATGTAATGGGCACACACAAACACAACAACTTCAGTAGGAAGGAGTCGATTGTATCTAGATAGATTTCGAATTACAGCGGCAAATGGCTGCTGTTGAATAATTGCTGCCAGTCTAGCTGTGGAATGGGGTTAGATTAATTATTAAATTGCAATTCGATTGTTACGTTGGTAATTTGTGTTTGTGTTTGTGTTTGTGTGTGCGAATATGGTATTCGGAGAATTGATAGTTGCAGCCAGATGTGGCGATAGTGGTGTGGTAATTGGATGAGCGATTAGAGTGATGTAGCCTTTGGTTTAAGATAAAGGGCCGACTGGTGTTTATTTTGATAGGTCTTACAGCTGTGGTGGGTGGTTTTACTTTTTTTGTACTTCAAAATGGGACAAGGTGGTAACTGTGGTCAAAGGTTGGGTGTTAACTGGAGGTACTTCTTCCTCATGTTTCAGGAGAGATGATTAGTTTGGAACAATTAATGACCAAAAAACTTTTCCATTTGTATGGTGGTGACGCTATCCAACACAGCGTTGCGTTACTGTGAAAACGGCCCAGGCAACGATGACGGCGCAAAACCTTTACGCTGTCATGGGCGTGATAATAACAGCGCCCCAAAACTCCAGCCAAAGAAGAAAAACCGTGTTTAATGGAGTAACCTCGGTTGAAGATTATCAAAGATGATTTTGTGTTAAATTTTATAATTTTTTCAATGGTTGATAGTTAAACGCTCTGGTCACCAACGCTCGTAAAAGGTTTGCACATCTGCTTGGATTCTTATCCGTCTGCCGATGCACGATATCTTCACGGAATGATCTGCTTGCAGTATAAGTTGGGCTGAGGTACCTATCAAAAAATGTGTCAATCTTGGGGCTTCAAATTCATCAGTATTATCGGTCAATGGACAAATAGGTCACAAGTTCAAACAAGGTTCCGATTGAGCCAGAAGTGTACTGAGTTCATCAAATGTCAGCGTTTCATTTCCAGTGGCTTGTTTTCAATGGAATGCTGGCAAAAAAATGTCAAAAATTTGTTTCATATATGTTCAATCTAACAAGGATAATTCGCCAGTACCTACAGTTCCTCAGATATTGGGAAAGTAGAGCTATACTTTGAGTAAAAATAGAAGTTGAAGTATTTGTTGAAAAAAACTAACCGTCTGGTGTATGTCAACTAAAAAGACATAAGTTACCTCGACATGCCTATATGATGCTTTCTGCCGTAATATGTGAACGCCTGAAACCGTTTACCAAGAACCTGATCGGCCCTCACAGTGTGGTTTGAGGCCAGAAACGTCGACAACTGATCAAATCTTCACACTTCGGCTGATCCTGGAAAAAAACCCAAGAAGTCCAAATCTATACCCACCGCCTGTTCATCGACTTCAAAGCCACATGCAACAGCATTTATAGAGACGAACTATACAGAACCGCCGGAACTCGTCCTTCTGTGAAGGATGAGGATGGAGAATTCTCGGCACTCCCTCAACGTATCTCTGCACTAAAGGGGCATTAGTCTCCACAAGATGCCTATATGATGCTTTCTGCCGCAATATGTGAACGCCTGAAACCGTTTACCAAGAACCTGATCGGCCCTCACAGTGTGGTTTGAGGCCAGAAACGTCGACAACTGATCAAATCTTTACACTTCGGCAGATCCTGGAAAAAAAACCCAAGAAGTCCAAATCTATACCCACCGCTTGTTCATCGACTTCAAAGCCACATGCAACAGCATTTATAGAGACGAACTATACAGGGCCAAGTCTAGTTTTGGTATACCGCCGGAACTCGTCCGTCTGTGAAGGATGGGGATGGAGAATTCTCGGCACTCCCTCCGGGTCGGAAACGATCTCAACACGATCTTTACACTTCGTCAGATCCTGGAAAAACCCCAAGAAGTCGAAATCTATACCAACCACCTATTCCTCGATTTCAAAGTCGTCCGTCTGTGAAGGATGAGGATGGAAGATTTTCGGCGCTTCATCCGGGTCGGAATCCATCTCAACGCATTCGAGACTAAAATAAATTTTGACAAGACCGACTGTCAAGTGAGTTCCTTAACATCATTCTTGAAAGAATTGTGCAAAACTCCCGAGCCAACAGCAGAACATATGCCGAGAATATTGACATCATTGTTCGGACGCAACGTGATAGCCAGGTTTGCTGGTATACAGAAGTAAGCGGCAAATTGGACAGGAGGTTACCATTGACAGATATGACTCTGAGTTGGTATGAGATGAGATCAGTGGCGCTATGGTTAGTGCGATGAACTGCCGTACAGACGGTCTGGGTACGATACCAAGCCGTAGCAACACCTACACATGACTTTTCACTGGTCCTTCCCTTGTATTTATCTGACAAATTATCCGACTAGTATCAAATGTCAAGAAAAGCTTATCTCAAATTCGCCGTTCAGAGTCGGCATAAAATAGGAGGTCCCACCATTGTGCAAGAAGTACATACGCACACATGAATGGTTAAGAGACAGCTCGGTCCTGGGTACTAACGAGCTTGTTGCGTCAAAACTTGTTTTTTTCTTTTTTTAGTACGAGACTTTGCTGACAACAACATCTCGTCAGAAACCTCTGATTTTTCGGGCTAATAATGCAATTTAGTAGTAAAGCCTAAGCCGCGTTACTATGCAGATCCTATACAAAACCCTGATCATACCAGTCCTGTTCTACTGCACTAAAAATCCCTTTTCAATACCAGTGAAAAATGTGTCGAAAAGTCTTCGGTCCCGTTTGCGTTGACAGGCTTTCGGAATGGAGATTCAACCACGAGTTATAATACCTATGCAGCATAGCCTAAAAAAAAAATTTACATTTATGATGGCTGGGATATGTAGAGCTATTGACCTATAATACTCCGGCTGGCAGAGTTTTCTATTCTCAGCAATACATCGGTAGCAGTAGAGGAAGACCTCACATTGAGTGCAGTTCACAAGTAGAAACGCACCTCAACCTCAACCACATTGAAGTGCGCAACTGGAGGCAAGTTTTTTTAGGACCAAGTTATTTGTATGGTTTTGTTGTTGGTAGTGGCCCAGTTTCCAGCATTTTATTTAGCACCTCCAACTTCAATGCAGGATCACGACATTGAAAAGTCATATAAGGGACAGAATGTAATTTTATGAATCACCTATTAAGGTCCAAAAAAAGAAAAGCCAGATTCGGTTAGTTGCAATATACATAACAACATCAACCACGTTCAACCACAATCAACGTTTCTGCCAGAGATACGTTGGATCATGTATTCTTAAAAATGATCGTCTAGTTGGACAGTTAAAGTTAAACAAAAGATCACCTAGCAAGCTTTCTAAAGTGTCAACAACTACATGACCCAACATCACGACATACCCTACGACCGACAATGATATAAATCTTTTCCGGCTATGACTGCTCATAAATATATACGTCACCCATGACGTATTCCCTATTATTTCATCTCACGAACTATCTGTCATCCAAAACTGAAAAAAACATCTCAAAATCTGCATATTGCCACACATCCCTTCAACTCAAACAACAAACAATCGCCTTCAGCTTCGACTGTGCATGTGTTCCATGTCCGATTGAATCAATCGTGGACATGTCCGGATCATTAAGCAAAACGTCTATCAAGAGAGCGAGAGTAACAAGTTAAAATATCACGTTTACAGTCGAAAACTTCTCCAAATTGACAATTAAAAACCCACGAATCGAAATCCACCATCATCGCATCTCTCAGTATCTGTATCTGTGTGTTCAGTGTCTGCCGCGCCGTCAATTATTTCAAAATTATTTCACTTTGCAGGCCGCAAAGGCCAACCGGGATGAACACCGAGACCGCAAAGTCGGCAAAACCGTGATTATCAACTTCAATAATTGTGCAATAACTTAAGCGATCGCCAACAGCAGCCAGCAACAGCAACTGCAACCACCAACCAGCAACAGCAACAATAGCAGAAGCTGTGTATACTCACCATCAAGCAATTACCAGCATAAACAACAACACTGATTGGGATCACATTCGCATGTGTAGAGGAGACTCCATCCAAGACTACATCCAAGACTCCCAAAGTTTCGTCCAAATCAACTCAGATCCATCAGTATAGGCTGGTAGTATGGTGGTACCGACCGACCGGTGTGTGCCCGGTGGTAGCATGGCTCAACTTATGCATCCATCTTGCAACCTGCCAAATGAACACTTCTGTGTGCCAGTGCACGAGAGTTATTACACGATCCTCTTTCTGGTTGTCGGGTTCCATGGAATATCCATAAATCCGTTTGTTGATCGGTTTTCGTGAGGCGCATGTAACCGATATATGCCGGTCCGTTGGCAGAATACCCCCACATCGCACGACCCCGAGATATGAAGCACTTGCAATTGGAGTGGAAGAGGTTGGTTTTGCTAAAAAGATGAATGGACCATTGGATCTCATCCGTGCGCTGATTGTGGCCACCATCTGGACGTAATTATATGCAAAGTACCCCTGTGTAGTCTTATTTACGATCATGGTCGGTGCATTACTCACCACCACCACCACCATCACCATAGAGATACTGCAACTGTGACTGTGCCTATGATGCGGTGTACAGTGGAACCGTTTATGACCGACCAGCGACTCTAGAGTAGCCATGGTGCAGTTGGAGTTGATTAGTGACGGCACGAAAGGTAGACCAGTGGGTAAATATTTATTTTTTGTCCAACGGATGTTCACATCCTTAATGGGTTATTGAGTTGGCTTGGGGCTTATTCTGCGGGCAAATTCTGTTGCACAAGGCTGCGGGAGTTATGTGATCGAAATGACCCAGTTTGGCTAGAGCTCGAGTATGTGGAGTTGAGCGAGAGGATCGCGCTTCTAGGAAAAATGTGGGACAATGATGTTGCATTTGCCTTTAGTGTACAACAGTGAATGCATATATGTGTGTCGTTATGATGTACACTCCGTTTATGGTTGACTTATAAAAAATGACAGGATGCACGGTATAGAACTTATGAGCATTAGTAGATGACCAGTCTATAGTGGAATGGAACAGGAAGTTGTTTGCAAGACGTATTCTGTGAGTTTTTGTTTAATCGTAACTGGGAAAGCCTCAGGCTACAAATTTTTGAGAAAGTCTGAAAATTATCCATAAGAAGCTTCTCAAATCTGCCGTTCAGATTAGGCGTTATGCAGGAGATGGCAAGAAATAATAAATTCGCGTAAACAAATGAAGACAGAAGCTGGATTTGATGCCCTAGTGCTTTTAAGCATGTGTGGGTTTTTTTTTATAGAGCCGACATTTGATAAGAAGAGGAAGAAAGGGAGGTATGGGAAAGATGTTGGGCGTAGTGGAGACTGGCTGGAGTCTGAACTATCTTTTCGGGGAGTATCTGTTTTTTTTTTTTTAAATCTGTTGAATTTTTTTCGACGCTTGGTTTTACTTATAGGCGGGTACACATCGAACTTTTTTATATCATTGAGTTATAGTTTTGGATTTCAACTGGAATTGAACGCACAACCTTCCAATGAACTACACTTCGATGGAACTTTCCCTTTCACCTGGTTCACATATCATAAGACCCAAATTGCAAATGTGACGTTACTATGATGGTTGTTGTGGATGTGATACAGGCGGTCTCTAGGTCCACCCTGTGAGGTTTAGAGAACGGAAGACCTTGTATCCTTTTGCCCGAGATGTCGCTAAGTTTTTCGAAGTATGGTTGGTCTAATTCACACAATCTGGCTCTTGCCAGTACCGGACGTTTGCAGGCGAAATGGAAAAGGGTTTCTCTCGCATTTGTGTTTCCGCAACTGCTGCATTAGGTGTTGTATGGGATCGCTAGTTTTGCCGCATGGTCTCCAATTGGCCAGTGCCCCGTAACTATCCTCGTAAATCTAGCGATGGGTGGGTTCCATTCAGTTGGTTGTTTGTTCTGATTTTGTCGTAGGAAGGCCATATCTTCCTTAATATGACGCAATTTGTAAGCAATTTGGAGTCAGCCTTCTTCAGAAAATATGAGTGGATTTGTCCCCTAACCAGACCTAGCGGGATATGGACCCTTGCCGCGAGATTTATGTAGAGCTGAGCCTGGCATGAGCTAGCTATGCAAGGCTCAGCTCTACATAAATGCACACTCGATTCCTTCAATGTCACTGAGCCCTGAAACCCTAAACTTATTTATATCTTTGGTCTTTAGTCCCGTTTGCGTTGACGGGGCTGAATAGCAACATGCCCCTGGTCAAAAAAACTCCGCATTGGACGTTTAAGATGGCTAGGACATGTAGAACGAATGGTCACCAATACTCCGGCTCGCAGACATTTAAGATGGCTAGGACATGTAGAACGAATGGTCACCAGTACTCCGGCTCGCAGTGTCTTCGATTCCCAGCCAGTAGATGAAGACCTCGCCTTAAGTGGCGCGCAAAAGTAGAAACCGACCTCAGCCAACCTGGAGTGCGTAACTGGAGGCAGTTAGCTAAGGACCAGGATGATTGGAGAGGCATGTTGGTTGAGGCCCAGATTTATTCCATGAGGTTATTAAAAGTCGCTGATTTATAACAGAGGCTAAGTGACGCGATGGTTAGATCGACGAACTGCCGCGAAGATGTGGGTATAAATCTGGGTACCGGGCCGTGGCAACACTTAAATGATTCGTCACTGGCTCTCCTCTCGTGACAGATCATTCGCCGTTCGTATTTGGAATGAAAAAGAGAGTCTCACCATCGTGCAAGAAGTACACACTCAGTTATGAATGATTGTGAGAAAAAGCTAGGCCCTGTGTAATAACGAGCCTGTTGTGCCAAAAATGTGTGTTTGTATTTATCCATACAAAGCTCTGGAATTCCTTTAATGCCAACAAGGACTCTAAATTTTAATAATCAACAATGGTGGCGGCTACCTTAGCGATAACACTTCAAAACACCATCGAAAAAAATATTGAATGCCCAAATTATTTTTTAGAAAAAAATGTATTCCTCCCCAAATACTGATGAGCCCATTTGTATGAATCAACTAATAGAGAAACCCCCCCACAGCAAAACATGGATCCAGTATTGTTATTGAAAAAAAGTATCTGGTGATAAATATAAAGACGTAATCGTTACATGGCTAAGCCTGGTTAGGCTTACCTGTCAGTGAAGAAAAGTGTCTTCTTGCTCACCAAATTGAGGTCATTGTCAACCCTGATACTCTTCAGATGACTAAGTCGTTTGAGTGCCCGTGTGTTTTTGTCGTCCTGCAAATGTCATTCAATCATACCCATCAGTTTCGTTTTTCGCAGAAACCTGTAAAGAAAAAAAAAAATACAAGGTCATTTTTAAAAAAATTGTGCGGTACATTTCTCGCAAAAAAAAAAAACTGTGACAGAAAAGTGACATAACCTCTCTATTACAACATCGTGTTTGATTTTTTTTTTATTAAATTTCGCTGTTAACTATATTATGCGACAAAATGTTTTTATTTATTTCCTGCAGGATCTAATTTTGGTGTAACACCTGTATCGACATCGGTAGAGCAAATTTAAAGGTATCCGATCAAGATTATCGAATCTATCAATGGGTACGAATGAAGTCGAGATCAACAGAGACGAAAACATTCTCATTTTATATTTTGCTAGCTAATACCTTCCCAATGAACACTCATTCAATTTTATTGCAATCCATGTCCCGACGTAAAGTCTGAGTACGACTTATTAAGGAGACACGATCTTACTTACTTACTTAAGTGGCGCAACAGACCGAAATGTACCTGAGCCTCAACCAACATGCCTATCCAATTAGCTGCAATTAACTGCGCATGTTAGTTCACCACTTAAGGCGAGGGGTTGCTCTACTGTGTCTGACGTATGGCTGGAGATCGAAGACTCTGCTAGCCGGAGTATTGGCGTCCATTCGTTCCAATGTCCTATCCATCTTAAACGTCTAATGCGGAATATTTTGACAAGGGGCATATCACTGTACAGCTCGTATAGATCTTGGTTGAATCTTTGCCTCCAAAGCCCGTCAACGCAAACGGGACCGAAGATTTTTCCAAGAATTTTCCTCTCCCAAGGATTTTTTCATCCGCTTTTGAGATGGTCCATGCTTCAGCGCCGTAGAACAGGTACTGGGATGATCAGGGTTTTATATAGGATCTCCTTAGTAGTTCGGGGGAGGGCTTTACTCCTAAATTGCCTTCTTAGCCTGAAGAAACAGCGTTTACCAAGAGTAATTCTTCGTTTTATTTCTGACGAGATCTTGTTGTCAGAGTTAATAGCGGAGCCGAGATAAACACATTCCCGTAAATCCTTTTTGATATCGAGTGTGTCGGTGAGGTCGTTTCCGACCATGACGGAACAGCAAGAATTCTCCATCGTCATCCTACACAAACGGACTAGTTTGGGTGGTATATTAAAACTTGACATGGCTTGGAATAGCTCGTCTCTATAAATGCAGTCGTATGCGGCTTTGAAATCGATGAATAGATAGTGGGTATCGATTTGGACTTCTTGGCTTTTCCCAATATCTGTCGAAGTATGAAAATTTCATCGGTAATTTCACACTGATAAGGGCCGATCAGGTTGTTGGTAAACGGGTTAAGGCGTTCATTAGGCAGATAGGATAGGCAGATAGTAGGCGATGTTGAGGAGACTTATGCGTCTGTAGTTGGCGCAGTTCGGATGGTCTTCTTTTTTGTGGATCTGGCAGGTTCCATTCTTCAGGCGTACTTTCTTCCGACCAGATTTGGATTATGAGTTCGGGGATGTTATTTACCATGTCATCTCCGCCGGCTTTATAAAGCTTAGTGGGGTGGCTGTAATATCCAGCAGCCTTATTAAGCTTCAGTTTAGATATTGCTATCCTCACTTTAATCAGGTTGGGTATTTGGCATTTTTTGCTGTCGTTGCCACTATTGAGTGTTCGTTATGTCGGACATCGGAATGTTGTTCGTCGTCGCCGTTTACGAGTCAGCTGAAGTGGTTCTTCCATATCCTCAGCATCGACTATGTCTTAACTAAGATATTTCCTTGTTCATCTCGACAGGATTGTGTTCGAGCCGTATATACTTGGCTTTGACGTTTTACACTTTGGTAAAACTTGCGAACATCGTTCCTGGAGTAGCACCTCCCTATATATTCGATCGCGCCCTTTTCTTACTCTTTTTTCTTCTTTCTGAAAAGCCGGTGTTCTTCCCTTCTTCTCTGCCTATAGAGCTCAATGGAAGCTCTCGTCTTCACCTGCAGCTTATCCTTGTAGGAATCCTTCTTGGCTGCGAGCATACTTCGGTATTCCTCATCACACCAAGGGTTTCTTGTTGGGGGGTGTGAAAAACCTAGCACATCAGTTGCTGCTGATCTAATGGCTTGTTGGCATCGTTGCCATTGTTCTTCGACTTTGGATGGTGGTGGTATGGTGTTAATCAAGGAAACGCTTTGCGCGAAAACCTTCTTATCATAAAGATTTTTTTATTTGTGTGGGTAGTTAACCCAAAACCCAACCGCTAAGCTTAAGGGCCAATTCCAGTATTTACATAACCCTAGGGCAAGGGGCCATCAGTATCCACTACAGGATTGTTGCTGAAGTTGGCCTTTTGGTTCACCCGCCACCATCTTTATTCAATGGGCCTGACTTGAAATTCCTAGACCATATGTTTTCCCAATATGTCGAAGCAGCTTGTCTAGTTTCGCCTGGGACAGCAGGCCGGGTATTCACTCTATGACATTCTGATTTGGCTGCTTATAGTGTTTTGCTCTTTATGGTCGTGTTATCAATACTCACGTTTAACGTTTAGCAACTCAAAGCGTTTTAGATGAGACCAGTAGCCGACGGTTAGCACTTGGAGGGTAAAAATAAGCACTTGATGTGTAGTCAGGGTTACAACAACTGGGCATTGCCAAGTTAAATCCAATCAGAGTCTAAACTCGTTCTACGACACCCAACCATAAATTGTCATAACATATTTATACTTTATATAGCTGCATCCGTCCTAGTGGTTAAACCTCCACCAAGTTATGTTATTTAGTCCCGGAAATTCAAACTTTCTACAACTTCAAAATAAATAAATTATTTCCAAAATTACGTCTAACTGGAATATCTAAAATCCCAGTCAGAACATCTATCAACAGGGAAATATTCATTAGATCCACTGAAATGACCGCCTAAGGGTGTGTCACCATCTGAACACCTGTCCAAAACCCCTTAAAAAAACACACCTAATCGCTATAGCGCTACCTCATTTCGGGAAGTGTCATAAAATCCCGCCAGCTTACACATGTCACCATTCACGATACTAAAGTCATACTTATCTCCTTAACCACTATAAGAAGATGTGTTATGCGTAAATATTACAGCACGCATCATCCCAAAATGACAGCCTATATTGCAAGCTTGACATATTCAACAACAGCAAAAAAAAAAATCGAGTCCATGCCAACGCTAAGTGCTGAGATTAAGTCGATTTGTCGATACAAATTGCAACACCTGCCAACACACTGGCACGCAACTTTGTCCCGTGTGGATCAATCCGGGACGTAGCCAAGGCTATGGAGGTTTTACGAAGAGTAAAACCTCCGACATGTTAACAGCAATTTTATCACACATAGCAACGTCGTGATTTGTGTAAATGCTGATTTACCCATAAAAAGAAAAGCCAAACACGACCAAAGACCGACAACGACAACGACAACGACAACGACAACGATGACGATGAACTGCACACCGCGCAACCATCTGTATATCTGCATTGCCTGGGCACAGGACGTTTAATTTTACAACGCGAGTCTAACCTAACCTACGTATTCGCCTACAGCCACCCATGTGGAAAAAATGTGTGTATCTTTCAATTACACGGCATTCCAGCGAAATTGTTTTATTGACTCTGGTGGAGCATGCTGCTCTGAGATGGCTTTGAACACAGACGCTGGGAGGAAAGCGCAAGAGCGCACCAAATGCAAAGTGCACTAGGTTCCCAGGAAACACACAAGGACATTCTTATACATTGCAATGGATTGCATTCATGGAATCATTATTACATAATGTGCAGTGCAACGTCTCTGTTTTGTTGCGCCGCATATTGGCTCCGCATCTAGATACACAATCTATATATCTTATGCGCTCTTGTACAACTACACCGTCTTAAGGAGAGGAATGGAAAAAATTCTCATTTGATTTATTGTTAGGCTGATCGAATCTGACGGATTCTATGAATCCGTGAGATTAATTTCAATGCAATCAATCATAGAGTGTGTGGCTGACAACCTATATAGTATGTGTATATGGTACGTTGTCGTCGTTGTAGTACGCTTTGGTCTGGGAGTTTGGTTTGATAAACACGGTAGGAGTTTCCGCTTGGAAGACACACCAAAACGGGGCAAATCCAAGAATGCCAGAGTTTTCTTATACAAATGTGGAATGTTGTCATGTTTTTGTTGTTGCTCGGTGGATTTTTGTATACCAAAAGCGGTAAGGAATGAAAGCTATCACCAAATGGGTTAAGATAGAGGCCATAGGGCCTCTCTACCCATGGCGCATACTTTGTATTGATTTATTTGATTGATTTTTATGTCTGTTGCAGGGGATTTGCAGGTGATTGATGTGTAAGAGATGGCAGTAGATCCATTATAGTAAAAAAAAATTAAAAAAAAAAATTATAGCAAAGTGTAGCAACGTTTTATATGACTGCGGTCGACATAAGTAATTTTCTGACAAAACAGTTTTGCAAGAGTATCTATTAGGGTTCACAATTTTGTCAAGTGCATAAAATGGTACGACTACCATGGTGAAATAGTTGGCAGTTGCATCTTCTGCTAGGAGAACACCATGTACCCACCGGAAGGTGACATTTTGTGAACCTCACATAAATAATCTTTTTGTATGTCTAATATGGAATCTACCGGTGCATTATTTTATGTGCTACCAAAAAACAAATACACATTTTTGGCGCAACAGGCTCATTAGTACACAGGGCCGAGCTTTCTCACAACCATTCATGTGTGCGTGTGTACTTCTTGCAAGATGGTGGGACCTCCTGTTTTATGCCGACTCCGAACGGCAAATTTGGGATAAGCTTGCCCTCACAATTGATATTAATCGGATATTTTGTCAGATCATCACAAGAGGAGGGCCAGTGAAAAATCATTTAGGTGTTGCTACGGCTGGGAATCGAACCCAGACCTTCTGCGCGGCAATTCATCGCATCAACCATCGCGCCACTGAGAGCCCCTCAACTAGATGTAATTTGTTTTCAATACATTTTCTGCCCTAGCGAGGTATCCGTCGGAGCGGACAATTTTCCGCAACGCATTCTTCGTCGGATGCTCAACTTCAATTCGAGGTATGTGTCATCGGAGAAAAATCCCTTCACTACAATTCGTAAATAAATTCCGCGAAGAATTTGTGTCAAAGGATAGCGGAAAAATAATTGCACTTAGCTTTCAAAAATTGCACGAAAAATTAATTTGCACACACTTTAACACAATTCGCCGGGGTGCGTTACAAAATGTCGGAGAAATATTCCGAACGGCTTTTCAAAAGAATACCTCGAAGCTAAAATGCTCCGAATCGTACAAAGTCGGAGAATTTTCCGCTCCAACGGATACCTCGCTAGTGCATATTATCACGATAATCGCTAGATATAGAAAAATTGTAGTTATAGATAAATATAGATATAGATAAATTCGGAGCGGGATTTTAAGGCCAACAAAAATGTAAGCTAACGTTGGAGTATATACATGCATACCTGCGGTGTGCTAGTTTTTTTTTTAAACTAACAAGGGTGATATACGATAAATTCGTTCGTTAAGCTTTTTAAGCCTTTTTTTCTCAATGAACTATCATTGGGCGCTAATTTTGAACGTGTCGAAAACTGTGGTCTAAATTATACATTCAATGACGTATTTATTTTAAGGCAGAATCATAAACGTCATAAGAAAATATTTATGTTTCAGTCGCTTTTTTATTTTCATAGACCTATCGTTGGGCGCCACTTAAAATTGTAAGCCAAATATCATCTTAATGAAAACTTATCCATCACCAAATGGAGGTTAAGATTAGGAGATTCATATGACATTCATATTATAATATTTCCCATAGCATATTTTGTTGTTCCGTAGTGTCAACAAACTTGTATATGGCTGTATTGTATCTAGAACCCTTTCTGAAATCAAAAAGTTAGCTTTATCACTTGTATGTGCCTCTTTCTAGACGTCACTTTGAAAGTAAATATTTTGCAACTGAAATTCTAACTCAGAAGGAATTTTTATCCCTAATCTGTCTTCGGAATTTTCCTTTAGGACTTAAAACATACAATTTACCAGTAACGGGTGGGAATTCTATCAAATCTAGTTCAGCGATGGCATGTTTTTTTGCAGCAAGCGCATAAGCTCTACCGTATCGAGCTTGTAGCCTTAAGTTCTTTATTGCCTTCGGTTTATTTTTCATTATTTCACCTTTAGGTTAGTTTGTAGATAATGGTCAGTAAGAAAATTCAACTAAAAAATAGAAAGAAAAAAATGCTCTACGTGTCAGTCGCTTTTTAAGGCTTATCGTTGGGCGCCCATTTTAAATTAAATGTCCGCGCTGTTATCAAGACTGACTAAGATAAGCAACATTTCTTATCACAAGAAGAATCATTTTTTTAGTTTAAAAAAAGGTAAGCCCAAAAACGCTATTTCTATTGCGCATTTATCAAATGAAAAGGCACATTGCTGGGCGCCATTTTATAAAATAAATAAATAATCAAATTTATGATATATATATATCATATAATAATAATATATGATATAATAATATATGATTTTAAAATTCAAATGGGTTTATAAAATGTTTTGTCTTTAATCTTTTTTTTCACAACCGAAAAGTGTTTTTTCTATTGCGTATCTATCAAATACAAAGGCACATCTTTGGGCGCCATTTTATAAAATAAAAAATTAATAAATTTCTTGATTCAATAGGGTTTAAGGAATGTTTCGTCTAAAATCATTTATTTAAATAAAAAACCAAAAAACGAAAAAGTGATATTTCTATTGCGTATCTATCAACTAAAATGGCACATCGCTGGGCGCCATTTTATAAAATAAAAAAATAATCAAATTTATGATTTTAAAATCCAATAGGGTTTATTAAATGCTTGGGCTATGAACTAAGCCATAATTTCTTTTACTAAATTTTCTTGTCAGCTTCAGATTAATGCGTATCTATGAAAACCAATAACACTCTGTTGGGCGCCACTTTATAAAATACTAATTCTGAACAAGGAATGAGCTATTATTGCCAATGTAAACTATATGTTATGACAATTTTGACGATTGAACAGATATTAAGATTTCAAAAATATACCAGCTATTAGGGGACACCAATTTTCTAAGTCAGAAAATATATTTCAACTAGTTTCAAACGTTTGTTTTTTTTTGCTTAATTGAAAACTTGACTTATTCCTTATTTGTTTTTAATTCCTCCTTATACTTATTTTTTGTATGAAAACCTACTGGACCGTATAAAGGGTGGTTTCCTTTTGATACATTATACAACAGTACACCCTTTCCGTTCTTCAAGGCATAAACCAATAATAGAACGCAATCTTTGACAGAATCAAAGTGCTATTTGAATAGAAATAGTCATCGAAAAAGGCAGAGGAAAACCCTTTGTTCGAATTGAAAGAAAACTTTTCAATTTAAATATCTATCAAGGGTCAACATTAGCAGAAAGGGTGGATCTGAGAAAAGGACATGCAAATAATGAAGAGTATGTTATCCATAATCTAAATTGCAGACGGCTTTTACATTCATCTTGTCCATTTTACTACAAAAGGACTTTCCTTGCTGAAAAGAGATGTTTCTAAGCTTGTGTGGGGAAAGGATATCTATTTGACTTGTTGGTTGACTTTTTCGCTTTGGTTGAATGTGTGGATTTTGTGATTAAAAATGCTCACTTTGTGTTTAAGGTTTTTGCTTAATTTTTTGTGTCTTAAGATAACATTTTCTTTCAAGGGGAATCTACGTTTTAAAAAATAAGAAGGATTTTTATGGAGGTAGCATTTTGTTCAAAACCTTTATGGGCTTTATTTCCCATACAGATTTGAAAACAAGGATAGATTTTTTTTTAAAACTGGCCATACACTTAGAGACTAAGAGACTTAGAGACAAGCAAAGTGACTTTAAGAGAACTTTACTAAAATTTTGTGATTTAATTTATGTCAGTTATGATACCATACGTGGTATCATCTACACATTGAATCCCACTTTCTGAAGGTTTCTTCAATTTGAGATGGTTCGACATGAACACATAAAATAATAAGTAGCCCCTACCTCCTTTTCATCTGCCCATGTAGGTCACGCTTAGTCTTTTCCCATGATGGCATCTTTAGTGTCACCAATTTGGAATAAATATCTGTGGGATAAGATCCAATGCATTCTGTAACACGGACTCATCATGTCCCATAGAATTTCAAGGGGTTTTGACGTCCCTTTATATATTTAACAACAATACGAGCGCTAGAGAAGGTGATGAAAGAGAGTTATAGGAAATATTTTGGATGTAGTGGAGACTCACTCCATGGGTGGTGTCCGGGTGTCACTGTTTCTTGTGTTCGTTAAATTTGAAAAAAATTCAGAGATGGTTCATACTTTTAGGTATTTATAACAACCGACCTTTTTATTGAATGGCTTGAATGGCTTAAGGGTTTTTTTTTTGGACTTGCGATAGAGAAGAAATTCGGATTTGTTTAAGCGTGGGTAGAGTTGCCTAGTTGGTATTGCATGATCATAACCTAGCCTTAATACGGCCGTCAATGCCAGTATTTTCGATTTATGAACTTGGAAGTGAGATTTAAAGTACACACTATCAGCTTCGAGTAATGTTTGTGGACCGCACTGCAGATGCTTTTCGATGTCAGACACAAATATGATGGCTTCATGCTACGGTATGATAGACAGTATTACGTTAACATCTCTTCAAGATCGAAGAGTACCTTGTAGAAATTATATAGATTCAAGGGTGATCTAGCAAGTACTAAATGGCTGATTTAGCTAGGAACAATTCATCCATGAAATATGTTTTATAGAAAATCTGTCTAAAATGTATATCTTCCCATAGATAGCCATTAGGATTTGATTTTAGCCCCCTGCAGTTGAAGTTAGGGATCTTGTTCGCATACAACAAATTCATGCGGACGAAAAAAATTAAATTTTATTCCTTAACATCGATTTTTCACTTTCATAACCAAATGATTTTATTTCTTAATTTCACCACACAAAATCGCAATAACCAAATCAAAAAATAATCACAAACAAAAGTGCAGATAACCAATAAATGCAATTCCGACAATGGCTGGGTTCTGATTGATAATGTGACGAATGGTAATAGCGTTGTAAATTTTTGCACAATCCTTAAAAAATAGCGCTGCCAAACGAAATTTAGGGTAAGTGCGTTTTTTTTTGAGCGGTTTTTTCATAGCTGATATAAGCCTAAAGTCACAAGCTCTATGCAAATTATGATTCCATATTACTTCGGCGGAAGATCTACCAAAATATCTTTTCAAATGTCACATGAACACACATCTCTGGAAACCTTTTAGAAGCCTTATACTAAATAATTTTCTATAAAGCCCGTGCATTTACATAAAAAAGTTGTTATGCATGCTGAACCTCTATGCACAAGTACAAAAAAGCTTAATAGAAGTAATTGCTTCTTGAAATTGAAAATTTATGCCATATAAAGAGTTCTGTTTTGTTTAGTTTTTTTGTGATTTTTGTACCAACTTTTAAGTTTCAGGAATACCTTTCTAAAGTGCGAACTTCTGTTCTATTTCACTAAGAGGTACAATTCGTAAAAAAAATTTTGTTACGTTCTTGTGTCACTGGGGCGACGAATTGTTAGTTGTTTTGCAATGTGAACTGGCATCAATTAAATCAAAATTCGGTCTTTTCCGAATAAGGCAAACCAAGTCACTAATCACGTTCCATTTTATGTTCAGCAATGGATCCATTGATCAATTAAAACAAAAAACAAGTTCAAGTGTATCTATAACTAAACGAATTAACAAAGAAAACAATTCAAACAAATCCCCGCCTCCTTCCATGAAGGTATTCCATACAAATTCCCGCAATAACCCACTCCACAGTGAACTCTTTCAAAGAATTGGCAAAAAAAAATTCACCATTCCCATCAGTGTTCCATGTCACCCTTGAATTGGTGTCACAAATTCGTATATCCCACTCCGAATACTTGCCACAGACCACACTACCTACCCCGGTCAGGTCAATCCCCTCAATTCGTTTTTTTTTATTGCAAAAATTAAGTATCTTTTGAGGGTGGAACATGTATCTACAAACTTGCAGCATTTCGCATATCGAAAAGGGTCGCTCCTGAACATTGCATTGCCACTGAAGCACTCTTCAAAGGATCGCATTTTGATTGGTCTCCCTGATGTCCTTTTTTTTCATCTTTTCTTCCACATTTGCGACCTAAATACACGGGCATTTGAAAAAAAAATGGTGGGCGAACATTTTGCACACGAACATTCCATCTTTCCTATTCCATGCACATAAATGGCTACCATTGCCAACTTGTTATCATACCCTGGCCGTGTGTAGGTGTTTTGTTTGCGCTTCAATTCTTAATCCACAGCAGGTGAGCATTGTAATTATGTGTACGTGCTTTAAGGTCTCTCGACTGACAGTATGCCACCTATTCCGATTTCAATGAAACTGTTTCCAACAAAGGAAATCGACATCGAAAATTTTTATTGCACTTTGATTGGAATGCAAAATTGCATATCACCGGGCATGCAACCTGCCACTGACCGTTGAGCTCCCTGGTGTTGCTGGGCAGCCCGCTACAAAACACTTGAACAACAGCTGGCCCATCAATCATTTGTGGCAGCATATTGTATCGCACAATTGGTAAACTATGGCGGCCACCCGAACGAGTTAAACATACCGATTGGGCTGGGCGGATGGAGGATGGCGGGACAGGGTGCTCCATGAGGTGTTGAGTGCGCGCATAAGCAATGAGGCAAAGCGAATTGATGGAAGAGAATTCCAAACAAAAGAATTTAACAAACGGGACACGGTGGAGGTTGATTGAGATTGGTGGTATGATCTGGATTGCAGTTGTATAATTTTATAAGTGGAAATCGTTTTTTTTTTTTATTGTTGCGGCAGTAATAAGCGATGACCTTGAGGGGCAACATTGTAAGAGATGTAATGCATGAAATGTGCTTTTGAAGTTATAGATGGTGGTTCACAATGTATCTGGCGTATGGTGGTTGGAGATAACTTTTTATCTGCGAAATGGGTAATCAAGCGATTGGTCTTGGTGGTGGTCTTAATAGGTAGCAAATTGGTGGTGTATTTTTATTGAACGTCAATCACTTAAATATAGATTTCATTAATTTCTCTTACTTGAAAGAATTGTTTACTCAGAGCAAATAAATATTTCAGATGAACTCTACCAGCCCTATCAAGGTATCCGATTGGAAGGATTTCCGAAACGAAAGGTAGTTCCAATCGGAACTTAGTTTGCTTCGCACTCGTGTCATGGACACACAGCTTCTGAAGAAATTCAACGCGTAGCCGTCGAAATTTCTGACATAACGCATTATGAACCTGCGCGATACGTTTTTTTTATTAAAGAACACCACGATTAAAGAACACTACCTTTGGACCTGGTGAGATCTAGATGAGAAATAACCGCTCCTGATTAAAATATGCAGGATCTTTCAATGGAATGTAATCTACGAAAAAAATTCGTAATTCGAAGAATTGCTTGATAAGATTCATCTTAGTACCTCACAATTAAGATCGAAGGGTGGTATTTTAGTCAGTAAGAATCCGACACCTTCTTAGTGTCTATGGATGATGTTCACCTTAATTAAAAATAAATTTATGACTCAACAGGCTCGTTAGCGCCCAAGGCCTAGCTTTTTTCTCACAACCATTCATGTGTGCGTCTATACGACTTTTTCACGATATCGGGACCAACTGTTTTATGCCGATTCCGAACGGCTAAGTCGAGATAAGCTTTTCATGACATGAATCATGACTCGGATGATTTGTCAGATTATCACGAGAGTAGGGCAAGTGAAAAATCATTTAGGTATTGCTACGGCAACCGTACACAGAACTTCTGCGTGAGGGTGGTTAGTGCGTATCTCACTAACCATCGCACCACAGGGAAGTTCGGCTAAAAATGCTAATCGGGGTGGATACCCATGTAGAAATTCTCTGCGTTTTCGAACAAATCATAAGGGATTCTACAGTAGGGCTGTTCACACTTACTTACTATCTTAAGTGGCGCTACAGAATTAACCTGGCCCTCAACCAACATGCCTCTCCAATTAGGTTGGTCTTGAGCTAACTGCCTCCAGTTGCGCACTCCAAGTTGATTGAGGTCGTTTCCTACTTGTGCGAACCACTTAAGGCGAGGTGTTCCAATACTGCTTGCGATGTCTGGCTGGGAATCGAAGACTCTGCGAGCTGGTGTATTGGCGGTTCACTCGTTCTACATGACCTAGCCATCTTAAAAGTCCAATGCGTAGTTTTTTTTAACATTGGGATGTCGCTGTACAGCTTGTATAGTTCTTGGTTCAATCTTCGCCTCCAAAGCCCGTCAACGCAAACGGGAGCGACGTTTTTTCAAAGAATTTTTATTCTCTAATCGATTAAGGATTTCTTCATTCGCTTTTGATACGGTCCATGATTCAGCGTAGAGCTGGACTGGGATGATAAGGGTCTTATTTAGGACCTCCTCAGTAGTTCGAGTGATGGCTTTAATATTGAATCGCCTTCTTAGCCTGAAGAAACAGCGGTTGGCAAAAGTAATTCTTCGTTTAATTTCTGACGCGATGTTGTTATCAGAATTAATAGATGAGGTAGTACCTCAAAGTTATACCTTTCAATGGTGATGTTCTGTCCAATTCGCCGATGTTGTGTTCCCTTTCGTGTTGACACCATATACTTAGTCTTGCCCTATTTACTGCTGAATATAATTTTTGCCACTTCCTTCTTTATACTAGCAAACGTGGCTATGACATCACGTTGAGTCCGACCAATGATGTCAGTATTGTCGGGGTATGCTAGTAGTTGCACAAATTTTTGGAAAATTGTGCCTCTGGTGTTGGCTCGAGAGTTTTGCACAATCCTCTCAAGAATCAAATTGAAGAATTTACATGACAGCGCATCGCCTTGCCTATATCCTTTTTTGGTATCGATTGTGTCGGTGAGGTCGTGTCCGACCCTGATGGAGCAGCGTCCCCATCGTCTTCCTTCCCAAACGGACGAGTTTGGGCGGTATACCAAAAATAGACATGACTCTGTATAGTTCGTCTCTAAAAATGCTGTCTTTTTCGGCTTTGAAATCGATGAATAGATGGTGGGTATGGATTTGGACTTTTTGGGTTTTTTCCAGAATGTGCCAAGGTGTGAAAATTTTATTGGCCTAAAAGCACACTGATAAGGGCAGATAAGTTTGCCGGTAAATGGTTTCAGTGGTTGACATATTACGGCAGATAGGGTCCTATAGGCGATGTTGAGGAGACTTATGCCTTCGTAGTTGGCGCAGTTCAGAGGTTCTCCTTTTTTGGATCTGGCTTTGGACGCTTTGAAGCAGACATGTGAAGCTCAAGGAAGGTTTGATTTATTTTCTATTAATACGCAATCTTATTTTGGTAGTAACCAATTGGCGGTGATTTGTTAAGTCTAATTTAAGCTTTAAAGGGCGCCCAATGATGGGACCAACAAATTAATAGTAAAAGAATTGCATGTAACTACAACATTTGAAAATAAAACATCTATTTTCAGACTACAGTTTACGAACTCATTTTTAGAAATTTGACAATGTTTGCCTGTTTTAACATTTCATCATCATTTCATTTCACATCGGACTCAACCGGTTGGGCGCCACTTATTGGAACACTTTATTGTTGACACAAATAAATTGAAATCGACTGGATCGATTTGAATAATATTTGCTACAAATGTTAGCAATAGTTTATATTTAATTTATTGGTATTCACGTTGAGATACCCGTGTCCTGTTTTATTATTTGCTCTACAGTGGCATCGGACCCAACCCGCCGTTGGGCGCCACTTAATGGAATAGTTTTTTGATGACGAAAAAATGAAAACGGCTGGACCGATTCGATTTATTTTTTCAGTAAATATCTGCAATAGTTTAATAAAGGTTTCTACGGTGAGGTTACTGGGTCCTGCTGAATTTATGATTTAATTTTTAAAATTCTCTTTTTGCTCTATTTACACCTCATCCATTTCATGGTTAATTACTTAACAAAAAATGATACCATAATGTGATTTTATTTATCAATAATCTTACTTAAAAAATTACTTATATTTAGATTTAGATTTACCAATGTGAACGAGATATACCCGAGTGATTTATCACCTTTTTCGATTAAAAACATTTTAGTTTCGTATAGGCATGATAAAGGTTGTTAGAGAAGATGTTATAATAACATTCTTGATCATCAAAACGTTTTTTTTTTGTGTTGCTATGTGTTTGAAGAATTCATTCAAAACTCAATTAGATCTTTCTTCACATTTCGATATATATAAACCGAATTAATTGGTCACTACCCAGTACCAAACACATTTTGCAATAAACTCTTCCTCCCATTATTGCAATTGACTTTTCATTTTCTTTCCCGTACGAATATATTTTCAATCCCACATCTGGGATTTGAATAGATGCGAAAATTTTCAACAAATGTCGTGTTGTAATATGCCTCACAAGTGACATGTTTCATTTCACTGTCAGGGCGGTGTCTTATTCTCGTCACAGAGAAAATTGGAAAAAGGGATTCCACACCGTGCCGCAAGAAGAAGATGAGAAATATTATTCCATCGAAAATAGAATATGCAAATTCCCATATAAATATGGAAATTCAACGTGGATGTGTGTTTTGAAATTTGTCACAATGTATCTACCTCGGCAGATATACCCATTGTATGAGTGTTTCCATTCGGAGAGGAGCGTGAGGGCTCAACCAAATTGTATATCTGCGGGTACAAAGGATGCGTTACGATGTGAGTTATATTAGATGTGAAAGATCCGTTTTTTTTGCTTCTTCTGTCATACCATTTTTTTTTTTCATTCGTTTACTTATCTCTGGGTATTGGGACTCGGCGCATATATGTTTTATGTGAAATTACTTATATGATGCGCAAAGCTACAGTACCCAGGAATGGGGAAATGAAATTGTACAACATGAGGTTTGGAAATTTATTCGAAACATTTTTTTAGCAGTGCGTTTCACACAAAGCCCAACAGATATATCCTCGCAGCTATAGAAAATATTCACATTTTAGTTAGATACTGCTTGGGGGCGACACGACGTGTCAATCTCTCTGTCTTGAGCACTCTTTCTCCTACTCGAACATGCATTTAGAAAAAAAAAATCTTATTTTGACATTCTATAAAATTCTATCACAATGACGTAGGATTGGTGGGTGTTTAAACAACCCTTCACCGAGTGTGCGAAGTGGGCACACATCTTTTTCAGAAGTTTCTGCAGATTTCTAAAATTCAGCGCGTGTAACATGAAATTCGTGTATCTGTCGTCCTTGTCAAAAATGTATCTAGGTACTTGCTTGCCATGTATGAAAGGGTAGGGTTACCTTCCTACCCCCAACATCCAACCGAAACCCTTCTTCGTATTTCTTCTTTTAGAACTTCTGAAGAGAATTCAATTTATTCACATGCGCGCTTAGAAAATATCAATTTCCCAGCAGTAAAACAAGGAGCAAAAAAAAAAAACACGCGAAGGAGCATCCCTGTCCCGTCTTTCGACACCATAAACCAGACAGGAGATGGAGGGCAGCTACATGAATGTAATATTTGTTTGTCAGCTTCCAGGAGGATTCGTATGTATGTATATACACTCGTTCACACAAGCTATCTCTTTTGGAGAAGATGCATAGTAGTACCTGGAGGACATAAAATCTTCAAAAAAAAAATGGAAAACTCCATCCTCTTTCGTTTCAAACCCGATCTTCAATTTGAATGCAAAAACCGAACATAAAAAAGGATAATAACAAAAAAAAAAAACACTCAAAAATAAGTAGAACGAAGTGTAGTATAAAAAGGATGCCAGATGAGAACGAATAACAGCGGTTGATGGTGTATTTGCGAGGGTGAGTTTAGGAGGAAAAAGGATTTTCTAACAAGATGAACGAATTTATTTCGCAAATGGATGTCGCATTTCCCTTTTGTCACTTACTGTTTGATATTAAGTCCCCTTTCTTTATTACCACACGGTGTATGTGTGTGAGTTTTTTTTTTATGTCTTACCACCACCATTCGTGATCCATCTCCATCCCTTTAAATTCGCCTGGTTGCAGAAGAAGCGTTGGAAAACAAGCCACATCACTTCAGTATATCGACTTTTGGCGTGAGATTTTTTTTTGTTGCAAAATTTAATTTGTTACCCAAATGTGTGGAGTGTAGATATACACATGGACTCGCAGTTATAAGGTGAGTATATAACTGATTTATAAGAGGGCGTAGCCATCCACCCGCTGTGAACTATATATTTGGCAGTGGTGCCTCTTCAATTATGTTCCCTTATCATACGGAAGGGCTTAACAGAGAAGTGTTGTTATTTCGGGCCAGATTCAAGAACCGTGATTGTTACTCAGACTTCTTAGATTTTTTTGAAACGACAAATAGATATTCCTTGAGATTAAAGTATCTGCGGAAATAAATCAAATCGGTGCTGATGGTGTTATCTTTAATTGGCAATGAAAAGTTTATACAACTGGCGCCCAACGATAGGACCACAAAGTTGATGATTACCAATAATCTCCAACTGATTTTATAAATACTGCCGTAGGGATATAGCTGTTATGTCGAATAGTCAACTAATCAACCATAATTTGGTCTGGGATGAGCGGTAGAAAGTAAAACTTCTTAATGGATGTCGATGTCTCAATTATCAGCTTGGAAGCCATTTTTATGTAGAAATATGCTAGGTATATAAAGGGCGTGCAACACCTTTTTCGTGTTATTTTTCTTTTCAAATGTCGGCGTTTGTATATTATTGAAAATGTGGATTCCAACGATAAAACAACATCTGGTACTAAATATGGCGCCAAACGATGGGGCAATTATAATTAAAACACACATATCCAGGGCTTCTCAGTTGAAGAACTGTCTTGATTTAGTAAAAGATTTATAAAACTTTGATATAGTAGTATGTTCCCATGATTTCCTTTCATATGAATGCTTTAAATTGCGCAAAATAATGAAAGTTTTGGTTGGTGTATGAAAGTTTACAATATTACATCTAAGACAATTCAGAGTCAAAAAATGTACCCAAACATTTTTTCTCATAAAGAATTGCACATTTAAATAACCATTTACACATTTTTTTATGTAAGGCCCGTGGAAGACCCAATATACCTAGTTTCGGGAAGTTTTATTAAATTGTCTGTTGAACCTGAAATGGCGCCCAACGATCGGACGATAAAAGTAGTAGTGAGACCATTTTAGACATGTTGAGCCGAATGAAAGCGCAATATATTTAGTGTCCGGAATTTGTGTTCAATTTTCTGTCAGACCCTGATGTGGCGCCCAACGATGGGCTGATGAAAGTAGTAATGTAACCTTTGGACATGTGAAGCTCAAGGATGGTCCAATATACATTGATTCACGAATTTTTATTAGATTTGATGTTGACTCTGATATGGCGCCCAACGATTTGCCAAAGAAAATACTAATTGAAACCTTTTAAAACATGTAAAGCTTAAGAAAGCCCCAATGTTCATAGTTTTTTATTTTTTTTATGAAATGTTATTTTGTACCGAAATGGCGCCCAACGATAGGCCGATAAAAGTAGAAATGAGAACTTTGTAGACATGTGAAGCCGAATGAAAACGATATACACCTAGCTTCCGGAATTCATATTCAATTTTCTGTTGGACCCTGATGTGGCACCAATATACATAGTTTCGGTATGTTTTATTAAATTGTCTGTTTCACCATGATGTGGCGCCCAAAGATGGGCCATTGAAAGTAGTAATTAAACTGTTTTGGACATCTGAAGCTCAAGAAAGTCCCAATATACACAGTTTCGTTTTTTTTTTATTGAATTGTCTGTTGTCTGGATTAAATTACTATTTTCATCGGCCCATCTGTTGTGAGCCTTGTTAAGCCACGGGGCAACTTCGATGTCGGTGAGAAGGGCGCGGCACGCTAGTGATTGCTCAGCTATACTCGTCGGACGGGGGAGTTCTTGCCCCCTCACCATAACATCCCAGCTCTACTAACATTTTTATCTCGTGCCAAAAAAAAATAAAACAAAAGAGAAGAAGAAAGCTACGTTAATTTGACCACAGACGGATATAAAGGACTCTAAAAAGGAAATGGATAGAAGTAGAAAAGAAAAAGGTAAAAGAAAAGATCAAATATCTATGCCAATTCGACAGAAAGATATCAGGAAAACGACCGCGACGACTAAAACTAACTTATCTAATAAAACTAATAAAAGGCATTAGTTCACTAACTAATTATAACCCTAATCTAATCTTAAACTAACCTAAACACGATAAACTTGTTCCCGGCATCTTTCAATCGAACAGGATCGTCGCAATTCCGAAACATGCCAGATATCATCGGCAGAGTTTGGCCTTCCCACCCCTTCGTGTCACGAGACACATCCGATGGCTAACCCCCTTGGCCACGTTTGCGGGGGACAGCCCCTTGACCACTCATCAGCCGCAATCTAAGTCCTGTAAAGTGAAAAGAAAATGTATTTGTCACATCCTGTCGTCGTTAGTTATAGTCCTGTCATGTCAAGTCAAACCCCAAAAGACGGCCCGCCCACCGTCCACACACCACTCACGAAAAGGATCTAAACCACCATCTTATCACAAAAAAATCTCACCACAAAATTGTGCTATTATAGCCATCAAACATTATTTATTTAAAATAAAGACTAAAACTAAAAAAAAAAGGAAATTTCTGTTCTTAATACTACTTAATGGATGTATATTCAAATTCATAAATGAAGAAAACTTAAACTATTACTCACGGTTACCTTGGATTGTCCCCCGAAGTTCTGCCGGCAGCACTGAAGGAAGGATCGTCTCAGGAAGTTCCACAATGGTGGTATAACGCGCACAAAAATGATATTAAAAGCAGAAATAACCTAACACTAATTATACTAATAGGGTCCAGAAGGGACAAAAAGCAGTCCGGAAGGGACACAATAAAAGTTATTAAACTAAAATTACTTAAAACTAAATTTAATCTAAATTCACTTCAATAATTTAACTTGTTTTAATCTTAAATTCTGCTAGTTTACTTTTAACTTGATATGTCACTTTCGGGTTATTTAGTGAGTTAATCACGTATATATGTCTATGTACATATATATATATATATATATATATGTATGGCGTTGACGAAGCACCCACTATTTCTTTAAAATTCCCCTTTTTGAAATTAACTTGCTTTTTTTTTTTCACTATCTTTGGTGATTTCACTTCCAGACGTACGATTATTCTTGAACGTGCGGCTCACTCTTAATATCAGCGTACCTACATGCACTGCACTGAGTCCGCCTGACGGCCGTTACCCCGGTCCTTACGCAGTCTTTTTGTTGCAGGAAACCACCCCAATCACAGTCGCAGAGGCCTCGAAATTCGAATAATTCACTTTAGCCTCTCCTTCAAAATGCAGTATGCATGCCTTATATAGGCCCTTAGTTAATTTCCTAAGGAAAAGTGCTTCGCCGGTTTACCAAATACAATAAAACCCAGAAGAAGTGTGACAATTCTTTTTGTCCCACTGTGAAGAAAAAAAATTCGATCTCTCAATCGATCAGCTGTCAGCTTTTTGACCCACTTTTGTGTCGTGCTCAAATTAAAAAGAAAGGGCATCGACCGGCTATCGATCTTTGGAGCGGTAATGGATTAGCTGTTCTCATCTCTTGCAATTGATTGCACTATATCTTTCCCTCCCCCTCCTGTTTTCTCTTTATGAGTTATTCTTTCATTCGTATAAAAAAAAAATGTTTCTCTTCTCCTCTTTTTTAAAAAATTACCTATTCTGCCTAATTATCAGAGTGGAGCTTTCTCCTTTTCTCTCATCATTTTAGTTCCAATTCGCCCATCTTCGTTAATTTGTGAGACCCGTTCACAATAGCTCTGTCTCAATTCAAATCGAAGTCGAACTTAATTGGTCTAATGCCTTTACAAAAAGAATAAATAAGTGACTAAACCTAACAAATACATATTCTAAAATAAATATAATTTTAATATAAATAAAAATATACATACACCTACACATAACAAGTCATGTAACAATATCAATATTCAAATAATAACTCCTACCAAAACAGAAGGAAACCTACCACGCACAGCACTATTGCCTTCGAGTACGGCGAAAGAAAGTTCTCTTCGCCGAATGATAATGGCAAAAGGTAATACAAAAGTGGAAAACGTCAAAAAAAAAATGTAAACAAACCAAACGCATTGATGTGCAATGCGCACCGAATTCGTTCATCGTAAGTAAGTACACAATTATTTAATTAATTTTGGTGTTTTGGTTGTTTTGATAAAAAAAAATTATATTTCACAGGTGTGTAGTGAGCTGGATCATGCTGCAGATCGCATGTGCCAGAATACGCTGGGTATGAAAACAGGTAGCAAGTGGTAAGCAATTTGACTTTTATAATTGCCTGAGTTTGGGTACATATTAAATTTATAAATTTTTTTTTTTTTATTATTTATAGTTGCTTTGACTGGGACTTCGATGCATGGATGTGGATATTCGGATAGGAAGTGGGGGTGGATGGTGTTAGGTGGTAGTAAGTGGTGGAACAGGGGGTTAGTGATAGTTTGTTGTGGTTAAGTGTTAATGTATGTATTAATATTAAAGGCGACTTACGTCGCGTTCTGAAAAGTATATTGTTTGATTGTTTTATTTTGTTTTCTGTGTATATAAATTGACTGTGACGAAGGGCTGCCGTAACACATCATCGGGCGCCACTTCAGGTACAACAGACAATTTTTTGTTTATTGAATTGTCTGTTGTACCTGAAGTGGCGCCCGATTATGGGCCGATGAAAATAGTAATTTAATCCATAGCTCTCTATATAAAAAAGTTTTCAGCTGTCATTACAGTTTTTCAAACATGTGTTTGGAATCGTCATTTTGCAGGTCTTTTGATAAATTTAAAATATCCTAGGTTTCAGCCTTTGTTTGAAATGTTAATTTATTTTACTTGGTATATATATTTATTTACTTGGTATATCCGGTGTATCTTCAAAGGTAATAAAGGCAGAAATATTCTCATTATATAAACTTTTCTAAGATGAGGTAAACTTATAACAATTCAGAGGAGCCGTTATAGTAAAAAATTAATGCTAGCACACGAAAACAGCATTCTCCACTTTTATTAAATACACTCACCTCCAACATACATACTCTACGTTACATAACCCATTCCGCCATTCACCTTTCTCATCCATAAAATCCTTAATCATTCACTGACACAAAATTTCAAACAAAAAAAAGAAAAACCTTCCCGCCAACAAAATCACCACTTCGTCATAATTAAATACCCAACCTCGATTGAAAAAGAAAGTTAGACTAGGTCATGACCTCCCATGTGCTATAACCCACACACCCACGAAGGACCCAACATCATCATTACCATCTTGGGGAATCCCTCGCAAAATCAACGTTAGACGGCTGCCGCCAGCCTCTGTCTCATTGCTATACTTGTAATTATGTGAATAATCATAACGTATATAAGCGTATACCGTTATTTAATAACACAGACCATGAAAAAGACTTATACAAATGCGACGACAACGAAAGCGTTAAAAGAAGAACAAAAAAATTAGCCCCTCATCATCCTCACCACTACAATTACACAAAAAATTCGTCTGCACCCCAATCACCAACGCCACGGAGAAATAAGAAACTTCATCAAGACACCGACCTCCTCATCCCCAAAGAGCGCACAAGCTTATTAGCAAAGAAACTGGAAAGGTACACAAAAAACAAAAAAAAAAAACGGCACCTACCCAACAAGACGACAATGAATGCGGCACGTCTTGGCGCCATAGCAGCAACCTTCTTCAAGTGGAATCCCAGCCAAAAAGGAAGGAAAAATCATTAGGAAAAGGAAACGCAAGGAAGAAAATCAAGCGGAATAATTGCCGGTGTACGTCGAGTTGGGGTAGGAACTGATGAGGCAACAAGTGATCAGAGGGTTGCCCACCACCACCAGTGTAATTGCAAAATAAAAAATTCCTCATGAATCCTTCGCACAGATGGGGCAATGAAAAAGGATGTGCAGCACAAGTAAATGAACAAAAACAAGGTCAACGGGGAGGAAAAAGCTCTCCTTATACCCTGTTGCATAATAAAGATAATGGTGGAAAGCTCTCACTATGCTCTGCCACAACTAATGAGAGAATTCCAAATGAGACCAGTTACCCCCTTCACATACACACTCACCCACAAAACCCCATTCATTCAGAACAATGACGACAACGAACGTTCATTCACCGCAATTCGTCTACCGGAAGTTTCATCTTCCGTTCGTTTTCTTAATCATTTTTGTTTCATGTCTGACACCCCCAATCGTATCGCTGTCTCGCCCACCAACCAGAAAGGAGCCGGGTAATGAATATCTAATTTGCATTTGTGGGTGTGTTTGCGAAATTCCGGAATGAAAATGAAATTAAAAAAAAAAAAAAAAAAAAAACAACACAAGAACGAACCCAAAGAGTAGGTCGAGCCGAGTATAAAACTTTGTCCTTGCAAACCGAACTGAGAGTTTTGCGCCAGGATGCGGCATCGTAGCAAAAGCATAGAACTCGAGAGTCTGGCTGTTGCCGCCGCATTTGTGTGTCCTACTTTGCGAGAAGACTAATTCCTCTTCCACCTCTTCCACCTCCTCCGCACACCCGCCGACGCTCTGTATGGTGTAATGGCAGGATTTTAATTTTCATTTTATGTACATACGTCCTTAGTTGTCGGTCGTCTCTCTTTTGTTTATTTTATATTTTTTCATTGCCATTATCTAGGTCAGGAACTCGAGGAAGTTTTAATTTCGTTAAAATAAAAAAAAAACACATTCAACAACAACAACGTGTCTCGGTGAAAGTGAGATTTTAAATAAACCGAGCAAGGACATATGACGTGTGGGTGTGTTTGAGTGTGGGGGTTAATTATATTATAATGGGGAGGCTGGGTTTTCATGCAATTTGTTGATTGTGTTGTGGCGAAAAAGTTGGGAATCGTAGGTAGAGATTTCTGTTGAATTGGGTTCCTTGAACTGTCTTAACAACTGGCATAAGCGATTTTATGGGACCCATGTAGGATCAAAGATAATAAAGTCATACAGATGACACACTGCATAGTGTCATATGTCATATGTTTCGATCTCGTTTGTCATGTGTGCGCACTGCAGCGACCATCCTTAGCTTGAAGCTGGTGAACAGAAGTTTCGTTTTTTTTTGTTCTCAATCCGTCATCTGTATGATTTTATAATCTTTGGTAGGATATACCTTTGTAACGCTTTTTGCAGAACACAAGCTCAAAGTTCATCTGCCTTGCAGTTCCCGGGTATATCTCTTCGGTCCGGTACACAGAAGAGGGTTAAAAGATAGGAAGGAATTTGGCTGTCATTTGTATGTTCACTTTGGGTGGGTTTTCATTGTGACGAAGCTCTTGTTCTCACAGCTGCAGAAGCTGCGGTTTGTTAGCAGTCAATTTATAGGGCCACTAGATGCATGATAGCAACTACGGCTGCATAAGCGGAGTTCTAAGAACAACCCCTGTTTTTAGAGCCCCACTAATGCGTATGCAAGCTGATATTTGAACTAGCCCTGGAATCTTGCGATTGGAGGATTTTTCTAGAGCCATTCACCAGAATAAGATACCATACAGTAGGATGAGTCTTCTGATGCCCACATAAGGCCAGAGAGAGATATATGTGGTTGTATACCCCATTTCTTTCCGATTGTTTTTTTTTATATAAGGCTACGTTGGCTGTCTTTACGCGGTCTTTGATATTGGGACTGACGCCATTTGTATTTCCTGCTAAAAAAGGATCATTTCGGTTTTTTGACGATTCGCACCAAGTCCATATCTGGGGGCTCTTTTTAGAAAATACAGAGAGACCATTTTTTTGCTTCCTAAGGATATAAATGTATTTCCTGATATAGCTATTTGCCATGTCATTTGCGTAGGTAATCACCTTGGATCCCTCTCTTTCTAGATTTATTAGAATCTCGTAGACCACTTGGTTCTAGATAAGAGGAGACAGATACCCTCTTGTTAGGTGCAACTGCTTACAGATCTAAGTGCGGTTAAGGGGATTTTATTGACTCTATTATCAGAATCTCGTAGACCACTTGGTTCTAGAGAAGAGGAGACAGAACGCTCTCTTGTTTGGTGCAACTGCTTACAGATCTAAGTGCGGTTAAGGGGATTTCTTGTATGTTACAACAGAATGTGCGCCAGGATGAGCTTTTTTTTCTTCTTCAAAATGGTTTTGTAAGGTTTGAGAAACGACTTACAATGGTCCCAGCTTAGTTTCTCTTCGAAGCTCTCGGCTTTTTTTTTAAAGTTTCCTGCATTTTTTTTCAAAGTGCAGACATTGGAGTTCCATCGCTTCCATCTTCTATCGCTCAGGACTCGTGAGAGAGTTTAGGCTGTCCAATTCTGTTCTATAACTCGATAGTACCAAGACTGAAGGCGCTAACCATATCTCTGGGCCAGAAGCATTGAAAAATCCGATATAACGCTGGAAAAATTTAATTCCGAGCGACAATATAATCTTGACGGCCTCAGTGGCGCGATGGTTCTCGTCTCGTGATAAGATCAAAAGTGCGATGACCCGAGATTGATTAGTGTTTGTCAATCCAACTTTGGTTGGAAGGGAATATAAAACCGATGTTCCATGATATGAGTTGAGCGAGTATTCTCTGTCGTAACAGATAGAGAATACTCGACAGGTGATGATTTTAAGGTTACTAAAGATCTTCTGCAAGGAACAGTAACTGTTCCACAGTTGTTTAATATAAACATTGCTGATACACTTAGGGAACTCGATAATTCACTGGCATTTGCCGGCGATGCAACAGTATATGCAGGCAGCTCAACAATTGAAAACATCCAAACCCAACTTCAAAGCAAGTTTGATAGGTTTCAAGATTTCTGCTCCGAATGGAAACTTAAAATCATCTATACGATATGTGAAACCATACCGTTCCGCACTACAATAAGACGTGGGTATTCAGAATTGAGGTGAAAAATTTTGCACGCAAACATAAAAAGACGTTTTTTGGGACACACAACGGTCTTCCAAATTCTCAACGAAACAAATTTATTGCGGCGTCTTCAAAGAACTAAGCCGTATAATAACAAACCGCGCTATAAATTGCGGAAAAAGCAGCAACTCTCAAAGGAGAGTTACCTGCCAGACATTCATTACTCGTGATAAAAACAATTTTGCTAGATAAGTCGCATACTTAGTTGCAAATCACATACAAAAATGGCGGTGGTTTAGAGAGTTAAAGTCTCCCACCACTTTGGGTACGTGCTCATCGTGTCTATGAAGATTTCCACCAGGCCAAAAATTTTGAGGCGCAACTGGAGAAATCTAAAAATAACGATTTCAAATGGTCTTCAGTACGAGTCAAAGGCCGCTATGAAATATTTTGGTGTTCATTTGGACAAATTTTTGTATTATAATGAAGATCCAAATATTTAGTTAGAGATGGCAAAGCGGCATTAATGTCGCTTAAAAGCCTTTTTATTCCAACTATCTAAGATCCGATGTGAAGATCATTTGCTACCAAGCATTCGTTCATCCAATTCTGACTTATGCGAGTCCTGTGTGGTGGAACATTAAGCCATCGTATATTGAAAAGCTCAGAGTGTTCGAGCGCGGATATCTCATAGCCTGCATGCAGATGTAAAGGAGTGTACATTACGATTTTAGACACAACATCTCAAACAAAAGACTTCTGGATGCTTCCGGTGTGTCTGGAATTGACAATGCACTGGACCTTGTAAGAAATCACTTTGCTCGTTCCGTAAGTTTTAGCGAAAATAAATTAATCTCTGGATTACTCTATCCGAATCGTGGATACTTCAGAAATGCTTTAGAAAGTGGATACATTCTGGCAGAGACATTCCTGTTTCTGGATGGCAATGGCTACTTATCAGACTCAACGAACGTCCCAAGGAGAACAACAGATAAAAGGGTCTTTTACAAGATTTTTGAGTCGGGGGTGGGAATAATGATCGAAAAAGGTACTGAATGCGATAAAACTATCACTAAAAGTTTGAACAGAGACAAATACTGGTGGCTAGACTGTGCTGGGCTAGACTGGTGGCCGAAACTAAACTACTAAACTAGACCCTGTCATGTGATTGTTGGTCTTACGAAAACTGGGGGAAGTAAGCGTTGTGCTTACTTCTTACTAGTTAACCGATGGAATAAAGATCACACGACAGGGCCTAGATAGGTTAAAATAGATTTCGATAAATTTGGATAGTTTTTTTAAATTTTTTTCTGCATTTCATTTGACATTTCTCAATTTCAGACTAATACAATCTGAACCATGGAAAGATACACAATCGAGCAACGCGTTATACTTATTCAGGCTTATTATGAAAATGGGCGTTCAAATCAAAATGCATGTCGTGCACTTCGTGTTTTTTTCAGTCAATATAATAGTCCAACTGTGCGTGCAATAGGAAAAAATCGTGCAAAAATTTGAGCAAACAACAAACCTGTTCCGCTCAAATTTTCGCATGATTTTCCCGATTGTACGGAGATGTGAAAACACCAGTGCATGTAGATCGCCATAGATTGCAGGCTCTCAACGGATGTACGAAAATTCTGTGAAAAAATATTTTTCATTATTTTTGATTACGAAACAGGATAATAAATATTGTCGGGATGGTTTTCCAATTTTTTTTACAAATATTTGATCATACAAAATTTTGTTATCATCCACAGGAAGACGAGGGTCTGCGGGTAAGCTGAATGATATGGACAACGTTGTGAATGGATTTACTTGCAATCAACAGATTTTTATAATTCTAATTCAGAAAAATAAATAGAAGACCAATAAAGCTTGAAAGTTGGGCTTAGCTCTGTTTTTTTTTTATTTAATATGTCTACGAACGGAATCATGCATTAAGATGGTATTCTTGCAGATTTTTGATCTTCGAACGTAAGTGCTGTGAAAATTTAAAACAAGCACTCGATACGGCTCTAAAAATGGTTGATTGTGATTGCAATCAAAGATTATAAAGTCTTACAGATGACGCATTGAGAACAAAAAAACACAAACTTTTGCTTACCAGCTTCATGATACGGGCAGAGCACGTGTATACATGGGAAACGAGATCCAAACATATGGCGGGCTGTACCAGTACGGCCCGTCATAGAACAATTTTACTTTGTATGAAGTGCGTCATCTGTATGACTTTATATTTTTGGTTGGAATGCAACCTTGGGGAAATCATGATGACTTCCATTGTTTATTTCCTTGGACAGATAATTCGTTCAGTAGGCAGTGTGTTGGACAAACAACCAGACGGTCAACAGTTACTACATTCCACATATAACGTGTGGTTAAATTTTAAGGGCTGATGTTGAATGTGAACCACACCTAAACGTCAAGTTTTTTTCTGCATTTCATTAGAAATTTCTTAATTTCAGACTAACCTAATCGAACCATGTACAGACACATAATCAGGCAACGCGTTAAAGTTATTCAGGCTTTTTATGAAAATGGGCGTTCAAGTCCAAGTGCATATCGTGCACTTCGTGATATTTTCGGTCAATATCGTCCAAATGTACGTGCAATCGAAAAAAATCGTGCAAAAATGTAATCAAACGGGATTTGTAGGAGATGTGAAAACACCAGTGCATGCTCATTCAGCGCGTACTGCAGAAAATATTGCTGCTGTTCGCGATAGTGTGGCTGAAGAGCCGTCCACTTCAACTCGTCTTCGTGCCCAACAATTGCACCTCTCAAACTCTTCGTTGATGAGCATTATGCATAAAGACTTGCATTTACACGCTTACAAGGTGCAATTGACTCAAGAAGCCTCTGGACCATTTCAAGCGTCGTCAATGGTCAGAATGGTGGCATGAAATGGCAACAGTGGATGATCAATTTTTGAAGAAAATCATCTTCAGTGAGTTTTAACCTCAGTGGATTCCTCAATAAGCAGAATTGCCTCATTTGGGCGAATGATAATCCAAAAGTGACTGTCGAAAAAGCAATGCACCCTCAAAGAGTAAATGGTTGGTGCGGTTTATGTGCTGGCGGCATCATCGGGCCGCATTTCTTCCAAAATGAGGCCGGTCAGGCAGTGTTCGCTATCGTGAGATGACAACGAACTTTTTATGGCCCGAATTGGAAGATATGGATGTGGACGATATGTGGTTTCAACAGAACGATGCCAATTGCCACACAGCTAACGAAACAATGGCTCTTTTGCGCGACAAATTCAATGGCCGTGTTATCTCACGTCGTGGCGATGTAAATTTCCCACCAAGAACATGTGATTTGTCACCGTTGGACTTCTTTCTTTGGGGTTATTAGAAAGAAAAGGTGTACATCGATAAGCCAGCAACAATTAAAGAGCTAAAGGAAGAGAAAATTCGGCTTATTAATGGAATAGAACCTCAATTATGCCTCAGCGTCATCGAAAATTTGGACCATCGAATGGAGGTGTACCGCAGAGGTCGCGGCAGCCATTTGGCCGATATTTTGTTTCACACATAATTGAACTACACCAATATAATCATAATAAAAAGAAGTGACGATAATTTCGTAAAATATTTGTGTTTTATTCGAAATCAACATCGGCCCTTAAAATTTAACCACGCTTTAGCTAGGTAGAAGTGGCGGTTTGGCATTTACCCATGTAGCACTTGTGTGCGTTTTTGTTACCACGACTCGTGTAACCTATATTATGATTGTTGTTGTGGATGTTCGATGTAATGCAGGCGGTCTCTAGATCCAGCCTGTGAGGTTTAGAAAGCGGATTAGGTCTTGTAACATTTTACGCGAAATGTCGGTAAGGTTGTCGAAAAATGGTTGGTCTATCGCACGCAATCTGGCTCTTGCTAGTGCCGGACATTTGCAGAAGAAATGGGAGAGGGTTTCTCACTCATTTGTGTTCCCGAAACTGCGGCATTGATGGTTGTATGGGATCCCTAGTTTGGCCGCATGATCTGCAATTGGCCAGTGCACCGTGACTATCGCCGTAATTCTTGCGATATCTGGGCGGGTTCTATTCAGTAGATGCTTGTACTGAGAGACAGTAACTTACACAAGATCAGATAGGATAGATGACTTGAGTGCCTCAGATTTAAGAGGAACTTTAAGTTTATGAGGACTTCTCAGGTACACTTACATGGTAGTCGATTTAAAAGGAACTCTATGGTAAAAATTAAGAACAAAATTTATTACAAACAATACATGTTTTGCGTAAGTCCTTTATAAACTCATTAGTATTCATATTTCAATGCAGGTAATACAATCTCTCTTCTGTAAAACCATTTTGCAGTCAAATTCAAAGATAACAAATCGATTCAATAAATTCCTCGCATCAACAAAGGACTCTCATCTGCCATAACATATAAAAATTTGAAATCAAATTTTATAAATATGCAAGTGGATACATATATATGTATCTGCATACCTCTACTATCAAAATATTACTCTTTTATTCTGACAACAATTCTCCAAAGATCACAGTCCTTTGTTGTCATCGTATATATAACCAACAAAAACCGTCATTGAAGGATTTTTTTTTTTATTTTATATTTTGCAAAGGAACCGAAAAAAAACAACAAAAACAACGCGCAATGGGAAAACGAAATGCCTGTCATTTGACTGTTGTGAATTATCCTAATGCTCTCCACTACATATACATTTGAAATGCAAAAAGAGAGGAAAAAAAAACACCGAATTTGATTGAAGATGTCCTTTATCCTTAAAGGAACAAAATATATCTATAGATTCCCTGCCATATATATATAAATAAACAACACATTGAGCTTTTATCGTAATAACATTTTGTACTTTGGGAATTGATAATACATCATATCCTTCCCATCGGAAACAGAAAGGAGCAGCTAGGTATATACCATCAGCAACAGCAATGACATCAGCGCTCGTAGAATATTGGATTTGACATTAGCATAATTTACTTCGATACGTGTCAATCTGCTTGATGTCTTCCTTCGACTATACATCGACATTGGATTTGCTGAATTTTTGTTGTCGTCTCTAAGACATTCGCGTGTGCATGTGTATCATTTACGAATTACTCACATTGACAAATCCATCGAATTCTTTAAATTCAAATTGACAACGGAGTGGCACATCAAAAAAAAAGAAAAAAAGGAGACCCATCAATTTGATATCCATGACGTGAAAAGGATCCCCAAACACCTCCTCAACTAAAAAACAAAATTGTTGTTCCCCATCCCCCACACCTATATAGTAGGCATACGCAGCGCAGTTAAATTATCCTTCTTCTTATCGCCACGGAAGAAGGAGTATATCCGATCCGCGGCACTAAAAACGTATATTTCCACATAAAAGTCCTTGTCGCAAAAAAGAAAAAAAAAACTCTCAAGTGTGATACACCATCCTGAAATGGTGTATCATTAAAAGAAAGCAAACTAGGAGTAAAGCGTTTTTTTTTCCTTTTTTGTCAAAAGAAATTCCTTGAACCCGATTGAATTTGGTAGGGGAGTGTCGAATTATCGCGTAATGGATGTGATATCGTGTATCCGTAATTTCTTTAAGTCAGGATAAGATGAAGGTAGAGGTATACTGTGCATGATGTGAGTGAATGTATTTTAAATGCGTCAAAAATCATCCGTTATAATGATGATGATGACACTCGTAGTAAGTGTGATAATGTACCCAAATGTTTAAAAACTTTGTAGAGAGGTGTTGCCATAACCTTGTGCTGAATGCTTTAATGGAATATCAATGAGCTTTTACTAACTTACGTATCGGGCTCCCGACCCGTGAAGAGTCCTGAGACACTGCAGCCTTTCATACTCTACGATCACGGGCTCGCTGCTTCCAGTTGTCTAGAGACCAAGCGCTCTGGCATCCGAAATGGCCTAGTCTTTGAAACGGAGGTTTGATCTTCCTTGCGTTCTCGAACCTAGAGGCTGGGATTCGAAGATGCTCTTAGCTTGAGCATTATTGTCCATTCGCTCGATGTGGCCAAGCCGATGTAGTTGACGTGTTTAAGCTTTTTGGACTACATCTACATATCGGTACATCTCATAGGGTTCGCGGTTGTATCTTATCCTCCATTCGCCCTCCTCACAGACAGGACCAAAAATCCGCCAAAGTATTTTTCTCTCGAACGAGCCTAGTATCAGAGTTCTCATAGAGTTCGTGGTTGAATCTTCTCCTCCATTCGCTCTCCTCGCAGACAGGACCAAAAATCCGCCAAAGTATTTTTCTCTCGAACGAGCCTAGTATCAGAGTTCTCATAGAGTTCGCGGTTGTATCTTATCCTCCATTCGCCCTCCTCGCAGACAGGACCAAAAATCCGCCAAAGTATGTTTCTCTCGAACGAGCCCAGTATCAGAGTTCTCATAGAGTTCTCGGTTGTATCTTATCCTCCATTCGCCCTCCTCGCAGACAGGACCAAAAATCCGGCAAAGTATTTCTCTCTCGATAGAGCCCAGTATCAGCTCTCTCTTCTTGCTTATCATCCAGCACTCGACGCCATAAAGCCAAACTATCAGCACAAGGGTTTTGTAGAGCACACATTTCGTCCTTCGAGTTAGGAGTATTGAACCCAGTTGTATCGCCAAACCGAAGTAGCAACGGTTTCCTAGATCCTTCGCCGGATCTCCACTAGAGTGTCATTCGTGGAATCAATGTTTACTGCGAGGTAGGTGAATTCTTTAAATACCTCGAAATTGCTGCTATCAATAGTGACGTTTTGTCCTTGACGGTGGACATACGCTTGTTTGTTTGTTGATATCATGTACTAAGTCTTGTCCTCATTTACTTCAAGGCCAACGGATTTCGCCTGTTCTTCAATCGCCGTGAACGCTTCTATCACGGCACGCTGGGAGCGACCGATGATGTCAATATCGTCCGCAAAGCCCAGCAGCTGGACGGACCTGTTAAAAATAGTGCCTTCAGTGTTGACACCTGCCCTTCGTACTATCTTCTCCAGTACGTTATTGAATAAGTCACATGATAGCGCGTCTCCTTGCCGAAATCCGGTGGAATAGTTCGGAGGAGCTACTTCCAAACGGCACAGCTGATTCGGTTTAGCCGGCATTCCGAATTCGGTCATCGTAGCCATATAGAGGTACTGATGATGTATGCTGTCATTCGCAGCTTTGAGGTCAATGAATATGTGGTGAGTTTTGTCTAGAAAATCGCTGGTCTTTCCTAAAATTTACCTCAGTGTGAAAATTAGGTCTATAGTCCATCTGTGGGGCCGGAATCCGCACTGTTACGTGCCGATTAGTGTGTTTCAGAAAGGTTTAAGACGTTCACACAGTACATTGGATAAGAGCTTGTATGCGACATTTAGCAGGGATATGCCTCGATAGTTCTTACAAGACATAAGAACGATGGCCTTTATTATATATGGAGCGTATGGAACTGATAGTCCAGACATCGGACATGTTTTCTTCCTCCCATACTTGGTTGATGATTCGGTGCATGCTACCCAAACATCACCACCGTATTTAAAGAGCTCCGTTGGTAAGCCATCAGAGCCTGTTGCCGTGTTGTTCTTAAGCTTGAAATTGAACTCAATGAGCTTATATCCATATATTAATATTCGATAAGTATCACACAATGTTGATCTTCTATGATTTTTCAAGAGCTGAAATTTGCCTTCAAATCAGTTCACTCAGATGAATTCTTTAAGCAAGTTTTTGACATTTTGCGACAACGCTTGGTTTAGAATTTTCTGACGAAGCTGATATAATTTCTTCAAGGCCACATTCCATTCCTTTGATGTTATCGTTTGGGAAAGGATTTTCAACATTTCTAAATCTGTGGGTGAACATTTTTCTAAAACCGGTTCAGTTAAACACTTAAAACATTTTTCGTAAATTTTTCGAATTTGTCGTCAAATTGCTTAAAACAATAAAACTCTCCCAAGACTCTTTCCTTGATGGCTTTTAATTTAATTGGCTTGAAAATATTTTGAAAGTTTGCATTAACGAAGTTTTTTTTTGAAAATTTGTGCAGATTTTCGGTGACTGCGCCAGAATGGGTATGATCTGGAATAACATTCTTTAAGTGCAAAGTCAAAGAGTGGGACTTTGTTCATATTAAATTGATTGGTTATTCCAGGGGAACCTAAGCAACCTGCTTCGACATATTCGGACAACAGGTTATCTAGGAATTTCAAGGGTAAGTCAGGCCTTTTGAACAGAGATGGAGGCGGATGAACGGAAAGGCCAACGGCAGCGCTCATTGCTTTGGGTTTACTATCCACCCTTATAAAAAAAACTTTATGTTACGAAGCAACCAATAGCCTCGGAAAGGACTGATTTTATTGTTGACGACCCTGCTAAACGACAAAAGGACAAGGACGTTCGTATCTGCATACGGATTCCTCACCTCGATATCCATAAGGGTACATGGTGGTCTAAAGATCAACGAACGAGAGAAGGAAGGAGACATGCATCGAGTATTTTGGTTGTCCGAACATTCCGAGGAACTAACCTTTTGTGCCACTCCGGTAACGATGTTCGCATGTTTCACCAACTTTTAAAACGTCAAAGCCAAGGACACAGGGCTCGAACAGAAGCCTATCGAGGTGAACAAGGAGTTATTGATGCTGAGGATATAAAAGAACCACTTCTGCAAACTGTTAAACGGTGACTACGAGCAACATTCCGCTGTCAGGCGGAACGAAACATTCAATATTGGCAACGGCAGCAAAAACTGCCAACCATCCGACCTGAGTAAAGTGAAAATAGCAATATCTTTACTCAAGATTACCAAGGCTGCCGGAAATGACGGCCTTACCCGCTGAGCTTTACAATGCCGGTGGAGATGACATGGTAAATAACAACCACCAACTCATAAGCCAAATCTGATCGGATGAAGGTATGCCTGAAGAATGGAACCTTAGCATCGTTTGTCCGATTCACAAGAAGGAGACCCTCTAAACTACGTCAACTACAGAGGCATAAGTCTTCTCAATATCTCGCCTTTATGATGCTTAATATGTGATCCCCTGAAACCTGATCGGCCCTTATCAGCGTGGTTTTAGGCCAGGAAAGTCTACAACCGACAAAAGGTCACACTACGGCAGATCATGGAAAAAATCCAAATAGATATCCACCACCTATTTATCGATTTCAAAGCCGCATATGACAGCATTTCTAGAAACGGACTATACAGGGCCATGTCTAGTTTTAGTATACCGCCCAAACTCGTCAGTTTGTGTAGGATGACGTATAAGAATTCTCGATACTGCATCAGGTTCGTAAACGACCTCAAAGACAAATTCGATACTAAAAAAAGGATTTAGACAAGGCGATGCGCTGTCATGTGACTTCTTTAATCTGATTATTGAGAGGATTTTACAAAGCTCCCGAGCCAACACCAGAGGCACAATTTTTCAAAAATCTGTGCAACTTCTAGCATATGCCCACGATATTGACATCATTGGTAAAACGTACCGTGATGTCATAGCCACGTTTGTTAGAATAGAAAAGGAAGCAGAAAAAATGGGTGTAGCCGTGAATGAGGGCAAAACAAAGTATATGCTGCCAACACGAAAGGACACACAACATCGACGAATTGGACAGAACGTCAACTTTGACAGATTTAACATCGAGGTAGTAAGGGACTTGTTTTACCTCGGCTGAGCTATTAACTCTGACAGCAACATCTCGTCAGAAATTAAACGAAGAATTGCTCTCGGCAACCGCTGTTTCTTCGGGCTAAGAAGGCAATTCCGTAGTAAAGCCCTCACTCGAACTACTAAGGAGGTCCTATGAACGACCCTGATCACCCCAGTCCTGCTCTACGGCGCTGGAGCTTATACCGTCTCAAATGCGGATGAAGAAATCAATTATACCTGAACTACTGTATTTCCTTGTTCATCTCGATAGGATTCAGTTCGAGCCTGGTAACCTTGGCCGTGACTGTTTACACTTTGCTGAAACTTGCGAACATCGTTCCCGGAGTGGCACCTCTCTATATCCTCGATCGCGCTCTTTTCTTGCTCTTTTTTCTTCTTTCTGAAAAGGACTAACAAATGGCAATAATGTGGAAGTTTTTTCGAAGGTCCTTGTTATATTTTTCATGATTTATTCTAAATATTAAACAAATTATCACGAAGCTAAAGAAACAGTGATCAGCAATCCTTTAGATGACTTTATGCATTTATCCTTTGGAGGCATGGCTATAAGTTTTTTTAAATATAAAATATGGTTAAGCTTTGAACCTTTAGTTTAAGTTTTTTCGTTTTTTTTTTTGTTATAATGGAAAAATGCTCACAGTTAGTACTTTCCTACCGAAATCTCAATTTATATTCCAAATCCAAGCCTATACCATTGCCATCCTATTATTAATACTCAATTTCCCTTCTAATGCTTGCTCGAGATGGTGTACCCTCTTACATTTTGGCAATTTTTCTCCAAATACCTTCCTCTACTGGTGGACTTTTGAATATTTTTTCGCCATTTTTTGGCAGATTTACTGCATATTGGTTTGGTGTCAAGTGCACACGCGATAACCAGCGGGTCGAAAGTAACTCTACCCCCCACCCAAAAAAAAAAAAAAAAAGGACGACGATGATTGCTATAACCAACACCAAAATCCTGCAAAGCACAGGCCAATTCCATGGCCAAATGTGGAGATTTATTTCTATCATTTGTTTCTTTTACTTACTCGTACTATAGTGCGCTGTGATTTTCCATTTCTTTTCGCTGTTCTCTATAATATTTTTTCGCGAGGATTTTCCATTTTCCATGTAAACGATTTCACTCAACTAGCGCTTGCGATTTTTCGATCCCTTCTCCCGATCAGGGACGAAAAACTTGACAGCATTGTCATTTAAATTTATCCACTGCATGGCATAACGAAAGCAAATGACTTTGGTATCCCTCAACAAAGGGAACCGGGATACAAGAACAACTACGAACCAGGAGAAAAAAAACACACACACACACACAACAAACTAAAACATTTCTAAATCCGTTCTGAGTAACGAGCGCACGAATGTGCGGTAGCGTAGCAGCAGCAGGAGTTAGAAAAAAAAAAGCCAAAGCTGCCTGGATAATTTGCATACGTTGCGCAAAAATGATTACATTTTTGCAATAACATAAAAAAGTTACCCACGAGATCAACCCGGCTATGTAGAGGGGTGAAACTCTATCCGGCTTGTTGTATAATGCACATACACAGATTGAAGTGTATAAGCGCGTCATGGAACGCGTAAATTAATCATCCCATCGAGTTTCATGATTTGCATAAGCTGCAATTACTGGGTGACATGTGTGTGTGTGTGTCGACAAAAAATATCCTTGTTAGTAGGTAGGTTCTCCTCTTTGTCATGTTCTGTCAAACTGAATCCAATATTTGTGAATCAGTTGCTCCCACATGCAAATAATTTTTATTATGCGGCAAGGATACGAAGGAATCCTTTCTGAACCCTTTCGAAAATCAAACGAACCGTGTGATTTGTCAAGGGACAGAGTACATACTATAATATCCTGCCAGTCAATGACGCTTGAACTAATACAAATGTCAATTGTGGTACACAAACACACCCACCCATGTGTGTGTGTATATAGTTCGATTGGGAGGATATGTATATAGATTCCTGGCTCGTTATTCGATTTGGAATAGTGAAAGACGAAGAACGATAGAAAAATCCCAAAGTGTACACGTATCCTTCGATTTATTGTGTGATTTGGTAGGGTACCACACAACCACCCATACAGCAATATCTGCGACATAATTTTCCAGGTTGAAGGATTTTCTTTGAAATACCATTCAAGGATTGAGTGTGTTATTTTGCTTTTTGTACTATGCTGTAGGTACATGTCAAGTTTTTTTTTCTTTTGTGTGTGTGTATAACTGGATTCGAATTTTACTCCTTTATCCTGCACGTAGTGAAACACAACAGAAAAAAAAAAGAAAAGAAACGAACGGTACAGACATTTTGAATTTGATTTTGGTTGAGGAAAAGAAGTCCTTGGTTCCTCGGTTTACCTTATTGGCTTATGCACAGAGGTTGCTTTTCGGTAGGTACCTATTGCTAATTCTACTTCAGGAGGGGTATTATTTTTTTATTATCCGTTGATAAGTGTATAATGGTATAGGTACATACTTGAAGTTTAGTAGTACCTACCTATGTTGGATTTGAATTTGGTATCCTGTTGGCGATCGAAGTTTGAAGGTAGGAGTGCATGAATGTTTTTGTTGTTTATAATATGGAAATACATGCTTTCAGCTTGTTTTGGAATTGAAGTGATTGGCTCAAGTTGGAGTAGGGAATTTTATCCAAATCAGGAATCTTTTGAAAAAAAAAATTTATTACAAGTGTTCGGTATTCGGTATTTAGAGATCTGAGTATAATCCCAGAAAACGTTCGGATGTTTTTGTGGTTTCTAAAAAAAATGTATTTTTCGAAAATTTAAAATTTCGTCGAAAAGTTTACGACTAACGATGAGTATTTTCAAAACTGGCGTAGAATTATTAATTATAAATTATATATAAATTTGGGATGAAAAATAGCAAAATATTGAATTTATGAAATATTCAGGTATTGAAATGAAATGGTAGGTAGTGGAATTACATGAAACCACTTGATTGTACTGAAATTATGTCAAACTACCTGACGACTACAAACTATCAGTAATCGATCTCATGAGGCTTAGAAAGTTTAATGTCCACCTTTACTGTCAGAGCCCTTACTGAAGTACTCTGACTCTACACGAATTGAGAATCTTAAATAAAGCGGATTCGCAATGGAAAACGAATACCACAGAACAAATGTAAAACAAATACCATGTGTCTGATTTGTATATATATAATCTATGAGTTGAGACCCCAATCACTTCTTTCGCATTGCCGGTCTTGTAGTTAAAAGCGTTTAAAATCTGACGGTATTTTGTCACTTAAGACATTTTCAACCGGATTATCAGTAAATTGAGAAAACAGGCGTTTTTATTTGAAAATTGTCAGGCAACTGCATGTTTTCATTGAATTACTCAAAATGGGTATGAATTGGAGCGATTGAAAAAAATATATTTTTCAAGCTTAGGGTACTCCGATTGGAGAACCATCATCTGTTTTTTTTTTTAGTTAACTGTGGTTCGTTTGCAAAGCAATTTGGTAGTTACAGTAATACCCCGATTTACAACGCTGCGATGCACTTCATTTCGACTTGTGACGGCAAAAAAAAAATCAGGAAAAAAATTCAGGAAGCTAACTTCATTTACGACTTTTTCGCTTCAAAATTATGTCAACATGTGCTTCCTAAAATTTGAAGAAAAAAATCCAAAAAATAACCAACAAGACGAGCCTCTTACTGATGATGAACTGCACTCTAAAAAAAGTTGCTGTTATTTTACGATCAAAGCGAGGCAACAATTTACCTACTCTAATTGCTAGGTTTTTACGCACGTATTAATTTAAAATATTTAATGCGTAAATCTCAAATCGTTGTTGAATGAGTAAATTAACTTTTATGTATCATTGTTCCAATAGTTTAGAAAATAAATAAAGAAGTCGACTGTATATACACTGACTTTTCCAAAGCTTTTGACCAGTTATCACATAACATCATAATTTTTAAACTAAAGGATTGATTTAATTCAGGTTTTATAAATTGGGATCAATCATATCTTCTATTAAGAACTTATCAGGTAAGAATTAGATGTTCTTAATCCAACCCTTTGTTGAACAATTTAAAGTACCCCAAGGTAGTCATTTAGGCCCTATCTTATTTATACTTACTCATAACGATGCAAGAGCTTGCATTCGAGAGCATAATATTGATAGATGCTGATGGCATAAAAATCTTAAAATGTGTAGGAGACTTAAGCGATTCGTGTTCACTGCAACTGTTTTAAGACGGCTTGAGTCTGCACCCTACTAAATGCCAGCATATGTTATTTTCGCGAGAACGTGCCCCACCAAATTTTAATTATTAACTGTCCGGGCGCACTCTTTGTCGTGTAGAGAGTTTTATGGATCTAGGCGTTTATTTTGATCCTAAAATGGAGTTTAATAAACGCATTAACGTTATCGTCAATAAATTCAATTCTATTTTGGGATTTATAAAAGGGTGTTCAAAAGAGTTTAATCACCCTTTTGCCAATTTGCCTCCGTAAACTACTGCAGTTGTTGCCTTTGTCTCAACGTAGACTAAACCATGTCGCTGGTTTTCTTACCTCAATTATTATCAGGACAAATAGATGCTCCTGATCTTTTGAGTGCTATTGATTTTAATACCCGGGAGGTTCCTATAACCTGCGTAGTTTAAATATTTTACATATACCTGACCATATCGGACAATTAATGATTCGGAAAAAATTAAATTTCTATCAAACTGTCATACCTTTAGCTCTTAAACTAACAGCGTTAGGGCGTAAGTGTCGTTCTACGAAAAAGTCTGGTTGTATCCCATCATTTCGTTTAATTTTTTTTTTAAATGTGATGGAAATGTTGATACACACCTTTTTTTTTTATTAAATACCTCGATTTTTGGGAAATGCCGTGTTAGGAAAAAAGTAACTTAGGCCGTATGTCAATTGCGTTAAAATGTGGGTTAAATTTTATCCACTGGCTAATTTTTGACATTTCTGAAGTATTTAAAAAAAGTTTGCTTTTGTTGTGTCAATTGGATTAAATGGGATATTAATTTAATACTATACATCTTTTTTCAATAATTTCCCAAAAGAATTTGAACAAAATTCCTTTATTTATAATTTCTTATCATAAAAAAATACCGAATAGATTTCAGAAAGATCATAAAAAATCCCTTAATTAATAACTATTGTCCGTAAAATAATATTGTTGTATAATTTGTGCCCATGGTTAAAGATATCCGCTCTACTTTGTTTATGTTAACCATACTTCACATATGTAATCACAACACTATTGAAACCGATTTTTTTTTTAATCCAATTTTAGTTTTTTTTTTATAATTTTCATTACTTTTTCTGATATTAAATGCATGTTCCTTGCTTTTTCTTTAATAATCTGAATGATGTACTATTTTCCCGAAACATGTGAACACTAGTAACGAAGAATAATCCATGAGAGTTTTCTATCTCATTCACTCATCAGTAGGTATACAAAATGTCAAAAATTAGCTACTGGATAATTTTTAGCGAGCTGTTGAAAAGGTTAGAATTTTGAAGTCTTTATTCCCCGTAACAATGTCAAAAATTATCCAATAACTAAAATTTTAACCCAACTGACAAATTATTAACAAATTACTCTTTTCGATGTTTAATTTTTCTTAGAAATATAAATATTTAAAAAAAAAAATTATATCGAAATAATTGTTTCGATTCGGATGAACTTTGAATACTGACAAGTGCAACAAGAAGAATTTATTTGTTCACTTAAAATTTGTGCAATTTCGTTTTTAAACAAATATTTTTTTTTTCATTCAATTTGCAGATGCTTTGAAAAAATAAAAATCTTTATCAGAGGACTATAGATTCTTTTTTTTTTGCTAATCTATTCGGGATTAATTTATTAATTAATTTGTAAATTACAACAACACCCCAATTTATATAGATTTCACGAAGCCTAGACAATTTTCCAGTCTGGCACATTTAAGCCTGGATGGAAAATGTGCTACCAAACCTATTTTTTTTCAATAGTTATAGAATAGCTATAGGAATAGACGGGCTCAGTGCCGCGATGGTTAGTGCGATGAACTGCAGCGAAGAATTCGATTCCCACCCGTAATCTAATGATTTCCTTCTTACATTTTTTTTTAAGCTACAGAAAATGGTTTGCCGAAAATGCTAAAAATGTTAAAAAATTAATGTCGGTAACATATTTGGCACATAAACATTACAAAATTAGTGGAAAAACGAAAGTTAGATGAGGTAATTGTAGTCTCCTACATACCCCCTAGAAGTGTTACCAATGTGTATGAAAAAGACATTACTATTACTAAAAGTGTAATTACTCGTCTTGAACCCACTCAACTACCTTTTGTGTTGGGTGACTTCAATATTGGTGATATCACTTTGAGGTATGTGAATGGTGACTAAGGGGCCAGTTATAGCTATCATAGAATTGCTAAACAACACATGATGGAATTGAAATGTCACCCCAAAGCTTCTTATAGGAATTATTAGAAAAATACGTTTCAGTTCGGTTGAATGGCAATCATGGCAAAAGAAATTTTGATTAGTGAAAAATAAGAAGTGATTTTCTGCGAAAACTATAATTCAAAATTTAAATATTTTTGGATAATCATGTTCTAAAATTCATTAGCTTTGTTTTTACACTAACTCGCCAATGTTTGAATTTATAAAAAAAAGCCGCAAGATGGCAAGGACATTTTCCAATGAAGGTTTTCGATAATAGCTATAACTGGGCCCTTAATAACGGGTGATCCAAGTAGAGATACTTTTTTCAAGAGCCTTTTTTGACAGATCACATGTGAGTCGTGTCATGCTGTCATGTTATTTTTGTTTAGTATTGTTTGGCATTTCATAATGGAAAGACTTACGCGTGAACAACGTTTACAAATTGTTCAACTTTATTATGAAAATTCACGTTCTGTGAGGAATGTGTTTCGTGCACTTCGCTCAACTTATGGTCAACATAATCGGCCTACTGAGCGTACTATTCGCAACACCATCACCCATTTTGAGACCCAGCATTCATTATTGGATAATAGACTTTTTCAGACTTTTTCCTGTGGGGATATGTAAAGTCAAAAGCTTATGCCGACAAACCCGCTTCTATTCAGGCCTTGGAGGAAAACATCACGCGTGTCATTCGCCAGTTACCAGTCGAAATGCTCGAACGAGTGATCGAAAATTGGACTCAACGGATGGACCATCTGCGACGTAGCAACGGCCAACATTTGATAGACATAATCTTCAAGAAATAAATGCCAAAGAATGTTCTTTCAAATGATAATAAACATATTCTCCATTAAATTTGAATTTTCTGTGTTTTTTTCTTTAAAAAAGTAGGGAACCTCGAAATGGATCACCCTTTACCATTTAATGTAAAACATGATTACGAACATGCAATCATTGATGGACTTCTATCGGTAGATTTATTTCAAATAAACAATATTCGGAATAGTTTTGATCTTTTTAAAAAATCGAATTAATTTTAACATAATGAAACCGTTGGATACTACTGATTCAAAAGCTTTACTTTTGGAATTACATTTTATAAATTTTACTCGTTCTAATAAAATGAATGCCGCTGTAACAAATTATTTCGCAAAAAACAAATTTGTTTGCACTCAAGAATTGGGATTTATGGTATACATCGTAGATTTTGCAAGATAGTTATGACAAATTTTTAGAAAAAAAACGGTTTTGAATTTTTTGTACCAAAAACGCGTCAAAAAAATCTGAAGGTCATTGCAATGCATCTCTTTTTTTATGATGTCCGTTGAATCATTTATAATTTTTTACACTCCACATTAATTCTTGTCAAATGTTTATACTTTTTTGTTGGATTTTTTATATTCATGATATTTTATTCAACAACTATATCTGAACTGAAATAAATGTCAGGTATGCTTGATTAAATTATCCTTAGAAACATGATATAGTCTTGGATCAACAGCCAGTTTTAGCACATCTTCTTTTTTTGTATTATTATTTAAACATTAAGATATTTTATCTATAAAACAGTTTAAACAATTTTTAAGCCCTATCCACATATTCTAAAATTCAGACATGTGGTTTGCATTGCTACACTAATGCTAATAATTTTTTTTTCACTTTTTAGTGCATTCAATTTTCATAAGCATTTTGCAATACTAAAGTCAGAAAAATTTAAATTTTGTATAACCCCGGCGTTGTCAAAAATTTCAAAAAGTTAAAAATTTTGAAAAAAAAATAAAAATTATTACAGAATTTTGTTTTATTTTTTTTTAAAGTATAATACCATAAACATGTTGTATAAGGCCAAGAGACCTAGTGTGCTGATGTTTGATTTTTTGATTAATTCTAATGTGCATAGTAAGATTGTATAGACGAAAGTATGACAGAATCCCTAAAATAATAAAAATCGTAAAATCCCGAAATCCCAAAAATTTTAAATGACCAAAAAATGTATAAAACCATTCAAAATTCAAATTCACGAGAACTTAAAATCTTTTAAACCAAAAAAATCCTAATAACTCCTAAAATCCGAAAATATTGGTTTTGGATTTTAGATTTTCGAGACTTAATCCCCGACCTTGCATAGACCTCTGTTTAAAAAATAGAATTATGTTTTGTTTGGAGAATTTATAGTTGGGAGCAAAGATTCAAGCGTCTGCTACATTTTATTTCCACTAGGATTGTAAGGATTTATATCTTCTATCGCTGTTTACATTTTTATTCTCATTTTGAGAAGCTTGTGCAATGAATTAAATAAAAAAATATTAAAAAAAAAAATATTAATAAAAAAATGCCCTTTCCAATGCTAATGAGATTTTTTTTCATTAGGGTTGGTTTTGTCACTTCAAATAGCGATTTTTTTAATATTTCTAGAAAAAATAGCATTCCCCCTTTAAGGAACTCAAAATGAAGCAATATTCTCAGTGATTTGTTCTATAGCTAACAAAAAATTGTTTTTTTTACATCTTTCTACCAATTATTTAAAAAAAAATTTACAAATCGCTAAAAGTTCTCTGGTGTTTCTAATTTTTCATATATTTTTAAGTTCCAATGAAGTGAAGGACCTAAGATGCAGAACATCTTTACTAACAGAGATAGCGGGTGATTTTTTAAGAGTTAAGTGTTTCACGTTGGCATCACTGATTACGTATCAACGGATAAGTAAAAACGCAAAACTGTCGCATCTGAAGTGATGAACAGTCCATGCCATACAAGAATTTCCGATGCATCCCGAAAAAAAACGACAGTTTGGTGTGGCTTGTGGTGGTATCATCGGTCCACATTTCATCGAAGACTACCATGGAAGAAACATTTCCGTCAACGGCGAACGATATCGAGCCATGATATGCGACTTTTTTTCTGCCCCAGTTAGCTGAGTTGAACTTGGTAGACATGTGGTTTCAGCAAGACGGTGCCACATGCCACATAGCTCGTGAAACAATGGAAATGTTGAAGAGTGAATTTGGTGAGCAGCCTATCTTTCGAAATGGCACTGTGAGTTGGCCGCAAAGATCATGCGATTTAACACGCCTCTTGATTATTTCTTGTAGGGCTATGTAAAGTTATAAGTCTAGGTGGAGAAGCCGAACACGATTGAAGCCTTACAGGATAACACAACACGCGTAATTCGTAGAATACAGGCAGACATGCTCCAAAAAGTGACGCAAAATTGGAACTTCCGAATGGACCATTAGAAAAGGGACCCACGGACAACATTTGCATGAAGTTGTCTTTAAAACGTAAATGGCAAGACCCTATTTATCGATTTTATTACAAGTTATCAATATTTGATGCAAATTTTAGTGTTTTATTCGATTTAAAAAAAAAAAACTACGCTTAAGAAATCACCCGTCATTAGGTGTGTAGAAACTCATTTTGTCCAACATATTGCATATCAGTTAAATTCTCGCGCCCCAAAAAAAAAAAAACTGAAACAATTTCTATGACTTTGTTATTGTTGACATTCAATGTAAAATTTTAAAATGCCACTAAATTTAAACAGACCGATGTAATACCTTAATGTGGCTAAGGATAAAGCTGAATTGTTCCAAATTTATTCCATTTAACATTTATGTCTAAACAGATTCAGCTATGAGCACTTTTATATAAAAAAAAAGTATACTAAGCACTTTCAAAAATGTCCTACGCATCCATAATTAAAAAAATAATTACCACACGCTATTAATGTGAGGGATAAACATGAAAAAAAAACATGATCACCGTAGCTCTACTCTAAAACTGAATTTTGTTTTAATATCAAAATTGTTAAGCTCACAGTATAGACTTTTTTTTAATAAACAAAAATGTCAAAGCAATGTTATTAAAAAACAACGTTTATAATTTTTATAGCAACACTTTTTTTGTATTATTTTACAAATTTTTATAATTTCTCAAATTTAATGCCAATTTTATTTTTTTATTTGAAAATTAGCTGTAAGACTTTTAATTTTTAAGGTACATTTTGGTTTTATTTTTAAATTTATTTCTTACTTGAATAAAAAAATGTTATCATATTTTTTTTATCAATATTATGATTTCCTGCATGAGCAAATTATTTTTAAATAGTTTTCATAATTTTCTTCGGAGTACATATTATACAAAATATTTAATATTTGTCTACGATTTTCACTTCTCAGCAAAAAGTAAAAAAAAAAAAACAGTGAAAAAGGAAAACACTTTTGAAATTCCAAATATTTTTTTATTTAAACGAAATATTATTCTAGTGATATCTATTCCCTTAATTTTGATGTCAGGATTTTGGGAGTCAGAATAATCTTTTTCACTTCTTCTTGAGTTTTATAATATTTTGCGGTGGCTCAATAAGAGTATAGATAACTACAAAATAATCTTTTGATTAAAAAAATGATAATTCAGACAATTTACGTATTTTACACAGAGATATGTCATTTGTCGGATGTATTTTTTTTTACGAAATTTTATTTTGTAGGTACCTACACTTTTTTTTAACCATCGCAAAACACCATAAAACTCCAAAAGAAGTGAAAAACATTATTCACACTCTCTAAAACCAATTCGGGTTAAAAAAATCTCAAAATCCGCACTGCCAACATATCATTCCAAAAAAAAAAGAAAACCCTAATCCGAATAACTTCTTAAAAACAAAATTTACAAATAAGCTCTTAACAAGGTCCTTAACAAGTAAAAAACCGCAACCAACGAGGCATACAATGCACACATACCAAGTGTTCGTCAAAATTGCAAATTTGCAAAATCCTCGCAATCAAATTTGACAAGGGAAGTATTTACGAAAAAAAAAAATCACTACTAACACACATTTCACTCATCAAGAGCTTGCTGTATCCCATCATCTAACTCAAAAACTCCCATTAATGGCAGACGAGCAGCGTAAATTAAAAAAAAACGAGCAAAAAAAATCCTTCCCCTCTCGCATAATCCTAAAATATGCAAATATCTTGCAAACGCACGCAAAAAAGGATTCAATCACCAGCGGCTGGGCATAGGGACGGCAAATTTAAATAAGTTCCACAAAAAAAAAAAATCATTCCTCAACTATTGTTCCAAGCGCACACCTTTACCTTTCGATGTAATTTGCATATTCAGCATCAGCATATATCACAAGGACATCGCATTGTGCGTAACGAGTCATAGGGTTATGTTGATTAACATAAATATCCTGGCATTCGTTGAGCATCTGCTTTTTTTTTTTTCATTTTGGCAAACGCAAAACCCTTTGCCCCCGGGATTAATATGTTAATGAGTTAATTCTTGTGAATGCCAGACACAAGTAGGGAATTCTGTGTCATGGCCAAGGACATCTCGCGCGCACACATATATACACAAATACACCGATGCTTCGCTATCAAATGAATTCTAATTAAAAATAAAGGAAAATGTTCGAAAGCGAAAATGAGATTCGAGTCTGCTCAGCTCAGTGTACAATTAGCCGCTTAACGAAGACGATCACGGAACGTCTTAGTAAGGAGTTGTGTGTGTGTGTGTTTTTTTTTTATTCAAAGGATATTCACTCACCTGAATAATAAAAGTTAACAAAGAAATTTCGAATTACTTTTTGCACAATCACTAATCACTGGACAAGCACTGATATGATTTTCATTTGAGAAAAAAAAAGTCGAAGTCCTCTTTTTTTTTGTTGCGAAAACCCGAGTTTATGTCACCAGTTAATATGACTGTGTCCAATCCGTAACGCGTCAACTTAAGGAATGACGGGTATCCTTATAATCGTACAAGGAAATTCCAACGAAATTCTCTACTTCGCCAATAAATGTCGTACCGAGCAACGAGCAAAAAAAAAGAAAAACTGAATCCACCAACTCAAGGATAATACACGACTGCGTATCTCTCACGGTGAAACCGAAAGAAACCGAAAATTCGATAGACACCATGATTCGTCCAAGTCCTTTATGTACGCGTACTACACGAAAAATAAAACGCCAAAGAAAATCCGTATTTTCTTTACCTTCCTCGTGAAGAATTCTTTTGGGCCAAAGCTTGCAAGTCAAGCCGTCAACTGCTACTGAAAATCAGTCCTCGTCGTTGTTCGTTCGCAGTGCCACCCCGAATGGGTGATATTGATGGTGGCGGCGCGGTTCTATCCTCGTAGTATACAAATGTGTCATATCCGACCGAGAAGGATTTTGGTGCGCGTACTCCGTGGCGGCAAACGAGAAACAAGCAAAAGGACGACAGCAGAGGAAAAAAAAAATGGGAAAAACACTTGGAAAAGCATGACAAAAGTCATCCCCAAACGAAATTCGAATTCGTCGTCGTTCATCCACCCCCGACGAGGGTGAATGTGAATGTTCAAAGGAGTAAGTCTGCCCGTACCCAATACAACCACAGAAAGGGAGAAATCACCATCAACCGTCCGCCGACACCGCCGCCGCCACCACCGCATACAGAAGAAGAGAAGCCGTCGCGGCAACAGCAGAACAAGGACACCAAAGCATGTAAGTAAGGAGAGGCAACAACGCGTAAACGGGGATAGTTCAACTTTTCCAGTGTCAGGGGGTGGTAGGGGTGGATTTCCTTCTTCGCTCTCTCTCTCCGCCGGCGTTTTGTTTTTCGGTTCGCTGACTGTTACTGTTCCATTTATCCTGAATTTATGGTTCCTATCATAGGAGTTTTACTTGACGGTTTTTTTTTTGTTATTTCCTTCTGACCCTTTACCACTACATGGATATGCACGCGAGGAGGAGAAATTTCTGGAAAAGGATCAAAAAGAAGAAATTTGCTTGGGGAATTTCTAATGCAAAGTTGATTTCCCCTCAGTGTTGGATTCTTTTTCGGCGGTTTCTTTGGATTTTTTTCTTGCTTTGTCTGTTTGTGTTAGTTGCGTGTGTCCTTTTGCGTCCTCTTCGGTGAAGATGAAAAGTCGAGTATGAGTACGAGGAGCGAAGTGAAATTTTGAGTTATGCGTGTGATATGCGAACGCTTTAAACGATGGCGCTTTTTTATGGCGATGTTTAGGGGGTGGCAGGCTGCCGCTGAGTTGTGGGGTGATGGTGTTTTTTTTTTATTATTTTTTTTGGTGGTGAGGGTGGTTGTTGGGAACCCTTTTTCGGTGTTGTTGGCCTTATCACTAGTTCGCATTCGTTGCGTATTTTTTTTTTTTTTGCAAACGATATTTTTTTATTTGTGTCGTCTTTTCGTCGTCGTTGTTGTTGGTTTTATGTTTTTTTTTTGTTGATGTTGGTGTTGTACTATTTGATTTCTTATCCTTTATAGAGCATCGAGCATCGAGCATCGGATGGATGTTATTAGGGATGGTCCACAAGGAGACAGGCGTATAAACGACAAAATGACTGATGGATAAGGAGACGACAAAGTTTTGGGGGTGCTACGTGTAGCACGTATCGTAACACGCTTAAAATCTATATCCGGAACTAATTTGCGTTCACAACAGTAGTGGTATCCATTCCAGTACGCATAGTAATAGCTGTTCGATTTTGCCTATCTGGGGATGACGTTTGACGGGGGTTTCTTCGGAAATTTTTTTATTTTTCTATTTTCTGTTATGATGACAGAGGGAAAGGCGGCTTGCAATTTGGTTTTATGCTTACGGTTGGATGTTATAACGTAATCTTCCACTTATGAAGGTTTTCTTTGTTAAAGGGCGAGGTTGGTGGTCTGCTTTTGAATGCAAGTTGTTTGTCAATGTATTGTGGTATTTTTTTAATAAATATTTATCGACATTAGTCTGTAGTTGATGTGGTGTTTGGTTTTTTGTTGAAAGCTGTTATGTAGTTTTAAAATTTCATTGCTAATATAGTTTGACTACTTTTAGATGTTAGGAATATCTATCCCAAAAGGATTTCAACTCATCTCCAAAAACCCAGCTGAATTAAAAATTTTACTACATTACTGGTTTTTAGAAGATTCTATGTGGAGTGCTGTGTTCTTAATTCGTCGAGGTTTTTACATTCAATATAAGTCAAGGTACCTAAATCCGTTAAATCAAAACTATACATGTCGATATTTGAAACAGACGTGACAAAAAAATGTTTGAAAATGTTTTTCTGTTTTGAACGTACTTATCAGTACATATAGATACTCAAGGTGATAGAAATTCCCTGTAAATAATTAAGCACGGTGCTGTAGGTAAGACAATTGAGGATAACTTAAGGGATGCACCGATGCAGATTGGTTTTAAGGGAATACAAATTATACTGGGAAGCAAAATATAAGTTTGAAAAAGACTCCACCATACTTATTGTTCGGCTTATGTAAGAATCCTTATTATATATCGCGAACGTCCGAAGATAGGAAAGAGTTTAAACCGATTCGCATAAATGCGTAGCACGTCCTGCGGTTGAATTGTTCAATATGCAGAACTGAACAATGCAACTCGCTATTTCATTTGCGCATTGTGTCTTGAATCACCGATAAAAAAAGGTGAGGCAGGAGATATTTCAATGATGTTTAAGCGAAACTAACAAAATCCGCTGTTCCTATGTCTTCTATAGGCTATACAATTTTTCACAATGGGTTAGATCATGAATTCATGTTTAAGGCATATAAACGCTTATTATTGTAAGCCACGTAGCTACTGACTTACTTAAGTGGTGCTACAGTTCGGAATGAACCTGGGCCTCAACCAACATGCCTCTCCAATTAGCCCAGTCCTTACCGAAATGCCTTTAGTTGCGCACTCCAAATTGGTCGGATTCTAATTGTGCGTGCCAGTAAAGGCAAAGTCATCATCTACTGCGTCCGACGTCTGGCTGGGAATCGAAGACTCTGCGAGTCGGAGTATTGGTGTCCATTCGTTCTACATGTCCTACCCATCTTAAAAGTCCAATGCGGAGTTTTTTGACCAGCTGTCGCTTTGCAGCTCGTATATTTCTTGGTTGAATCTTCGTCTCCATAGCCCGTCAACGCAAACGTTACCGAAGATTTTTCGAAGTACTTTCCTCTCAAATCGACCAAGGATTTCTTCATCTGCTTTTGAGACGGTCGAAAAAAGTGGCATGACAGTGCATCGCCTTTCCTAAATCCTTTTTGGTATTGAATGCGTCTCTAATGGAACAGCAAGAACTCTCCATCATCGTCCTTAGCAATCGGACGAGATTGGTCGGTATTCCAAAACTAGACATAGCTCTGTATAGTTCGTCTATATAAATGTTCAGAGGGTCTCCTTTTTGGTGGATCGGACAAACGATGCTGAGGTTCAATTCTTCTGGCATGCATTCAACCGACCATATTCGGCTTAACAGTTGGTGGATGTTACCTACAAAGTCATCTACACAGGACTTACGAAACTCAAAAGGAAGGCCGTTATTTCCGGCAGCCTTATTAAATTTGACTTTTGACATTGCTAACCTCGAATGGTTGGCAGTTTTCGCTGTTGTTGTCAATATTGAAGGGCTCGTTCCGTCTGACAGCGGAATGTTGTTTATCCTAGGATTTGAATGTGTCTCAACTACGATATTACCTTCCTTGGCTGTTATATTTTCCACTTTCGTAAAACATCCGAACATCGTTCCTGGAGTGGCACCTCTCTATATTCTCAATCGGGCGCTTTTCTTGGCCTTTTTTTTTTCTAAAAAGCTGGTGCTCTTCCCTTCTTCTCTGCCTATAGACCTCAATGGCAGCTCTTGTCTTCACCATAGGCTTTGCCTTGTTGTTCTCGTTCTTGGCTGCGAGCATCTGTCGGCATTCCTCATCAAACCAAGGGTTTCTTGCTGGTGGGCGCCAGAAACCTAGCACATCAGTTGCGGCTGATCTAATGGCCTTTTGGCATCGTTGCCATTGTTCTTCGACATTCGATGCTGGTGGTATAGTGTTAATCGAGAGGTTTAAACATATGCGAAGCGCGAAGGTCTTGGCGGTCTCTTGCGATTGCAGTCGTTCGACTTTCAATACTTTCACAGTATTTATGGATTGTTGTGGGGTGGAGGATATCAGCATTCTTACTTTGTTTGCAACATGGTAGTGATCCGAGTCGATGTTAGCTGTTTGGACATTCAAAATACTGGATGCGTGCCTCTTGTCTATCGCAACGTGACCGTTCGATTAACCAGAGACCGCCATGTCCGCCATAAATATCGAGGTGAGGATACCGTGTGCTGGCTATAGTGGCATTTTGTTCCGTAGCAAAATTAATTAGCTTAAGTGCATTTCCAGGTGTATTGTCGTGTAAGTTATGTTTTCCGAAAATACTACTAATGACGTCTTCTCTTCGTACCTTTGCGTTAAAAGCTCCCTACAACCGTACTTCGGTAATCGCTCATAGGTTTTGTCAATGAGCTCGTAGGAGATATCTTTAGCAATATCACGTTTTTCCTCCTTCGGGGCGTGAGCGCATATAAGGCTTATGTTGGCGAATTCGGCCTTGATGTGGATTGAATACAAGACTTCTTGCCTAAGTCTGGCACTTATAACAAATCCCCATCCGAATATATTCGCTCACTATAACACTCACTTTCTCACTTTCTGCTCACTATAACACGGTCCGTAGTAGACGTCACAGATTTTCCTCCTCTGCATTGTAGCAATTTAGTACTTAAACCAGTTGTTCACCTGCACCTCTCCTGTTTAATGTTCTCCCATTCCAGGTGCATACGAACGAAAGGCTTTTCATTATATTGCTGTTTTTCAACTTAACAACTTTCACTGAAACGACTCTTTATTTCATGACGAGAATAAATGTCTAGATTTCGTTAATGAATACAACGAATATCGTCTTTTAACTTTCAAATTCATTTTTTATTTACTTAAAATATTAACTTACTACTAGACAAAAATGCTTAAATCTAACTTATCAATAACTGGTTTACTAAATCTAACTTATCGGCCCTTAGTGGGCGCTGTAAGCTTATATTTAGCTGTTTATTTTGCCTTTGGGCTTAAATTTGTCGGTTTTCTGGTTTTATATTTAATTTTTAATTACAAAGAAAAAATAGAAAACTTTGTATAGTGACTTTTTTTTTATAAAAAAGCTTATTCTTGATTATAACTAACTTAAGACTACTTAGACTACTTAAGCCTAACTTAAGACTACTTTAGCTACTTAAACCTAGCTTAAGACTACTTAACTACTTAAACCTAACTTAATTTTAATCGGGGTGGCGAGCCCTCGCTGCATATGCCCCGAGGGGTCGCCATCGTGATTGCGTCCTTTGGTCCCACGGCAGCCTGCGTTCAACCATATTGTACGCCAATATGGTGCACAAGCCCCGTCCCAGACCTTGTTCCTAATTTTAAAATCCTATCTATGGAGTTGGACTAAAAGTCCGCAAAGTCCTGAGGAAGTGCAGAATCACCTTCTTCATATAGCCACCAGAATTTAGTGCGCTGTTTTGCAGCATCGATCCTATCGCGATCCGATACCGCCGTGCTAAATCGGAGGAGCTCCGGAGCATTGTCGACGTACCCGACGTGGATTAGCCGTTTTTCCCGCGCGTCACGATGGCGGTAGTATAAAATCGGGATACCGTTCCAGTCTTGTACTAACCCTAACGAATCGATGTAAATGAATGCCTCTTGTAGGCTGGTGCCACATTGAACCACACGGACAACCGTAAGCGATGATCGGCCTTATGAGGGCCATGAAGCAAATGACTTTCACCCTTGAGTCAAGTTGACTGCTTTGAAACAATCTCCTTGTCAGAGCATAAGTCCCCCTAGCCCTGGCCAGACAAGCATCTACATTTTTGTTAAAATACAGAAACTTGTCAAGCCAGATGCCAAGGTATTTGACTTCACTTCTCACCGCCAACGGCCGTCCATGCTGTCCAATGATACAAAATTTTTTCCAGTTTTTTCTGGTTTCGTAAGAAGCCCTCTGCACTGGGGTCCTGAACAGAATTGTTTCGGTTTTTGGGAAATTGATCCTCAATTTCCAATCATCGCAATATCCCTTAATGTGATCAAAGTCACGTTGCAAAAGTATGTTGATGACTCCGATTTTCGGACCTGATCTGTACGCCACTAGATCATCTGCGTACGCTATAGCGTGTCTGAGAGAACCTACAAGATCACTTGTATAAATGTTAAACAATATCGGGGAGTTCACCGCCCCCTGTTGTAAACCGTTTTTAATTTCAAAGACTTTACTCGAAGTTACGTTGCCACATTTGACAACGAACTTCTTTCCCATAAGCATTTCATAAATCATATATAGTATGGGTTGCCGCATGCCCATTCTGGTCAGCTTGTAGAAAAGCCACTCTAACCATACGGTGTCGAAGGCTTTCTCAAAGTCAACCAGGCAGGCCCCTATGCATTGTCCTTTGGATTTATTCCATTGGATGTCGGACAATAGTTTCGACGCGGCATGAATGGTGTCATGCCTCGCTCGAAAACCAAACTGATTATCCGGAATAATTTTGTTTTCCTCGACCTACTTAAGCAGAGCTCTATTGACTATCTTCTCGAATACCTTGTTTACATTCGGCAGAATGTTTATTGACCGACGATTTGCAGGGTTTGTTTTGTCCTTGTCCTTTTTGGGGATAGGATGTACCACCGCCGTTTTCCAGTGCACCGGATAATGTGCATTATTCAGTGCATTGTTAAACAGGGTGGTGAAGATATCGACTGCTTCTATTGGCAGGTATCTCAATACGACGTTTGGGACACCGTCCTCTCCTGCCGACTTTTTATTTTTCAGTGATACCAAGATGTCCAGGAATTCATCTTTTTGAACGAACAGCATCATGCTATTGGCGACTATGCCATTTGAAGGGTTTTCGTCATTCAATACGGTAAAACCGTTATTCTCAGATCGCCAAGCTTGGAGTTCGGTACGTAGATAAAAGTGATTCAGAAAGGCTCTCTCCTCAATATCGCGATTTGGGCGAACAGGACTGTTCACCGTATACACGGTCTCGAAGATAGCGCCTATCGAATTCGCCTTCTCCTTAGGATCTTCGATCGTGAAAAAACCGTCTTTCGAGTCAACGTTTTCCGGACTTATACCAACAGCCGTGAGTGTCTGTCTGGTTTCTGTCGTTTTGGAAATTCTGACACGTGGAATGTCGTTATGATCTTTTCGCCTGAATATTTTATTTATTTGCGGGAACATATTCGGGTTACTGGTTTTTATAGCCCGAATTTTGTTGCCTCAGAAAGAATTTGTAGATTTTCTGTAATTCTCCGATATTAATTTTATAAGATTTTTGATCAGTGACTTCGGTGTCCGAACCTCCGGGTCTTGTCTGTCAGTAAATTGTCTACGCAGCCGTTTATGCCTCGAGACCAGTCTGCTTTTGTGTCGGTGGAGTACATCGATTGATGGCGTTCGATATTTCTCCATCTGGTCGTCAGAACTAGTTATCTTAGGGATAGCTAGATCCATTGACCTTGTGAGGACCTCATTCGTTTTTAGTAAATTATGGTCAATTTCGTCGTTTGTAAGGTTTCTGTTTGTCGGTGGATCAATTTCGCTCAAACGTAGTTCTCGCGTCCAGTGCGTCTTTCGGTAGTCGAAAGAACGCATTTGGTCGAACTCCTCCAGTTGAGTTTGCTCGTTTGGGATACACAATACGGCATCAAGTCCGAGCTGGTCACTATCGTAATCGAATGCTCGCACACAGTTCCGCGCGTGTTCGTTATTTGTAAGTTCTAGTCAATTGTCCATAAGCGCTAAGTCCAGAAAAGAGTTTCCTCTCTGGAAGGACGGGATATCCGTCGAACGAATATCGTCATCAACTCTGATTTGACCACAAATACGAAGTTAAGGGACGTTCCTAATCTAGTTTAGTGCTCCTATCTGTAATGGTGCATCAAAAACATTAAACTTACGAATTCTGCGAAAAGAAAACAATAGGGAAGAAATAATCGTAGCGAACTCCAAGTCGCGCTCAAACAGTGATGAAAAATAATGTCTGCCTTGCTTTATAGTTACTCCATCAACAAGTGAAAATTCTGACCAGAATACTCGACATGTCATGAATGCTTTGCAGGCCTTTTTCATTCGTAGTATAAAGTTTTGAGATTTTTTTTTTCTAAACCTCACAACACAAATGTTTTTCCTTCCCAATCCGATTTACAAAAAGTAAAAATAAAAGCACATGAGTGACTCCTAAATTATAAGCTCTGTTTCTAAGATTCTAAGATTATTTTGACTGCGTGGGGCTGGTTCCTTGTTGAACAAGTGATTGTGTGTAAAATAAGTACATATGTCCCATTCTAAGTCTTACGTAAGCTTTTATCATCGACTTTGGTAATCTGGATGAATAAAAAGGTTTTTCGGCAGTCGGATTGAACGTTGTATATGTGTGTTGATATAAAGTCCAGTTGCTCTTCATGTTCGTGTCCATAGTCGTTTTTCAAGTGCTTACTAAAATCTTTTTTACTAAAATGGTAAAAAGAGATAAGGGGCTGTGTTTCGTAAGCTTTTTTACGGTTTTCAACAATGAATGAATTTCTGAGAAACTGTCTTCAACGAAATAAAACACGACTAGTTTCAATGATCAAAATTCAACAATAATTTATTTCAAATATTTAACGCCCTTTTATATTACTCTTTTTGAGTGAGTTTACAACGATTTAAAATTTGGCAGTTATGTTGAGTGACTTGGGTTACAGGGTGACCCAACATTCCGGCCCCTGTTGAAGGAACTGCAGGATTGCAGCTAGTTCAACACTCAAAGGGAAGTATCGCCAATCTTTGCACCGATCGCTTCGTTATGCCTGCCTTAGTTTTAACCTCGACCACTCGTATTTTGCCGTCGTCGCCCTTTATCGTGGATATTACACGTCCCATTCGCCACTGGTTTGATGGAATGTTGTCGTCTGCAATCAACACCAAAGTCCCTGACTTGATTTCTTTGACGGCTGCTGCTCTCCACTTTGCTTTGCTTTGAAGTTCTAGCAAATAATCTCGTCGCCATCGCTCCCAAAAATGTTGCCTTAGAAGTGATACCCGCTTCCAGCGCTCTATTGATGACATGGTGTTTGGTTGATCGAGTACCGGCTCCGGTATGGCTCGTTGTGCGTCTCCAATTAGGAAATGGCCAGGCGTAAGGACCTCACAATCATTGGGATCGGATGACATCGGCGAAATAGGTCTAGAATTTAAAATAGATTCAATATCAATGACAATGGTATTAAATTCTTCAACATTCAACAATGTTTGAGACATCACACGACGAAAATGGTATTTAAACGATTTGACCGCAGCTTCCCACAGCCCCCCAAAATGCGGTGATCTAGGTGGGATATGTTTAAATTCGATCCCCTCCCCCGCACACCAACTACCTATGTCTTTCTCCGCTTGCTGGTTAAAAAGCATGTGCTTCAAAGACGCAAGTTCTCTCCTAGCACCTACGAAGTTCGTTGCGTTATCACAATAAATGCGCCGGGGCAGTCCTTTTCTTGCCACAAATCGTTTTAATGCCATCATAAACGCTTTGGTCGTCAACTCGCTTACTGCCTCAAGATGAACTGCTTTACATCCAAAGCACACAAAAACTGCAACATAATACTTCTTTGGCGAACGTCCTCTTACTCCTTCTGTAACCCCATAGGGTCCACAAAAATCGACGCCTGTAGTTAGAAATGGCCTACTTAAACTAACTCGATTTTTCGGAAGATTTCCCATTATTTCCACCTGAAGCTGAGGTCGAAATTTAAAGCATCGTAGACAACTTTTTATTACCCTGCGCACCAATGTTCTGCAGTTTATGATCCAAAACCGATGCCTTACCAACGCCACTAATGCTTGTGGGCCTGCATGCATGTTTTTAATGTGCAAATGCATTACATAGTTCCACACAAACTGGTTATCGTTATGTAAAAGTATTGGATGTTTCATATCATACGGAAGCGTTGCATTTTTCAACCTTCCCCCAACTCTCAACAACTCCACTCCTGATTGTGCTCCTATGTACGGAGCTAGCGCCTTCACCTTGCTATGAGTTGGTAACTCCTTGTTGCGCTTCAACAACTGTGCTTCCTCTTGGAACGATGAGTTTTGGATGTGCCACATTATTTTCAACAACGCCTCTTCCAGCTCGTCTACCGATAGAATCTCTTCTTTAGGCATACCCGTTTTACGACACTTCTTTATAAATCTACAAACATATGCCACAATACGAATTGTTTTTTGGACGCTGCAAAATTTGGTATATATTCCTCGAAACTCATCTGTGATTCTTGTTGCCATCAACGTTGTTCGCACACTTTTTTTTCCTGGAACTGCTGATATATTAAGAGTTGGTTTCGTTATTGGCCACTCCCTTTCGTCCTTATACAAGAATGTCGGCCCTGTAAACCAGATCGAGTTCATCAACTCTGCTACTGACACGATATCCGCCGGATTCGCCTTGGTTCCCACGTGTCTCCAAGTAGCTTGGTGGGATCCTTGTTGAATCCTGGATACGCGATTTGCCACAAAAGTTTCCCACGTCGATGGGTGTTTTGCTAGCCAGTGCAAGACAATTTCCGAGTCTGTCCACAGATTGACCAACTCGATTTCTTGCGGAAAGTTGTTTAGCACCTTTTCTAAAAGTTGTACCAATAATTCCGCCGCACAGAGTTCTAGCCGAGGGATTGGTTGGACTTTCTTCGGAGCCACCCGTGATTTGGCACAGTATAGGTTCACCAATACCTGTCCTCTTGTGACAGAGCGCACATAAATGCAACACCCATAGGCTCTTCCCGATGCATCTGCAAATCCATGGATCTGCACCTTTGAATCGGACTCCTCACATGGTAACACACTTCTCGCAACCCGTATCCTCTGCAGCTCTTCTAGTTCGTCCTTGAACTTTGCCCATTGAGTGTGTAATTCCTGTGATAACGACTCATCCCACTTCACCTTGGATATCCATAGATCTTGCATAAAGATTTTCGCCCTCACGATTATTGGATTTATTAATCCTAATGGGTCAAATAATTGAGCCATCTCTGACAGCACTATCCGCATCGTGATACGATTGGATGACGCTAACTTTGGAGTCAAATAGCAAAGCTGGTCTGCCGTAGGATCCCAACTAATCCCTAACGCTTTAATGATGTCTGCATCATTTATTCGCAATGGTTTCTCCTTATCGTCATCTGGAATGGATGCCAAGAATGATGGCTCGTTGGAAAACCACTTACGAATCTCAAATTTTCCTTTTTCTAGTACCGCTTTTACTTCATCGTAAATGCTCTCAATCTCATCACGCGTATTAACCAGTAATTAAGTCGTCGACGTAGAAGTCTTTTCTAACTTTTCCTGCTCCAATTGGGTAATCGTTTTGACACTCCGCTGCCAGCTGCGTGAGGTATCTTGTGGCTAAATACGGAGCCGACGTTGTGCCGTATGTGACAGTCAACAGCCTGTAGATATCCAACTCGCTCTTAGGGTCATCTCTCCATAAGATGCATTGAAAATATGTATCCCGATCATCCACGTTAACCTGTCTGTACATTTTTGATATATCCGCTGTGAGTGCATATTTGTAAGCTCTAAACCTCAATATAATTGAAAACAGATCATCCTGCACAACTGGGTCTTTCAACAAAATTTCATTCAACGAGAAATTACCTGATGATCTCGCACTACAATCAAAGACAACTCTTAATTTTGTTGTCGTCGAATCCGGCTTGATTACACACTGATGTGGTGCAATATATTTAACCAGACTGCGATGGCATCGTGGCACTTTTGTCATATGTCTCATATCAACATATTCCCGAATGAATCTGCCATATTCTTCCGCCAACTCTGGATTCCGGCTAAACCTTCTCTTCAATTTAGCTTCTGCGTCTGCATTTTCATTGCCAACAATTTCTGCATGTCCCGGTATCCAGGCCAATTTTAGGTTATTTTGTTTTGCAATCAGTTTGACACGAATGTCTAAAATGATATTGGAGTAGTTATTTCTGTTTTTAATTGCGTTGATTGAAGACAGACTGTCAGTGAATATAACAGTTTTTTTGTTTTTTGTAGCTTGGATTGCTTTTAGGATAGCAAGAGCTTCAGCCGTGAAGATAGAAGAGGTAGGATAAAGCAGGCCTTTACTGATAATATCTCCATTTTCATTGACAACTGCAATGGAACTTCCTTCGGTAGTTTTTGAGGCATCAGTAAACCATAGTTGCCAACCTTGCTTTTCGTAATTGACTTTAATTTCTAAAAACATTTTTTTGTATATATCATTGCTGGTGGATAATTTTGGATACTCTGTCAAGTGAGAAATGATAGAGCTAGTCGGCAAGTTCCATGGAGGAAAATTAGTCGTACGCTTGTTTGCTATCACGATTGGGACATTAAGATAAATAGCTGAGCGCAGGGATTTATAGAGGGCTGATGGGGATTTCGGTGTTTTTTTCCGTTTAAGTATTTTTTTAGGCTTCGTCGTGTATAGGTGTTGTAAATGTTTATATTTCGTATTATCTGCCAAGTAAGAAATTCGATTCTGTCATGTAGATAAGGAAGTCCAGCTTTGGTTAAAATTTGTTCAATGGGTGTAGTGCGGAAACCTCCAAGACTGCTTCTAACTGCTGAATGGTATGGTGTTGAAATGAGCTGCAATGTTGTTTTTGAACATCTTCCATAAATTGGTAGACCATAATCGATTTTGGAGAGAATTATAGCTCGGACGACATTAACAATGGAATTAACACTACAGTTGCTTTTATAGGAAGACAAATATTTCACTAAATTAACCCTGGTAGTAAGGCTCTTTCTTAAATATGTACAGTGTTCCTTAAAACTATATTTGGAATCGAATACAATTCCTAGTGTTTTAGAATGATTAAGATTTTTTATTGAAATTTTTTTTTTCTGAGGATGATAAAAAATTACTTCCATTCAATGTTGCTAAAGATAATGAAATGATTGTATTGGACACACAACAGAATAATGTAGTAAACTCAATTGGTAGAATATTAGATATGGTTTTTGTAAATGAAGATTTAGATGTGGTTATATCGGAAGAAGAATTCCCACTTTTAAGTAATAGCATACATCATAAAGCATTAGGAATATTAATTAATTGTAATATGTTTGATATAATTAATAGTAATTGTTCTTTTGTGAATTATAGTTATAATTTTATTAAGGCCGATTACAATTTCATCAATAACTATTTATGCTCAATAGATTGGGATGTACTTTTAAGTCATACCGATTTATTATCAAATTATTGTTCATTTAAAAGCAAAATAGAAGACATATTTTCAAAATTTGTTCCTTTAAAGCGGGTAAAGCTAAATAACAAACCAGTTTGGTTCACCAAAAGTCTATCGCGCTTAAAAACTGCAATGAACAGATTAGGTGGTAAGAGCAAGGTTGATTCAACTTATCGTAGTGAATATTGTCGTTTACGAAAAGAATGTGTATATTTAAAAAACTTTACGCATAAGCAATATCTATGGTCATTGGAATCTAGAATTAAAAATGATGCAAAGGCCTTTTGGCAGCATATAAATGTTAAAAGGAAATCATTTGGGATTCCTGCTAATATGTCGTATAAAACTAAAGTTAGTAGCGATCTTTCTAATATATGTAACATGTTTGCATCGTTCTTTCAATCAAACTTTACTTTGGATTCTTTAAAGTCGATAAATGCATTGAATGTCTCTAAAATTGTTGACATTGGTTCAATAAGAGATTAACAAAAGATGAAATTCTCAATGAACTAGGTAACTTAGACACCAATCTTAGCATTGCACCGGATAACATTCCAGCAATATTCGTAAAGATGTGTAGGTTTAATCTATTAAAACCTCTTGAACAAATTTTTAATGCGTCTCTAGATTCTGGGATATTTTTAGATTGTTGGAAGTTTTCATTCATAACGCCCATACATAAATCAGGATCCAAGCAATGTATAGAAAACTACAGACCCATTGCCAAACTACAATTGATCCCAAAGGTCTTTGAATCACTTGTCAAAAAAAGATTATATATTATGGTTCGAAATCACATTTCAATATTTCAGCATGGGTTTATGAGTGGAATATCCACTTCCACAAATCTATCCCTGTTGACAAATTTTTGCACTAATAGCATGGAAAATAGGAAACAAGTAGGATGTTATATTTACGGATTTTTCAAAAGCTTTTGACAGAGTAAACCACTCAATTTTAGTTCAAAAACTTAAAATGCTAGGTTTTCATTCTAGTTTATTAAAGTGGATTGAATGTTACTTAACAAATAGAGTTCAGTTTGTTAAAATTGGTTCAAGCAAATCTAGAAAATTATTTAATTTTTCCGGTGTACCTCAAGGTAGCCTCCTGGGACCTCTCTTATTTCTTCTTTTTATAAATGACTTGCCCTCACAAATAACTTCTTCAAAGTGTCTAATGTTTGCCGACGATGTTAAAATATATAAAATGGTAAATTCCTTGTCGGATTGTATCGCCCTACAAAAAGATATTAGTAACTTATCAAATTGGTGTGATATAAAAAAATTGCCATTTAATATATCTAAGTGTTCTGTCCTTACGTTCACAAGGTGTCATTGTCCTATTATCTTTGATTACACGATCTCAAACACTGCTCTTAAAAGAGTTTTTAATCAAACAGATTTAGGAGTAATTTTAGATTCAAAATTAGATTTTAAAATGCATTTTGATTATACATTATTTCCAAAGGAAATTCTATGCTTGGGTTCCTTTTTCGAAATTCAAATGATTTTCGCTGCCCATACACATTGAAATCGCTTTTTATTAGTTTTGTTAGACCTATACTCGAATATTGCTGCGTAGTTTGGTGTCCATGCTATAATACTAGCATGATTCGTATTGAAAAAATTCAAAAAAGATTTACTCGGTTTGTTCTTCGTAAGTTAAATTGGTCTCTGCCTTTGCCACCTTATGTAAATAGATGCGCTCTTATAAAATTACAACCTCTTTATACAAGAAGGAAATTCTTCTTTATTTCACTTGCAAGGGATGTTGTTACGGGTCATATTGATTGCATCCCCTTACTATCTTTGTTTAATGTTTATGTTCCAGCACGTCCACTTAGACCTAGGCTGCAGTGTTATTTTGCCATACCAAGACATGAAACAAATTATGGTCGTAATGAACCTGTCACAAACGCATGTCTTTATTTTAACCAATATGCGAATGCAATCGACCTTAATTTGAGCAGAAATGCTTTTAAGATTTAAGATTTTCGAAGCAATTAAATAATAAAGATTATGTATTACTTAATTTTAGATATAATATTACTTTATCATTCTAGTCTAAGAAAGTAAAATGTACTTATAGATGAAATAAATAAATAAATAAATAGATTTACTCCTTCAATACATTTTACACATTTGCACTTTTTGCATATGTAAAGGAGTTCACATTTTGAAATTGAAATTTTGGCGCCAGAGGTGTTGCCCCATTCTGACACATCCTGTAATTTTACATTTATTGGGTTTTATCGTTAAGGCTCATCCACTCTTGGCAAACGAATTACAATTTTCCCAACCAATAATGTATTTCCAAAGTGACATTCAGTCTTTGTTGATCCTCCATTATAAGTCCTACCACTTTATTGTCACACTAGTTTTCTGCAACGAACCAGTAAAATTTCCCTCCCAACTAGGCAACTGGTCTTAAGCTCCTTAAATTTTTGTATTTTATATAAAAAATTATTATATCCTTAGCTTTTTCTTCTAAATAGATTCCTTTGTTATATGGCACATACATCTACAACTATCCCGTTACCATGATCCTGGAAACAAAAATTCCAAAACAAATATAAAATTGGATCAAAAAGCAAATTCAAAATATCCACTATACCGGAAGAAGGGAACACATTCCTATTGTACACACTCCCATATCGTAATTACGCATAAGCTTCCCTTTTGTCATACTCCCATATAAATATATTCCTGTGTGTATGGACTCATGAGAAAGCAACCACAGCCTTCTATCCAAAGAGTAACGACCCGTCTACCCACCCATCGCATATCTACAGCAAAACCGGGCTAATTTAATAATAATTCTAATAATATAGCGAAAAAAAAAAAACATAAATCCTTAACAAAAAGAGGGAAATTCCTTTCAAAATAGTTTCAATCTTTTTTTGCATCCTTCGTCCGGCCCCCTGCCACTGTGTTCCTCATTACCAATTCTTTCCTTCAGCTCGTACAAATCTCTCAAAAATGGAGGTATCCTTTCAGGATAAAAATGAAATATTTTCTACTACCAAAAAGGAATACTTTGCCAGTCTATGGGTGCGCTCAATTTTTTTTTTGTTTGCTTCTTCTTCGTTGACTAAGGATGGTTTGGAAATATGTACAAACCGAAAAAAAATGGCAAGGATACCGCACGAGTACCAACAACAGCAAGGACGAAAATAGGAAAAGAAAATATTATTGTGCTCGTATTTTTCACAAATTGGAAATTTCGTTAGATGGGCAAATAGTTGTTCATGCTATGCGACGATGATGATGTTGTTGATGGCCCGCTTCAGGATGTCCATTGGGCGAATGGGAATATGTTCCCACTTCCCGCCTTGTATGACCAGTGTCCATCAGATAGATGGACAAATAGTCCGTGAAGATGATGGAATAATCCGAGTCGAAGGACTTTGTTTTCTGTTTTCTGTTTTTTTTTTTTTGTTAGTCCAACGTCCTGTCTGATATAATTTGTTTCTCTTATTCGCATGTCATTTGGAATACGTTCCACATTATCAGTCAAAGGACATCATCACATACGAGCATTATATCGCACACAAATACGAGTCTATGAGTGGAAGTAGGAGTGAGGACGAGGACGAGGACGAGTTCGAGTACGTACAACATCCATTTTAGAAGAATTTGCATTTTTTTTGTAAGGGTTTTTTTTCGCATGTGTGTATACACACTCAAATATGATATCCTTTCTGCAATGACAACGGCAACGGCGACACGAGAAGATGAAGCTGGGAGTGATCAGCATTGAATTTCAAATTGAAATGTACATTGGAATGTTCCGTCACCAAATCAAACCGAAGACGATATGTCGAATACAACACCCGACATATATAGAAAGGACGAGAGCCAATACAAAGGGAAAAATAAACGAGGAATAAAAAAAGGATTTATCTCGCATAATATTCCATGTGTGGGCTGTGATATCTTTTAGCACAAGTGCTAGTGGCAACTGTCTCTCATATCGCATGTACACACACTGTAGATACAAGGACTTGTTTTATGTATGATGGGATGTGTGTATAGCTACACATCGTTTTTTTTTTTTTTTTGTAGCTGTTCATCTCCTCCTCATCAATAATAAGATATACGCGCAAAGCTCGGGTATATGTGTGCATATATTGAATTTCGCTTCGCATAATAAGATACCCTTCAACTCAAATCAAATTTTATTTTCCGGGGGGTTTATCCGTACAGCCTTCGATTTTTTTTTTCTGATAGGTTTTCGATTTAGAGCGCTAGCGGCTGGGGGTGAAGTTTTTTTTTATTGTACTTTTTTTTGTTGTTGTAGACGCTTTGGTATGGTATTAGAAAATTGAGATGGGGATGCGCGGAAATAGGGTTTCAAAATATTTTCCGAGAGCTCGAAGGATTGGCAGATATTTTGCTTAAACTTTGCGATGTTGTTTGCTCTATTAGAGGCGAAACTATTTCAACGCCAGTGATTGATATCAGAAATCCTTTATTTGATGGAGGAAGTGCATGATTGAACATTTTGAACCTCAAGTGTGGGAAGTGTTTTTTTTTTGGATATGTTGATTGTTTCTGACTGCCTTACATATAACCCCGATTCGCATGATTTTTACTGAGTAAATTCCGAGAAAAATCATCAGTGTGGTACTCCATTGACCCATATTGGTTTGCGGCCAATATTGGACGATGTGATTGTCTTCATTGTTTTTGGTCAGCGAAGATATATTTTTCTGATAAGAGTTTCCAATACTGCCATCCATAATCGGTCTAGTAAAAGGACCTTTTCTGGTTTCCATAGGCAGTGTTCAGATTTAAAAATCCAATCGTTTTATTGTTATTAAACTTCTCATACTAAAGGAAATTTCGTTAGATCCGTTCATATTCTTCATGCGAAAATCAGTCGAAATACCTTGTTGTCGTTTCTCGAGTACAGAATTGCAATGATTCTTTTCTAAGACGGTTTGATATTGGTATGGTTTTATGGCCATCTCGTGGATTTTTTGACACTGACAGCTGTTTGCCGCTCGAAATCTTGACAGAATGTCAGTAGCATACCTCCGCGAAACGAAATCAGTCGGTTCACTATTGAAATACGCTGGGAAACATTGAAAACTAATCCGTTTTCCTATCGCTCCGCAATTTGGTCCTTGGAGCAGCTTCGATTAAACAACGATTTTGTGCGAAAAATCATCTTTGCATCTAGAGAGAGTGAAAGATTGGTGCGGATTGTGGAGTGGTGGCGTTATATGACCAATTTTATTGTGAAGCTGGGAAAAACATTTCAGACAGTGATGGACTTTTAGTTTTACTGAAATTGAAAACAAGAAATTGCACTAGCTACCTATGGTTTATACAGGATGGCGCGCCATGCCACACACCCCATTCCATATCCTTTTATTTTTGCGAACCAAATTTGTTCAAATCATGTTATCAACTATTTTGGCAAAGTCGATTGGCTATCTCGGAGCTGCAATTTGAGAAAGTCACTAAAAATGATTGCCTTACGGTGCAATAAATCCATTCTTGGAATGTGTGGCCATCAATTGCAAGTCTTGTCCGTAATATTGCGGCTGTATATTTTTTTAAAGGTATAAAATTATGAATTGAAATAAAACACAAGAAAATTGTTTTAATGTCCACCAATTTGGCTCTATTGAAAGGATAATTTTATGCCATTAATGTTTAATTAATTTCGGGCATATGGCCGTCGCAACTGGTTCGAATAAAGCCAAGTCTAGAGGTTCAATTCTCAACCACTTTTTCGAGCAATTGGGGCCGTATGTCGGCAATAACGCCATGAATGTTGGCTTCCAAGTCCCCAACGTTTCTGTTTTTTTAACGTAGACGAGCGACTTCACATATCCCCAAAGAAAACAATCCAATGGTGTCAAATCACACGATATTTGTGGCCAGTTGACAGGTTCATTCAGCGAAATTATGCGCTTATCGAATGATTCCTTCAATAAATCGATTGTGACGTGAGATGTGTGGCATGTAGCGCCATTATGGTGGAACCACATCTCATCCACGTTCATGCCGTTCAATTCGGGAACAAAATAGTAGGTTATCATGGCTCTATGCCGTTCTTCATTAACGGTAACTGACTCTCCAGCATCATTTCAGAAAAAGTATGGCCCAATGACTAAACCAGCCCATAGAGCACACCAAACAGTCAGTTTTTGTGGATGTAATGTCGTCTCAAAAATTTTATGTCGAAAGACTGCAATCGCAAGAGACCGCCAAGACCTTCGCGCAACGCGTATCTCTCGATTTACACCATACCACCAACATCGAATGTCGAAGAACTATGGCAACGATGCCAACAAGCCATTAGATCAGCCGCAACTGATGTGCTAGGTTTCTCGCGCCCACCAGCAAGAAACCCATGGTTTGATGAGGAATTCCGACAGATGCTCGCAGCCAAGAACGAGGCCTACAAGGCTAAGCTGCAGGTGAAGACGAGAGCTGCCATTGAGCTCTATTCGCAGAGAAGAAGGGAAGAACACCGGCTTTTTAGAAAGAAAAAAAAAAGGAAGAAAAGCGCGCGATCGAAAATATAGAGAGGTACCACTCCAGGAACGATGTTCGCAAGTTTTTTCCAAAGTGTGAAACTTCAAAGCCAAGGATACAAGGCACGAACAGAGTCCTGTCGAGATGAACAAGGAAATATCGTAGTTGAGACACGGTCTATGCTGAGGATATGGAAGAACCACTTCTGCAGACTGTTAAACGGCGATGACGAACCACATTCCGCTGTCAGGCAGAACGAACATTCAATAGTGGCAACGACAGCAAAAAATGTCAAATACCCGACCTGATTAAAGTGAGGATAGCAACATCTAAACTGAAGCTTAGTAAGGCTGCCGGAAATGACGGCCTTCCCGCCGAGCTTTATAAAGCCTGCGGAAATGACTTGGTAAGTAACATCCACCAACTCCTAAGCCGAATCAGGTCGGAAGAAAGTATGCCTGATGAATGGAACCTCAGCATCGTTTGCCCGATCCACAAGAAAGGGGTACCTCTAGACCGCGCCAACTTCAGAGGCATAAGTCTCCTCAACATCGCATTCATGATCTGCCGTAATATGTGAACGCCTGAAACCGTTTACCAACAACCTGATCGGCCTTTATCAGTCTGGTTTTAGGCCAGGAAAGTCCACAACCGATCAAATCTTCACACTTCGGCAGATCCTGGAAAAAAACTCAAGAAGTCCGAATCGATACCCACCATCTATTCATCGATTTCAAAGCCGCATACGACAGCATTTTAAGAGACGAACTATACCGGACCATGTCTAGTTTTGGTATACCGTCCAAACTCGTCCGTTTGTGTAGGATGACGATGGAGAATTCTCGCTGCTCCATCAGGGTCGGAAACGACCTCACTGACACATTCGATACCAATAAAGGATTTAGGCAAGGCGATGCGCTGCCATCTGACTTCTTCGATTTGATTCTTGAGAGGATTGTGCAAAACTCCCGAGCCAACACGAGAGGCACGATTTCCCAAAAATCGGTGCACCTACTAGCATACGCCGAAGATATTGACATAATTGGTAGGACTAAACGTGATGTCATAACCACGTTTGCTGGTATAGAGGAGGAAGCGACTAAAATGGGTTTTGCAGTATAAAAGCTCAGGGCTAAGTATTTACTGTCAACATGAAACGACATCGACGTATTGGACAGAACCTCACCTTTGACAGATGTAACTTGGAGAAAGAAGGGGACTTTGTCTATCTCCGCTCCGCTATTAGCTTTTTGTACGGACTTCGTGGTGAAATGATCTCCATAAATATGCAGATAAGATTGAATTCACCAATACTAGCCAACAGCACAGATGACTTTAAATTTGTTTAAACAGCAGAAAAAATACTTGAAACCAACACCAACATCGACGACAGAGCCGATCAAACACAAAAAAGCTTCCAATATCCACCATCGAGTAAAATAATCTGTTCTAGATGGCGTTGTAGAAAAAACAACAATGTTGCGTCAGTAACACCATTTAGAGTATTGTAGGAACAGGCCCATTGTGCATTTAACAAGGACGACCCGTATTTTTGATGTAGGGGTTAAATTTGTCACTTCGTGTTGTTCGCCGATTGCAAACGGATGATAATGAGAGTCCATGTATGATTAACTTTGTTATGATATTCTAAACAAATAAACAAAAGCATAGTTTATCCGTTTCCCATGATGAAATACCATAAAAGATACAAAAATACTCAACACAAAAGTTAAGGGATACGCACCTTTAAGTGTGACATCTGCGCGAAATTCCTCCAAGACAATTTCGAATCATTAGAAAACTTGTTTATACCCTCAGCAAAGCCATCACCACAGTATGCAGCTATAAAAACCCCATCTTATCATGGATAACAATAAACACTGAAGGACCTGGCAAAAAGAAAATCCAAACAAAAAAGCATCCTTAGTAGAAAGCCACTTTCATATTGCAAGAGCGCAGCCATCGGAAACACCATCAGCTGAACTTTTTGGCGGAAGTCAACCCTTTTGCATCGCATCGCGCTCATCGTCATCGTCTGTTGCATGGCAGGAGCAGGAGCAGGAGCAGGAGTCTTTTGCCACGCAAACGACATCCGAAATCACAATGCTCTCCACATACGCGGGAGTGTGGAAAACATATCAGCGAGAAAGTTTCTTCGTACTCGTTTCGTTTCGTTTTTTTTTTTTTGCATTTTGTGTGCGGCATATCCTGTGTGACGGAGGTTCCTTCAGCTGTGTGTTTTATTTTTGTACTTCCGCCAAAGGTATACGTTGTACTCGAACATGTCGAAAAAGTACTCGCGTCCTGAAAGGATTCTTCTTGGCTTCTTTTATTATGAATTTAATTTTTTTTTTTTTTGAATTTGAATATATGTAGATATTTTTTTTTCGGGGGCGATATGGAAGGATTCAATAGAACAACACATTCGTGCGGAGTATGCGTGTGTGTGCATGTGGTTACACATATTTTTGTCAGTTTTTTTTTTATTATTTTATCTCAAGACGAAGGATATACTGAACAAAAGAAAAATGAGAAAAAAAAAATCGAAACCTTTCATCCCTTTAGGCCGCACCCACCCTGCTTGTACTTGTGTTGCCACTACAAATGTTTACCATCAGGACACATATTTGCTTTAGAGACATGTAGTCGCACATTGTTGCCTGCAAGTCCTGTGACACTCATACATATATGAATTCTATCGAGTAGTAGAGCAACGTAAAAACACACACACGCATGTTATTGGTGAACAACTATAAAACGGTAAAGAATTTCATTTTCCATTTTTCGGATACGAGGTTAGAGCGGGATTTCAGACGTGTATATACGTAGATATAATGAATATATGTATGCATGTGTGGGATTGTGTTGTTTTTCTTTTTCAACCCCATAAATGTTTGGTTCTCCTTGGCGAGTGCTAAGGACACGAAAGTAGGGGTTGGGTTAGTTGCTCGTTGATCATCACACATGAAAAATTATGCGTACGTGATTGATTGGCAGTGCCGTGTGTGTTTTTTTGTCTATACATACACATGTACATATAGGTAGTTATATTGAGTATTTATTTTGACCTTTTTTCGGAGTTAGCTATGAGGGTTGCTTACAATTTTCGGAGTTAGAAGAGGTGACAGGGGTTGGATGGTCGTTTCGTTGATAGTTTTCTGGAACTTATGTAGGAGATTCAAGACTGTCCTCTAATTGGGTTTTGCCGCAGTGGAATGTGTTTATCGCAATTACAATTAGCTTAAGGACTTTGAAGGAATTTGAATAGTTTTTGAACTTGAATATGATTTTTATCGGGAGTGCATAATACTAAAATAATACTAAACCTTTGATATCGAATGGAATTGGCGAATTTTGGGACAGCTATGAGCTGTCCTCATCCGCTCGAAACGGAGGAAATGACTCTTTTCGCCTTAATATGTAATGTTAGGATGTTAGGATTCACCGCGATAGTACGCCCTAAATATTTAATGCACTCCAAACTATTCAAATATTTTGTTATGTTACTAAAATTTATAGTTGCGTTTTAACATTCCGCCCAACAGCAGGAAAATCTTGGTTTTACGCATAATACCAACAAATAGTCTCAGTAAAAATTATGCCTCCATGGAAAAAACTGGAAAGCGATGAGGAGAGTTGCTAGAGAAGCTGTCATTAATCTTTATAAGCTGGAAAGGAGGAAGGAACACAGGAAGGGGCATGAGATCGCCCGCAAATGATGGGCCAAATTTCAGCCATCGAACATTGGTTTGCCGAAGAATGCTGACAGATTCTCGCAGCCAAAATTAAATTCTAAGTCAACGCTGCGGCGAAGACAAGAGCTGCTCAAGAAGCCGCTACTGATATTTATTACCAAAACCAGGTTTTCAAAAAAATACACAATCGTAGTACAAATACAATTTTTGGCGCAAAAGGCTTGTTAGAACCAAAGATTATAAAGCCATAAATGATGACGCATTGAGAACAAAAAACAGAATATTTTGCTCACCTGCTTCATGGTACGGGCGGGCGGTGTGCATGTGCACACTTGAAAAACGAGGTCCAAACATATGACGGGCTGTACCAGTACGACAGTCCATAGACATTTTTTTCTTGTAAGCAGTGCGTCATCTGTATGGCTTTATAATCTTTGTAATTAGCCAAGGCAGAGCTTTCTCACAACCATTCATGTGTGCGTGTGAATTTCTTGCACGATGGTGGGACCTCCTGTCTTATGCCGACTCCGAACGGTGAATATGAGATAAGCTTCTCATGCCAACTGATGCTACTATGATGATTTGTCAGATCATCACGAGTGGAGGGCCAGTGAAAAATCATTTAGGTATTGCTACAGCTTGGAATCGAACCCAGATCTTCTGCGCTGCAGTTCATTGCACTAACTATCGCGCGATTGAGCCCATCGACGACGAACACGCTAAACGAAAAAAGGACAACGACGTGCGTATCTGCACCTAGAATGTGAGTACATTAGGCAGGAGCAATCGAACAACTAACGGAAGCGCTAAACTGCTACAAAACAGACATTACTGCCATCCAGGAAGTACGATGTGATAGGCTGGGGCAAAAAGAGGATGAAAAACTGTGACATTTGCTTCGGACCAGCAGAAACAAAGACTGTTCTGATGCGGATTTGTTATAAGTGCCAGACTTAAACAAGAAGTCTTAAGTTTCCAAGACATAAGCGAACACATTGATACAATCCGCATCAAGGCCAAATTCGCCAACATTAGCCTTATATGCACTCACGCCACAACGGAGGAAAAAGATGATATAGCTAAGGATTGCTTCTAGGAGCTCCTTGACAAAACCTATGAGAAACTACCGAAGTACGATGTTAAAATCGTGATTTTAACGCAAAGGTAGGAAGAGAATACATCTTTCGCAGTATTGCCGGAACACATAGCCTACACGACAATACGTCTGGTAAAGGACTTAAGCTAATAGATTTCGAAACGGAACAAAAAGCCACTATAGCCAGCACACAGTTTCCTCACCTTGAACATGGCAGTCTTCAGATCAATGAACGGTCAACCAAATTGATAACATTGCCATGGACAAGAGGCACGCATCCAGTATTTTAAATGTCCGAACATTCCGAGGAGCTAACATCAACTCGGACCACTACCTTGTTACAGCCAAGGTAAGAATGCGGATATCCAACACACCACAACAATATAGAAATACTGTGAAAAAAATTAATATCGAAAGATTGCAATCGCAATGGACCGCCAAGACCTTTGCGCACCGTGTATCCCTTAACCTCTCGATTAACACTACACCACCAGAATCGAATGTCGAGGAACAAAGGCAATGCTGCCAACAAATCAGCCGCAACTGATGTGCTAGTTTTGTAGTGCCCAAGAGCACGAAACCCCTGGTTTGATGAGGATTGCCGAAAGATCCTCGCAGCCAAGTGCGAGGCCTACAGGGCTAAGCTGCGGTTGAAGACGAGAGCTACCATTGAGCTCTATAGGCAAAGAAGAAAGGAAGAACACCGGCTTTCCAAAAGGAGAAAAAATAGCAAGAAAAGCGAGCGTTTGAGGATATAGAGATATGCCACCCCAGGAACGATGTTCGCAAGTCTTACCAAAGTGCAAAACGTCAAGGCCAAAGATGAGAGCAGAATCCTATCGAGATGAACAGGGAAATATCGTAGTTGAGACACAGTCAATGCTGAGGATAGGGAAGAACCACTTCTGCAGACTGGTAAACGCCGATGACGAACAACATTCCGATGTCAGGCAGAACGAACATCCAATAGTGGCTACGACAGCGAAAACTGCCAACCACCCGACCTGAGTGAAGTTAGGATAGCAATATCTAAACTCAATCTTAATAAGGCTGCCAGAAATGACGGCCATACCGCTGAGCTCTATAAAGCCGGAGGAGATGAATTGGTTATTAAAATCCACCAACTCATAAGCCCAATCTATTCGGTCGGAAGAAAGTATGCCTGAAGAATGGAACCTTAGCATAGTTTGTCCGATCCAGAAAAAAGGATGGGGCAAAATGGGTTTAGCAGTAGATGAGGGCAAGATGAAGTATATGCTGTCCTCACATTCTTGACGGATATTGTCTTTAAGAGCTGCAAGAGTCTGAGGCTTGTTGACATAAACCCGCGACTTCAAAAAGCCCCACAAAAAGAAGTCTGGAGCGGTCAAATCAGGCGATCTTGCTGGCCAGTGCAAATCGCAAAAACGGGAGATTAGGCGCCCGGGAAATGCATCCTTCAGCATATCGGTTGTGGCACGTGCAGTGTGGTCCGTCGCACCGTCCTGTTGGAACCACATGTTTTCCAATCCCAATTCATCAAGTTGAGGCAAAAAGAACTCGTTGATTATTGCTCTGTAGCGCTCACCAAGTAACCGTTTGGCCCGCGTCGTCTTCGAAGAAAAAAGGTCCGATGACTCCTCCAGCGAAAACAGCACACCATACAATGACTTTGAGCGGGTGGAATGGCTCTTCGTGGGTTACACGCTGATTTTCAGTGCCCCAGAAGCGTAAATTTTGCTTATTTCCGTACCCGCTAAGATGGAAATGGGCCTCATCACTCATGATTATTTTTGATGAAAAATCGTCTTCCTCTTGGTGGTGATTAAGGATGGCTTGAGCGTATGTTAGACGCGGTTGGCGGTCAGCAGCTAACAGCTGATGCACCGTCTGGACCTTGTACGGAAATATCTTCAAATCGTGTACCACCAATCGCTGTAAAGACCGCCGACTGATATCCATTTGCGTGGCACGTCGTCTGGTCGATGTCGACGGCGCTTCCATGACATCTTCGGCTACAGCAGCAATATTCTCTGCAGAACGGCTACTCCGTTGTCTGCCACGCCTGGCAGCATCCCGTTTTGTGCCAGCCTCTTCGAGGCGAGCGGCTAAACGTCGCAGTGTTTCACCAGTAGGCGTTGGATGGCTAGGAAATCTGCGACGAAATTCACGTTGTGCCAAAGTCACCGACCGATTGCTGCTCAAATAAATGTCAACAATATTCCGCGTTCTGGAGCAGTGTAGCGTAACATTGTTTACTAACGTGTATTTCGCATGTGTTTACTGCACAAATGTCAAAGCAGAACTGACATTAGGGGCCAATCGCAAAATTTATAGCATTTTCTGATAGAAGGTTTACTTTTGCGCCACCTTGTATAAGACCCTGATCATCCCTGTCCTGCTCTACGGCGCTGAAGCATGGACCGTCTCAAAAGCGGATGAAGAAATCTTTCGTCGAAAAATCTTCGGTCCCGTTTGCGTTGACGAGTTATGGAGACAAAGATTTAACCAAGAACTATACGGGCTGTACTGCGACATGCCCCTGGTCAAAAAAAACTCCGCATTGGAAGTTAAGAAGGCCAGTACATGTAGAACGAATGGACACCAATACTCCGGCTCGCAGAGTCTTCGATTCCCAGCCAGACGTCGGACGCAGTAGAGCACTACCTCACCTTGAGTGGCGCTCACAAGTAGAAATCGACCTCAACCAACTTGGAGTGCGCAACTAGAGGCAGTTATCTAAGGACCGGGCTGATTGGAGAGGCATGTTGGTTGAGGCCCAGGTTCATTCCGGACTATAGCGCCCCTTAAGTTAGTAAGTAAGAATTTATAAAATTCAAAATTTTTGAACTCAAAACATTCTATGAAATCAAATATTTAAAATAAAATAAAATTGATGGATGTTAACATCTAAAATTAAAAGAAATTGGTAGCCAGTACCATAACCCCTTAAAACTGCGCCACTTGTCTTACCTAGAGAAACTCACCAGCTATACCCAAGATTATGCGAGGGATGTAATAACTTTATTGTCACTTCAGTATAGCGGAAGTAAATTTTGCTTATTTTCCTCTTCACACCATTACAAACGTGAAACACTATAAAGTGAGTAAGCTAAGCGTCACCCACTTTCCTTAAGTACCTTTCAAGATTACCAGCCAACGACTCTTCAGCCTTTTGGTGAGACGTGACAAATGTATTCACCAGTCAATCCGTTGAAGGCCCATCGCATACCCCAACAGACAACCAACACTCACAGTTAATTACCTCCCATACAGCAAAGACCTTCCATGAATTAAACCCACCACTTCAGCATGAAGCCCTGACGCACTAAAGAATATTGAAGCTGTGCTCACATTAGTCGAGCTTCATTATTCCACACTCGACAAGATCGTATGCAAATCAGTTTCGGATGCAAATGTACCCAAACACACGTGTGCGCCTTCGTCTAATGTACCGCTCTTATGCGCTGCACTCCCATTGTGCGTCTAGTTATGCGAACAATGATGCATTCTGGAGACACCTGGAACTCAACACATTTCATAATTACTTGTAAACACTCGTACCGCGCCGCCACATGTCACGGCGCGTTTTCCATTCACATATCCTTGAGCATACATTTTATTGTCGCATTGGATCCTTAGAAATTTTAAAGAAAAAAAAAACCCAGAGCACAACATTCTTAATGCGGCATATAAAACACTTATTAACATAACAAAACATAGCCAGCAGGATAAAAAGGATGCGGGAATACAAAAGTAAAGGATTCAAATTCAAAGATGACAAACAATAAAAAATAAAGAAGAAACCACTCAAAGGTTTCCCTCTGGCAAGGTATCCTAAGGACGACATGTTCCTCCTATATCATGTATACGCCACTCACATGACGAAAGGACCACACTACACCTCTTTGCGCAGAGGAAATGTCACGCCATTGTCACATAATCACCCAGAAGATGTACTTTCAATTTCAGGACCTCAATGGAAAACAAATAAACTCTCTCCCAACTCCCACTGCCACACATCCTGTTTGCGCTTATTATTTTTATGATTATGTCTTTGTATTGTTGTTGTTATCCTTGAGTGTGTTTGTTTTGTTATGATTATACTCATATATGGAGAAGCAATTTTTTTTGGTTGTTTGTCTCCTCTTGCAATAATTCCTTTTGTGCCATTGAATCCTTTTGAGAGCACATATAGTAGTATGAGTCATTCGGCGTTGGCGAGTGTTTATGGAACGTACTAAGTGTGCGATAAGATATTTCATCTTCTTCTTCATCCAGTTGTGCCACCTCCACCCATTTTGTGTTTGTGTGATACATTCGCCGTCACCATATAGAGAGCTACCTTTCGGTAGGAGGGTGTGCACTCGTACATGTTCAGTGATATCCTTCAACAGTATAATGTTATCCACAAGGAACAACAATACGATTTTGAATTAATTTGAATTGAAGCGAATAATTTGGATATCGTTAGGAGGCGAGTGTGTAATTTTGCTTTATTGTTCGCAGTTGAAATTATTGTTCAAGCCCATACAAGGACGACAACGCTGACGATGATCATCGGTATGGTATGGTGTGGCAGGAGCATCGGATTCACATTCGTATACATATTTATTGTATATTATGCTAATGATGTGTTGGTGGAATTTATTTTTTACTTAAATGTTAAGCGTTCTGGATGCTGAACGATGATTTGCATTCAAATCCACTCATGCAAAGGACGAATGTATAAATTGTGTAAAATTGAAGATATTCGTGCAGGATTTGCTCGACGCATGTTGTAGCTGAATACTGTGGCTGTTACTTTGACATTTTCTTTAGAAATCATACTGGAAGGACTCGTGTGGAGACGTATTAGTGGGTTTGAAACATTTAAATGGTTTTGGGATGTATGGTATCTGCGAGTGAAATAATGTTGCAAACTATTTGATACAGCAAGGAGTCATAAAAGTTGGATTTTATAGGCAAAAGAGCGTTAGTGGCAAATCTGAAGCCAGAATTATGAATTACCGGCTGCAACGGAATAGACGGATTCTACCATTGACGAGTAATACATTCCAAGGGGAGCAGCGTAAACTTCCATTGCAAACGTTCTAACTTTGATTTTTGAACACCTATCCAAGTGCTCTTTTCATAGAAGACACAAATAGGACGAAAATGATGAATGGATCAATGATACTAACTTACTTCAGTGGAGCTACAGTCCGAAATTCATCTGGGCCTCAACCAAAATGCATATCCAATTAGTGTGGTCGTAAACTTCGTGCCTCCAGTTGTGCACTTTCAGTTGCTTAAAGTCGGTGTCTAATTGAGGCGAGGTCTTCATATACTGCGTCCGACGTCTGGCTGAGAATCGAAGAATCCGTCAGCCAGAGTATTGGTGTCCATTCGCTCTATATGTCCTAGCTATCATAAGCATCCAATGCGAAGTTTGATGACTAGAGGTATATCGTTATACAGCTCGTAAGGTTCTTGGTAGAATTTTAGTTGACGATCTATGCAAACGGGACCAACGATTTTTTGAAGAATTTTTGGTCATAATGAACAAAAATTTCTTCATCCACTTTTGATACCGTCCATGCTTCAGCGCCGTAGAGTAGGACTGGAATAATCAGAGTCTTATATAATATCTCCTTGGTAGTTCGAGTGAACTACTAGCCTGAAGAAACAGCAGTTGGCAAGAGTTATTCTTCGTTTAATTTCTGACGAGATGTTGTTGTCAGAGTTAATCGCAGAGCAGAGGTAGACAGAGTTCCGTACTATCTCAAAGTTACATCAGTCAATGGTGACGTTCCGCCCAATTTGTCGACGTTGTGTGTCTTTTCGTGTTTACAGTAACATACTTAGTCTTACCCTCATTGGATTCCTTCCTTCCTTTCCTTCATATACTATACTAGCAAACGTGACTATGAGTCCGACGTTGTGTCCGACCAGTAATGTCAATATTTTCCCCGTATGCTAGAAGTTGACCCGATTTTTGTAAAATAGTGCCCCTGGTCTTGGCTCGGGAGTTTTGCACAATCCTCTCAAGAATCAAATCGAAGAAGTCACATGCCAGCGCATCGCCTTACCTGAATCATTTTTTTGGGATTGAATGAGTCGGTGAGGTCATTTCCGACTTTGATGGAGCAGCGAGAATTTTCCATCGTGATCCTACACAAACGTACGAGCGGTATGTACCAAAATTAGACATGGCTGTGTTTGGTTCTTCTTTATAAATGCTGTCGTCTGCTTCAAAGCCGCAGACGACAGCATGGTTAGGTGGTTTGTTTCGATGTGGACTTCTTGAGTTTTTCCAGAATCTGTCGAAGTGTGTAGAGTTGTTCAGTTGCGGAATTTCTAGGCTTAAACCACACTGATAAGGGTCTATCAGGTTATTGGTAATCAGTTTCAGGTGTTCATATATTGACGCAGATCATCGGATCTTGAGTGCGATATTGATCATTGGGTCCCCTCTTTGTAGATCGGACAAACGATGCTGAGGTTCCATTCTTCAGGCATACTTTCTTCCGGCTATATTTGGCTTATGAGCTGGTGGATGTGACTAACCAAGTCATCTCCGCCGGCTGTATAAAGCACAACGGGTTGGCCGTCATTTCCGGCAGCTCGGAATGTTGTTCGTCATCACCGTTTAACAGTCGAACAGGATTCTGTTCGAGCCCTGTATCCTTGGGTTTGAAGTTTTATACTTTGGTAAGACCTGCGAACATCATTAATGGAGTGGCACCTCTCTATATCATTGACCGCTCGTTTTTCTTGCTTCTTTTTCTTCTTTGTGAAAAGCTGGTGTTCTTCCCTTCTTCTCTACCTATAGAGCTCAACGGCAGCTTTCGTCTTCACCTGCAGCTTAGCCTTGAAGGCCTCGTTCTTGGCTGCGAGCATCTGTCGGCATTCATCATCAAACCCGGGGTTTCTTGCTGGTGGGCCCGAGAAACCTTACACATCAGTTGCGCTGATGCAATGGCTTGTTGGCATCGTTGCCATTGTTTTTCGACATTCGAAGCTGGTGGTATGGTTTTAATCGAGAGGTTAATGGCTAAAGTGGACAACTACGTTTGTATCTGCACCTGGAATGTGAGAACATTAAACAGGAGAGGTGCAGGCGAACAACTAGTGTACGCCCAAGGCTGCTACTAAGCAGATATTTCTTCCATTCAGGTATACGATACATGATGGGACGGGGTAAGGGGATAAACAACTGTGCCATCTACTACGAACCGTGTTATAGTGACCAGAAACAGCGACTATTCGGATATGGATTTGTTATAAGTGCCGGATTTAGGCAGGAAGTCTTATGTGGTGGTATGGTTTTAATCGAGAGGATAATGGCTACGCGTTGCGCGAAGGTCTTGGCGGTCTATTGCGATTGCAGTCTTTCGACATTGATTTTTTCACAGTATTTCTGGATTGTTGTTGCGCGGTGGATATCCGCATTCCTACCTTGGCTGCAAACAAGGTTGTGGGACGAGTCGATGTTAGCTTCCCGGAATGTTCGGATATCTAAAATACTATATGCGTGCCTCTTGTCTATCGCAATGTGGTCAATATGGTTAACCATTCCTTGATCTGGAGACCGCCATGCTCCTTATGGTTAAGGAGGTGAGGAAACCATGTTCGGCTAAAGTGGTAGTTCGTTCCGTAACAAATTCAATCAGCCTAAGTCCGTTACCAGATGTGTTGCCGTGTATGCTATGTTTTCCAACAATTCTGCTACAGATGCCTTCTCTTCCTTCCCTTATATTGCAATCTCCCAGCACGATTTTAACTTCGTACTTCGGTAGTTGCTCATAGGTTTTGTCAAGAACAACGTTTGCCGGGTCAGCCTGTCTTAAATAAATTAAAATATGTAGGTATGTATAAAAGCTGTTGTTCAACTTAAAATACTTGAAATTCGGAAGTAATTTTGATAAGAAATACAAAGATTGCTTTCTTATTTTAAGATTGAAATGCTTAAACGCTTTTTCTGCAAAAAAAAACTCGTGCATTACCAACTTTAATCCTCTTACATATGTCCCAAAATATTTTCAGACCCCCGGTGAAAAGTATACCCCCAATTTAAAATGTCGACGAATGGGACACATATATCCAATTATTTTTTTCTTAGAAGGAGTAACAATATTTAAATTTTGCCAACACTTTAGTCTTGTAGTGCTGCGCTTCCAAGTATTTTCTTTTAAATTTCCAATAAACAAATTCTTTGTCGTCAAAGGTTTAAGTTTTTTTATAGCACTTGATAACCAATGTCTCCTTAAAAAAAAGTTAAATTCACATCCTTTTCAAAAATTTCACCTAACCTAACCTCTCTCCTAATCCAGCATATGTCGAACGCAAATTTCAAAATCAAACCAAATCGACCGGAAATTATTTTCCATATAAATTTAATTTGACAAAAAACCGAAACACACATTTGAATATGCATGAATGTTAGGCCCATTAAATTCGCAGCAGCAGCGTATACGATTTTTGCAATAGGGGTTTGCATCTCGCGAACATCATTTCGGCCCCCTCCTAAATAGATGTGTTGGTAAACACCAAAAAACCAACTATACTCTCCTGAAACACACATAAAACAAATCCAAACCACAAAAGCCATACCATCACATTGATTCTGAAAAGATACCTATTCACCTCTATAGGTAATCATCAAGGGATGCTCTATGCACATCCTCAACACACAATCAAATCAAATAAAAAAAAAAATCAGAAAAATCGCAAACAAAAGATACACCAGAAGCGTGAAAGGGTGTTCTCGATTTAATGCATATTTTCAATAAAAAAAAAATGTTATGCATGTCGCAGGATAATAATCGAAAGTAGGACATAAATTACCCAAATCGATTGTTGTTTCAAGGCGTCACTCTCGTCCTGCATCCAATAACACGGGTTTTCGCCATTCAAGTCGAGTGCGGTGTTGTTGCATCCGACTGAGTATGTGTGTAGAGTATGCAAACAACACAAGTCGCAACCCTTTTTGCAAACACACATAGACACACACTCGGGCAATTGCAACGCTTTGCTGCGTTTATGGATTTGCGCATAAATTATTATCCTAGCACTGGATCAATGGGTTTTCGACAACTATACCGAAAAAAAGGATCTCAAATCGAAAATCAAATGGGAACTATTTAAAAGCGTAATACCGTGGTATCCTTTAAGTGCTTCGCGTATTATTTCCGTTATCGGTGAGTTTTAGATCGAAATCATAAGCATGGGTAGTGGTAGCAGTTTGGATTGGAGGTTTTCATTGAAATAGGTGATGTGTGAGTGGGTTTTGTTAAATAGATATTTGAATGGCTTGGTAGACAGACGGGGTTGTCTTTTCTCATCGTAAAGTAAGGAGTCTTCGTGAGTTGATTTGCTCTTCACCGTGTTTAGGAGTGTCCATCAAATTGGAACTAGCCTTCCAGGTTAGGGACTGCGATTTGTAAGAAATACCCACCCACGGAAGTGAACAATTCTAACGATGGAACCAATTACCTCGGGAAAGACTGATTTCATTGATAGGGACCATGTTGAAGAAATTAAACGACAACTACGTTTGTATCTGCACCTAGAATGTGAGAACATTAAACGGGAGAGTTGCAGGCGAACAACTAGTGTACGCCCCAGGCTACTACGAAGCAGATATTTCTTCCATTCAGGTATACGATATACGATGGGATGGACCGGACAGTAAGGGGATAAACATCTGTGCCATCTACTACGAACCGCGTTATAGTGAGCAGAAACAGCGACTATTCGGATGTGGATTTGTTTTAAGTGCCGGATTTAGGCAGGAAGTCTTATGTTTTCAAGAATTCTTATGTTTTGCTAACATTAGCCTTCAAAATGCTTACACTCCGAAGGAGAAAAGGGATGATATAGCGAAAGACTGCTTCTACGAGCTCCATGGCAAAACTTATGAGCGACTACCGAAGAACGATGTTAAAATCGTGCTGGGAGATTTTAACGCGGAAGTAGGAAGGGAAGACATCTTTAGTAGTATTGTTGGAAAACACAGCCTAGAAAACAACACGTCTGAAAACGGATTTAGTATATTTGACGTCGCTGTAAAACGAAGTGTCACTATAGCCATAGGGGACATGGAGGACATTAAATCAACGAAAGGTCAACCAAATTAATCACAGTATCATAGAAAAGAGGCACGCATCCAGTATTTTTGATGTCCGAATTTTCCGAGGGCTGAACTTCGACCCGGACTACTACGTTGTTACAACCACATCAAATGAGAAATACTGTAAAAAAAGTTCCCACGCCCACCAGCAAGAAGCCCGTGGTGAGGAAAGCCGACAGCTTCTTGCAGCCAAGAACGATGCGTACAAACAAGGCTAAGCTGCAGGTATCAAGAAAAAAGAAATTGCGATCGAGGATATAGAGAGGAGCCACTCCAGGAACGATGTTCGCAAGTTTTACCAAAGTGGAAAACGTCACAATCAAGGATACAAGGCTCAAAGAGAATCCTGTCGAGGTGAACAAGGAAATTTCATAGTTGAGACACAGTCGATGCTGAGAATATGGAAGAACAACTTCTGCAGACTGTTGAACGGTGATGACGAACAACATTGCGCTGTCAAGCAGAACGAACCCTTCAACATTGGCAACGACACCTAAAACTCCCAACCACCCGACCTGATTGATGGGAGGATAGAAATACCTAAACTTGGTAGTTTACATCCACCAACTCATAAGCCAAATCTGGTCGGATGAATGAAGGCCTAGATAATGGAATCTCAGCATCGTTTGCCCGATTCACAAGAAGGAGACCCTCTAAAGTGCGCCAACTACAGAGGCATAAGTATCCTAAACCTCGATAACAAGATCCTATTTGCCGTAATATGTGAACGCCTTAAACCGTTTACCAACAACCTAATCGGCCCTTATCAGTGTGGTTTTAGGCCAGGAAAGTCCACAACCGATCAAATTTGCATACTTCAACAGATCCTGGGAAAAAGCCAAGAAGTCCAAATCGATACCCACCACCTATTCATCGATTTCAAAACCGCATACGACAGTATTTATAGAGACGACCTATACAAAGCCATGTCTAGTTTTTGTATACCGCCCAAGCTTGTTCGTTTGTGTAGGATGAATATGGAGAATTCTCGCCGCTCCTTCAGGGTTGGAAACGACCTCACCGACACATTCGATACGAAAAAAGGATTTAGGGAAGGCAGTGCGATGAAGATGAAATCTCTTCGAAAAATCTTCTGGCCCGTTTGCGTTGATGGGCTATGTAGACAAAGATCCAACCAGGAGCTAAACGGATTAAACAGCGACATGCCCCTGGTCATAAAATTCCACATTGGACGCTTAAGATGGCTACGACATATAGAACGAATGGACACGAATACTCCGGCTCGCAGAGTCTTCGATTCCCAGCCAGACGTCGGACGCAGTAGATGATGACTTCGCCTTAACTGGCACGCACAAGTAGCAGCCGACCTCAACCCACTAGGAGTGCGCAACTAAAAGCATTTAGCTAAGGGCTGGGCTAATTGGAGAGGCATGTTGGTTGAGACCCAGGTTCACACCGGACTGAAGCGCCACTTAAGTATGTAAATAGGTATCTACGGCTGCTGATTCAACTTTCATTAGTTGAGAATCGATCTCATTATGTCCCTTCATGCAGTTTATGGCGCCTTCATTGCATTTCTGGGTCTATTTGATGTTGCGGACTTAGTGTTTCTATTTGTAATGAATAATCGGGATCTAGGAACGGTATAAAGAGGGAAGGGGTTTTATTATCTAATTGAATCCTTTCTCACTAAATACTGTAGGGAAACGCATTTCCCATGGAGTGTTAATCTTAATGTGGGTTCTAACTTTTAATTGATACTGATAACACTTTGTCAAGTCATCTTGACATCTTCACATCTTCACTGAACAGCGTAAGATAACTTGGTAAAGTCCTTTGGTAGTTGTGTATCATAGTCGGGACGAATCATTTAGCTTTAAACAGCAGCACAGTAATGCCGGGAAGTGTGCTTATCAATGTCAAGTTTCGACTATACAGCATAGTTCACACACGTCCAAAAAAAAACATCTTCCTCAGATAAAAGGTATCTTTTCACCCTTAGATCTCGTGATCTCTCGTAGTATAAATATGAACCAGAATTTGGATAGTCAGGTTTTTTTTTCCTTTTAAAACGGTGCAAGCCTTAGTGCAGTCAATAACTTCTACAATAAATCAATGCCACCTTGAATGTTCATACATTCCAATTTTGTTGCACTGCATAATCGTCCTCGAAATTAAATCCCCGTTCATCCTAGACACTCACAGCAACACCATCAGCTCATGTGTTACAAAATTATTTGCCTCTTCAGACCAAACTCAGCATCCTCTGGCAGCTCCAATTGAACTGATTACAGAATCCTTGCAGGCACAACCAAATCGTTTTCTCGTCAAAACCATTTCATTTGTCTCGCACAATGACTGCATAATAATGCGGCTCCATACATATACCCACACATAACTCAACACACCCATTGTACCCGTATACACAACACCAATGATGTGACTTAATACCGAAGGATTAGCTCAAATTAAGTTTATTATCATCAATCTATCGACTTCCTTAAGCTGGAACATCAATTTCCTTAACTCAATAGCTTCCATCTCTTCCCGCATCGCATAATGCTGTAGCATCCTTGTGCGCGGCGCTACAATGTCTGTGCAGCGGCGTTAGATGAAGCAAATACCCAAACTTCTTGCTGATAGCGCCATGCCACCATGGACTTCTTTCCCGCTCTCTTTGCTATCGACACAGCGTGTATGCTTATTTGCGTTAAATTACCATCAAGCCAAAGATCCAGAACGAACCTCATCACGGTGTGCTTCTTCTTCGGAATTGAAAGGATGTTGATACAATCACGTGCCACCTATAAGGAGTCGTCTTCGATGATGATGATGATGATGACGATGTCGGTGCCGGGGGAGATGGTGTGGGAATCCCTCAAATCCTTAACGATTTTATTCTCCTTTATGTCATCATCAGGAAATTAAGACGAAAGAGACGAGAATAGAAAATAAAAAAACTTTTTAGTTGGTGAGATTTTTCACACCTCACCATCCATTACGTACCGTACGTCGTCATCTGAACTTGTTTGCCTGTTCACTTTCACTTTTCATTTTCATTACGAAAAATTCATCGTCCTTCCTCGATGGCTGAAGCTCGCTGAGAGGAAATTTAATTTTCCATTTCGTTTTGCTCTCCGCTCTCACAATCGTTTTCATTAAATACAATTTTCATTCATAAAATTGTCTCCTCTCCGCCGGGCCGTTCACCACCCCCGCCGGCTCATGGTAAATGAAATAATGAGTTCCAGGGGCTGGTGGTGGGTGCCCAGGAAACCCGGGATGAAGTAATTTTGTGCGGCAAAAACCAGGCCAACAAAAACTACACGATGGAGAGAAAATGAAAGTAAACGGGAGTTGTTTTTCTTTTTTTGTTTTGCTTTTGTTTCTTCTATTCGGTTAGGGGTGGGTTGTCGGGTGGGGACGAAGGGACATTTTTGGGGCGTTTGTGGTTCGTTTATTTGCAATTAATTAAAATTTTGTTAGGGTTGGTTAGGGATGGAAAATTCGTGTCAGTGTTATGTCTGGCATGGGAGTTTTTTTTTTTTTCATTTGGGGGTGGGTGGGTAAATTAATTTCCAGCAGACAAAGTTATTGAGCTTTTTCCTTCCTCGGCTGGGTGTCTTAGAGAGTCTCGCTTATAAGGACTATTAACGAGGGAAGTTTTTCTGTTGCTTTTGGCTGTTGGTGGTGGTGGTGGTGGTGGTGAAAGTGAATCCTTGTCGCTAAGTGGAATTATCTCTGGCAGACGTGGTTAATTGATTTAGGAAAACAAAATCAGGCCAAGGTTATGTGGAAGGCATTTCATTAGACCTTGAGGGGTGATTTTTATTTTTGGTAAATGAGCGAATAATTTTGAGTGAAGAAAGGTGGTGGTAATTAGGGAAAGCCATTGTAAGATTGTGGGACTTAATGTGTAACCTGTTGAGGTTGAGAATGTCATTTAGGGGAATTTAAACTGCTGATGGTGGGGGGAAGGTTTGAGTATGTGTTCATTAAACTAGTAGGTGGACAGGATGGGTGTATGCGTGTAAGAGATTAGAAATTTTAATATCAGTGTTATTATGTGACTGAACATGATATCTGTCATCAGGCCCTAGTGACCGGAGTAATTATGAGAAGTTGCTCGTTCATTGGAAAAACTTACTAACAAGTTCGGCTTACAAGTTCGGTTAACAACTGCACTATTATGTATACTTGCTTATAGGAACATACTGATAGAGGAGAATTGAGTTTTTTTTTTTGTTCACATCACTGAGCACTACGCTCACAGTATCGTTTTACGCAGCTGGTTTTTGTTGTGCCACTTAAATGATCATCTACCGATTGTTCAACCTTATGGAACACTTTAAATATTTAATATTTAAATTTAAAACCATTACTTAAACACAATTTTTAAAATCAACAATAGACATGTATATGCATCGTGTAATTGGCTCATTGCAGCCATAGTTGGTTGTTTGAGAGTTCGAGAGTAAAAAAAATCGCTCCCTAAGCCATTTTCTTGGAGCATGGGTACAAATTAACTGCTGAAACCGTTTCCGGTGAAAGAATATGATATTCAGAATATCGCGAACAAATATGATACAAGATGCTTAATGCCTGAAACTTTAGGCTTGCAAGTCTATTTGTTCACATCTGTTATCATAACTTTTCAACTCTTCTGTAAATACTTTACGGAATGCATACCTGGTTAAATTTTTCTGAATTCTTTCTGATCTAAGTGCCTTCATTACATGTGCCGAATACCATATGATGGATGTGTATTCCAACCGCGGTCTGACTAACGAGCAGTAAATAGTTTTGAGGTTCTCGAAAAATACAAAAAACACGCAACAGGCTCGTTAGTACCCAGGGCCGAGGCTTTTACATCCAATCATATGTGCGTCTGTACTTCTTGCGCGAAGGTGGGACCTACTGTTTTATGCCGACTCCGAATAGTGAATTCAAGATAAGCTTTTCTTGACAACTGATACTACTTGGTTGGTTTGTCAGATCATCACGAGAGTCTTTGCGATTTCGTCTTCTCGTAGGTCCTTGCGATTTCGCTTCAGAAAACCTAACATTGAGTTTGATTTTGCTATATTGTAATCATAATGAGAAGAAAATTTTAATTTTTTGTTAGATAAGACCCTGAGATCTTGAACTTCTTCCGTAAGCTGAAGACTATGATCGTTCATATAAGAATCTATAGGTGCATTAATACGGAATGGTGTAAACATTTTAAATTTAAAAATGTTAGGCTCCATTCCGTTTTAAATACACCATGCGGACAAACTATTTCTAAATTTAAATTTAAAAATACCACGAACTTTATTTAAAAAAAAAAATAAAAAGCAATGGGCCTCAGTGGCCACCAAATACCTGGGTCTGGTTTTGTATAAGAAACTGAACTGCAAAGCCAACATCCCAGAATGCCTTAAGAAAGCAACCGTAACCTTATACTCTTGTAAAAAGCCAATCAGGAAGAAATGGGGTATGCGACCGCATATCACTTTCTGGCTTTTCGTGTCTATCATTAGAACCATACTTCTGTATGGTGTCTTATGCTGGTAGATGGCTCTAGCAACAGCCTCCAACCGCAACCTACTAGGTGTTGATTTTGCTGATCATCTATACAGCTTGAGGGAAGCAATTGTGAAAGCAAGACGTATAATATGGTTTTCACTTACGCCTTAACTTAACATTGCCCAGTGGTTGTAACTACACATCAAGTGCTTATTTTTAACCTCCAAGTGGTAGCCATCTGTCTCATCCAACCGGATTTGATTTGCTAAGCGATAAGCACGAGAGTTGATAACACGACAAAAAACAGAAACATTCTAAACAGCCAGGTCAGAATGGCACGGAATGAGTACCAAGCTTGCTGTCTCTGGTCCCTGGCGAACGTTGACAAGCTGCTTCGACATATTAGGACAACAGGTTGTCTAGGAATTTCAAGGATGCTCGCAGCCAAGAACGAGGACAACGAGGTAAGCTGCCATATAGCTCTATAGGCAGAGAAGAAGGGAAGAACACCAGCTTTTCAGAAAAAAGAAAAAAGTACAAGAAAAGCGCGCGATCGAGGATATAGAGAGGTGCCACTCCAGGAACGATGTTCGCAAGTTTTACCAAAGTGTAAAACGTCACAGCCAAGGATACAGTGCTAGAACAGAATCCTATCGAGATGAACAAGAAATGATCGTAGTTGAGACACAGTCGATGCTTAGGATATGGAAGAATAATTTCTGCAGTCTTTTAAAAGGCTATGACGAACAACATTCCGCTGTCAGGCTGAACTAACCATTCAACGCTGGCAACGACAGCGAAAACTGCCAACCACAAGACTGGAGTGAAGTGAGGATAGCAATATCTAAGTTCAAGCTTAATAAGACTGCCGGCAATGATGGACTTCCCGCCGAGCTTTATAAAGCCGGCGTAGATTACTTGGTAAGTAACATCGACCAACTCATAAGCCAAATCTGGTTGGAAGAAAGTATGCCTGAAGAATGGAACCTCAGCATCGTTTGCCTGATCCGAAAAAAGGAGACCTTTTAAGCGGAGCGAACTACAGTGACATAAGTCTCCTCAACATCGCCTAGAAGATCCTGTTTGCCTTAAACCGTTTACTAACAACCTGATGGGGCCTTATCAGTGTGGCTTTCGGCCAGGAAAGTCCACAACCGATAAAATTTTCACATTTCGGCAGATCCTGGAAAAAGCCCAAGAAATACAAATCCGTACCCACCACATATTCATCGATTTCATAGCCGCATACGACAGCATTTATATAGACTAACTACAAGGAGTTTTGGTAAACCGCTCAAACTCCTACGTCTGTGTAGGATGACGATGGAGAATTCTCGCTGCTCCATCAGGGTCGGAGACGACCTGTCACATTCGATACCAAGAAAGGATTTAGGCAAGGTGATGCGCTATCATGTGAATTTTTCAATTTCTTGAGAGGATTGTGCAAAACTCATGAGCATGAACACCTGAGGCACAATTTTGCAAAAATCGGTGCAACTACTAGCATACGCCGATGATATTGACATCATTGGTAGGACCCAACGTGATGTCATAGCCACGTTTGCTAGTATAGAGAAGGGAGCGGCAAAAATGGGGTTTTCAGTAAATGAGGCAAGACTAAGTAAAGGGTGATCCATTTCGAGGTTCCGTACTTTTTTAAAGAAAAAAAACACAGAAAATTCAAATTTAATGGAGAATGCTAATTATCATTTGAAAGAACATTCTTTGGCATTTATTTTCTGAAGATTATGTCTATCAAATGTTGGCCGTTGCTACGTCGCAGATGGTCCATCCGTTGAGTCCAATTTTCGATCACTCGTTCGAGCATTTCGACTGGTAACTGGCGAATGACACGCGTGATGTTTTCCTCCAAGGCCTGAATCGAAGCGGGTTTGTCGGCATAAGCTTTTGACTTTACATATCCCCACAGGAAAAAGTCTAACGGTGTGATATCACACGATCTTGGTGGCCAATCGACCGGCCCAAAACGTGAAATTATGTGCTCACCGAAATGTTCTCTCAATAAGTCGATTGATGCGATGTGTGGGAAGTGGCGCCGACTTGCTGAAACCAAATGTCGCCGAGATCACGAGCTTCAATTTCAGGCATCAAATAGTCGGTTATCATGGCACGATAACGGTCGCCATAATTTTTAAAGAAATATGGACCGATGATTCCACCGACCCACAAACCACACCAAACCGTTGTTTTTTCTGGATGAAGTGGCAGTTCTTCAATCTCTTCAGGTTGCTCTTCGTCCCAAATGCGGCAATTTTGTTTGTTTACATCCCCATTGAGCCAGAAATGGGCCTCATCGCCAAACAAAATTTGCCTCGAAAACGTCGGATCTTCTTGGAACTTTTTTTTACTTTTTAATTCATTTTTTATTTACTTAAAATATTAACTTAATACTAGACAAAAATGCTTAAATCTAACTTATCAATAACATTATCTACTTAATCTAACTTATCGGCCCATAGGGGGCGCTGTAAGCTTATAACTAACATTTTTCTTTTGCTTTTCAGCCTAAATTTGTCATTTGTTTCTTATTGTTAATATAAAGACATTTAATTGATTTTTCAAAGAAAAAATTAAAACTTTGAACAGTAACCATTTTTTTTTGTTTTATATAAAAACTTAATCTAGACTAAAACTAACTTAAACTACTTAATACTAGTTAAACCTAACTAACACTACTTAAGACTACATAACTACTTAAACCTAACTTAGTTATAATCGGGGTGGCAAGCACTCGTTGCATCTGCCCCGAGGGTTTGCCATCCCGATTGCGTCATTGGGTCCAGCAAGCATTTATGCAACCATATTAAATAAAATATGGTGCATAAGCCCAGCCCCAGACCTTGTACCTAAATTTAATTTTCTTAAGTACTAAGGAGTGGACTAAAAGTCCGCAAAGACCTGAGGAACTGCAGAAATACTTTCCTCGTTTAGCCACCAAAACTCGGTGCGCTGCTTTTCAGCGTCGGTCCTATCGCGATCCGATACCGCCGTGCTAAAGCGGAGGAGCTCCGGAGCATTGTCGACGTACCCATCGCGGACTAGCCGCTTGTCCCGCGCGTCACGGTAGCGATGGTATAAAACCGGGATACCGTTCCTGTCTTGTATTAACCCTAACGAATCGATATAAATGAATGCCTCTGGTGGAATAAAGCCGGACATGAGCGCACTCTCCATGTACATTTCATTGGGGTAATAAGCCCCAAAGATCAGGCTGTTGTCGCTACTCATCGCCCTTGAAGCGTGCCTTCGAGTCACCTTAATTAGGAAATTGTCAATTCTATTCAACTGAGCCCCATTGTATAGAACCTCGTTGCGATAATATTTTATGTACTCGGAGTCCGGCGTTCGGTACAATCCTAAGCAGGATCGGAGACAACGCCTCTCAAACAGCCGTATTCTTTCCATGTAGGATGGTGATACATTAAACCACACGGGACAACCGTAAGCGATGATCGGCCTTATGAGGGCCATGTAGCAAATGACTTTCACCCTTGAATCAAGTTGACTGCTATGAAACAATCTTCTTGTCAGAGCATAAGCCCCCCTAGCCCTGGCCAGACAAGCATCCACATTTTTATTAAAATATAGAAACTTGTCAAGCCAGATGCCAAGGTATTTGACTTCACTTCTCACCGCCAACGGCCGTCCATGCTGTCCCAGGATACACAATTTTTTCCAGTTTTTTCTGGTATCGTAAGAAGCCCTCTGCACTGGGGTCCTGAAAAGAATTGTTTCGGTTTTTTGGAAATTGATCCTCAATTTCCAATCATCGCAATATCCCTTAATGTGATCGAAGTCACGTTGCAAAAGTGTGTTGATGACCTCGATTTTCGGACCTGATCTGTACGCCACTAGATCATCTGCGTACGCTATAGCGTGACTGAGGGAACCTACAAGATCACTTGTATAAATGTTAAACAATATCGGGGAGTTAACCGCCCCCTGTTGTAAACCGTTTTTAATTTCAAAGACTTTACTTGAAGTTACGTTGCCACATTTGACAACGAACTTCTTTCCCATAAGCATTTCATAAATCATATATAGCATGGGTTTACGCATGCCCAGTCTGGTCAGCTTGTAGAAAAGCCCCTCTAACCATACGGTGTCGAAGGCCTTCTCAAAGTCAACCAGACAGGCCCCTGTGCACTGTTTTTTGGACTTATTCCATTGAATGTCGGACACTAGTTTCGATGCGGCATGAATGGTGTCATGCCTCGCTCGAAAACCAAACTGATTTTCCGGAATAATTTTGTTTTCCTCGACCCACTTAAGCAGAGCCCTATTGACTATTTTCTCAAATACCTTGCTTACATTCGGCAGAAGGCTTATTGACCGAAGATTAGCTGGGTTTGTTTTGTCCTTGCCCTTTTTGGGGATAGGATGTACCACCGCCGTTTTCCAGTGCACCGGATAATGTGCATTATTCAGTGCATTGTTAAACAGCGTGGTGAAAATAGCGACTGCTTCCACTGGCAGGTGTCTCAATACGACGTTTGGGACACCGTCCTCTCCCGCCGACTTTTTATTCTTCAGTGATACGAAGATGTCCAGGAGTTCATCTTTTTGAACGAACAGCATCATGCTATTGGCGACTATGCCATTTGAAGGGTTTTCGTCATTGAATACGGTAAAACCGTTATTCTCAGATCGCCAAGCTTGGAGTTCGGTACGTAGATAAAAGTGATTCAGAAAGGCTCTCTCCTCAATATCGCGATTTGGGCGAACAGGACTGTTCACCGTATACACGGTCTCGAAGATAGCGCCTATCGAATTCGCCTTCTCTTGAGGATCTTCGATCGTGAAAAAACCGTCGTTCGAGTCAACACTTTCCGGATTTATACCAACATCCGTGAGCGTCTGTCTGTTCTCTGTCGTTTGGGAAATTCGGACACATGGAATGTCATTATGATCTTTTCGCCTGAATATTTTATTTATTTGCGGGAACATATTCGGGCTACTGGTTTTTATAGCCTGAATTTTCTTGCCCCAGTACAAACTGACAGATTTTTTGTAATTTTCCGAAATTAACTGTTTAAGGTTTTTGATCAACGACTTCAATGTCCGAATCTCCGGGTCTTGTCTGTCAGTAAATTGTCTACGCAGCCGTTTAAGCCTGGAGACCAGTATGCTTTTGTGTTTGTGGAGTGCATCGATTGTTGGCGTTCGATACTTCTCCGTCTGGTCGTCAGAACTAGTTGCCTTAGGGATAGCTCGTTCCATTGACCTTGTGATGACCTCATTCATTTTTAGTAAATTTTGGTCAATTTCATCGTTTGTAAGGTTTCTGTTTGTCGGTGGGTTGATTTCGCTCAAACGTAATTCTCGATTTACAACTCTGGCGAAGCGCGGCCAGTTCGTCCTTCGGTAGTCGAAAGAGCGGACTTGGTCGAACTCCTCCAGTTGAGTTTGCTCGTTTGGGATCCTGAATACGGCCTCGAGGCCGAGGTGGTCACTATCGTAATCGAATGCTCGTACACAGTTCCGCGCGTGTGCGTTATTTGTCAGTTCTAGTCTATTGTCCATAAGCGCTAAGTCCAGAAAAGAGTTTCCTCTCGGGAAAGATGGGATATCCGTCGCGTACAAACTAAGTTTGTACTCAATCATATTTTGCTCCCGCCAATTTTGAAGTAGTCGACCTCTAGTGTTCGCGATTGTATTTCCCCAAGCCGCGTGCTTAGCGTTAAGATCACCGGCAAGAAAGTAATAATTTTCAGCCGATTGAAGCTGTAGGCAACGAAAAAGTGCCTCGAGCTCTACTATAAATTGAGTTTGTTGAGTTGCTTCAGGTGCATAAAGCGACACCACATACATTCTCCTCCGACTATGGAGAGGAATGCATACGATGCATGCTTCCAGCACCTGGAACCTACGTACTTCCCCGCTATATATGATGTTATGGCGTAAGCCTTTGCGTAATAAGACAGCGACCCCACCCCCTTGGGAGGAGTGGGGTCGGTCTCTTCTTACTACATGGTAGTTGCTGTATCCCAATTTGTGTCTCTGGTTTAGCTTAGTTTCGCTGACCAAAAGTACATCCGGGAGTTGGTTTTTCAACAGATTGGAAAGAACGGTTCTTCTCTCGACCCTGACTAGCGAATTAACATTCAAAGCTAGGATCTTAAAGTTTACCTCATCGAACGTACCCATCATATTCATGGCGCGCAAGACTCGGCAAACATCGAATAGATATAATCTATTCGTGCTGCTTGCTCGTTCAGTTGTTTCTGGAACTGATCGATCTTGCTATTCAATGACAGCATGAACTTTTTCAGATCCAAATCTGCGTCAGGTGCTTTCTCAACCACCTTAGGCATTTTTGATGTCTGGGGTTTACCCGGTCCAGCTGCCATTTGGGCAAAGGACACGTTGGGATCTACCCTATTTGTGAAAGAGCGAATTTTAGATAGCTTTTCTTCTTCAGCAGCCTGTTTGCGAGCTAGCATACTCTTCTTTTTCTGTTGGAATACAGGACATCCCTTATAGTTAGCAGGGTGCCCCGCATTCCCGCAAAGAACACATGTGAGCTTACTCATGTCTTCAACCCTTTCGCTACCTAGAGGGCATTCATTTAAATTGTGGTCCTCATCGCACTTAACGCATCTAATATGCATGTTGCAATTAGAAGCGGCGTGCCCGAACCTTTGGCAGCGCATACATTGCAGTATGCGATCTGACCTTTTTAATTTATCCCATTTTACAGCATGATAGTATACGCGACTAATTCTGCGTAGACTATCAATTTTGCTGTTGGGGGTTAGTTGGACTAGGAAAAATGGTAACCTTCGGTTACCACCCCTACCATTGACCGCGGCAAACGGCTTTACACCGACGAACTTAAGGTCGTCGCTCTCAAAACTCTTGAGCTCGTTTAGGAGCTCCTCCGCATCAACCCCGGGATCGATTCCCTTCAGGATGACCGTTTTCAGTTTTTCGTTCTTTGGCGTATACGTAAAGAATTCTGCCTTAGCCACCTCTAGGGCTTTGCGGACCTTTTTATACCCCTCCATATTGTGACACAAAATTTTGTGTTTATCTGATGAAATATGTTTCACAGAAAAATCTTTACTAACTACTTGACAAATACGGATACTGTCGCTAGTACCCAGGGCACTTACGTTTATTGGCGGTACCTCTTCCCTCTTTTTCCTCTGTTGTTGCGGCTGGTTTTGTGGCTGCTGCTGTTGTTGTGGCTGCTGCTGTTGTTGCGGCTGTTGTTGTTGCTGTTGCTGCTGCTGCGATTGTTGCTGCTGCTTTTGTTGATGCAGCTGCTGTTGTTGCGGCTGCTTTTGTTGCTGCTGTTTTTGTCGCTGCTGCTGTTGTTGTTGTATTTGTTGTTGCTGCTGCTTTTGCATATTAGCAGAACGTTGCTGCAATGGCTGCAGATTAAATTTTTGCTGAAGCAACTGTTGTACTTTCAGCTGTTGTTGCTGCTGCTTCTGGCGCCTATTCTTCTCTTCGAGGGCTTTTGTTTTTTTAACCTCTCGAATTCCCTCTAGCTTGGCCATTAATTTAGCGATGATTCGGCTTAACTTTGCCTCCTCATCATCCAAAGCTGGCTGCTCTTCGTCTACCTCCGCTAGCTCTTTGAAGGGGTTACCCTCACCGACGTAGCGGGGTTCTCCCTCTTCGGTATTGTCGAGGTCAATGTCAACCTCTTCTTCCACTATTTTTGGCTGCGCCGAAATTGACGTTGCCAGGCTTCTCTTTATGGTGAGATTAGACGTCGGGTTTATCCTCCTCTGCCTCATCGCACTCATTTCGCTTCGTACTGCTGCTGATGTTGTTGGTGCAGCAGTTTTTGTTGTCGCTGGTACAGTTCCGTGTACCAGCCTTGATTTGCCATCTACATGAGCAGATGACGATGATGATGATATTGTTGTTGTTGTCGTTGTTGGTTTCGTTGGCGATACGTTGATTGTAGGCATCGTCATCTTTGGCCGTTTTTTTGTTGGAGAATTTCCCCCCTCCTGCGGGGTTTCATTCTCTGTACCGGTTTCCATAGCCGGTTATTATTTCCTAACACCTCACTTATTGTTTTTTTTTTTTTTTTTATTAAATTAATAAAAATAAAACAAAAAAAAAAAAAAAAAAATCTAGGGTCGGCTTGGGATTCGAACCCACGACTCCCACTGCTGAGCCAGGCGATAGCACCACTGCTCCACGCTAATGTAATGACTTACTTGGCTAACTTGCCACTTAGTAACGTTTATCACTTTGAAGAATACTTCCGCACAATCTAGTCAACTAACCACTACGAGAGTTGGAGAGCGACTGTTCTTCTTGGAACTTTTCAAGAGCCCATAGAGCGAAGCGATGTCGCTTGGGAGGGTCGAGCGGCTTCACTTGTTGCACAAGCTGTATTTTGTACGCTTTCAATTTAAGATCTTGACGTAAAATGCGCCAAGTCGTTCCATACGTCAGTCCGAGTTGCTGCGAACGGCGCCGAATCGACTCTCTACGGTCTTCGTGTACACTCTCAGCTACGGCCGCTATATTTTCTTCACAGCATGCTGGACGTGGTCTATTCGGTCGAATATTATCCAACAATGAATGCTGGGTCTCAAAATGGGTGATGATGTTGCGAATAGTACGCTCAGTAGGCCGATTATGTTGACCATAAGTTGAGCGAAGTGCACGAAACACATTCCTCACAGAACGTGAATTTTCATAATAAATTTGAACAACTTGTAAACGTTGTTCACGCGTAAGTCTTTCCATTATGAAATGCCAAACAATACTAAACAAAAATAACATGACAGCATGACACGACTCACACGTGATCTGTCAAAAAAGGCTATTGAAAAAAGTATCTCTACTTGGATCACCCTTTATATGCTGTTAACACGAAAAGACACACAACATCGACGAAGTGGACAGAACGTCACCATTGATAGATATAACTTTGAGGTAGTGCGGGACTTTTTCTACCTAGGCTTTGCTTTAAACTCCGTAAACAACATCTCATCAGAAATTAAACGAAGAATTACTCTTTCCAACCGCTGTTTCTTCGTACTAAGAGAGCAATTCAGTAGTAAAGCCCTCACTCGAACTACTAAGAAGATCCTATATCCCAGTCCTCACTGTCTGAAAAGGGGATGAAGAAATCCTTGGTCGATTTGAGAAGAAAATTCTTCGAAAAATCTTCGGTCCCACTTGCATTGATGGGCTATGGAAACGAAGATTCAACCAAGAACTATATGAGATGTACAGCGACATGCCCCTGGTCATCATTGAGGCTGCATTTACTGGTAGTGATGGCGATGTGAGGTTGTGTGAAATATATAATGCAAATGGTACACAAAAAAAAAATTGTAGAACTATTCAACTTTTATATCCATTAGAACTAAACCATTCTGCCTTATCCGAAGGATGTTAAAAATTATTGAAGTTGGCTAAGAATGTAAACTTTGGTTTCTTATTATATCTATGTATGCATTTTGTTTCGTTAATCTCTTATGTCAGTTTGTTTATATGTTGAATTATAGTATATGAAGTCCCTCTCTCTCTCTAAAACTGAATTAACATTGTAGCAACACACATATTCTAAATTCTTAACTAATGTTAAGTTATTCATGTTTTCATTTCGCTGCAGATGTCTAGCCTTCTCAAACGTCCAAATAGGTGTTTCTTTCACCAGTTCTATGTCGCGTTTTATTTGAATCTGCAGTTCCATAGCCGGTCAACGCAAGCCGACACAAAGATTTTTCGAAGAATTTTTCTCACACAACGATCATGGATTTCGCATCCGCTTTCAATACAGACGATGCTTCAGTGCGGTTGAGCAGGACTGACATGATATTGTATATAGGATCTGCTTAGAAGTTCGAGTCAGGGATTTACTTCTAAATTGTCCTTTTAGGCCGAAGAAAAAGCGGTTGGCAAGAGCAGGGATTGTAAAGTCATACAGACGACGCATTGAGAACGAAAAACAGTAACTTTTGCTCACCAGCTTCATGGTACGGGCGGGCGGTATGCACGTACACACATGAGAAACGAGATCCAAATATATGGCGGACTGTGCCAGTACGACCCGCCACAGAACAATTTTTCTTATATGCAGTGCGTCATCTGTAGAGTAATTCTTCGTTTAATTTCTGACATGCAGGTGGCCATGGCTCAGAGGAATGCGTAGTTGACTGCTAAGCCAAGCGCTGCGGGTTCAAGCCCCAGCTTCGGCAGCATTTGTTTTCTACGAAAATTGCCAGCTTATCTGAGGCCACCTGTGCGATAATATGAGACAATATAAATCTATGTCTCCTCCTCTGTGCCACGTAGGTTTATGTTATATGTCTTTCCTTCTATGTATCTATCCGTCTCTCTCTGTTGTATAAATGTCTTGATCTGTCCCAGCCGATGGCCTCAGTCGCCAGTGCTGTTATGTGTCTGTAGTTCGTTGCATTCATGTGCGAAGTACTGTGATGTCAATGCCAATGTCAATAATTTCTGACAAGATTTTGTTGTCAGAGTTAATAGCAGAGCCGAGGTAGACAAGTTGCGTACTACCTCAGAGTTATATCTGTCAATGATGACGTTCTGTCCAATTCGTCGATGTTGTTTGTCCTTTCGATGTTGGGTGTCCTCTCGTGTTTTAATGTCTATATAAAAGCACCTTTGTCATAAGGATCTTGTGTTGTTTGTATCAAAAAACAAAATGACGCAATCCTGCATTTGCTAAAGTAAAAAACTACCAGGACTCAGAGGTGAAAAAAAATTCAAATATTCAATTTATTTCTAAATACAAGTTTCACATTCTAAAGGGGGACCTGCCTCAGTTGTGTCATGATGTGAAGACCTATTTTGTAATGTTTAATAAAAATTGACAGCTTGTGACAACTTAAAACACCACTCTTTCACCGACACCACCCAACACATATATTTTCTTCAAACAAACTTTCGCCAAAACTGTCAATGAAACACTCCATCAATGGCAACATTCCGCCTACTTTTCGCACACCAATTCAGCCGCACCTATTAGCTCCTGCAGTGCGAAAATGCAAATCCTTCCGAAACCCACCTCCAAAAAAAATGCTAAATACACTCCTCGCTCTGATGCAGTAATCACGCGCTGCATGTGGCGCGCACGCAAATCAATCTTCTAAATTAACATCCTTTACTCCTTTTTGAAATATTTTTAGTTTTTGTGTGTGCCTCCCATTCCAACATTCGTTTGTAAAATTTTTTTTGAATATTATCCCTCTTCCGTGATGTGATGTTAGATAGATAAATAAATATCCTCAGCGGATAGGTATCATATCACCAGATCACAATGCCAACTGGGCGCAAACAAAAGGATTCGAATTTTTAATTTATGCGCCCGGAAGATGCTTCCTATTTATTATTATTTAGATTTCGACTGTCTGACGGGTTTTGGGCTTACCTGTGCGGCAAGAGGAACCCCTTTATCATTTAACGCATCCTTTCACATTCGAAACGATCGGAAGGGATATTATTCACTTTCTAGACTGTCAGCTGAGGGGTATTGATAGAGGCGAGGTGTGTGTATGGAAAGGGATCAATGGCTGAGTGATCTTCGTCGAGGATAAAGGTGAAGCGTAATTTTTCAAATTCGCAGTAGTTTTGGAGTACCCATCCCAGTGCTGTAGGGTAGTCGGAGAGTTTTGTCGGTTTTTGTCAGACAGCGGTTGTGTTTAATTGAAAACAGATGGTTCTTATAAGGTGTTCGTGGTGATGTGTGAAAATAATCAGAAGTTTGGTGGCTTTTTTTTTTTAAACTTTGCATGTGGCAAAAGTGAAAGTTATAGTTTTCAATTTAAATGGAAAACATATTAAGAGATAAAAATATTACGTGAGTGAATTTAAATTTTAATTCAAAATACAAAATGGAATAACGCAAAAAATTAAGTGAAATTAAATAAAATGTTTGCTGCCTAAAACAAATTGTTATCAGAATATTTTCTTATGTTTTTTTTTTGATAAAATATAATGATCGACATCGCAAATTAACACAACAAAGTGCTTTAACTAATCTGAAAACATTGCCGTTTTGTTTGTTAACTTGTCAATTTATTAAAAAGTGCATTTATAGGGTTTTTCCTTTAAAAAAAGTTCTTTTTCATATAACTTTTTTTTTTTTTTGACAAACATAATTTTTAAAGAAAATATAAATGGGTACCATGATAAGGCAACACTCTACTGAATATTGAACTTTTGTATGCTAAATTTAACCATCATTCATTCACTAAAATGTTAATAAATACTTAAATCCATTTTTATGTATATTTTATTTTTTTAGTTCTAAGTGAATCACTTGTCTTAATTTTACTCATTTGATAACCTTATATTATTGAGGTTTAAATAATTAAAAAAACAACATTTTGTTCATGATAAACATCAATACCCACCCGTGAGGTCAGCAAAGCAAATTCACTTGTTGACCACTGTACAGAGTACTAAAAGCAACAACGCTATTGTTTTCATTGGGGTACCACTTTATATAAGGATTATTGTTGTCAGAATAATAGATGAAATAAATCACTTTTTTATAACGTTGAGAATAGCGGGTCTTTTAATTTACGGATTTGGTAGTTTACTGCATTAAATAAAACAGTACAACTTAACACAAAGAACATTAACCCTTTCCATCATTTTTCCTTTGTTCAACGCCCGAACACATTTAAAATTTAAATAAATTGTAAAATAATTGTTAATACATTGTGACGTATATTTTTGTTTCGCAGATATTTTTTGAAAATTATTTGCAAAGTTTTATTATTTTTTTGTATAAATGTTTTATGGAGCCTTCTTGCGACCTTCTTGCGAAATGCCTATATGTAGGATATCCACATGCGTTTTTTTCTTCAATCTTTGATCTAAGAAACTTAGGAATATAAAAAAAGTCTTTTAAGTTCTACTACATGAAATCAAAAATGCAATCAATACAAATTTTCGAACATTACACCAGTTACACCCTCACCAGGTTAAACTTTGATAAGAGTTTCCGGGCCATAATCCTAAACAGAACGTCATAGTAGAGTAACGAACCTGTGCTAAACGACTCGATCCATTTTTATACCGTTGGCTGCAAAACAAATGACGGTGTGGGTGCTGGTGTTTTCTCCGACAGGCTAAATCTCAGCCTATCTCTACGTCTTCCTGATCACTGTAGAGCTTTCCAGGCGGAACTCGTTATCCTGACTGAAAGAAAATGTAATATCTGCCAATGATATTAGCATTTTCTCGGGCAGTCAAGTGGCCATCAACTCCCTGGAATCAGTCCCAACAAATTCAAAGACAACCCTAGATTGCCGATCGTCTCTACAAAAGATAGCGGGTGCCTAGGCCTAGTAACATTTCAGGGAACTGTGAGGGTGATGAACTCGCCAGACCTGGGACTTAATTAGCAGTTGTACCCGACACGGGTGCACTAGGTATTCCTATACTTACTAACTTACTTAAGTGGAGCTACAATCCGGAATGAACCTGGGCCTCAACCAACATGCCTCTCCAATTAATCGGGTCCTTAGCTAACTGCCTCCAGTTGCGCACTCCAAGTTGGTTGAGGTCCGTTTCTATGTGCGCGCCACCTAAGGCGAGGTCTTCCTCCCTCTACCGCGTATCGACTGGCTGTGAATCGAAGACTCTGCGAGTCGGAGAATCGGTGTCCATTCGTTCTACATATCTTCGCCACACTCTGTTCTGCGCAATTCGTCCATGTTGCGTGTCCTTTTGTATTGACAGCATATAATTATTCTTATCCTCACTTACAGCTAAGACCCATTTTTGTCGCTTCCTTCTCTTTTCTAGCAAACGTGGCTACGACATCACGTTGGATACTACCAATGATGTCAATAATGTCGGCGTATGCTAGTAGTTGCACCGATTTTTTTTAAATTGTGCTGCTTGTGTTGGCTCGGGAGTTTTGCACAATCCTCACAAGAATCATATTGAAGAAGTCAAATGACAGTGCATCGCCTTGGCTAGATCCTGTTGTGATGTCGAATGTGTCGGTGAGGTCGTTTCCGACCCCGATGGAGCAGCAATAGTTCTCCATCGTCATCTTACACAAACGGACGAGTTTGGGCGGTATACCAAACCTAGACATGGCTCTGTATAGTGCGTCTCTGTAAACGCTGTCGTATGTGGCTTTGAAATCGATGAATAGGTGGTGGGTAACGATTTGGACAGCTTGGATTGACTTCAGGATCTGCCGCAGTGTGTTAGGCTCAGCAGGAAGGCCATCATTTCCGGCAGCCTAATTAAACTTGAGCAGAGAGAGAGAGAGAGCAGTTTTCGCTGTTGTTACCAATATTGAATTGTTCGTTCTGCCTGACAGTGGAATTTCGTTCGTCATAGCCGCTTAACAGTCTACATAAGCGGTTCTTCAATATCCTCAGCATCGACTGTGTTCAACTACGATATTTGCTTGTTCATCTCGACAGGATTCTGGTCGCGAAAACTTGCTAAAACTATGACGAAACTTGCGAACATCGTTCCTAGGGTGGCCCCTCTCCACATCCTCGATCACTCGATTTTCTTTCTCTCTTTTCTTCTTTCTGAAAAGCTCGTGTTCTTCTCTTCTTCTCTGCCTATAGAGCTCAACGGCAGCTCTCGTCTTCACCTGCAGCTTTGCATTGTAGGCCTCGTTCTTGGCTGCGATAATCTGTAGGCATTCCTAATCAAACCAGGGGTTCCTTGCTGGTGACCGCGAGAAACCTAGCACATCAGTTGCAGCAGATCTTATTGCTTGTTGGCATCGTTACCATTGTTCTTCGGCATTCTATGCCGGTGGTGTGGTGTTAATCAAGAGGCTGAAACGTTCTGCGAAGGACTTGGCGCTCTGCTGCGATTGCGGTCTTTCAACATTCAAATTTTTCATAATATTTCTGGTTTGTTGAGGCGTTTGTATATCCGCATTCTTACTGGAACAAGGTAGTGGTCCAAGTCGATGTTAGCTCCTCGGAATGTTCAAAATGCAAAATCCTGGATGCGTGCTTCTTTTTTATTAAAATGTCATCAATTTGGTTGGCCGTTCGTTGATCTGAAGACGCCTTATATAAATCGAGATGAGCAAACCGTGTGCTGGCTTTAATGGCATTTCGTTCCACAGCGAAGTCAATTATCCTAAGTCCATTATCAGACGTGTTTTCGTGTAGGCTATGTTTTCCGACAATACTGCAAAAAATGTATTGTTGTCCTACCTTTTGCGTTAAAATCTCCCATGACGATTTTAACATTTTGTACTTCGGTAGTCGCTTATAGGTTTTGTCAAGGAGCTGGATGAAGCAATCCTCACCTATATCATCTTTTAGCTCCAACAGGGCGTGAGCGCATATAAAGTTTATGCTGGCGAATTTGGCTTTGATGCAGGTTGTTACAACGCGTTTGCTATTGTCTTGGAAACATAAGACTTCTTGCTTATGTCTGGCATTTATAACAAATCCGCATCCGAATAGTCGCTGTTTCTGCTCCCTATAACACGATCCGTAGCAGATGTCACAGTTTTTCATCCTCGTTTTGCCCGACCCATCCCATCTTATTTCCTGGATGAGAGTAATGTCTGCTTTGTAGCAGCTTAGGGCTACCGGTCGTCGTCGACGGCCTCAGTGGCGCGATGGTTAGTGCAATGAACTGCAGCGCAGAAGATCTGGGTTCGATTCCCAATTAGCAACACCTATAAATGATATCTCACTGGCCCTCCTCTCGGGATGATCTAACAAATCATCCGAGTGGTATCAATTTCAAGAAAAGCTTATCTCAACTTAGCTGTTCGGATTTGGCATAAAACAGGTGGTCTCGCAATCGAGCTGAGATATACACACGCACACATGGATGGTTGTGAGACAAAAGTTAGACCATGGGTACTAACGAGCATGTTGTGCCATCATATTTTTTTTAGGGTCTTCAATAATAAAATCAGTCCCTTCCGATGCTATTGATAGCTTCGTAGCATAAAGTTGTTTTCTATAGATAGGTGACCCAAAGCACAACCCACAATCTGGAGGGCCAATTCGAATTTATTAGATACCCCTAGTACACGGGGCCGTCATTATCCACTACGGGATTAAGCGCTCCCGTTGGTCTTTTGGTTCATCCGACACCATATCTGTTCAAGGTGCCTGACTTACCCCTGAAATTCATAGAGAACCTGTTGTCCGAATATGTCGAAGCAGCTTGTGTGGGTTCGCCTGCGACAGCAGACCGGGTATTCATTTCGTGCCATTCTGAACAGGCTGTTTAGCAAGTTAAATCCGGTTGGATGAGACCGATGGTTAACAGTTGGATTTAATAATAAGCACAATTGATGTGTAGTCAGATTTACAACCAACGGGCATTGCCAAGTTAAATCAAATCAGCGTCTTCCCTTGTTCTACAACATCTAACCAGCAGCAACACATTTAGTCACAGCAGCTGCAATAACAGCAGCATTGTCGATTCCTCCAGAGCAACGTCGTTTCCTTCAGCGGAAACAGTTAAATTATCCACGGTAGCAATACTAAAAGCAACTTCGTGAGAAGACGCTGGCTCGTCTTTTGGTGTAACATTCGCATTGCCATTGGTGTCCACTCCATTGGTATCCACAATCGTTCAGTATGACCTTTGAAAAGTTGGCCTCCTGTCTAATGCCGAATCCGACATGCAAATTTGCGAATCCACTTACGATAGTATTACTGTTGGATGTTCTTCAGACTTTTGCAAGGGGTGAAGCATTGATTTGAAGCATGGATCTAGGCCACTCCAATGATGCATCGATCAGAATCAATATTTCAAATGGGCTGAGGTGATTCAACTAAGGTGCACCACCTCAATATCAATATGACCCCTCTAAATGGGAATGACCTTGTATGACAACTTCCCATAAAACCGTCATCATTGACATTGTTCACATCACGAACGAATACGTCGCGTCGCCTGTCTACAGATGCATGCACGCATGCCCATTGCCATCTATAATCTCCAATTGAATCTCCGTCAAGTTTCCTTTAAGTGAAAGCCGATTTAGATAGTAAAACTGATCGTATGCCAAACTACCGCTCAATGCAATTGATCCAGACACGCAAAGGAACTATAAAAATCGCTATCGAAAACAGAATTATCTACAAGTGTATACAATTCCCGAGGCTTAACGGCTGCTAGACACGAAGTATAGTTTATTTGATGTAACAGAACTCGTTACGCCATCAGCGCTTGTTAATTAAACCATTTGACATGACATTATTCAAAAAGAGTGCAGCAACCGCTCTTGCTGGGCCGGTGTGCGGCGGTAGCCGAGTCGCCCAAACTGGATTAGCCATTGGATTCCGGCGTTATTTCTCATTCGATCACACAATTATTAACGATCGCCATTGCCAATACAAGCGACAAAACAAAAACAAAATTAATTCAGCTACCTTATAAGGTCTTGGCGACATTCGACAGCGACATAGTCTCCGACAACACCGACAACGACAACGACAACGACAACGACATCCACAGCGAGACTTAACGCGCCACGCTCAGGCAATAAACTCAAACGGGCGAATATTTTATCAGATTAAGAATATCGCCGGACAAATTAAATTAAATTAAAATTTTCCCTCCCAAACCGTTATTAATGGAGGCAATTAAAGAATTTAATTTCATATCATTTCTTGGGTAAAAATAAATTCCCAACTCACCTCAGCGGTGGGCATATGCAGAACAGCCAGATCAGCCAGAGCAGCCAGGGCAGCCAGCACAGCGGTGACACTTTGATTGCGAACACCAGAGTACCGTGATAGCTACATGGAGTTATTTTGATCCCCCCGCAGACTAGTGGTTGTATAAGGCCACTTTGGCTGGCGCACTGCACAGTGCACACGTGTGCTGAATAGAAAGTCGTCTTCTGTTGGAGGAAAGTTTTCTGCTGGCTGGTGAACACAATGGCAAAAGTTTGCATTGAAATCGAACACGCACCCAGAATGTCCTTTGTGCTCGAGAGATGAGGACACCTTGGCACAATCGAGGTTCGCGTCAACCTCCCTACACCGGCGTGGGTCTAGGTGTCCTTGAAGGAGGTACAAGCATTTTTGGGGGACCTACGATCCACGAATGAATGCGACGTCAATTTTTTTTGTATTTTTTTTTTGTTTGCTCCAGGAACCGATTCTATAGATTCCCTTCCTTTCTCCTTTCGAAAGGACGAACCGAAAAAAAAGGAAGCCCCCACACAAATGAACAGAAGAGTAAAAGGAAACTCTAAAGTTTTCCAAAACAAGAAAGAAAAGCTTTTGCTGGCGTTGCGTTGCTGATGGTTGGGTTTGGCTTCCTTTTTGTTATCGTCAGCGCAACGAGGAGGTGTTTGTACAGATAGGCAAAAAAAGGATTGAAACCTCTTCTCGTGCTCTCTCTCTATCTCTTTTGGAGTTTTCACCTAAAGTTGGGGGGGGATACTCCCGCGCAAAGAAAATCGGCAAATGCCATAGCAACAATAACAACAACAACAAACGAGCAGAGTGGAGAATGGGACTACGACGACGATACGACATCACATCGAAAGGATAATAAACTTTGAGAAGAAAATTGGACGAAATCTCATTCAAGTGCTGACTCGTGCACATCCATCCAGAAGCACATAGATAGACACTTATGTGCACATAAGTGAAGGAAATAAATTTAGTTTTTCGTATTATTTATTTGGATGAGTGCACACAAAGGAGGAGATTTCGGTAAGGACGAGAGGCAAGAGGAGCGAACGTAAAATTGTAGCTGGAAATTGGGGGGGAGGGTGCACCTAAGGGAAGAATGAAGAATTTTTGCAATTTTGAAGGACGAGACGCTGCTGCTGGAGTAGTTTTTCGTCTTTTCTCTGCGCTCTATAATAGTGGGGTTTCTTGGTTTTTTTTTTTGTATGGCAGGATCTATATGGCAGAATTCCAATCCGTTGAAAGGTTTTTGTCTGCCAGAGGTACCTTAGAATATGTATTCATCATGAACGATGTATTATGAGCCTAAGCGAATTCTGTTGTGTGTGTATTATGCGAATTCGGATTTTAATTTATTTCCAGATTCTCGCAACAATCCTTTGAGCCAAAAATGCTGCCTGTCATAATAAAGCTTGGAAGCGATTTGTTTCTTTGTGGATGTACTTAGTTTTTGGAACATGAAGTGAGTTGGGTTCAGTAGAGGGCCTTTCGCATGGGATAGTTGATTTTTTTTAGGTGAACATTTTCGCAGAAGCATAGTCGATGCATGTGTATTGTGGACGTGAAGATATGTTGATTGTTATAGCATTTCACAAAGTTAAGATAGGCTCAAAATACGGCGGTTCTTAAATCTTTCAGAGCAGGGTGTGGACCCTGTTCGATTGGTGGGAAACTATTATTCGAATTGGTGATTTATAATTCGTAATTCGTCGACAATTCAGCTCTCGAAAAAAAGGTTAAGGAACCCACTTGTATCACTTTTTAAAACAGAGAAACATGTTTGAAACAAATGACAAGATTTCGAAAAAAAACACCAAAGTACCTAGAAACCGTTTGGCTACATAACGTATAATTTTCATATGGAACCAAAAACAAGGTTTTCGCTAAAATACTCCAACATTTCATCGAAAACTGAAGTTTTCCCAGATATTATGAAAATTGAAATTATTTGTGTGTGTGCGAATTTATTACTTTTTGCCACAAAGACTTCGAATCCATGTTCGATCCAAGAGGAACATTCATCGAAAAAAACTTCGAAAAATTGAGAAACCAGCCTTGATAGTGTAAGTCTTAGACATTAGTTAGTCTTTCGCAAGAGGTGGAGCAATGAAAATAAACTCAGGAGTGCTCACTTTCGGGATTTCAACCAGAGATCCTGAGCTTTGTAGTCCATTGCACTAACTACTTTGCAAATGTACCCACATACATAATACTTACTTACTTACTTAAGTGGCACTAAAGTACGGAATGAACCTGGGCCTCAACCAAAATGCCTCTCCAATTAGCCAGGGCCTTAGCTACCTGCCTCCAGTTGCGGACTCCAAGTTGGTTGAGGTCGGTTTCTACTTGTGCGCGCCACTTAAGGCGAGGTCTTCCTCTACTGCGTCCGACGTCTGGGTGGGAATCGAAGAGTCTGAGAGTATTGGTGTCCATTCGTCCTAGTTGTCCTAGCAATCTTAAACGTCCAATGCGGAGTTTTTTGAGCAGGGGCGTGTTGCTATACAGCTCGTATAGTTCAGGGTTGAATCTTCGTCACCATAGCCCGTCAACGCAAACGGGACCGAATATTCTTCGAAAATTTTTCTTCTCGAATCGACCAAGGATTTGTTCATCCGCTCTTGAGAAGGTCCATGCTTCAGCGCCGAAGCTCAGGACTGTGATGATCAGGTTCTCCTTAGTAGTTCGAGTGAGAGCTTTACAACTAAATTGCCTTCTTAGCCCGAAGAAACAGCGGTTGGCAAGAGTAATTCTTCGTTTAATTTCTGACGAGCTGTTGTTGACCGAGATAATAGCGGAGCCGAGATAGACAACGCCCCGTACTACCTCAAAGTTACATTTGTCAATGGTGACGTTCTGTCCAATTCGTCGATGTTGTGTGTCCTTTCATATTGACAGCATATACTTCGTCTTGCCCTCATTTACTCCTGAGCCCATTTTTGCCGCTTCCTTCTCTATGCTAGCAAACGTGGCTATGACATCACGTTGGGTCCGACCATTGATGTCAATATCGTCGGCGTATAGTTGTACCGATTTTTGGAAAATTCTGCCTCTGGTGTCGGCTCGTGAGTTTTGCACAATCCTCTCAAGAATCAAATTGAAGGAGTCGCATGACAGCACATCGCCGTACATGAAACCTTTTTTGGAATCGAATGTGTCGGTTAGGTCGTTTCCGACCCTGATGCGCCAGCGAGAATTCTCCATCGTCATCCTGCACAAACGAACGAGTTTGGGCGGTATACCAACACTAGACATGGCTCTGTATAGTTCGTCTCTATAAATACTGTCGTATGCGGTTTTGAAATCCCATGATCTGTTGAAGTATGCAAATTGGATCGGTTGTGGACTTTAATGGCCTAAAACCACACTGATAAGGGCCGGTTAGGTTGTTGGTAAACGGTTTAGGGCATTCACATATTACGGCAAATAGAATCTTGTTATCGAGGTTTAGGATACTTATGCCTTTGTAGTTGGCGTACTTTAGAGGGTCTTCTTCTTGTGAATCGGGCAAACGATGTTGAGATTCCATTATTTAGGCCTTCATTCAAGTCATCTCCGCAGGCTTTATAAATTGAGTTTAGATATTACCGATAATCAGGTCGGGTGGTTGGGAGTTTTAGGCGTTGTTGCCAATGTTGAATGGTTCGTTCTGCTTGACAGCGGAATGTTGTTCGTCATCACCGTTCAACAGTCTGCAGAAGTGGTTCCTCAATATCCTTAGCATCGACTGTGTCTCCACTACGATATTTAGTTGTTCATCTGCACAGTATTCTGTTGAAGCCTTGTATCCTTGGCTTTGACATTTTACACTTTGGTAAAACTCGCGGACATCGTTCCTGGAGTGGTACATCTCTAAATCATCGATCGCGCGCTTTTCTTGCTCGTTTTTATTTTTTCTGAAAAGCCGGTGTTCTTCATTTCTTCTCTGCCTATAGAGCTCTCGTCTTCATCTGCATCTTAGCCTCGTAGGCCTCGTTCTTTGCTGCGAGCATCTGTCGGAATTCCTCATCAAACCAGGGGTTTCTTGCTGGTGGGCGCGAGAAACTTAGCACATAAGTTGCGGCTGATCTAATGGCTTGTTGGCACCGTTTAAATTGTTCTTCGAGATTCGTTGCTTGGGGAATGGTGTTAATCGAGAGTTTAAGTTTTCGACATTAAATGCTTCACAGTGTTTCTGGATTGTTGTGGCGGGGTGAATATCCACATTCTAACATTGGCTGCAACAAGGTAGTGGTCCGAGTCGATGTTAGCACCTCGGAATGTTCGGACATCCAAAATACTGGATACGTGCCTCTTGTCTATCGCAATGTGATCAATTTGGTTGACCGTTCGTTGGTTTGGAGACCGCTGGCTATAGTGGCATTTCGTTCCGTAGAGAAGCCAATTAGCCGAAGTCCGATACCAGACGTGGTGTAGGCTATGTTTTCCGACAAAATTGCTAAACTGCACGATTTTAACACCGCACTTCGGTAGTCGCTCATAGGTTATGTCAAGGAGCTCATTGAAGCAATCCTTAGCTATATCAACTTTTTCCTAAACTGCACGATTTTAACACCGCACTTCGGTAGTCGCTCATAGGTTTTGTCAAGGAGCTCATTGAAGCAATCCTTAGCTATATCAACTTTTTCCTCCGTTGGGGCGTGAGCGCATATCAGGCTTATCTGGGTGAATTTAGCCTTGATGCGGATTGTTACAATGCGTTCGCTAATGTCTTTTAACCATAAGACCTCTTGCCTAAGTCTGGCACTTATAAATAATCCGCATCCTAATAGTCGCTGTTTCTGCTCACTTTAACACGGTCCGCAGTAGATGTCACAGTTTTCCATACTATTTTTACCCGGCCTATCTCATCGTATATCCTGGATGGCAGTAATGCCTGCTTTGCCTTGAAAGGCAGCTTAGGGCTTCCGCTAGTTGTTTGCTTGCACCTCTCCTGCTTAGGATCTAGGATCGCGCGTTTTTTTGATAATAACCGCTAATTCTATGTACCGTTCAAGCCTCGCAAGGCTCGCTTGGCTTTATGCGGAGCTAATGGTAGGAGGTCGTTTGTCATCATAAGGCTGATCGCTCTGGTTTGAATAGAGTTAACAAGAGAACACTATTCAACGTCTGGTTTTAATTTTCACCGCGTCTATCATCTGGGTTAGAATCAACGACTCTAAGGGGCCGGAAAATTTGTCTTCATTTGGTCTACAAAGCTTGTTAAGGCCTTGATTAAAACTTCGTCTCCATAGCCCTTCAAGGCAAACGGAACCGAAGATTTTCCGAAGAATATTTCTTTCAAATCGCCCAAGGATTTCTTCATCCATTTTTGATAAGATCTATGCTTCAGCGCCGTTCAGAGGTAAAAGTCTCCTAAACTTCGCTTACAGGAATCTATCTGCCGTAATATCTGAACGCCTTAAAACGTTTACCAACAACCCTATCGGCTCTTATCAATGGGTCTTAAGCCAAGAAAGTCAACAACCGTTCAAATTTTCACACTTCGGTAGATCCTGGAAACAACCCAAGATGTCCAAATCGATACCCAACACCTTTTCATCAATTGGCCTTGAAATCGATTGCATTTACATAGACGAACTATACAGAGCCATGTCTAGTTTTGGTATACCGTCCAAACTCGTCCCTTTGTGTAGGATGACGACTAGAATTCTCCATCAGGGTCGGAAACACATTCGATACACTTACACATTCGATACCTAAAACTATTTAGGGAAGGAGATGCGGTGCCATGTGACTTCTTGAATTTGACTCTTGAGAAGATTGTGCAAAACTCCTGAGCCAACACCAGAGAAGGAAGTGGCGAAAATGCGTTTAGCAGTAAATGAGGGCAAGACAAGGTGGTATATTGTGTCAACACGAGAGGACACACAACATAAACGAATTGGACAGAACGTTACCATTGACAGATATGGCTTTGAGGTTGTACGGGACTTTGTCTATCTTGGGTCCGCTATTAACTCTGACAACAACATATCGTTAGAAATGAAACGAAGAATTACTCTTGCCCACCGCTGTGGCTTCGTCCAATGAGTAGTAAAACCGTTACTCGAAATACTAAGGATATCCTATATAAGATCCTAATCATCCCAGTCCTGCTCTACGGCGCTGAAGCATGACCGTCATGGATGAAATCCTTGTTCGATTCGAGAGGAAAATTGTTCGAAAAATCTTCGATCCCGTTTGCGTTGACGGGCTATGGAGACTAAGATTCAACCAAGAACTATTCGAGCTGTACAGCGACATGGCCCTGGTCAAAAAAACTGCTCATTGGACATTTAAGATGGCTAGGACATGTAGAACGAATTGACACCAATACTCCGCCTCGCAGAGTCTTCTACTCCCAGCCTGACGTTGGATGCAGTAGAGGAAGACCTCGCCTTAAGTGGCGACCTCGAACAACTTGGTTTGCGCAGCTGGAGGCAGTTATTTATGGACTAGGCTAGTTGGAGAGCATGTCGGTTGGTTCATTCCGGATTATAGCCCCAATAATTTACGTATGTAGGAATGGGTTTAAATGAGATCCACACGACAGCGACATCACATATAAATTTTGAGTGTCGAAGTCGATGTGTGATTTTGATATCTCCAACATCTGATCGATCCAACGCCTTTAAGAAAACAAGTCGATGAATATTTTCCTACAGAAATACTAAAATATCAACAGTATAACATCATTTAGCATACAGATGTATACCATGCTACACATCAACATCCTGTTGCACTTCCACAACTTCTAGTTATTTCTCTACGTAGCGGCAATTTCCTTTCCTTCTCATTATCTCTTGCACACACCCACATATTCCCGTCGCGTTTATCATCACATTTTTCCTCATTTTGCTCATTTCGGAGGCGAAAGTTCATTTTCCACGTGGTGATAGTATCCTTACCATCCTCGTTGTGTTGCTCATCCTTGCTGCAATGCAATCTCTCCATCCTCCAAATAAAAACAAAATGAAAATAAACCGACAAAAAAAATCCAAGTACTCGTAGCGCAAAATGAGGATGGCGAAAAATGTGACTGGGTATCCTTGCAGGATGCTGCTTCATTTTGTCTGTTGAATGTTTAAATAAGGATTAAGCGACGACGCTCTTCGGTATGCCTTAGCTTCTTCGTAATTTTTGTTTTTTTTTTTTGTTGTCTCTTTGCTCATTTTCATTACTTTATCTCTTCCAACCCCACTTTCACTTGTTCGCTTGGTATACATATGATGCTGGCTGGCTGGGATATCGAAGACGATGATAATGAAGATGGCAAGGATAATGATAATGACGTTGATGATGATGAGATAATAGCGCGCTAACGAGAAATGTGTGTTTCAAGGTCAAGGTGACAGCCATCCCACTCTATTACAGTCTCGTTCATTGTCCCCGATGTTGTCGTATCCTTGAGAAAAATTGATGGAACGAATAAACGGTGGATTAATTGTTTGAGGTTAAATATTTGACGAATTGGGATCTTTTCCGGTTTGACGGTTGATGGAGGCGACTAGAAAAATGTTAATTCCAGCAAATTACCTTTGTAACTATTCCTCAGATGCGTTGTTATTGCTAGATATTTCCGCCACCACATGGTTGTGTCAGTTTGATTGATGCTCACATGCTCCTGATCCCGTCATATGTCAAATTTGCAAAATGGTTGATGTGACATACGCACGTTTGCGAATTTTTCTTGCGTTTCTCCTTGAAAGTGTCGTTTTTCAGCCATTTTTTTTTTTCGTTCCTTTACCCACCCTCAGTTTATTTTTTGTGTATATGACAACAACGAACTAAAGGATACTCACACTCCGGTGTGTACCATTTCCATTTCCGTGAAAAACTCTTTGAATTTTCCATGTCATATGATATGAGGATATGTGTGTTGTGTATGTATGCAGATTGGTTCTGAGCGGGTGTTAGACGGATTCGTAGAGGAAATTGTTTCGCTTTTGACTGACATTTTTTCATAAAAAGGATATTCGCCACACAGTTGGTGTCACACAGGGTTAGGGTTTTTTTTTTTTTTGCCGCGTTCCCTAATACACGCGAGGATGAAGGTTATTTTGGCATTTGGATGGGTGGGTGAATAGATGTATGTTTGGTATACAGTCAAACCTTAGCTCATGCTGAGGAAATGTCACACAGAGTATACAATTGAAGGTGGAAGTGGAAAAAAAAACATAATACGTATACACATGTACCCGTTGGTGACATGAACCTAAAGTCAGATCACGTTCTTTATGTTCTACGAAACCAAGAATCGAATTGCAAATTTGATGGAGTTTTCTTTTTTCTGTGTTTGTTGTATTTGCTTGAAAGGACTCAAAAGTCAAAGAATATAGCAGCCACCAGGAGCAACAACAACAATTTGCGACTGCACACGCAGCATGATAAAAAGGAGCAATAAATTGCAGATTCTTATCACAGACGTTGACTGATGTTGAATGGTTTTCACCGAGCTACGCAATTTTTATCGGTGGGTGTGTTCAACGAACATGCATTTGAGAAACGGAAATTACATGGATTGAAGGAGATATTGGACGTTTTCACAAAATGAAGGGTTGTCTTAGGCATACATCGGGGTTTTTTTTTTTTTAAGATGGAAGTTATGAGCGATTGATGTAAAATGAATGCCGTTTGATGTATGAACCCTTTATGAAGGATACCCATGAAATATGAATACATCATCAATATCGATGTGTTCGTTTTTTAAGGAACTTTTGCTTTTCCAGGTATTTAAACGACGAATTTTACAAGCTTAGAAAAATGCTGCGTAGGCTATTTATATGTGAAGAATTTGAAAGAGGTGTAGGGTCAAAAGGTATCATTTAGATAGTTCACTTAACCAACAACTCTTTAACAAACAAAGCTGTTCTGATCGGCTAACTCTAAAGCCTTCTCACATGTCCAGGATGTTTAACGCTGTGATTCTATTTTACAATGCTGTGACATCTGGAAGTGGAGACATCAACATTGGAGCTTAGAATATATGAGTTATAGAGTATAATGATTTCCGATTTCAAGTCTTTGTCCTCACCTTAGAGGAAACATTGGTAAATATAACCGCCTACTGAGGTATCCATGGAGTAATCTTTATCTAAGCTTGTAAAAAAGTCCAGTTTTACGAGGATTTTTGTTTTCAGATGGTAATCTCGGTGACCAACAAAGTTGTGGCAACAGTCCTAGTTCAGCTAATCCGCTAACCTAGCTGTGTTAGTCATCGGTTTCAGCGGAAAAGAAATTTTGTGGAGTAGAGCCTTATTACTAGTAGCCTTAGCCTTATCTGCACGAAGAAACATCGGTGTGCAAGAGTCATTTTTACTTACTTACTAACTTATATGGTGCTACAGTCCGGAATGAAAGCAGTTCTCAACCGACAAGTCTCACCAACTAGCATGGTCCATAGTTAACTAAATACTTGCAGTTGCACACTTTAAGTTGGTTGAGGTCGATTTTTACTTGTGCGGCCCATTCAATCATCCTCTACTGACTCCACCATCTGGCTTGAATTCGAATACTCTTAGAGCCGGAGTATTGATATTAATCTGCTCTACATGTCCTAGCCATCTTAAACGTCCGTAGGTAGTTTTTTTTGACGAGAGGTATGTCGCTGTTCTTGATTGATTCTTCGTCTACATACCCAACACAAACGGGACCAAAGACTTTTTGGAGAATTGTCTCTGAAATCGACCAAGGATTTATTCATCCACTTTTGATACGGTCCATGTGTTCAATAAGGACTGGGATGATAAGTCTCTAGTTATCAAGTATTATCAAGTATTATCCTTAGTAGTTCGACTGAGGGCTTTATTACTGGTTAGCCTTCTGAGCTCGAAGAAAGAACGGTTGGCAAGAGTAATTCTTCGTTTAATTTCTGACTAGTTGTTGTTGACAGAGTTAATAGCGGAGCCGAGATAGACAATGCCCCGTACTACCTCAAAGTTGTATCTATCAATGGTGACACTCTGTCCATTTCGTCGATGTTGTTTGTCCTTTCGTATTGACAGCATACACTTCGTCTTGCCCTCATTTACTGCTAAACTCATTTTTGCGGCTTCCTCCTAGTCTATACTAGCAAACGTGGCTATGACATCACGTTGAGTCCTACCAATGATGTCAATATAGCCGGCGTATGGTAGTAGTTGTAACAATTTTTGAAAAATTATGCCTCTGGTGTTGGCTCGTGAGCTTTGCACAATCCTCTCAAGAATCAGATTGAAGAAGTCACATGACAGCGCATCGCCTTGCCTAAATCCTTTTTTTGGTATTGAATGTGTCGATGAGGTCGTTTCCGAACCTGATGGAGCAGCAAGAATTCTCCATCGTCATCCTACACAAACGTAGGAGTTCGAGCGGTTTACCAAAACTCTTTATAGTTCGTCTCTATAAATGCTGTCGAACGCGGCTATGAAATCGATGAATAGGTGGTGGGTATCGATTTGGACTTCTTGGTTTTTTCCAGGATCTGCCGAAGTGTCAAGATTTGATCGGTTGTGAACTTTTCTCACATAAAACCACACTGATAAATGCCGATCAGGTTGTTGGTAAACGGTTTCAGTCGTTCACATCTTACGGCAGATAGGATCTTGAAGGCGATGTTGGGGAGACTTATGCCTCTGTAGATGGCGCAGTTCACAGGGTCTCCTTTATTGTAGATCGAGCAAACGATGCTGACATTCCATTGTTCAGGCATACTTTCTTCCGACTAGATTTTGCTTATGAGTTGGCAGATGCTACTTACCAAGTCATCTCCGCCGGCTTAGTAAAGCTCAGCAGGAAGGCCGTCATTTCCGGCAGCCTTATTTAGCTTGAATTTATATATTCCTATCCTCACTTCACTCAGGTTTCGTTGTCATTAGCAGTTTTCGGTGCCTTTGCCAATATTGAATGCAACGTTCTCCCTGACAGCGGAATGTTGGTCGTCATCACCGTTTAACTGTCTGCAGAAGTGATTCTTCCATATACTCATCATCGACTTTGTCTCACCTACGATATTTCCTTGTTCATTTCAACAAGATTCTGTTCGAGCCTTGTATCCTTGGCCTTAACAATTTACACTTTGGTAAAACTTGCGAACATCGTTCCTAGGGTGGCCCCTCTACACATCCTTGATCGCGCGCTTTTCTTCCTCTTTTTCTTCTTTCTAAAAAGCCGGTGTTCTTCCCTTCTTCTCTGCGAATAGAGCTATATGGCAGCTTACCTTGTTGTCCTCGTTCTTGGCTGCGAGCTGTCGGAATTCCTCATTAAGGGGTTTCTTGTTGGTGGGCACGAGAAACCTAGCACATCAGTTGCGGCTGATCTAATGGCTTGTTAGCATCGTTGCCATTGTTCTTCGACGTTCGATGTCTACATTCACGTTGCGCGAAGGTCTTTGCGGTCTCTTGCGATTGCAGTCTTTCAACATTAAAGGGTTTCACAATATTTCTGGATTGTTGTGGCGTGGTTGGTATCCGCATTCTTACCTTGGCTGCAACAAGATATAGAGGTCCGAGTCGATGTAGGCTCCTCGGAATGTTCGGACATCCAAAATACTGGATGCGTGCCGCTTGTCTATCGCAATGTGAATTATTTGGTTGACCGTTCATTGATCTGGATACCGCCATGTCCCCTTATGGATATCGAGGTGAGGAAACCGTGTGCTGGCTATAGTGGCATTACGCTCAGTAGCGAAGTCAATTAGGCTAAGTCCGTTACCAGACGTGTTGTCGTGTAGGCTATGGTTTCCGACAATACTGCTAAAGATGTCTTCTCTTCCTACTTTTGCGTTAAAATCTCCCAGCACGATTCTAACATCGTACTTCGGTAGTCGCTCATAGGTTTTGTCAAGGAGCTCATAGAAGCAGTCCTTAGCTATATCATCTTTTTCCTCCGTCGGGGCGTGAGCGCATATAAGACTTATGCTGGCGAATTTGGCCTTGATGCGGATCGTTACAATGCGTTCGCTAATATCTTGGAAACATAAGACTTCTTGCCTAAGTATGGCACTTAAAACAAATCCGCATCCGAATAGTCGCTGTTTCTGCTCCCTATAACACGGTCCGTAGCAGATGTTGCAGTTTTGTATCTTCTTTTTGTCCGGCCCTTATCATCGTATTACCTGAATGCCAGTAATCTCTGCTTTATAGCAGTTTAAGGCTTCCGCATTTTGTTCGCTTGCAGTTTAATCCAGTTGAATGTTCTCACATTCCAGGTTCTCACATTCCAGGTCCTTTTTTCGTTTAAGTCTCCACAAGCTATTATGGGAATCAAATATGTTTTAAAGGACTACATTACGGTTTGTCAGCTGATTATTTTTATATAAGTACATGTAACCAATAATGTATTAATATTTGTTGGCTCCCGAAAACTTTGGCGGAATGGTTGGTAGCGGCAAAATTTTGTTTAAAAAGCAATTTCCACATGGCCTCGGAGCCCTAGGTGGCAAGCACGTTAGAATAAAAATATCACCGCGTTCTGGTACCAATTATTTCAACTACAAGAAAATATTCAGCATTGCACTGTTGTCGATTGTAAAATGCAACACTCCGAATTTCTAATGGACAGTCGCACATTGGCACAAATGGTATAATTTCAGGCGATGGTGTCTTTTCTGAACAAAATTTTGTTTTAGAAAATCAGAAAGAGACCAACTAATCTAACCAGAACCAAGTCCTGTAATTAGTGAAACACCGATTGACTATTTTTTTTTGTGTCGGATGGTACCTTTTCTCTTCATCCAAACAAGACAAAAACACTCTCGAAAAGCAACGACTTAGCTACGATATATAGAGGGTAAAGCCGCAGCATAGCTCAAATTTTTTTTTTTTTGTGAAGTTAGCGTTCAATTGCTATTGAGGCAACGACTACTTTTATGACCCGTGCAACAACATAGACCTGTTTGGAAAGCTCTGAGACATTTAAAGCGAATGGTTAACAATATTCTGTCCCGAAGGGTCTTTGTTTCCCAGTAAGACTTCGTATGCTTACTGCATACTGGAAGACCTCGTCTTAAGTGGTGCTCACAAGTAGAAACCGACCTCAACCAACTTGGATTGCGCAACTGGAGGCAGTTGCGAAGGACCGGAATAATTAGGGAGCATCTTGTTTGATGCCGAGATTTATTTTGATTGGTTCAGATTGGTTTGCCATTTCATCACGAATAGGTTGACAAACGAACAACGCTTGCAAATCTTTCAAATTTATTTCGAAAATAATGGTTCAGTTAGCGAACTTTGCCACAAGTTCCGTCTATCAGAGCAATCAACTCGGTTAACCATGGATCGTTTTCGCACTACGTTTACTTTATGTGATAATACGCATCCGCAGAGACGTTAAACAGTGCGCACCAAAGAAACAATTGCCGCTGTAGACCAAAGTGTTGAAGAGGACCCGAATGAATCGATTCGCCACCGTGCACAGCAAATGGAGCGTTGTCCATCAACTTTATGGAAGATTTTGCGCAAAGATCCTGGCTAACGACATTACAAGATCCAGCTTGTGCAAGAAATAAAGCCGCGAGACCATGTCGTGATTTTGGTTTATGGGCCGAAAATGAGATTGATCTCGATGACGAGGCTCATTTTTGGCTGAAAAGCTAAGCCGACTAGCAAAATTGCCGCTTTTGGAGTGAAGATAATCAACATGAGACCTTGAGACGCCATTACATCCACAAAATTTGTCTGTTTGGTGTGCTCTATGGGCTGGAGGAGCCATTGGGCCATACTTCTTACGAAACGATGCTGGAGTGTCAGTTACCGTTAATGGAGACCGGCATAGAGCCATGATGACGGACTATTTTGTTCTTGAATTGGATGGCATGAATGTGGATGAGATGTGGTTTCGGCAAGACGGCGCTACATGCCACACAGCGCACGTCACAATCGATTTATTGAAGGAAACATTCGATGAGCGCATAATTTCGCGGAATGGATCTGCCAATAGGTCACCAAGATCGTGTGATTTGACACCATTGGATTGTTTTCTTTGGGGATATGTGAAGTCGCTCATCTACGTTAAAAAAAAAACAGAATCGTTGGGGGACTTGGAAGCCAACATTCGTGGCGGTATTGCCGACATACGGTTCCAAATGCTCGAAAAAGTGGTTGAGAATTGAACTCCTAGACTTGGCTTAATTCGAACCAGTCGCGGTGGCCAAACATTAATGGCATAAAATTATACTTCCAATAAATCCAAATTTTGGACATTAAAACGATTTTCTTGTGTTTTATTTCAACTCGAAATTCTATGCCTAAAAAAAAAAAACACCCGATACGTATGTTAACTCTAGAGCAGTTGGAAACTAACACCAATTTTCTTCGATTGACCCATTTCTGGGACCATAAGATAAGATGGGACATGAGATCTAATAGATCTAATAGGGTCCAATTCATTCCAAGTAAGTCACTGCATGGTGTGGATTTTGGGCTATTCTGGGCGCGGTGTCATCAGTCAATGTTTCTTTGGGAACGATAATATTTGTTAATCACCGCCAATATTGTAAGCTGTAGGTCGATGATTATCAACTTCTTTTGGACTATTAGCATTTTTTGGCTCAAATTTTGGTCGTGGAAGAATTTGACACGCTTCATGTGTGTATTGCAGTCGTTTCTGGCTCATTTGAACTTAATTCGGTTTTCCTCAGTAGGGTTGGTCTTGTATGACCGAAAACAAAACAATTTCAACCTAACAGCTCGAGTTATACCACCCGTTTCCCTAAGGTTTGATACTCTTCGGCTAGTGAGGGAGGAGAATGGTGCTTGTTATCGTATCAGCAGTAATTTCCACATCACTATCGAGGAAGCATGATTGACATTTCAATTCTGAAAGAGACCGTTTAGAGCTTCCCAGTTGGCTTTCTAGTATTGACGAACGGTTCTTCTAGGAAACTGTTCTTTAACTACGTGGTTGGAGTAGGAGAAATTTACTGAATCGGTAGAGTGGTCTGCCGTGACGTGCCTATAGTGGCGATAATGCATTCATTGTGTTTATAACTATTAGGGCGAGAGGTTAGAAAGAAGTCCAGAGTATAAACGGCTTGACTGTGACTGTCCGGGATTCGCGTTGGCTCAAAAAGACTTCCAGAAAAGAGAGCCAGTTAGGCCTAAAGGCCATATCTGATAGCATTCTGTCATATCAAATAGAATCGCTTCCAAAACCTCACTCCTAATTCTTGAAATAAAAGTCCAATAAAATTAGGCACTACTGTAGGAAAGCTTATTAAAATATTTTTGAATCGTTCACTGGCACTCAAAAACACCCTCACCCACACATCGATACTCACAAAGCGCGCACCTACCACACGATGCTCATATTCAAAACAAAGATGAATCACAACGAGCACTCGCAAAAATATGCCAACAATTTCGATATGAAACAAAGACAATGGAAGGAATCCCATAACAAAAAGGATATACTTAGTACATCGTCCTGCCACCACCCACCCTCCACCGGCTTTCAATTCAGCCATTACAAAATGTTCATCATGATGGTGGAGAAATTGCCGGCGAAAAGCCACTACGCATGTCCTTGAGGAAAAATCTCTTCTACATCAGCACGTGGGTGCAAAAGGGATGGTTACCAATTTTCACAACGGATACGTGCAAAACGAGACGCAACATCAAAAAGAGGGGTTCCGCACAAATGAATGAAAATCCTCATCAACAAGGATTGTAGGGCAATTTGTTTTTTTTTTTCTTCTTGCTCGATTTTTTTTCCTTCGTTATGTAGTGTTAATTGCAGTGATTCTCTCTGCTAAATACCAACATCCTGGTAATTTTGAATTCCAAACAGGAGAGGCGAACATTTTCATTTTCATTCATTTGCAATTTGCTTTTGGTGAGTGTCGGATTTTTTTTTTTTTGTTGGGATAGTTTTGTGCTGCTCTTGAGAATTGAAATAATAAATTTATCAAAGTGGTTAATTATCCTCGAAGGATATTCGTGTACTAATTGCGTGTGAAGAGTAGAATTTCTTGTCATTTGGATGTGCGTTTGTGGTGTGTGCGATGTTCCTATTTTTGTTGGTTTGAAACGCGAATTAAATTTCCAAAAGCCGATTACACTGTAGGGATAAAAAGGATATTTTTTTAGCATCTACACAACTGCTGCTGACAGTTTGTTTCATTCGGTGAGTTTCTGTGAAAATGTAATTTTCCATAGGCAATACGATGTTAGAATGAAGAAAAATAACAAGGAAGCATCCATCAATTTGATGGATAAATATATGCAGATTATAATGTGTATCCTTGCCGTTACGTACATGTATATATATGGAGAAGAATACACATCGTCATGTATGCAAATCCCTTTACACACAGTCGCACAGCCAAAGTGAATACCAAAAATCCAATATTGTGTATGTTTTGTGTGTATTTGATGTGCTGCGGCAAAGGAATCGAGAACTATATGTATCTAGTGGAATGTCGTACAAGAAGGAGTAGGTACCAGCGAAAAGGATATTTGCGACAAGTTTTTTTTTTTTGTTCGTTATTTTTTTCTGTTCGTTCTGTTTAAGATTTTTGAAGAGTTCTCTTCTCCGCTATATTCCCTATCTAAGGTTAGACGTAGATGGGCGAAGGAGTAAGGAAAATGTAGGATATTCACATTGACGATCCCACGCGTTTGGCAAATACTCGTATCTTTGGTGTTTCCCAGGCGAATCAAAATATACAAACACACACATAGAGGGAATAAAATTTTTTCAATTGGAATTTTTATTTTTGCAAAATAATAACAATAAAACAGAAAATAAAATGAAAAATGAGAACAGGGGTATAGAAGCGCCGACAACAAGGACAACAAACAAGAGGACACCCAACTTGGTTGCCTTGAGTGTGATGTACCCCACAGCAAACCCAACCCCACCCCCATCCCACCAATTGCGATCGATATTGAATGATTGATGGATTTCAACTACATGCGAGCTATATGGTGGTTGGGGGTACGGAATGGGGTGTGTTCAACATTCAAACACTTTATCCCAAGAAATATATTCAAATGAAAATTGAAAGACAATATATTATATCGCGGATGAAGGCAGCGAAAGAGAGAATGACTCCTTGCTCGGATGAGCACTGTATAGTGCGCCGCCAACAACGGAACGGACCCGGACCCGGACCACTCGTGCAACGACTTCAACGACGAAGAAGGATTGTGTATCAATGTAATTTGATAAAATATGAAATTGAAATTTTCTTTCTCGCAGAGATAGAGAGACCCAGCCTGCCATACATGGGAGACAGCGTTTGGCTATACAGTGTTTGCGTTTTGATAAACGAGAGCCTCCAGAGATGGAGTGAAGCTATATAGGTGTCTGGATGCGGTTAAAATGTATCTATATATATATATTGGAGAATAGAATTTATTAGGATCGCTTCTTCAGTTCGAAGTGAGTGCGAATTACTTATTCGAAAGAGCCTTGCACTAGAGATAAAGTGTACGACAAACGAAATTGATGGATGTTATGGGTTATAGTCGGGCGTCTATCGTGCCGGAGTGGATCGACTTGATCTGGGGAATAATTGTCACCTGAAGATAGAAATTGTTTTATGCTGATGGATTATGTTCGATGAAATATGAATTTCAGACGCAATTTTAGAACGGCAGTAGCATTTGGTTTTTACAAGAGTAGCACAAGTAACAATATGCCTGTGATATGTAACTAGATAAGTCTAGGGATTTCCAACGCTCAAATCCCTAGGCACTATGAAGTGCGTGATTGTTGATTCAATTCCCGAAAGTGACAACACCTACATTTTTCACTATTCCTCGTCCTGCGAAAGACCAAGACTTTCTCGTAATGCGTATCCCTTAACCTCTCGACTAACACCATACGACCAGCATCGAATGTCGAAGAACAATGGCAACGATGTCAGCAAGTCATTAGATCAGCCGCAACTGATGTACTAGGGTTCTCGCGTCCACCAGCAAGAAACACCTGGTTTGATAAGGAATTCCGATTGCCGATATATGCTCGTAGAAAAGGACGAGGTCTACCAGGCTAAGCTGCAGGTGAAGAAGAGAGCTTTCATTGAGCTCTATAGGCAGAGAAGAAGGGAAAAACACCGGCTTTTCAGAGAGTAAAAAAAAGATCAAGAATATAGAGAGGTCGAGGATATAGAAAGGAGCCACTCCAGGAACGATGTTCGCAAGTTTTACAATTGTGTAAAACGTCAAAGTCAAGGCTACAAGACTCGAACAGAATCCTGTCGAGATAAGAAAAGGAAATATTGTAGTTGAGATACAGTCGATTCCGAATATATGGAAGAACCACTTCTGCAGACTGTTAAACGGCGATGACGAACAACATTTCGCTGTCAGGCAGAACGAAAAAAAATATATTGGCAACGACATTGAAAACTGACAACCACCCGACCTAAGTGAACTAAGGATAGCAATATCTAAACTCAAGCTTAACTAGGCTACCGCGAATGACGGCCTTCCCGCTGAGCTGTTAAAAGTCGGATGAGATGACTTGGTAAGTGACATCCTATAATTCATAAGGTCAGAATAAAGTATGCTGGAAGAATGGAACCTCAGCATCGATTGCACGATTCACAAGAAAGGGAAACCTCTAACCCGCGCCAACTTCAGAGGCATAAGTCTCCTCAACTTCGCCTTCATGATCTGCCGTAATATATGAATGCCCGAAACCGTTTACCAACAACCTGACCGGCCCTGATAAGTGTAGTTTTAGAGCAGGAAAGTCCACAATCGATCAAATGTTCAATCTTCGGCAGATCCTGGAAAAAAAACCCAAGAAGTCCAAATCGATACCTACCACCTATATATCGATTTCAAAGCCGCATACGACAGCATTTATAGAGACGAACTATACAGAGCCATGTCTAGTTTTGGTATACCGCCAAAACTCGTCCGATTGTGTAGAATGACGATGGAGAATTCTCGCTACTCCATCAGGGTCGTCAACGACCTCACCGACACATTCGATACCAAAAAAAGGATTTTGGTATCATGTGACTTCTTCAATTTGATTCTTGAGATGGTTGTGCAAATTTCCCGAGCCAACACCGGAGGCACAATTTTCCAAAAATTGATGCAACTACTAGCAAACGCCGACAATATTGACATCATTGGTAGGACTCAACGTGATGTCATAGCCACGTTTGCTAGTATAGAGAAGGAAGCGGCATATTGGGCTTAGCAGTGAATGAGCGCAAGACAAATTATATGTCAACATGAAAGGACACACAACATCAAGGAATCGGTCAGAATGTCTCCTTTGACAGATAAAACTTTGAGGAAGTACGTGACTTCATCTATCTCGGCTCGGCTATTAACTCTGACAACAGCATCTCGTCGGAAATTAAGCGAAGAATTACTCTTGCCAACCGCTGTTTCTTCGGGCTAAGCAGGCAATTCTGTAGTAAACTGACTGATCATTCCCGGTCCGCTCTACGGCGCTGAAGCATGGACCGTATAAAAATGGGATGAAGAAATCCTTGCTCGATTCGAGAGGAAAATTCTTCGAAAAATCTTCGATCCCGTTTGCGTTGAAGGGCTATGGAGACGAATATTCAACCAAGAACTATATGATCTGTACAGCGACATGCCCCTGGTCAAAAAAAAAATCCGCATAGGACGTTTAAAAAGGATAGGCCATGTAGAACGAATGGACACTAATTCTGAGGCTCGCAGAGCCATCGATTCCCAGCCAGATGTCGGACCCAATAGAGGAAGACCTCGGCTTAAGTTGCGCGCACAAGTAGAAACCCAGTGCGCAACTGGGGGCTTTTAGCTAAAGACCGGGCTAATTGGAGAGCCATGGTGAATGTTTTCGTAATAACAAAAAAAAACAGTTTCGTTAAAAATATGATTATGAATGACATTGACCACAACTACCTTTAACGGGTGATTTTTAAAAATCAAATAAAACACTTTTATAGTAAGGCCCTTGCCATTAACGTTTTCAAGACAAGTTCAGACAATGGTCCATTCGGAAGTTAAAATTTGGCGTCACTTTTTCGAGCATTTTGGCCTGTGTTCCACGATTTACGCGTGTTATGTAATCATGTAAGGCTTCAATCGTGTTCGGCTTGTCTACATAGACTGACGAATTTATATAACCCCACACGAAATAATCAAAAGGCGTTAAATCGCATGATTTTGGCGTTCAACTCACAGGGCCATTTCGACAGATAAACTGCTCACCAAATTCATCCTTCAACATGTCCATTGTTTCACGATCTGTGTGGCGTGTGGAACCGTCTTGATGAAACCACATGTCATCCAATTTCAACTCAGCCAACTAGGCAAAAAAAAGTCGTGTATCATGGCTCGATATCGTTCGCCGTTGACGGTTACGTTTCTTCCAAGGTCGTGTTTACAGAAAAATGGACCGATGATGCCACCATAAACCACCCCAAACTGTCATTTTTCGGGATGCATCGGTAATTCTTGTATGGCATGTGGCTGTTCATCACTCAGGATTTGAAAGTTTTGCTTATGACTTTACGTACACGTCGAGCCAGAAATGAGCTTCATTGGTGAACACAAATTTTTCGATAAAACAGCGGATTTTCATTTCTCACCGAGCACGAATATTGATAATAAATTTCAATAATTTTCAATCGTTGCTCGTTTGTAAGTCATTCCAGGATTAAATGGCAGAGTATACTAGTCTCCGACATCCAATGGAATAAATCCAAAAAACAATGCACAGGGGCCTGCCTGGTTGACTTTGAGAAGGCCTTCGACACCGTATAGTTAGACGGGCTTTTCTACAAGCTGACCAGACTGGGCATGCGTAAACCCATGCTATATATGATTTATGAAATGCTTATGGGAAAGAAGTTCGTTGTCAAATATGGCAACGTTACTTCGAGTAAAGTCTTTGAAATTAAAAACGGTTGACAACAGGGGGCGGTGAACTCCCCGATATTGTTTAACATTTATACAAGTGATCTTGTAGGTTCCCTCAGTCACGCTATAGCGTACGCAGATGATCTGGTGGCGTACAGATCAGGTCCGAAAATCGGAGTCATAAACATACTTTTGCAACGTGACTTCGATCACATTAAGGGATATTGCGAGGATTGGAAATTGAAGATCAATTTCCAAAAAAACCGAAACAATTCTGTTCAGGACCCCAGTGCAGAGGGCTTCTTACGATACCAGAAAAAACTGTAAAAAATTGTGGTATCATTGGACAGCATGGACGGCCGTTGGCGGTGAGAAGTGAAGTCAAATACCTTGGCATCTGGCTTGACAAGTTTCTGTATTTTAATAAAAATGTGGATGCCTGGCTGGCCAGGGCTAGGGGGGCTTATGCTCTGACAAGAAGATTTTTTCATAGCAGTCAACTTGATTCAAGGGTGAAAGTCATTTACTACATGGCCCTCATAAGGCCGATCATCGCTTACGGTTGTCCCGTGTGGTTCAATGTTTCACCTGCCTACATGGAAAGGATACGGCTGTTTGAGAGGCGTTGTCTCCGATCCTGATTAGGATTGTACCGAACGCCGGACTCCGAGTACATAAAATATTATCGCAACGAGGGTCTAATACAATGGGGCCCAGTTGAATAGAATTTATAATTTCCTAATTAAGGTGACTCGAAGGCACGCTTCAAGGGCGATGAGTAGCGACAACAGCCTGATATTCAGGGCTTATTACCCCAATGAAATGTACATGGAGAGTGCGCTCATGTCTGGGCTTTATTCCACCAGAGGCATTCATTTATATCGATTCGTTAGGGTTAATACAAGACAGGAACGGTATCCCGGTTTTATACCATCGCTACCTTGACGCGCGGGACAAGTGCCTAATCCGCGACGGGTACGTCGACAATGCTCCGGAGCTCCTCTGCTTTAGCACGGCGGTATCGGATCGCGATAGGACCGACGCTGAAAAGCAGCGCACCGAGTTTTGGTGGCTAAACGAGGAAAGTATTTCTGTACTTCCTCAGGTCTTTGCGGACTTTTAGTCCACTCCTTAGTACTTAAGTAAATTAAATTTAGGTACAAGGTCTGGGGCTGGGCTTATGCACCATATTTTATTTAAAATGGTTGCATAAATGCTTGCTGGGCCCAATGACGCAATCGGGATGGCAAACCCTCGGGGCATATGCAACGAGTGCTTGCCACCCCGATTATAATTAAGTTAGGTTTAAGTAGTTAAGTAGTCTTAAGTAGTGTTAGTTAGGTTTAACTAGTCTTAAGTAGTTTAAGTTAGTTTTAGTCTAGATTAAGTTTTTATATAAAACAAAAAAAGTGGTTACTGTTTAAAGTTTTAATTTTTTCTTTGAAAAATCAATTAAATGTCTTTATATTAATAATAAAAAAACAAATGACAAATTTAAGCTGAAAAGCAAAAGAAAAATGTTAGCTATAAGCTTACAGCGCCCGCTATGGGCCGATAAGTTAGATTAAGTAGATATGTTGTTGATAAGTTAGATTTAAGCATTTTTGTCTAGTATTAAGTTAATATTTTAAGTAAATAAAAAAATGAATTAAAAAAGCAAAAAATAAAAGTGGCAGAGTATACTGAAAACTTTTCACTTTGACAGATGACGTTTGCACACCATTATCAACCAGTGCTGCCAACCTGAAAAAACTTAACTCTTAAAAAAACCACCCGTTATATATGTTTTTTATCCTGGTCCCTCTGAGGTTATATAAATTTCATAAATCAAAAACAACTTTTTTTTTAAATTGCAGATTTTATCGCACTTGACATTCAACATACTATGAGTATCCCACTGAAACAGCTTCTTGCTAAATCCGTAAAAAATGCGACTCCATGCCATCGAAGATCGGTATCTTTCCTCATATTTATCGTCTCAAAACATTCACAACTCACCAACATATAAAATTATGAAAATATTCAACGCATCTGTTTATCATAATTTACATTCCGAATACCACAAGATACCTTCTCATTACAGATACTCATTACAGGCTACCTACAACTATTTAAATTCCAATAAGATATTAATGGCTAGATACCCCGCGTTGTAGCTGTAGCACAATTAACAATAATTGCGAAATGTTGCAGGGGGATCGCTCTAGGATTCCGGCGAAATCACGTTATCGTAAAAATAAAATGTTTGCAATCCCCTCCTTGGAGAATCAATTAAAACGCCCGAACGTTGCAATTAACAATTGCGTTTGACTGCGTGGAACGAGCTATCAAGCACAGCGGTAACATTGCGTTTGCCGTAACTAATTGATCATAAATTCAAAGATTGGCGCTGCGCTACTCTCATTGAAAATGTTCGAGATACACACGGATGATGATGATGATGATGATGACGAAGGAAACTCTTCGCAGATTAACTCTGCAGCCTCAAAGAAGATGCGCCCGGCTATTTATTGTTATCGCTGAAGAATTAAGAGGAAATTAATTAGACGATTGTGTGGCGTAGCAGGTGGAGCCAGCCTCCGCCGGTCAAGTTGGGAGTTTGCGTTGCGAAAGACAAATGCACCATAACTGCCAAGTTTGTCAGTGTACAAAACATTGAGTGAGTGAGTTTTTTTTTGTGCTCCGGCAACGGGTGGATGCTGCTGGAATGCTGGTCCGGTCGGATAGCCATTTTCTTTGAAAGAAGTGATTTTAAGTTATTGTGTCATTTATCATCTGTTAGGAGACAGGTGCTGACGGTTTTCAAATGGAGAGCGGTGAGGTTTTTTGATCTGTAAATGGAAGTCATGCTGCCATTTTGAGTGTTTTGGTTTGAGATCTGGCTGATGAAAGCTATTAGGCTGTCGTAGGCTATTACGATGTATAATGTGGACGGTATATGGCTTCAATTGCACTTTCGATGATGGCTGAGTGGTCGTATTGGTGAGATCATGTAATTGAATGGTTACAAGTAGTTGGATACTATAGGCAAATTGCGGATTTCAGCGAGACGTAAGGTAAGACGTATGCAATTTTCTCAAGTAAGGCAGATCTACGAGATATCTGTAGATTGTTGCTCTTGCTCTGATGCGGTGAATTACATTGGACGAAAATCTTGAGGTAGTTCGTTTCACTGTGAGCATTTCTGTGACCAAGCGATTAATTAAAAGCGATAATGAGTAATAAGATGGTGAAATTTGATGGCAATAATGTTGGATATGTAGTATCCAAACATAACACCTAGTCACATGTTTAAATATTGCGAAAGTGAAGATTAAGAAACAAAAACTGTGTCCATAATTTTTGGTTGATTTTTTTATTAAAACAATTGAAAACAGTTAGTCCATCCAATCAAGCGAATGGAAGGCTTTAACACTAAAAATGTCATGTTCCCTCTAAAAGAATTTCGAGAAGCACCTCACAAATTCCTTCAAGAATTGAAATCTCGTTCGAAGAGTCCCTGCATAATCAGCAACTTGAACCTCATTGCCTCACTGAACGGTAGGAAAGTTTAAGTTCAACGCATGTTTGCACGTAGAAAGTCTTTGGAATTTGAAGCTTTCACTGGTTCAATGATATCACGTGTTCCGATGACCCATCAAACTTCGTTTTGAAACAATTGCGATTTATCTGAACGTAGAGATCCTTGGTAACAATTTATTTTCCGTCCGGGGTAGGGCCAAACGGAACTGCACTGATGCGATATCGAAACGTGCGCTAGATTGCGATCACAGAAAATCTGTTCGAAAATTATTAGGTACCCGTCGGCGAAGGTGTGCTCCTCACTGTTTCAACATATGCCTGAACAGGGCAAACAATTTTAAAACCGCGCCTTTCGAATTAGGGCAGCATGAAAGCATCTATTTAAAAAAATTGTACTGCATCCTGTACAAAGATGTTAAGTCATAAAATTACTGGAGCTGAAAAATTAATCAAAATAGAATTTGGAAACTGTGTAGCAAAAATATAATAAAGACGTGATCCTGCAGCGGCACCATGAATGATGTTTGTAAGTTTTACCAAAGTGCACAAGGCCTGAACAGAATCCTTTCGAGATGAATAGGGAAAAATCGTAGTTTAGTCACTGTGGACGATGAATAGATGAGAATACAGATACAAGACCACTTCTACAGACTGTTAAACGGTAATGACGGCCAACCTCCAGCTGTGCCTTGGAATTTTCAAGAAATTATTTAATTTCTAATGATTTGTAGAATGAGGGTAGACTCTGATTGGCTTTAACTTGGCAATGACTCTGTAACTCTGACTATACACCAAGTGGTTATATGTAACATCCAAGTGGTAACCATCCGGTACCGGTCTCATCCAACCGGATTTGAATTGCTAAACGATAAGTGCGAGTGTTGATAACAAGACGAAAAACAGAAGCACTTTAAACATAGCCTGGTCAGAGCCGCACCGAAAACTCGACCTGCTGTCTCAGGCGAAACTAGATGGGATGCTTCGATCTATACGGACAAAAGCTAATATAGGAATCTCCAGGATAAGTTGGGCCCCATTGACAGAGATGGTGGCGAATGAACCAAAAGGCCAAAGGCAGCGTTCAATCCCGTAGTGGATACTGATGGCCCCTTCGCTCAAGGGTATATACAATATTGGAACTGGCTCTAGAGGTTGGAGTTTTTGCATTGGGTTACCTACCCACTCATAGAAAAACCTATTTTTAACTTATAGACTCGGAAAGGACTGATTTCATTATTGACGACCCTGCTAAACGAAAAAAAGATAACGACGTTTGTATCTGCAACTGGAATTTCAGAACACTAAATAGGAGAGGTGCAAGCATTAAAATAGACAAGAGGCACGCATCCACTATTCTGGATGTCTGAACATTCCGATGGTAGGAATGCGGATATCCACCACTCCACAACAATCCAGAAATGTTTTGAAAAAATGGAATGTCGAAAGACTGCAATAGAAAAAATCCGCCAAGATCTTCGCGTAACTCGTATCCCTTAACCCCTCGATTGGCTCTATACCAACAGCATCGAATGTCGAACAACAAGAGAAACGATGCCAAGAAGCCGCAACTGATGTGCTAGGTTTCTCGCACTTACCAGCAAGAAACCCCTAATGAGTAATGCCGACAGATGCTTGCAGCCAAAAACGAGGCCTATAAGGCCAAGCTGCAGGTGGAGACAAGAGCTGCCATTGAGCTCTATAGACAAAGTAGAATGAAAAAACATCGGCTTTTCAGAAAGAAGAAAAAAGAGCAAGGAAAGCGCGCGATCGAGGTTATAAAAAGCTGCCACTTTAGGAACGATGTTCGCAAGTTTTGCAAAAGTGTAGAACGTCAAAGCCGTAGTACAGACACAGTCGATGCTGAGGATATGGAAGAACCCCCTCTGCAGCCTGTTAAACGGCGATGACGAACAACATTCCACTGTCAGGTGGAACGAACCATTCAATATTGGCGACGACAGCGACAGCGACAACTACCAACTAGCGAACCTAAGTTACTTAATCCTAACACTGAAGCCGGATATGACGGCCTGTAAGCTGAGCTGCCTGTCGAAATGATTTCTTAAGTAACATTTACCAACTCATAAGCCAAAGCTTTTCGGATGATAGTTTTTTTTTTTTTTAAATATTTTTCAACACTTAGGACTCAGTCCCTGAAGATTATAAAACCCAGTGATGGAAAGAAGGAAAAAGGTTTGTAAGATAGTTAGAGATTGGGAGTAGGTGGGAAAAGAGTGAGGTGACGATGCACGTTAATTTTGAACCTTTGCAGGTTGTAAGTCATCTGGAAATATTGAAGAAGGCAAGCTATTCCATAATCGTGAAGTGTGGTTAAGAAATGATCTTCTAAATTTGACTGTGCGCCCGAAAACAGGCTCTATGCAATATGGGTGTGCCGAAGAAGTCGCACGAGTATTTCTATTAAACAGACGGACAGGCGGGATACAACTATATATTTCGTCGGAACATTTATGGTGAAAGTAGCGGTAAAGAAGCGCAAGGCATCCAACATTCCGCCGGTGTTCGAGAGAATGAATTTCGCTACAAACTGATTGGTTGTCAATAAGTTTGATAGCATGACGCTGGACTCTGTCAAGTAGGCTCAAGCATGTTGCAGGGGCACCCGCCCAGATGTGCGAGTTATATTCAAGGCTTGGACGAATGTAAGCTTTATAGATATTAGCTAAATCTGATGGAGTGAAAAACCGTTTGCATCGTTTGAGAAATCCTAGGCATTTAGCACCACCTTTAGCAGCATCTATAATTTGCTGGTTCCATCGAAGGTCTGGGCTAATATGCATGCCAAGCATAGACAGGCCATTAGATTCTTCAACTTCAACTCCTTCCATGTTAAGTTTAGCTACATTTGTATCCCGCTTCAGAAATAGGAGACAGTACTGGGTTTTTGACGCATTGAATTCAACCCGGTTGTTGGTACCCCAATTGATAATTGTATCAAGATCAGAGTTGAGTTCAGTTGACATTCGCTGGCGTTGAGACTCCACAATTTGGGGATCTTGTCGCGGAGTCGTTAAGGAGTAAACGAAGTCAAGAGTGCTGTCATCCGCGAATGAATGGATAGGATTACAAGTCAGAGAGAGAAGGTCGTTAATAAAAATTAGAAACAGAGTCGGTGAGAGGACTGAGCCTTGGGGTACTCCAGCGTTTGTTGAAAAGGGGATGGAAGTTGACCCATCTAATACAACTTGTATTGATCGGTTATTTAAAAAACTCGTAATCCAAATTAAAAAAGTATTACCGACACCAAAAGACCTAAGCTTATTAATAAGAGCGCTGTGCCACACTCTATCAAAGGCTTTTGAGATATCCAGAGCAACAATTCTACATTCACCGAATTGGTGAATGCAACGATTCCATTTTTCGCTTAGATAGACCATAAGATCACCTGTAGAACGTTGCTGACGAAAACCATACTGATGGTCACTAAGGAGATGGTTTGGCCGCGAATATGGAAGCTAGCAGATTTGCTTTTTCTTGGGAGTCCGTGATATTTCTGTTGTTGTAGACAAGCGCTGGGATTGTTGATGATGTACAACCTTTAATACGTTTGACGAAAGACCAAAAAGTTTTGCTGCCTTTAGGACATTGCAGTATTTTTTGCCTCACTTTTTGGTCACGTAAGAATTTAGCACGTCTTAATATAACCTTACAGTCGTTTCTAGCCTGCCTGTAAAGACTCCGATTTTCCTCCGAAGGTGCTTGACGCCAAAGGGCAAAGTCCCTTCTTTCTTCCGGAGAGCAGTCACACAAGACGGATTGAACCAGTGCTCTTCTTTTGGTTTGATGCTAATGGATTTGCTTGGAATAAAGTTTTTCATCCCAAGCAGGATTAAGTCTGTTATCATGTCAGCAGCGATGTTAACGTCTCTATTGGGGAAACATTTAGACCAGTTCAAACCCCAAAAAACGAATTTAGTCCGCTCCAATTAGCACGTATTGCCATATTGTTCTTCTAGGGTTTATTTTTTTTTTGCGCGTATGAATGCGCGTAGAACATAACCTTGGCATCGTTTTCCAGATCCACAAAAATGCTCCAACTAAACCTACAAGATCCTCTCTGCCGTAATATGTGAACAACCGAAACAAATTACAATCAACCATCTGGTTGATCGGCCTTGTCAGTGTAATTTTATGGCAGGATAGTCCACAACCGATGAAATATTTTTACTTCGTCTGATCATGAAAAAAAACTCATGAAGTCTAAATCGATGCAAAACGGCATACGACAGCGTTTACAGAAATGAACTATACAGAGCCACCATGTCTTGTTATGGTATGCCGCCCAAATTCGTCAGTTTGTGTAAGATGACGATGGAGAATTCCCGCTGCTCCATCAGATTCGGAAATGACCTCACCAAGGTATTCGATACCAAGAAAGTAATTAGGCAAGTCGATGCGCTGTCATGTGTCTTCTTCAATTTGATTCTTGAGAGGATTGTGCAAAACTCTCGAGCCAACAACAGAGGTACAACTTTTCAAAAATCGGTGCAAATACTAGTATTCGCCAACGATATTAACATCATTGTTAGGCCTCAACATGATGGTATAACTAAATGTGTGAGGCATTAGTAGCCGCATATATGTCTTTTCTTTATGTTAATTCTGTTGCTTTTTGCTTGTGACTTCAAAAATTTGTGTTTCATAAAAATTGATTTCCATTCCGCCTAACGTATATTTTCAAGCTTTAAAAATATATTGTCATACCTATACCCACACTTATTACTGACACAATCTTCATTCCACAATAATTGTGTTTTTTCCCATTCCAGACTACAATCAGCTGCTTCGAGTAACCACAGGAACTCCAAACAATTTCATGATGCATCTGCTTGCGTGCGTCAAAACTTTGTCATGTATAAAGCTGCGTGCGCCTCCCGTCAGAATAAAACTCCAAAAGAATTATTCACAATCACATACCAATGAAAGTACGTGTAGAAATAAAATTAATGACACTTTTTTCGTCATCGTACATAAGCGGTTTAACCCCGCGTGCATAGAAATAATGCGGTGCAAGCGATCCCCGAAAGCCCACAGGAGATGATGTAACTAATTATTGCAGGTGGACCTGGACGGCAGCAACTGGCTCTTTACTGGCTTCCTCGAATCAGCCAGATTCTTATTTGTCTTAAACATCCAGGCGATGTTAAGTATATTTTCAGGTTCAAATCAGGAAATTGTCGACTGTAAGCATGATCGATCATTGGAGTAGCACAGCGTTTGGGATAAGCCCTGGGGATCTTTCCGGTTTGTGTATAATTTCCGACCAATGTTGGCAGATAACCATAAAATGAAATTATTTGCAAGGAAGTTGTTACTAACTGGTGGTGGTGAAGATTCTTGGTAGGTAGCTGAACCTGTTGTTAATAAGTTGAGCATGAAATAAAAAAAAAATATTTTTTTTTGCATCCAACCAAAATGTGTGTTTGTTTCATTTGCCAAGTTGGTTCGTATAGTTTTTTTTTTAAATGGAGTCTTCACTGATGAGCTCTGGATGCGTGCAGGCATTTATTTTATTGCGTGACACTTTCGCGTGGACAGTCATATTGAAAAAAAAAATACGGACGACCAGGAATATTTTTTTAATTTTAACAACGTGTTCATAATTGTCTTTGGTTGATGTATGTATGTGTGCCTGACGTCATACTTTTGGGCAATTAATATGGTTCAGCAAAACGTGATAAGCCTTATATTCATGCCTTATAAATGGGCATTGGGAAATAGTTTTGGCAGTTTTTTATTATGAAAGCTCAATTGGTTAAGGCATAAATATCTGCACTCTGAATGTGAGCATTTTCAATAGAAGAGGTGCATCACAATGATGAAAAGCTGTAACATCTCCTAAGGTCTATGTTCAGTAGAAACAGAGAATCTTCGGATGTCGATTTGTTTTAAATGACAGAGTTAGGCAAGAAGCCTTATATTGTACGAGTGCAACCAATAGCCGATGCTGTTCGTACAAAAAAATGAACTCCTGAACAACCCTGTATCACTGAAAAATAAAAAGTCGGCGGGAGAGGACGGTGTCCCAAACGTCGTATTGAGACACCTGCCAATGAAAGCAGTCGATATTTTCACCACCCAGTGCACTGGAAAACGGCGGTGGAAAGTCCTATCCCTAAAAAGCACAAGGACAAATCAAACCCTGCAAATCTTCGGTCAATAAGTCTTCTGCTGAATGTAAGCAAGGTATTTGAAAAGATAGTCAATAGGGCTCTGCTTAAGTAGGTTGGGGAAAATAAAATTCAGTTTGGTTTTCGAGCGAGGCATGACACCAATCATGCCGCGTCGAAACTACTGACCTACATCCAATGGAGTAAATCGAAATGAAAAAGCACAGGGGCCTGTCTGGTTGCCTTCGACACCGTATTGGGGGCTATTCTAGAAGCTGATCGGATGGGGCATGTGGAAACCCATGCTATTATGATTTTTGAAATGCTTATGGAAAGAAGTTTGTTGTCAATTGTGGCAACGAAACTTCGAGTAAAGTCTTTGAAATCAAAAACGGTTTACAACAGGTGGCGGTGAACTCCCTGATTTGGTTCAACATTTATAGAAGTGATCTTGTAGGTTCTCTCAGACACGCTATAGTGTACGCAGATGATAGAGGTCAGGTCCCGATTTTCGGACCGGATCATCATTATACCTCTGCAACGTGACTTCGATCCCATTAAGGGGTATTGCGATGAATGGCAATTCGGAGATCAATTTTCAAAAACAGAAACGATTCTGTTTAGGAGCCCATTGCCTAGGTCTTCCAGCGATACCAGAAAAAACTGGAAAAATTGGGCATCATTGGACAGCATCGACAGCCGTTGGTGGGGAAAATTGAAGTCAAATACCCTGGCATCTGGCTTGACAAGATTAGGTATTTTAACAAAATTACAGATGCTTGTCTGGCCAGGGCTATGTGGCTTTTGCTCTGGCAAGAAGGCTGTTTCAAAGCAGTCAAATTGGTTCGAGGGTGAAACACATTTGCTACATGGCCCTCATAAGGCCAATCAGCTCTTACGGTTGTTCTGTGTGGTTCAATGTAGCACCAGCCTACATGGAAAGGATACGGCAGTTGAAATGCGTTGTCTCCGACCCTGCTTAGGATTGTACCGAACGCCAGACTCCAGAGTAAATAAAATACTATCGTAACGAGGTTCTAGAAAATGGAATTTTAGAATTGACAATTTCCTAACTAACGCGATTCGAAGGCACGCTGCAAGGGCTATGGCTAGCGACAACAGCATGACCTTCACGACTTATTGCTTACTTAAATAGCGCTACAATACGGAATGAGCCTGGGCCTCAACCAACATGCTTCTCCAATTAGCCCGGTCGTTGGCTTACTGCGTCCAGTTGCGCAATCCAAGCTGGTTGAGATCGGTTTCTACTTCTGAGCGCCACTTAAGGGGAGGCCTTCGTCTACTGCGTCCGACGTCAGGCTGGGAATCGAAGACTCTGCGAGCCGGAGCATTGTTGTCCATTAGTTCTACATGTGCTAGCTATCTCAAACGTCCAATGCGGAGTTTCTTGATCAGGTGCATGTCGCTGTATAGCTCGTATAGTTCTTGGTTGAATCTTCGTCTCCATAGCCCGGTACCGAAGAATTTTCCACTCAAATCGACCAAGGATTTCTTCCTCCGACTATGTGACGGTCCATGCTTCAACGCCTTAGGGCAGGACTGGGATGATCAGGTTCTTACATACGATCTCCTTAGCAGTTCGAGTGAGGGATTTACTACCAAATTGCCTTCTTAGCCCGAAAAAACAGCGGTTGGCAAGAGTAATTCTTCGTTTAATTTCTGACGAGATGTTGTTGTGAGAGGTAATAGCAGGGCCGAGATAGATAAAGTCCCGTACTACCTCATCGACGTTCTGTCGATCTGTCGATGGTGACGCTCTGTCCAATTCTTCGATGTTTTGTGTCCTTTCGTGTTGACAGCATATACTTCGTCTTGCCCTCATTCACTGCTAAACCAATTTTTGCCGCTTCCTTCTCTATATTAGCAAACGTGGCTATGACATCACGTTGTGTCCTACCAACGCTGTCAATATCGTCGGCGTATGCTAGTAGTTGAACAGATTTTTGGAAAATTGTGCCTCTAGTGTTGACTCGTGAGTTTCGCACAGTCCTCTCAAGAATAAAATTGAAGATGTCGCATGACAGCGCATCGCTTTGCCTAAATCCTTTTCTGGTGTCGAATGTGTCGGTGAGGTCTATTCCGATCCTGCTGGATCAGCGAGAAATCTCCATCGTCTTCCTACACAAACGGGCGAGTTTGGGCGGTATACCAAAACTAGACATAACTCTGTATTGCTCGTCTATGTAAATGCTGTCGTATGTGGATTTCAAGTCGATGAGTAGGCGGTAAGTATCGATTTGGGTTTCTTGTGTTTTTTTCAGGATCTATTTCGTTGAAAATTTGATCAGTTGTGAACTTGCTAGGCTTAAAACCACACTGATAAGGGCCGATCAGGCTGTTGGCAAACGGTTTCAGGCGTTCATCTATTACTGCAAATAGAATCTTGTAGCTGATGTTGAGGAAACTTATGCCTCTGTAGTTCGCGCGTTCAGAGGGACTCCATTTTATAGACCGGGAAAATGATGCTAAGGTTACATTCTTCAGGCATACTTTCATCCGACCAGATTTGCCTCATGAGTTGGTGGATGTTATTTACCAACTCATCTCCGCCTGAATAATTAAGCCCACCGGGGAGCTTCATAAAGCTTGAGTTTAGATATTGCTATCCTCACTGCTCTCAGGTCGGGTGGGTGGCAGTTTTCGTTGTCGTTTCCAATATTGAATTGTTTGCTCGGCCTGACAGCAAGATATTGTACGTCATCAACGTTCAACAGTCTGCAGAACTGGTTCTTCCATATATTCAAAATCGAATGTATGTCTAAGCCACGACATTCTCTTATTCATCTTGAATGGACTCTGTTCGAGCCTTGTTTCCTTGGCTTTGACGTTTTACCTTTTGTTAAAACTTGCGAACATCGTTCCTGGAGTGACACCTCTCTATATCCTCGATCGAGCTTCTTCATTCTGAAGAGCAGTGTTCTTCCTTTCTTCTATGTCTGTAGTGTTCAATTTCAGCTCTCATCTTCACCTGCAGATTTGAATTGTAGGCCTGGTTCTTGGCTGCGACAGCGGAGCAGTGTTCATCTATTGCAAGTCGACATACTTTTACTTCGGTGTTTGCTGCAGTTGTTTTGGCAACCAATTTCGGTGAGTTTGTTCAGCGTGTCCAAATGAGAAATGGGGGATACGGCTAGGAGAATCCAGAATGCCATTGGTCGAGGCTTATTTTTAACCCTTTATTTTGCCAAATCTGATTCGAGCTTGGGAGCAATTTAACTTGAAGGGTACCCTAGTATAGGACCATACTCACCACAACTTGTTAAAAATAAGTAATACTAACAAAAATCTCAGCAAGGGTGCTGTTAAGGCCCTTCCATGGGAGAGATTTAACTGACTTTACGCCTTTATTCCGTACATAGAAAAAAAAATGTTGTCATCGTCAAACGGTATGCCAAACTTATCTTTTCTGTCTTAAGTTGTCTTTCAAGCGTAAATGCCTTTCATATAAAATTGTTTTTTTTTTTTTGACATAAGCCTGCGATATGCAAAAGTGATCCCTAGTAGCCCCTAGTAGTCTTTTCAAATCCACAGCGTGAGAGATATTTTCCAATTAAGAAAAAAACTTTCTTAAATTTTTCCAATCCCATATACCCCTCATTCCATTCAATATAAGAAGAAAATACAACAACCTCTCCCTTACCCTACCCTTGGCATCATTTTCTTTAAGATCTCCAGGTTATAAGTGAAAGGGTTTCTCATCGCATAAACTCTCTTCCTAATTGAATGACAAAAGAAACCCGTATGCAAAAACTGATGAAACTAAAATCCTCCCCTAGCCAGTCAACGAACTCACCGTTGCACCACATTTCTTCCATTGTATCGAATTTTCTCTTTCTGTGCAATTTACGTTTGTCAAAAGGACCATACCTTACAATATGTAAATTAGGATGAAATCGAAATCCCTTTTCACTATTTTGCATATGAAACATGTTTTTCGGGTTGTCCTTTGTTGTTGCGCAAAAAAGGACATTTCGCAATGATTTATGGAAATCACAGTCGCAAAAAAAATCAATGCGCGATCGAATATCCTTTGTAAGATCGGGATGCGTTTCTATTCTGCACATCACATGCACTGACGGTGGAAGGGGCTGAAGGGTTAGATAGGTACTCGTCGTCGGCTACGAACTGTGAAAATTAATATTCGTGCCGACTTCAGGTATGGAATTAACCCTCCAGGTATATCGTATTTGACCTCAATTCGAAATCATTTTTTTATTAATTGAATTATGCAAATTCGGGTGAAAGGCTTGAAGCTTCGTTGTATCTCGCAAAGCCTCATGTTACGCATTGTATGCGCGACTGGGACGTAAATGTGTGCGACTATGGGAAATGATTTATGCGTGCATTCAAATTTTTAGAGCGCAATAAAAAAAAATTGCAACTGTCGTTGGTTATTTTTTTTTTGTGTGTGACAGAGGGGAGCAGAAGGAGTAGACCTAGACAATAAAAAAAAACGCATTCTAGTCACCTCTTAAGGTATTTGCGAATCGTAATCAAGTAGAGCACCTGTGAGTTGAAATTCAATCTGAAAGTGGAATACCTTCGGCGGGATAATAAATTCTCAATGCGAACGAAAATCTGTTTAATTGATACGGATCTCTTGGGGATTATATGCACAGTAAAACTGGATCAGAATCAGCACATATTTGGCGACTAATTTATGGCCTGTTGACGATATTCGGCGACGGATGAGATGCATGTGTTTTATGGTGAACAGTGAAGGCTGATGTGTCCATCAAACAGCCTAGCTATTGGATTGTGTAATGAAAAATATTTTCGGTCATGGTTTCGAGACTTTGAGGTGACATTGTGAAATCCTGTTAGGTGCAAAACTGGAGCAAGAATTATTGTAATTTCAAGGATCAGCTATCAATTAGATTTATCGATAAATTAATTTCAATTATATTCAAGTTAAGTGGATCAGCATCTGTGAGGCTCAATATGAGGGAGCCACATACTATTCAAAGCAGAATTCCAGTGGTTCTGTGTGTTGCCTATGCTTCAGACTGGAGATTGAAAAAGTTTTCGTAATTGAGACTAAAAAACAGCGGAATCTCAGAAAATGTTGGCCATATTTTGCTGGTTTACATAGCAGAATTTGCAACAAACGGTTGATCAAATTGACCACGTTGCGATAGATAGAAGGCAAACCTCCATAATAGGTACAGGTACACCTATGATATGACAGAAAACCGCAAACAAAGAAAAACAAAAATTTGACCTTCGCAGAACGACTAAATCCTTATCGATTTTATTTAATGTCGAAGAAAAGTGGCGAAATTGCCAACGAAATCGCAAAAGAACTCAACGGATGTGCTAATAATTGGGTTTTTCCCGCCTTGGCGAAATTGCCAACCAGCAACCTTGGTTGGTGTTGATACCTTCCATCAAGAAAATACTGGATTGATGAAGAACCTCCAACGCATTGTCATTGGCCCCAGGTTCTAGCTTTTCCTTCACCTTTGTACAACCATTTACGGTTGCGTTAGCACTTTTTTCACTACACCGAAATCATTAATATTAAACCGAATCTGAACGACTGAGTGAAAAGAAGTTTCTCACGACAGCAGGTACTATTCGAGAAAGATCGTCGCGAGAAGAGGGCCAATGACTTCTTGGAGTTACAAAGTCTGGATCGAACTTTCAGGGCGACCGACGGTTCGTTGCACTTATTCAGCCTGTCAGGGTCAATATTCTTTCGTTCGCTAACTGGGCTTCTGAGCGTATCTGCAACTGAAATGTGAGAACTCACTTAACAGGAGAGGTGCAGACGAACACGCAGAAGCCCTTAGCAGCTACATAGCAGTTTTCCATCCAGGAAATTCAATATACGGACAGGACTAAATGAGGATGATGGTGCAGGTGGCCATGGCTCAGAGGAATACGTAGTTGACTGCTAAGCCAAGCGCTGCGGGTTCAAGCCCCAGCTTCGGCAGCATTTGTTTTCTACAAAAATTGCCAGCTTATCTGAGGCCACCTGTGCGATAACATGAGACAATATAAATCGATGTCTCCTCCTCTGTGCCACGTAGGTTTACGTTATATGTCTTTCCTTCTATGTATCTATCCGTCTCTCTCTGTTGTATAAATGTCTTGATCTGTCCCAGCCGATGGCCTCAGTCGCCAGTGCTGTTATGTGTCCGTAGTTCGTTGCATTTATGTGCGAAGTACTGTGATGTCAAATGAGGATGAAAACCCGTTACATCTGCTATGGACCGTTTCATAGTGAGCAGAATCATCGACTATTCCGATGCTGATATGTTATAAGTGCCACCCTTAGGCAAGAAGTCCATCGTTACAATCCGTATGAAAGCCAATTGTCAAACAGAAGACTTATATGAACTAAAGCCCCGACGAAGGAAGCCCTTAACATTGCGAAAGACAACTTCTATGAGCTCCTAGACAAAACTTATGGGCGACTGCCGAAGTACGATATTCACATCGTGATGGGAGTTTTTAACGTTAAGGTAGGAAGAAATGACATCTCTAGCAGTATTGATGAGAAACATAGCCTACCAGACAACTCGTCTGGTAACGAACTTAGGCACTATGGCCACCAAACGGTTCGCTAACCTTGTCGTCCGTAAGAGCACGTGTCTAGATCAAAAAACGCTCAATCAAAGTGATCACATTGCGATAGACAAGAAGCACGCATCCAGTATTTGGATGTCCGAACATTCCAAGTTAGAACATCTACTCGTACCACTACCTTATCGCGGACATCCAACTGGGAAAACATTGTGAAAAAATTAATGTCGAAAGACTGCAAGGCCTTTGCGCAACACGTATCCCATAACCTCTCGATTAACTCCAAACCACCAGCATCGAATATGGAAGACAAATGGCAACGATGGCAACAAGCCATTTGATCAGCTGCAACTTATGTGCTAGGTTTCTCACGCCCACCAGCAAGAAACCCGTGGTTTGATGAGAAATTCCGGCAGATGCTCGCAGCCAAGAACGAAGCCTACAAGACTGATCTGCAGGTGGAGACGAGAGCTGCCATTGAGATCTATAGGCAAAGAAGAAGAGAAGGCCACCGGCTTTTCAGAAAAAAGAAAAAAGAGTGAGAAAAGCGCAATAGAAAGATGCCACTCCAGGAACGGTGATCGCAAGTCTTACCAACGTGTACAACGTCAAAGAAAAGGATACAATGCTCAAACAGAATACTGTCGCGATGAACAAGGAAATATCGTAGTTGAGACTCTATGCTGAGGATATGGAAGAACCACTTCTGCAGACTGTTAAACGGCGATGACGAGCAACATTCCGCTGTCAGGCAGAACGAACCATTCAATATTAGCAATGACAGCTAAAACGGCAAACTACCCGACCTGACTCAGGTGAGGATAGAAATGTCTCAACTCTATCTTAATGAGGCTGCCAGAATGGCTTTCAAGTTGAGCTTTATAATGCCGGCGGAGATGACTTAGTAAATAACATCCAACAACTCAAAGGCCAAATCTGGTCGAAAGAAAGTATGCCTGAAGAACGGAAACCCAGCAGCGTTTACTCGATCCACCAACCTCAGAGGCATAAGTCTTCTCAACATCGCCTACAAGATTTTATCTGCCGTAATGCAAAGCCGCGTACGACAGCATTTATAGAGACGAGCTGGACTGAGCCATGTCAAGTTTTGGTATACCGCCCAAACTCGTCCGTTTGTGTAGGATGACGATGGAGAATTCTCGCTGCTCCATCAGGGTCGGAAACGACCTAACTGACACATTCGATACCAAAAATGGATTTAGGCAAGGCGATGCGCTGTCAGGTGACTTCTTCAATTTGATTCTTGAGAGGATTGTGCGAAACCCCCGAGCCAACATAAGCGGCACAATTTTCCAAAAATCGGTGATGTCATAGCCACGTTTGCTAGTATAGAAAAGGAATCGGCAAAATGGGTCTAGCAGGAAATGACGGCAAGACAAAGTGTATGCTGTCAACACAGAAAGACACAAAACGTCGACGAATTGGACAGAACGTCACCATTGACAGATATAACATTGAGGAAGTACGGGACTTTGTCTACCTCCGCTCCGCCATTAACTCTGACAACAACATCTCGTCAGAAATTAAACGAAGAGTTACTCCTGCCAACCGCTGTTTCTTCGGGCTAAGATGACAACTCAGTGGTAAAGCCCTCACTCGAACTACGATGGAAGTCCGATATAAGACCTTGATCATCTCTACGCCACTGGATCATGGACCAACTCAAAAGTGGATGAAGAAATCCTTGGTCGATTAGAGAGGAAAATTCTCCAAAAAATCTTCGGTCCCATTTGCGTTGACGGGCTATGGAAACGAAGATTCAACAAAAAAAACTATAAGAGCTGTACAGCGGTATGCGCTTAAGATGGCTAGGACATGTAGAGCGAATGGAAATTAGTACACCGGATCGCAGAGTCTTCGTTTCCCAGCCAGACGTCGCGGTCGGACGCAGTAGAGGAAGACCACACCTTAAATGGGGCGCACAAGTAGAAACCGACCTCAACCAACTTGGAGTGTGGAACTGAAGGCAGTTACCTAAGGACTGGGCTATTTGGAGAAACATGTTTTGTTTATTTATTTAAGTCTACCATTATTTTACAATTTACAGACAGCTATATGTATATATACAAGGTGGCGCAAAAGTAATCCTCCTATCAGAAAATGCTATAAATTTTGCGATTGGCCCCGAATGTCAGTTCTGTTTTGACATTTGTGTAGTAAACACATGCGAAATACACGTTAATAAAAAATGTTACGCTACACTGCTCCAGAACGCGGAATATTGGTGACTATTTATTTGAGCAATAATCGGTCGGTGACTTTGGCACAACGTGAATTTCGTCGCAGATTTCCTAGCCGTCCAACGCCTACTGGTGAAACACTGCGACGTTTAGCCGCTCGCCTCGAAGAGACTGGCACAACACGAGATGCTGCCGTTCTGCAGAGAATATTGCTGCTGTAGCCGAAGATGTCATGGAAGCGCCGTCGACATCGACCAGACGACGTGCCACGCAAATCGGCATCAGTCGACGGTCTGTACAGCGAATTTTGGTACAAGATTTGAAGATATTTCCGTACAAATTCCAGACGGTGCATCAGCTGTTAGCTGCTGACCGCCAATCTCGTCTAACATACGCTCAAGCCATCCTTAATCACCACCAAGAGGAAGATGATTTTTCATCAAAAATAATCATGAGTGATGAGGCCCATTTCCATCTTAGCGGGTACATAAATAAGCAAAATTTACGCTTCTAGGGCACTGAAAATCCGCGTGTAACCCACGAAGAGCCATTCCACCCGCTCAAAGTCACTGTATGGTGTGCTGTTTTCGCTGGAGGAGTCATCAGACCTTTTTTCTTCGAAGACGTCGCGGGCCAAACGGTTACTTGGTGAACGCTACCAATGATCAACGAGTTCTTTTTGCCGCAACTTGATGAATTTGGATTGGCAAACATGTGGTTCCAACAGGACGGTGCAACGGCACACACTGCACGTGCCACAACCGATATGCTGAAGGATGCATTTCCCGGGCGCCTAATCTCCCGTTTTTGCGATTTGCACTGGCCAGCAAGATCGCCTGATTTGACCGCTCCAGACTTCTTTTTGTGGGGCTTTTTGAAGTCGCGGGTTTATGTCAACAAGCCTCAGACTCTTGCAGCTCTTAAAGACAATATCCGTCAAGAATGTGAGGACCTATCGCCGGAAGTTTTGGCCAAAGTGATGGAAAATGCCATCAAATGACAATCAACTGTGGTGGCGACCATTTACATGACGTCATATTCTCGACTTGATGTAAAGAAAATTAAAAGACCAAATAAAAATAATCCACAAGAAGAATCAAAGTTTTTCATTTTTTTTAAATTACAGCCAAAAAGCATCAGAAGGTTATTTTTGCGCCACCTGTTATATATACTTGTAACTAAAGGGTGATCCATTTCGAGGTTCCCTACTTTTTTAAAGAAAAAAACACAGAAAATTCAAATTCAATGGAGAGAATGTTTATTATCATTTGAAAGAACATTCTTTGGCATTTATTTTTTGAAGATTATGCCTATCAAATGTTGGCCGTTGCTACGTCGCAGCTGGTCCATCCGTTGAGTCCAATTTTCGATCACTCGTTCGAGCATTTCGACTGGTAACTGGCGAATAACACGCGTGATGTTTTCCTCCAAGGCCTGAATCGAAGCGGGTTTGTCGGCATAAGCTTTTGACTTTACATATCCCCACAGGAAAAAGTCTAACGGTGTGATATCACACGATCTTGGTGGCCAATCGACCGGCCCGAAACGTGAAATTATGTGCTCACCGAAATGTTCTCTCAATAAGTCCATTGATTGATGCGATGTGTGGGAAGTGGCACCGTCTTGCTGAAACCAAATGTCGCCGAGATCACGAGCTTCAATTTCAGGCATCAAATAGTCGGTTATCATGGCACGATAACGGTAGCCATTGACGGTTACGTTCGCACCGGCATAATTTTTTAAAGAAATATGGACCGATGATTCCACCGGCCCACAAACCACACCAAACCGTTGTTTTTTCTGAATGAAGTGGCAGTTCTTCAATCTCTTCAGGTTGCTCTTCGTCCCAAATGCGGCAATTTTGTTTGTTTACATACCCATTGAGCCAGAAATGGGCCTCATCGCTAAACAAAATTTGCCTCGAAAACGTCGGATCTTCTTGGAACTTTTCAAGAGCCCATAGAGCGAAGCGATGTCGCTTGGAAAGGTCGAGCGGCTTCAATTGTTGCACAAGCTGCATTTTGTACGCTTTCAATTTAAGATCTTGACGTAAAATGCGCCAAGTCGTTCCATACGTCAGTCCGAGTTGCTGCGAACGGCGCCGAATCGACTCTCTACGGTCTTCGTGTACACTTTCAGCTACGGCCGCTATATTTTCTTCACAGCGTGCTGGACGTGGTCTATTCAGTCGAATATTATCCAATAATGAATGCTGGGTCTCAAAATGGATGATGGTGTTGCGAATAGTACGCTCAGTAGGCCGATTATTTTGACCATAAGTTGAGCGAAGTGCACGAAACACATTCCTCACAGAACGTGAATTTTCATAATAAAGTTGAACAATTTGTAAACGTTGTTCACGCGTAAGTCTTTCCATTATGAAATGCCAAACAATACTAAACAGAAATAACATGACAGCATGACACGACTCACACGTGATCTGTCAAAAAAGGCTATTGAAAAAAGTATCTCTACTTGGATCACCGTTTATATGTTGGTTCAGGCGCATGGTTATTCCGGACTGTAGCGCCACTTAAGTAAGTAAGTGAGTCTGCGTAGTCGAACAGAGCGTCCATATATCAAACTTCATCATTCCAACTCAAAATTTATAGCGCAAAAATCTCTGACACACAGACCGACGGACGTCTGTCTGTCCGTCGGTCTGTGCCTAGATCTATATCTGTCAAAATTATTTCGTTTCTCATGAGTGCACGTGCATACCTACCGCCCGCACCATGAAGCTGGTGACCAAAAGTTTCTGTTTTTTGTTCTCAATGCATCAATCTGCGGTCAGTATCTATTTGATCTTTTCGACTTTTCTCACGACCTGACTGATATTTGATCAAATTAATCACTTGATCTGCTGCCGTTAAAGTTCCTAACGAAAGGTTGCACGAGTTCAGATGATAGGTAAGTTGGATCAGACGATGTTTGCTTAGATTAAATTTACAACGAATGGGCAGTTGCGACTACGAAGGGTATATTTTCCATAATTTTTTTTTTAAACGTCACACAGTACTGAGGCGCGGGAAGTTTTCAAGCGGATCGGAGCCTGTTCATTATAAAAAAAAATTTATTTATTCAATGGTATCGTCATTTGTGACGTCTATGTATATTAGGTCGAGCTTTTCTTATCCTTTTTGAACATGAGTCCGTGTGCTTCCCTTTCTATGCAATGCCATGAAATTCCATGTCCGTAGGCATTTAATCCACTACTGTTTCATTTATAGAAGCCCAAACCTTGACAGTAATTCAACCCTTAACGAGTTTGATGCACTGTCCGACTCCATCTCTAGAATTGTATCCCTGCATCCTCACACTGAAATCGTCATTGCGGGCGATTTCAATGTACACAATTCTACGTGGCTTCAACATTCTGGACAGACAACACCCGAAGGAAGGTATGTTGAGATCTTTGCTGAGGTAAGCAACCTAACCCAGCTTGTAAATGAGCCGACACGCATACCTGATATTAACAGTCAAGCCGCCAACACCCTGGACTTGTTTCTTACCTCTCACCCTGATAAATACATCATCAATGTATTATCGCCTCTAGGTTCGTCAGACCACTGTATCATATCAACAAATTTCTCGTACTCCAACCACACAGTTAAAGAGCAAATTCCCAAAAAAAAACCGTATGGCAATACGAGAAAGCCAATTGGGAAGTAGCCCGAATATGTTCCCGCAAATAAATAAAATATTCAGGCGAAAAGATCATAATGACATTCCATGTGTCCGAATTTCCCAAACGACAGAGAACAGACAGACACTCACGGATGTTGGTATAAACCCGGAAAGTGTTGACTTGAACGACGGATTTTTCACGATCGAAGATCCTCAAGAGAAGGCGAATTCGATAGGCGCTATCTTCGAGACCGTGTATACGGTGAACAGTCCTGTTCGCCCAAATCGCGATATTGAGGAGAGAGCCTTTCTGAATCACTTTTATCTACGTACCGAACTCCAAGCTTGGCGATCTGAGAATAACGGTTTTACCGTATTCAATGACGAAAACCCTTCAAATGGCATAGTCGCCAATAGCATGATGCTGTTCGTTTAAAAAAATGAACTCCTGGACATCTTCGTATCACTGAAAAATAAAAAGTCGGCGGGAGAGGACGGTGTCCCAAACGTCGTATTGAGACACCTGCCAGTGGAAGCAGTCGATATTTTCACCACGCTGTTTAACAATGCACTGAATAGTGCTCATTATCCGGTGCACTGGAAAACGGCGGTGGTACATCCTATCCCCAAAAAGGACAAGGACAAAACGAACCCTGCAAATCGTCGGTCAATAAGCCTTCTGCCGAATGTAAGCAAGGTATTCGAGAAGGTAGTCAATAGAGCTCTGCTTAAGTGGGTCGAGGAAAACAAAATTATTCCGGAAAATCAGTTTGGTTTTCGAGCGAGGCATGACACCATTCATGCCGCGTCGAAACTATTGTCCGACATCCAATGGAATAAATCCAAAGGACAATGCATAGGGGCCTGCCTGGTTGACTTTGAGAAGGCCTTCGACACCGTATAGTTAGACGGGCTTTTCTACAAGCTGACCAGACTGGGCATGCGTAAACCCATGCTATATATGATTTATGAAATGCTTATGGGAAAGAAGTTCGTTGTCAAATGTGGCAACGTAACTTCGAGTAAGGTCTTTGAAATTAAAAACGGTTTACAACAGGGGGCGGTGAACTCCCCGATATTGTTTAACATTTATACAAGTGATCTTGTAGGTTCCCTCAGTCACGCTATAGCGTACGCAGATGATCTAGTGGCGTACAGATCAGGTCCGAAAATCGGAGTCATAAACATACTTTTGCATCGTGACTTCGATCACATTAAGGGATATTGCGAGGATTGGAAATTGAAGATCAATTTCCAAAAAAACCGAAACAATTCTGTTCAGGACCCCAGTGCAGAGGGCTTCTTACGATACCAGAAAAAACTGGAAAAAAATTTGTGTATCCTGGGACAGCATGGACGGCCGTTGGCGGTGAGAAGTGAAGTCAAATACCTTGGCATCTGGCTTGACAAGTTTCTGTATTTTAATAAAAATGTGGATGCTTGTCTGGCCAGGGCTAGGGGGGCTTATGCTCTGACAAGAAGATTGTTTCATAGCAGTCAACTTGATTCAAGGGTGAAAGTCATTTGCTACATGGCCCTCATAAGGCCGATCATCGCTTACGGTTGTCCCGTTTGGTTCAATGTATCACCATCCTACATGGAAAGGATACGGCTGTTTGAGAGGCGTTGTCTCCGATCCTGCTTAGGATTGTACCGAACGCCGGACTCCGAGTACATAAAATATTATCGCAACGAGGTTCTAATACAATGGGGCCCAGTTGAATAGAATTGATATTTTCCTAATTAACGTGACTCGAAGGCACGCTTCAAGGGCGATGAGTAGCGTCAACAGCCTGATATTCAGGGCTTATTACCCCAATGAAATGTACATGGAGAGTGCGCTCATGTCTGGGCTTTATTCCACCAGAGGCATTCATTTATATCGATTCGTTAGGGTTAATACAAGACAGGAACGGTATCCCGGTTTTATACCATCGCTACCGTGACGCGCGGGACAAGTGCCTAATCCGCGACGGGTACGTCGACAATGCTCCGGAGCTCCTCTGCTTTAGCACGGCGGTATCGGATCGCGATAGGACCGACGCTGAAAAGCAGCGCACCGAGTTTTGGTGGCTAAACGAGGAAAGTATTTCTGCACTTCCTCAGGTCTTTGCGGACTTTTAGTCCACTCCTTAGTACTTAAGTTAATTAAATTTAGGTACAAGGTCTGGGGCTGGGCTTATGCACCATATTTTATTTAATATGGTTGCATAAATGCTTGCTGGACCCAATGACGCAATCGGGATGGCAAACCCTCGGGGCATATGCAACGAGTGCTTGCCACCCCGATTATAATTAAGTTAGGTTTAAGTAGTTTAGTAGTCTTAAGTAGTGTTAGTTAGGTTTAACTAGTCTTAAGTAGTTTAAGTTAGCTTTAGTCTAGATTAAGTTTTTATATAAAACAAAAAAATTGTTACTGTTTTAAATTTTTAATTTTTTCTTTGAAAAATCAATTAAATGTCTATATATTAATAATAAAAAAAACAAATGACAAATTTAAGCTGAAAAGCAAAAGAAAAATGTTAGCTATAAGCTTACAGCGCCCGCTATGGGCCGATAAGTTAGATTAAGTAAACCAGTTATTGATAAGTTAGATTTAAGCATTTTTGTCTAGTATTTAGTTAATATTTTAAGTAAATAAAAAATGAATTAAAAAGTAAAAAAAAAAAAGTAAAAAGCCAATTGGGAAGCATTAAACAGTTTTTTTTAGGAATTTTAACTGGTCCCTATGTTTCCTCGATAGTGACGGGGATGCTGCTGCTGATATGATATCAAATATCATTCTCTTTGGTATGAGATCTTTTATTCCCAACAAAATTAAGAGTATCAGACCAAAGGCAAAAGGGTGGTATGACTTGAGCTGCAAAGAAGCTATCAGGATGAGAGAGACAAACTTTCGGTTGTACAAGACCAACCCAACAAAGGAAAACCGAGCAAAGTTCAAACAAGCCAGAAACGACTGTAATGCCCATTTAAAGCGTGTCAAATTCCTCTATGACCGAACGTTGAGGCAAAAAATTCTACAAGTCCCAGAGGTAGTAAAAACTTTTGGTCATTTGTTAAAAACATAAAAAATTCGGCATCAACATCAATTCCGACGCTCATTCACAATGACATTCCAGCTGTCAGCTCTTTAGACAAAGCCAATCTGCTTGCTGCGCATTTCGCAGCCAATTCTACATTGCCAGATTGTGTTCAGTCTCCTCCTGTACTTGAGAACGTAGATCATTCTATGGGACAAATTAACTTTCGTACTCGTACAGTTGGAAGAGTTTTATTTGATCTTGACATACATAAATCCGCTGGTCCAGATGGTATATCGTCCATCATTCTGAAGAGGTGTTCTTCTACGCTTGAAAAACCACTGCTTAAGCTTTTCTATCTATCCTACTCATCAGGACTCTTTCCGAGTAGATGGAAAACAGCATTTGTCCAGCCTGTACCAAAAAAGGCGAATCTTCTTCTCTCTCCAACTACCGTCCAATTGCACTTACGTCCCTTCTTTCCAAGGTCATGGAAACGCTGATAAATCGTCAGCTTATGAAATATCTCGAAACACGAAAACTTCTCAATGACCGGCAGTATGGTTTTCGCAACAACAGGTCTACTGGTGATTTGATGACATATCTCACCGAAACCATGGTGGCGAGAGCAAGATTGTTGCGCTTGATATTTCAAAGGCATTTGACAGGGTTTGGCATCAAGCCCTTTTGTCGAAAATGCATGCATTTGGAATCGACGAAAAACTTCTTCTATGGATTAGACATTATCTTTCGAAACGTTCATTTCAAGTTGTTTTGGATGGTTTCAAGTCTGTAACTCACCAAATAAATGCTGGTGTCCCTCGAGGCTCAGTTTTGTCTCCGACTCTCTTTCTCATTTTTTATAAATGATCTCCTGTCTGCAACTTCTAATCCAATTCATTCCTTCGCTGATGACAGTACCCTCAGCTTCTCATATTCGTTTACAGGTCCTCGTCCCTCACCTTCGAACGTGGACTCTAAACGCCAAAATATGTTAAGCTCATTGAATTCCGACCTAGACAGCATTATCAAATGGGGTAAATCTAATAGAGTGGAATTCAATGCTTCCAAAACACAATGCTGTCTTCTGTCATTAAAGCGTAACCAAAATCTAGAGCCATTATCCATGAATGGCACTTACGTCGAAGAAACCGAAAAGCTTTCCATGCTAGGTATGTGTGTTAGTAACGACTTACGTTGGAACGACCACATATTCGAAGTCGCTAAAAACGCAGCGAAATGTCTAGGTTTCCTAAATCGATGTAAGAAATATTTCACCCCCTCTGATCTGGCCACAATATATAAAGCGTTTGTACGCCCAAAACTTGAATTCAACGCCCACGTCTGGTCAGGTGCACCAAAATCAACATTGCACCTACTAGATAGGATTCAAAGACGTGCGAAAAAACTTATAGGAGACATAAGAATAGCGAACTCCTTAGTTTCGCTTGAACACCGTCGAAACATCTCCTGCCTTACCTTGTTTTATCGCTATTTTAACAACCAATGTTCAAATGAAATAGCCACCTGCATTCCTCCCATTCAACAATTCAGCCGCAATACTCGTTACGCAATGAATGCAAATCAGTTTACCCTCAAGCCTATCTTCGGACGTACGCTGAAATATAGAGATTCGTACATAAACCGAACAACACGAATGTGGAATGCTCTACCAAACTCTGTTTTTCCTCTCCATTATAACTTACAGACATTCAAAACCAATGTGCATCGGTATCTCCTTTCTTCTTATCCCTGATTTCCTTAACGCCCGCACTGTGCTAAAACATGTAAAGGGTATTCATAACCCCTTGAGTGCGCGCAAATTATAAAAAAAAAAATTAAACGGAAGCTTTTCCATTCTCTCTATGATACATCTGCAGCTCTGTCTTGTAGACCTAATTTTGGGTGTGAGCGTCCGTCTGGCAGTTTTCTTCAAACCAATGATTTATTGTTAAAAGGCAGGAGAAACTCAGCACATCAATACAAACTTATTGTACTGAATGTTGTTGTTTTTTTAAAAACGCTAAGACCATTTTCCGTATACCTTTCGAACTATAGGGAAGAAAACCATCTACTGAACGTGTTTATCTTTTTTTTAATAGGAGGTATGGGAAACCCTACAGGTAAAGTAATAGGAATCCAGTAGAGTGAAAGGTTGATGAACCCTACTATGAAGTTAATAACCTCGATAAAAGAATATTAAAAGGACATCAGAGTTTATTTTCCACCTCCGCGGATAAAATTCAAGACTTTCTGCCCTTCCTACCAACCAGGTTTGTTCTTTTTATTAACTCAAACAGCCGATGACAATGCGAAATAATATACTCTACCCTGCAGAAGTATGATTAACCATTCGCTGAAATACACCATATATCTACCATACCATTGTGTCTAGCCATAAACTGTATCCAAGTCTATATGTAATAGTTTCCGTATTCTCAGTTGAGATTGTATATTGACAACCGTTAGTATTCCTTTGACCGAAAAAAATGTATTGTCACCGCAAATGTAAATTAGAAAACCAAACTCAACAATTCACTTAAAACAAAAGGACGACTTCCTTCAAATGCTCATGTATTTGCCAAAGTATTCTCGTCAAATTCACGGAAAGTTGATGTAGGTAACCAACTTCCCACCCCTTCGTCCTTCGCCAAACTCAAATAATTTTTCAAATATCCACAACGCGACATCTCTTGGAAACTAGTGAAACTATCCCACCATATTGCTATCCCACCACAATCGAAAGGACGTCGGTAAGGTGGTCGATAGAAAAGGGAAAATAATTTCTAGGCGGGAAATTTAATTTTGAAAACGAACGAAAAAAAAATCCAATTCGATACTCCAATAGGAACTCGAACAATAGGCTCGCATCAATTATTCCAATTGGAGCAACCTGCGTCCGTCCAACAATTACAACTATTTGCCAACCCGTTCATTCCGCGAGTGTAATTTATTTGCTTGCAATAAATTCTCGCAATTAATATGCAAATTTGCGTGCTTGCATTGTTAGCCATCAGATTGGCGCGATGGTAGTAGGATACATGCGATTGTAAATTAATCGACAATGAGTGCCGTTTCTTTTTCTCGGACCGGCCCGGACCGGCATGATGTATTACTTGAGGTAGCCTTTTCAATTTCAGAGCAAACAGCTAATGAATGGTGTCGGTCATAAATTATAGGACCAGTCCGAGCGCAACACAAACGCCTTTGGTGTATCTCTTGGATACGTACCTAAATTTTGTTTTTTTTTATTTTTTTTTTTGTAAAATTTTCAGACTTCTCCAGTGCATCCAGTCGTCGTTGTTGTCACAACAGTTTGGCATCTGGGCGCGTTGTATACGCAATTATACATTCGTCGATGAGTTGTGCAATTGGGCGAGAGATGCAGCCGTTGAACAAGCTGCAATGCGCATGCGTACCTACCCAACATCTTCCAGGAGGAGATGTTAATAAAAATAAATTTTAAAGAGGACCTCGGAAGAGAGATGTATCCAAGGAAATTGTCAGATCCTCCCAAGCTGGAGGCGTTTCATCGACCTCTTCTTAGTTGGCTGCATACCGTCATGCGTGTGTGTATAGGTTTAGTGTGTCAATTGGAAATTATTCACGATTTTTGACAAGAACAAGGAACCCAACGGAGAAACTCCTTTGGATGGGAGGTAATTAAAAGTTTTCGATTTTTATTGGAAGTGAATGATCGTGTGGCTTTGAATGATGAACTGCTTAAGAATGTTGTTAGCATGTTATAGCATGGTACACAAAAAAATGAAACGGTGTGTAGGTAAGTGGGTTTAATTTCATATTTACGATTCCAAGAGAGAAGGGCAGTCCTGAAGTTCTTTGGTGTACTGGATTCCAGTCAATATTATTTGGAACATCCTTTATATTGACAAAGAATTCGACATCTTGTATCAGTATTTAGTTCATGCATACTTACTTACTTACTTAAGTGGCGTTACAGTCCGGAATGAACCAGGCCTCAACCAACATGCCTCTCCAACATCCGACATCTGGCAGGGAATCGTAGACTCCGCGAGCCGGAATATTGGTGTCCATTCGTTCTACATGTCCTAGTAATCCTAAACGTCGAATGCGGAGTTTTGTTTTTTGACAAGGGGCATGCCGCTGTACAGCTCGTATAGTTCTTGGTTGAATCTTCATCTCCAAATGGGACCGAAGACTTTCGAAGAATTTTTCTTGCAAATCGACCCATGGTTTCTTCATCCGCTTTTGAGACGGCCCAAGCTTCAGCGCCGTAGAGCAGGACTGCGATAATCAGGGTCTTTACTACTGAATTGTCTTATTAGCCCAAGGAAACAGCGGTCGGCAAGAGTAATTCTTCGTTTAATTTCTGACGAGATGTTGTTGTCAGAGTTAATAGCGGAGCCGAGATAGACAAAGTCCCGTACTACCTCAAAGTTATATCTGTCAATGGTGACGTTTTATCCGATTCGTCGATGATGTGTGGCCTTTCGTGTTGACAGCATAGTCTGACCTCACTTACTGGAAAGCCCATTTTTGCCGCTTCATTCCCTATACTAGCAAACGTGGCTATGACATCACGTTGAGTCCTACCAATGATGTCAATATCGTCGCCGTATACTAGCAGTTGCACCGATTTTTGGAAAATTGTGCATCTGGTGTTGGCTATTGAGTTCTGCACAATCCTCTCAAGAATCAAATTGAAGAAGTCACGTGAAAGCTCATCGCCTTGCCTAAATCCTTTGTTGGTATCGAATGTGTCGGTGAGGTCATTTTCGATCCTGATGGAGCAGCGAGAAGAGAGAAGAATAGAGAAGAACAATATATGGCTCTGTATAGTTCTTCTCTATAAATGCTGATGTACGCGGGTTTGAAATCGATGAATAGGTGGTGAGTATTGATATGGACTTCTTGGGTTTTTTTCCAGGATCTGCCGAAGTAAGAAAATTTGATCGATTATGGACTTTTCTGGCCTAAGACCCCACTGATAAGGGCCGATCAGGTTGTTGGTGAACGGTTTCAGGCGTTCACATATTACGGCAGATAGGATCTTGTAGGCGATGTTGAGCAGACGTATGCCTCTGTACGGCGCTGAAGCATGGATCTTATCAAAAACGGATGAAAAATCCTTGGTCGATTTGAAAGAAATATTCTTCGGAAGATCTTCGGCTCCGTATTCCTTGACGGGCTATGAAGCCGAAGATTTAATGAAGGATTTTACAAGCTTTTTATACCAAATGAAGAAAAATATTCCGACCCATAGAGTCGTTGATTCTTAGCCAGATGATAGACGAAGTGCAAAAATGCGTTTAAAATTTTCTTGCGCAGCAGTCTCGTTATTCGCCAGGGCCTGGCATTCTTTCTTGTACGATGGCAGCACCTCTTGTTTTATGCTGACTCCGAACGGCTAGTTTGTGATAAGGTTTTATGGACAATTGATACTACTCAGATGAGAGAAGGGCCGGTGAAAAAAACATTTTTAAGTGTTGCCACCGTTGGGAATCGAAACCTTCTGCGCGGCAGTTCATCGCACTAACCGTCGCGCCACTGAGACCGCTATAATTGATACCAGCGAAGCATTTCGCCCTATAAGACAAAAGTAAAACCAGACGTTGAATAGTGTTCTCTTGTTAACTCTGTTCAAACCCGAGCGATCAGCCTTATGATGACATTAGATGTCCTACCATTAGCTCCGCAATGGCTGGAATTATTTCTTCCCATGCCTTATAAAGCCAAGCGAGCCTTGTGAGGATTAAACGGTACATAGAATTACCGGTCACGCAGCATATAGGCATACATTCCAGCCAATACCTACAAAATCAACATAAACAAAACGATATCAGAAGGATTTTCACTAATAAAACAATGGTACGTGGTATACGGTATACCAGGACCGAAACCATAGTACATACATTCTAGAAGAGAACATCTCTAGGGCCACAGGGAAGCTTATGATAAGCAACTAGACGCTGTCAGATAGATTTTTTACTAGCCAGACACTTATACTTGTCATTAAAATTTTTTTGTTTTCTATCACAGCGGCCTCGACATTTGTAGAAAAGTATACAAGGAGGATTCCTATCGCTCTGAGCTCAGTTCTCGTTAGGGGTTGAAATAGGTAAGTGAAAAGTGAAAAAGTGAAATAGTGAAAAGTGAAGTTAGAAAAGTGTAAAGTGAGAAAGGAAAAAACTGAAGAACTGATAAGTGATAAATGAAAAGTGGAAAAAATGATAAGCGAAAATAAAATTAGTGATAAATGTAGGCCGAATATTAAAAATACAAGTTGGCAAGAAAATTGACACCGAAAATGGTGAGTGATGATAATAAAAAAAAAAATGAAAAACTGGAAATGAAATTAGCGTTGGAGGATAACATGATACAGCAGTTGACCAAATCAGGTGAAGCTAAGCAACGTGAATTATACACACTCAGAAAAGAGCAGAGGATTCTTTTAGCAGCAATATATAGATACGGGAATAAGATTGAAAGATCCCAACAAATTGCAAAACAATAGCCATGTGTAACTTTATTATCTTGGCTCTGATTCTGAACTTTACTCTGAAGGCTGGTATTTCAATATTTGACTGTATTGTGTGGTTCTTTCACGTTTCCACTTTCATCATAGCAAATTTGGAAAATTTTTAGACATATTACACATTATGATTTAATAGAAGTTATTAGTTAGTAAGATACACAGTCTGTCATTTTGTAAGTAAGCTAGTTAGTAAGTTGTATATATGTTAGTAAGTTAGTAAGTTAGTTAGGAAGTTGGTTAGTAAGTTGGTTAGTAAGTTAGTTAGTAAGTTAGTTAGTAATTTAGTTAATTAGTAAGTAAGTAAGTTAGTGGATCAGGGCTACTGGGGAAACCACTATCAAAAAACGCGCCATATGCCTAACCCCTTGGGTGGTGTGAAATACGGCTTTAGGTTCTTAACAAAAATAAGAAATTTCAGTTTTTTTTTATTTTGTAATAAACAGCCCTGACTGGCGCCGTGACTAAGATTTATTGACATATGTCGATGGCCAAAGCACGTAGAGAAAATTAACACCAAAGTTCTCAGACCTTCTGTATTTCCAGCTACAGTTTGCATGTAATCCGCGCAGGAGTACCTAAAACAGACCTCAGCAAATATGGTGTCAGAAACTGGAGGCAGTTAAACTGAGGAGGTACGCCAATTGGGACACAGGTAAACCCATTATTGTAGCGCCTTTAAGAAACAATTAAATAGAGCAAGCCGTGGTGTCCTAGCTCAGAATTATTTTCATTTTCGAAGGTCCAATATTTACTTACCGACATAGGTGGCGCTACAGTCCGGAATAAACCTGGGCCACAACCAACATGACTGTCCAATTAAAACGGTCCTGAGCTAACTGCCTCCAGCACTCCAAGTTGACTGAAGTCGGTTTCTACTTGTGCGCGTCACTTAAGACGTGGTCTTTCTCTACTGCGTGCGACGTCAGCCTGGGAAACGTGGCTATGAAATCACGTGAGTCCTACCAATGATGTCAATATCGTCACCGTATGCTAGCAGTTGCACCGATTTTTGGAAAATAGTGCCTCTGATGTTGATTCGGGAGTTTTGCATAGTCCTCTCAAGAATCAAATTGAAGAAGTCGCATGACAGCGCATCGCCTTGCCTAAATCCTTTTCTGTTATCGAATATTTCGGTGAGGTCGTTTCCGACCCTAATGGGGCAGCGAGAGAATTCTCCATCGTCATCCTAGACACACGGACGAGTTTGGGCGGTATACGAAAACTAGACATTGCTCTGTATAGTTTGTCTAGGTGGTATGTATCGATTTGGACATATTGGGTTTTTTCCAGGATCTGCCTGAGTTTGAAAATTTGATCGGTTGTGGACTTTGCTGGCCTAAAATCACACTGATAAGTGCCGATCAGGTTGCTGGTAAACGGCTTAAGGCGTTCACATATTAGGTCAGATAGGATCTTGAAGGCGATGTTGAGGAGACTTATACCTCTGTAATTGGCGCAGTTCAGAGAGTCCCCTTTCTGATGAATCGGGCAAATGATGCTGAGGTTCCATTCTTCGGAAATACTGTCATGCGACCAGATTTGGCTTATGAGTTGGTGGCTGTTAGTAACCAAGTCATCTCCGAGAGCATTAAAAAGGTCAGTGGGAAGGCCGCCTTGACTCTGTCTCACTTAAGATATTTCCTTGTTCATCTCGACAGGATTCTGTTCGAGCCTTGTATCCTTGGCTTTGACGTTTTAAACTTTGGTAAAACATGCAAACATCATTGCTCGAGTGGGCACATCTCTATATCCTCGATCGCGCTCTTTTCTTGCTCTTTTTTCTTCTTTCTAAAAACCGGTGTTCTTAGTTTCTTCTCTGCCTGTAGAGCCCAAAGGCAGCTCTCGTCTTCACCCGAGGCTTACCCTTGTAGGCCTCGTTATTGGCTGCGAGCATCGGCATTCCTCATCAAACCAGGGGTTTCTTGCTGGTGGGCGCGAGAAACCTAGCACATCAGTTGCGGCTGATCTAATGGTGTGTTGGCATCGTTGTCATTGTTCATCGACATTCGATGCTGGTGGTCTGGTGTTAATCGAGAGGTTAAGGGATACGCGTTGCGCGAAGGCCTTGGTGGTCTATGGTGACAATAAATTTCTTCACAGTATTTCTGGTTTGTTGTGGCGTGGTGGATATCCTCATTCTTAACTTGGCTACCAGAAGGTAGTTGTCCGAGTAGATGCTAGCTCCTCGGAATGTTCGGACATCCAAAATATTGAATGCGTGCCTCTTGTCTATCGCTATGTGATCAATTTGGTTGACCGTTCATGTATCTGTTTATTTATTTAAGTCTACCATTATTTTAACAAATAACAGGCTTTATAATTTTATTAAAAACAACTTAACTGGAGACCGCCATGTCCCCTTATGAATAGCGTGGAGAGGAAACCGTTTGCTGGCTATAGTGGAATTTCGTTCTGTGCCGAAGTCAATTAGCCTAAGTCGTTACCAGACGTGTGGTCGTGTAGGCTATGTTTTCCGGCAATACTGCTCTCTTCCTACCTTTTCGGTTAAATCTCCCTGTACGATCTTAACATCGTCCTTCTGTAGTCACTCATAGGTTTTGTCGAGGAGCTCGTAGAAGCAGTCTTTGGAGTCCTTGCAGTCTTCTTTTTCTATCGACGTTCTTTTTCTCCGTCGGGGCTTGAGCGCATATAAGGCTTATATTGCCGAATTTGGCCTTGACGTGGTTAAGTCCACGAGAAAGTACTCGACTAGAATCGATTATTGTTATCGATTAACCTTCGTAATTAATCGTCACGGTTATCATAAATGTTCGGTAGATGTAGAGCAACTGATGTTCCACTGTTGTTACTGTTGACTGTGTCATATTTATTGAAGTGAGCTGTACGATTGGCGGTTAAGTAATCGACGGGTCTTGAATTTCTAATGATCCTAAAGGAACCATCGGATGACTGAAGCGATCTGAACTCCATTACCTGCCATTCACATATAGCCATCATTTTTCAACTTATGAACCACTTCACACCGTCCTCACAGGGCGGCGTATTTGTTGAGCGACCGTAACTTTAAAATACCGATTTAAAAGGATAACACAGCCATCCCAGGATATTACTATGCTTGATATTTGCCTGATGTTTCTTAAGTCGAGTCATTTGTTCAGATCATTGCAAGCCCCTTACATTGTCAGTCCTTACGTCAAATTGACTTGCATGATCATAAAGACAATTATCCGAACAAAGGACTCGACTTAAGAAACACCAGGCAACTATCAAACATCAATCATTAATTGAAAAACTACGTCGCAACAAATGATACCCTAGATGCTGGTGAGGACTCTTATCGTGTCGTGAAAGTCTTATCAGAATCGATCTTCAATTTATAGGTTACAAATTACCACGAATGTTTTCAAAGTCAAAACATTCTCAGCCTCATTTATGATTAATAGAGAAACTCAAGAACTACCACCTTCGCAATTTATTAACTCTGCGCGAACCAAAAGTCGAAAGCCTTCGATGCACTCCATCAAGAACATATGCCGACTGCAGATGGGTCAAATCCATGCCAAAACCCTTCACTTTTTTACAACTTTGAACAAGGTCAGGCTATTAGCGGGCCGTAAATGCATTTAACTCACGCTCTGCAAATGATGTCTTACATTGTACCCCGGCGTGAATGTTGATTAATAAATTGTTGCTGCTGATTTTTTTTTTTATTATTTTGTTGTACAGCGAATAATGTTTATAGTCCTCTGTAAAAGAGTCAACGCATTGCTGTGCATTAATGATTAAGTGGTGGAACTGATGTAGTAATTTATTAATTGCAACTGCACTTTGCCTCGAACATGTGTAACCACATGGTATGGACTTAATCTATCAAAATATGTTTTTTGAAAGTTGTAGCAGACCATCAAAATGTTGAGGTTTGGTGCTAAATTATTCATGAAGAACTGGATGACTTTTATTGCGTATAATTCATTTAATCAAAACGAATCTCATTAGTAGGCTGAGGTTGCCTATTAATTCGAAAGACTTTTTGTATTTACAGGGTGGCCGGAAAAAAGGTACTCAATATAATTTTGAATGTTCATGTGCAGCTTATATTTTTGTTCCTTTACTTTCTAAAGATGACATTGGACAAGAGGGTACCGGCCGCCATTGTTGATGACCGCGTTATCAATTTTCTCAGGTTAAACTTTGGGCGATATGTTTTCGAACTCATCTTCCCATAGGTTTTCGCAATTTTAAGGGAAACAAAGTAAAGAAGTCTGGACTGGGTCATTCGTTCAATTTTGCGGTTAGTGGACATTGTACTGAATGTGAAGTTGCGTCATTCGGTTTGAGCCACATGCCCATACTCTAAATTCTTCAATTTGGGACAATAAAACCTCTTTGTTCATGGTGCTGTATCTGGCAATGTTTTCCATCACGCCAGTAACCTTGAGTGAGTGATACATTGTTTCTTAGTGCCACAGAAGCATGCATATGATTTGTTTATGTATCCCCAATCAATGGCGTCGTTAAGCTTCAACAGCGTCTGAGCAAAGTTTAAACACAATGGCGGTCCGCAGGCAGTGGATGGTTGTCGATCTCGATGGAGTCTAAATGGGGTCCTAAAAAAACCTCACCAGCCGGCAGAGTAAGAATTCCCAAGATGGACTTAATGGTGAGGATTAGTATGGACAATGTAAACGACCTATTTGAGCTGCTCCGACAACAAGTCATATAGGAATCGCAAGGATTAATCAGTCGTCAGGCTCCTTGAACAGATATGGTGTCGGAAAAGCTTGCAGGCCAACGGCAGCGCTCAATCCCGTATTGCATACTTATGCCTCCGTGTCCTAATATATTGGAGGTGGCACTCAAAGTTATACAAATAAAAATTTACAGGACGAGCTTTCTCACAACCATTCATGTGTGCGTGTGTACTTCTTGCAGGATGGCGGGACCTCCTGTTTTATACCGACTCCGAACGGCGAAGTTAAGATAAGCTATTCTTGGCAAAGATTTAAAAGATGAGATACCGAAAGGCTGCTTCTACAAGCACCTTTACTAAACCTATGATCGACTACGGAAGTACGATATTAAAATCGTGATGGAAGGTTTTAGCGCAAAGGTAGGAAGAGAAGAGACTTTAGCAGTGATGTCGGAAAACATGGCGAAAACTCGTCTGGTAACGGACTTAGGCTAATTGACCTAGCTGCGGAACGAAATGCCTCTATAGCCAGCACACGGTTTCCTCGCCTTCCCATAAGGGAACATGGCAGTCTCCAGATCAATGAACGGTCAACCAAATTGATAGCTTTGCGATAGACAAGAGGCACGCATCCAGTTTTTTTAAATGTCCGAACATTTCGAGGAGCTAACATCTACTCGGACCACTACCTTGCTGCAGTCAATGTAAGAAGGCGGATATCTATTACGCCAAAACAATCCAGAAGTACTGTGAAAAAATTTAATGTCCAGAGACTGCAATCGCCAGAGACCACCAAGACCTTCGCGCCACCTCTCGGTTAACACCATATCACCAGCATCGAATGGTGGGAAAATTAACAAATATGCTAACCAGCCATTAAATCAGCTGCAACTAATGTGCTAGGTTACTAGCGCACACTAGCAAGAAACCCCTGTTTTGATAAGGAATGCCGACAGTGGCTCGCAGACAAGAACTATGCGTACAGAAAAAAGAGGAAGAAAAGTGCGAGATCGAAGATATAGAGAGGTGCCGCTCCATGAACTATAGGTATGTGCGCAAGTTTTACCAAAGTGTATAACGTCAAAGCCAAGCATACAAATCTAGAACAGAATCCTGTCGAGATGAAGAAGGAAATATCGCAGTTGCGACACAGTTGATGCTGAGGATACGGAAGAATCACTTCTGCAGACTAATAAAGGGCGATGACGTACAACATTCCGCTGTCACTCAGCATGAAGCATTTAATATTGGCAAAGACAGCGAAAACTGCCAACCTCCCGACCTGAGTGATGTGAGGATAGCAATATCTAAGTTCAAGCTTAACAAGGCTACCGGAAATGACGGCCTCGGACGGCCGGCGGAGATGACTTGGTAGGTGCTATCCAATAATTCATAAGAAAAATATGGTCAGAAGAAAGTATGCTTGAATAATGAAACTTCAGAATCGATTGCCCGATCACGAAAAAGGAGACCCTCTGAAATGCGCCAACTACAGATGCATAAGCCTCCTCAACATCGCCTAAAATATCATTTCTGACGCAATATGTGATGTGCAATATGTGAATGAAACCGTTTACCAACAACCTGAACGGCCCTTATGAGCGAGGTTTTAGGCTATGAAAGTCCACAACCGATCAATTTGTCACAATTCGGGAGATCCTGAAAAAAATCAAAGAAGTCTTCATCAATACACGCCGCCTATTCATCGATTTCAAAGCCGCTTACGACTGCATTTAAAGAAACGAACTATACATAGCCATGTCTAGTTTTCGTATACCGCCCAAACTCGTCCGTTTGTGTAGGATGACGATGGAGAATTCGCGGTGCTCCAGAGTCGGAAACGACCTCACCGACACATTCGATACCAAAAAAAATATTTAGGCTAGGCGATGCGCTGTCATGTGATTTGATTCTTGAGAAGGTGGTGAAAAACTCCCGAGCCAACATTAGAGGCACAATTTTCCAAAAATCGGTGCAACTACTAGCATACGCCAACGATATTGAAATCATTGGTAGGACTCAACGTGATGTCATAGCCATGCTTGCTGTTATAGAGAAGGAAGCGTTTAGCAGTAAATGATGGCAAGACTAAGAATATACTGTCAACACTTATGACAGACAACATCGTCGAATTGGACAGAACTTCACCATTGACAGATATAAGTTTGAGGTAGTACGGGACTTTGTCTACCTCGGCTTTGCTAATAACTCTGACAACAACATGTCGCCAAAATTAAACGAAGAACTACTCTTGCCAACCGCTGTTTCTTCTGGCTAAGAAGACAATTAGGTAGTAAAGCCCTCACTCGAACTATTAAGGATATCCAACATAAGATCCAGATCATCCCAGTCGTGCTCTACGGCGCTGAAGCATGGACCATCTCAAAAGCGGATGAAAAAATCCTTTGGTCGATTTGAAGGAAAATTCTTCGAAAAATCTTCGGTCCCGTTTGCGTTGACGGGCTATGGAGGCGAAGATTCAGCCAAGAACTCCACGAGCTGTATAGCGACATGCCCCTGGTCAAAAAACCCCGCAATGGACGTTTAAGATGGCTGGGACATGTAGATCGAATGGACGACAATTCTCCGGCTCGCAAAGTCTTCGATTCCCAGCCAGACGTAGCAATCAGTAGAGGAAGACCTCGCCTTAAGAGTCGCGCACAAGTAGGAACCGACCTCAACCAACTTGGAGTGCGCAACTGGAGGCAGTTAGCTAAGGACCAAGGTAATTGAAGGGGCATGTTAGTTGAGGCCAAGGTTCATTCTGGACAGTATCCCCGCTTAAGGTAGTAGGACCAAAATGGCTACCTTGAGACACTCCGGATGTGGCTAAAAGAAGGTCCGATTTAGAGCATCTGAATAGAACTTTGTATTGGCGTTCAAAAAGATAAGATTTAATCCAAGCAATTAAGCCCAGTTGAAAACCTGGTGCTTTCAGTTTAAATAGAATGATTTGATGTAAAATTTTATCGAAAGCTTAAGTTACTAAAGTCTGTGGCAATAGCATCGGCTTCCATTCCATTCTGTAATGAGCACAGAGTGTCAAATAAAAATTCCGTTAGGTTGGTGGTTGTTCACCTACCAAAGTAGCTTCGGATTCCATGGTTTTATCCTCATCTGATAATTGTGTGGTGGATCTTGACTACCATCAAAGATTGTATAGTCATACAGATGACGCACTGCATACAAGAAAAATTGTTCCATGACGCTCGTACCATGAAGCTGGTGAACAAAAGTTTCTGTTCTTTGGTCTCAATGTGTCATCTGCATGGCTTTATAAGCTTTGCTACAATGTAGATAAAATTCTTCAATCTCCTTCTTGAAATTCGGCACATGTTTGGAAAAATCCGGATGAGGCTTTTAAATTGAACTCTAAATAGCGAGTCTCCCATCCGTTTTAATAAAATCCCAATCTCTGTCTGAATTCGGTCATCGCTCTATAAAGCTTCAGGCGGCAAATGTATTATCTGACCCTAAACCCCGACAAAAAGTATTGCAACTTGACTTGATTTACCTATGTGATAACATTGGAATTGCGGCCGTCCTACCGGTCATTTTTTTATATTTAAGGTTATCGGAAATTCCTTTTTCCCATGGAATTTTTCCAATCCAGCAATGTAAATTGATTGATGAATAGGAAAAATTCCGTAGGAAAAAGAATTCCCGATAACCCTTTGTGACCCTTGTTTTTGAAAGATGAATGCATCACGATACCACTGGAAACTTTTTGGAGTTGGCATAGCTAGGAGGCAGGACACAACGACTACTTTAATAATGTTGCTGAACTGCGTACTAATATTCTTGGAGAGCAAAGTTACAGCCCGGAGTTTATCACTCAGTTATAGTTTGCAGATCCTAGCTGTCTCCTGTTTTCTAAGGCGACAGCCATTGAAGTGTGTGTTACCTTCTTGAACAATGGTGGGACGTGCATTTGACGAATTAGAAAGTCTGATCTCATGAAAGTTACCGATCTCAACATCATTGTGAGAAGAACTAGCAATATTTGGTATTATGTACTACGGTTGGGAGTAGGATCCTGACATTTTGCATGGTATTTCATCTCGACTGACTTGAAGTAGTCATTAACAATCATCTTCTGCCTCCATATGTCTGTAACAAGTATGTACCATCCTCGATCACTATAAAAGAAAAGCTGTTAATAAAACTTGCATTTCACACGCATCTCATGTTGCCTTTCACCATTTCCAAAAACAAAATTAACACCATACACCCAAACAATGTCCTGTTAGCTGTCGGAGCCAATAATAAATTCCCTTCTGAAAAGGGCTGACAATTTAATTGCTAAAATTAGTGTTTGCGGTCCGATTTACCTACAACAACACGATCAACAATTACGCCGTGGAACTGTTGATAACCCACCATCCTGAGCATGTCCTAAAAAAAAAAAATCATCGAAACTCTCAAAATTACATATGCCCCCGTTCTTCAAATGCGTCAGCTCGGACAGCATACCGACATCTTCTTCCTTCCCTGCAACGGATCACCATGTAATTTACGCAATGAGGAAGGTGTTCCTCCATCTGAGAGACACAACAACATGTCCAGTCGTCGTCCATCGACGACGTCAGATCCCCGCATATAGTGGGTCAATTATTTTACTTCTTAATTTACATGTGGGTAGGCTCAATTACGTGCCTTGAATGATATGTGCGCTCCATCCAGCCGAGCAGAGCGGACCCCAAACCCAGTGCCCCTCATACCCCCAACGAAAATGATCTGTTAATAAACACCTTGATGCAGTTTTAATGACATGGAATTGCGATGGTGTTACGAAGACCGACTCTGGCGCAAACGAAAAAGAACATCTCAACCCGAAGAGGTAAGCATCCATCGCAGACATCCCATTCGTACAGCAAAGTGCTGTTGTTAATTGCCAAAGTAAGTGCATGCACTTAGTGCGTAGTTGATTGTCGAATGTAAAATGCGCCAGGACACGGAGGGTCACGGCAGAGCGGGAGGAGCGCATCAAGCGCGGTATTCCAAAATTCATAATTTAAATTGTTTAGCAGAGGCGACCGCTTGAGTGGGTTAGCTATGCTGTTGCTGTTGGTGCGCTTCCTGGGGGGGCACGACTTGACTTCTGGAACTGGTTAGTATGCCGTGTGCATTGTATGGCCGAACAAGTCGGATGAGTTGGAAGGGTCACCCCTCGGGTGTTTTGTTTCGTGCCGATGATGGAGGAGATGAGTTTGGTATGTTTATTGGCCGTTGTCCGATGGACGTATCAACGCGCAACGCAAAACCCAGGTGGTTGCCGCAAGTTTGCACGTTTATGCGACTGCGTGTTCAGATAAGGACAACAAGTTAACTAGGAACAGTTCCTAGGCTAGGAGTTATTAAAAAGCAATTTGGCGAGTTAATGTTTGGCTATAAAAATGTTGCCAACGTTTTGCACAATTCCACAGATGGAGGTGATTATGCGATGCCAACAAAGAGGGATAATGGCACGGAATTAGGAGCGAATGAACGATGCGATGATGCCCGATGCGGTCAATGGGCAGTGCGGGGCTGAGCTAAGTGGATAGTATGCGAGTGAACAAATCGTTTTGTCATTGTTCCAGGACAAAGGTGTTGGCAAGTAATCAGTTGAATTTTTTTCTCTCTTTTCTGAGAACTTTTTTATTGGAAGATCATTCGACTCATTTGTAGAATTCACTGTCCAACTCCTCCTCAACTCCAGGTTCATTCGACTCATCCAAAAGTCCGTCCAATTTGGTGGTACCAACGAAATGGAATCCGCCTCTAATTACAGATAATTCGTGTATATTTTGTTGATTGCAGGTTATCGCATTGCTCCTTCGTTAACCAGATCAAGCCCAGATCGTTCAACTGACCGCAATCCGCATGTGCTGCGGTGCTGCGCCTTGAAAAAAAAACAAAAAAAAAACGAAACCAACAACTTGACCAATTCGTTAATCGATCGTTTGGATGGATTTTCGCAGACATGTTTACCCTGGCGAGGATAATCGATTGGTGAACATAATTTGGGCATTTGGATTTCACAGGTTTGTCGGCAGACCGTGTGCACCTTCGTTTATCTGTGGCACACTTTTGCATGACCGGATGGCATGGAGACCGACCTGCACTATCATGACTCTAATTAAAATGCTTGAGGTCTGGGATATTGCTATTCCAGTGAAATTCTTTCGATGTGATCATCAGGAATTTCGAACGTGTGATTACAGAGGTATTAACAGGGAAAAGGAGAATTGCAGTTATTTTTTCCTGTTCGAGAATTTTGAAAAAAAAAATATTAAATCGCTTGGAGACAAATTGGATTCGAGTTTTTGTTTGGTTCCAGGTTTTCATCACAACTTTAGGGGGCACCATTTTTTGCTAATTATATGAGAGGTGGATCTTTTGTTGTGTAGACCGTGGGGATCGTAGCAAATGGCCTTTCGTTTTGGTCAAGCTGGCATCTGTTGGCATTCATAATTGGTACATTGGAATCCATGTGGATTCGGGTGCGTATGGGTACCGGTTTTATATAGAAGAACATCCGTTTTATCAGCTTATTACCTGAATATTGGAAGAGTCTTTTGTTGGCATTCACTTAGGTCACCTGCAGGCGTCTGTTCTGTCGTTATCGTATCGTAAATGCACCTTCTGGGAATCAGGTTTGTCAAAGATGCTAGAAGTCCAACTGTCGTTTTTATCTTTTATCTGCAAGAGCATATTTTTGACAAGGTGTCTTGGAAATTAATGAACAAAAGAAAATCTTGAATAAGACTTCTGCCAAGAGAAGAGGAGTATTTGTGTCCATTCGTGTTACATGTCCTAGCCGTGTTGAACGTCCAATGCTGAGTATTTTGACCAGAAGCATGTCGCCTTACAGCTTTTATAGTTCTTGGTTGAATTTTCTTCTCCAAAGCCCGTCAATGCAAACGGGCCCGAATATTTTTCGAAGAATTTTCTCTCGAATCGACGAAGGAGTTCATCATCCGCTTATGTTTTGGTCCATGCTTCAGCGCAGAATAGCAGGACTGGGATGTTCAGGGTCTTATATAGGATATCCTTAGTAGTCCGAGTGAGGGCTTTAAGAATAAGTTGCCTTCTTAGCCGGAAGAAATAGCGGTTACAAGAGTAATTCTTCGACTAATTTCTGACGAGATGTTGTTGTCAGAGTTAATAGCGGAACCGAGATAGATAAAGTCCCGTACTACCTCAAAGTTATATCTGTTAATAGTGACGTTTTATCCGATTCGTCGATGTTGTGCGTCCTTTCGTGTTGATAGCATATACTTAGTCTTGCCCTCATTTACTCCTGAGCCCATTTTTGCCGCTTCATTCCCTATACTAGCAAACGTGGCTATGACATCACGTTGAGTCCTACCAATGATGTCAATATCGTCGCCGTATGCTAGCAGTTGCACCGATTTTTGGAAAATTGTGCCTCTGGTGTTGGCTATTGAGTCTTGCACAATCCTCTCAAGAATCAAATTGAAGAAGTCACGTGAAAGCTCATTGCCTTGCCTGAATCCTTTGTTGGCATCTAATGTGTCGGTGAGGTCATTTTCGATCCTGATGGAGAAGCGAGAAGAGAGAAGAATAGAGAAGAACAATATATGGCTCTGTATAGTTCTTCTCTATAAATGCTGATGTATGCGGGTTTGAAATCGATGAATAGGTGGTGAGTATTGATATGGACTTCTTGGGTTTTTTCCAGGATCTGCCGAAGTGTGAAAATTTGATCGATTATGAACTTTTCTGGCCTAAGACCACACTGATAAGGGCCGATCAGGTTGTTGGTGAACGGTTTCAGGCGTTCACATATTACGGCAGATAGGTTCTTGTAGGCGATGTTGGGAAGACTTATAGCTTTGTAGGTAGTTGGCGCAGTTCAGAGGGTCCCCTTATTTGTGTATCTGGCAATTGCTGTTGAGGTTCCATTCTTCTGCATACTTTCACCCGATGATGTCTTCTGTTTCTAAATTTTGCGTTAAGATCTCCAAGCACGATTTTAACATCGTACTTTGGAAGTCGCTTATAAGTTTTGTCAAGGAACTCGGAGAAGCAATCCAGCTCATCTTTTTTCCTCCGGTGAGGTCTGAGCGCATATAAGTCTTATACTGACGAATTTGGCCTTCGTGTGGATTGTTACAATGCGTTCGCTAATGTCTTGGAAACCTAAAACTTCTTGCCTAAGTCTGACGCTTATATAACAAATCCCCATCGGTACAGTCGCTGTTTCTGCTCACTATAACACGGTCCGTAGCATATGTCACAATTTTTCATCCTCTTTTTGCTCAGCCCATCCTACCGTATTTCCTGGATGGTAGTTAGGGCTTTGTAGCAGTTTAGGGCTTTCGCTAGTTGTTCGCTGGCACCTCTCCGGTATAATTTTCTCACATTCCAGGTAAATTTACGAACGTCGCTGTCATTTGTTCGTTAAGCATGCTCGTCAACAATAAAATCCGTCCTTTCCGAGGCTATTGGTTGCTTCGTAACAATTTATTTTTTTTCCATGGTTGGGTAGTTAACACAGTGTACATCCGCCAGCATATCTAGATAGGGCGGGTATTCATTCCGTGCCATTCTGACCTAGATGCTTATAGTGTTGATGTTTTTCGTCGTGTTGTCAACACTCGCGGCTATCGTTTAGCAAGTCAAGTCCGGTTGGATGAGACCAGTACCCGATGGTTACCACTTGGTGGTGAGATATAAGCACTTGATGTATAGTCAGAGTTGCAACCACTTTCCATTGCCAAGTTAAAGCCAACCAGAGTCCACCCTCGTTCTGCAACACCCAACCACTAGTCAAATACCATTCTACTAAAAATCCTGCCTTAACCGGAAGATGCAACAATTAATAAAATTGCCGTACAGAGAAAAACTGCACTTAACAATTGTATATTCGCAGATGAGCCGTTATTCAAACCGTTTACCCTAATCACTTAATTCCTGCATCTCTAACATCATCTGTAATATATTTTTACACAACAGCTAACAGCATTTAACATCCTTAATTACTATAACCGTCCTAATGACAACACTTTGCGTCTTCCGCTACTGTTAACCTACCTAAAGCCCCATTCATATCCACTTAACTATTCCTTCCTATTCCATAATCAACTCCGATTGCTAAATGTCCTGACCTTAGAACTGGATTCTCAACTCGTCGCATAAAACTTAATTGAAATGTTAAGACCGTGAGTTAATCAATAAGCGCGAGAAAATAATGACGGGGCTATTAAGTTTAACGACAAACTATTAAGCCTAACGTCAACTGGACAGGATCGAATTTCATGCGCCGGGCGGACTCCTTTTTAGCATTCACACTCTCGCATACAAGATACAAACGTGTGTGCATAGCCGCAGTATTTGGGAAACGCATCGACATGATATCCGAAAGCAGAATGCCGTCCATTAATTGACGCGCAGATAAGTTGGGATAAAATTACCGCTAAAAGCACAGCAATTTGCCGAGCGTATTAAGTGCGGCCATTTAGAAGAATTGATAAGGTGTCGCGCAGTGTTAACACGCAGCAGCAGCGATTGCTCTGAAATTTGCATAAAAATTTATGAACACGGAGGGGCTGATATAATTTCGTTAGACCCATGATGGAGGTTATAAAAACTAATGTCCTCCGCATGTAGGTACGGCTAATCGGTAATTGAATGTAAAGTAAAACTAAATGTAAGTAGGCACTCAATAAGGCTTGTAGTTGGAGGACCAAAAATGGTGGTAAGAACGCTCCTACACCATGGATTTGACGGGGTAATACCTAATTGTGGAAGAGGAGCAAATGCATATAGGCAAATGGGTCGTAGTGAAGGGAGTACTCCTTATAATAGGAGCGGCATTTGGAAAAAGTTGTAAGACGTGGTCAAAATATATTGAGAATAAAGTTGTTTTCAGGAAGGTAGTTAAAAACTTTCAACAAGTCTGGATCATTAAAAGATAAGGAGGGACATAACTACAAATACCTCCACTAGAGTTACTAAGGCCGCTTATCAATAGGTAGGTAGGTAGGTAGGTAGGTAGGTAGGTAGGTAGAAGTGGCGGTTCGGCACGAACCCAAGTAGCACTATGTGCCTTTCTGCAAAGAGTAAAGAACTACATAGAGTGCGCATCTCATACAACGAAAATTTTCTATGTGGGGTACTGATATTGATACCCCAGTGTTCACATTGCTACCCAAGCATCAAACAACAACATTGCCGACGCATACGATCTACGAAATTTCTCCTTCGCACTTACCGCCCGCGCCTGAAACGGCTACAAAATTTTTAGCTGTGATGCGTACTCTATGTAGTTCTGTACTCTTTGCTTTCTGTTACCATGACTCGTGTGACCTATAGTATGATTGTTGTTGTGGATGTGATAAAGACAGTCTGAAGATTCAGCCTGTGAGGTTTAGAAAGCGGTCGATAAGTTTGTCGAAAAATGGTTGGTCTAACGCCAGATTGCGTGGCTCTTGCTTATGCCAGACATTGGCAGATGATATGGGAGAGTGTTCCCGCAACTGCCGCATTGAAGGTTGTATGGGATCCATTGTTAGGACGCATGGTCTCCAATCGGCCAGTGCCAGTACCAACCGCCATAGAACAATTTTTCTTGTATGCAGTGCGTCATCTGTATGACTCTGTGATCTTCTGTAGGACTCAACGTGATGTTATAGCCACGTTTGCTAGTATAAAGAAGGATTCGATAAAAATGGCTTAAGCAGTAAACGAACGCAAGACAAATAATATGCTGTTAACACGAAAGGACACACAACATCGACGAATTGGACACAATACCACCATTGACAGGTACAACTTTGAGATAGTGCGGGACTTTGTCGACCTCGACTCCGCTATTAACTCTGAAAACAACATCTCGTCAGAAATTAAACAAAGAATTATTCATGCCGAACACAGTTTCTTCGCGCTAAGAAGGCAACTTATTGGTAAAGCCCTCACTCGGGCTACTAAGGAGATCCTATAAAAGACCTTGAACATCCCAGTCCTGTTCTACGGCGCTGAAGCATGGACCGTGTCAAAAGCGGATGAAGAACTCCGTGGTCGATTCCAGAGGAAAGATCTACGAAAATTGTTTGGTCCCGGTTGCGTTGACGGGCTTTGGAGACAAAAATTCAACCAAGAACTATACGAGCAGTACAGCGACTTGCCTCTGGTAAAACTAACTCAGCATTGAACTTTTCAGTCTAGGACATGTAAAACGAATGAATACCAATACTCAGGCTCACAGAGTCTTCGATTCCCAGTCAGACGACGGCCACAGTAGAGTCAGGCCTCGTCTTAAGTGGCGCGCAGAAGTAGAAATCAACCTCATCCAACTTGGAGCTTGCAATTGAAGGCACTTAGCTAAGGACTAGGCTGTAGCGCCTCTTTGCTGGTGGGCGCGAGAAACCTAGCACATCAGTTGCGGCTGATCTAATGGCTTGTCGGCATCGTTGCCAATGTTCTTCGACATTCGATTCTGGTGGTATGGTGTTAATCGAGAGCTTTAGGGATACCCGTTGCGCAACTGAAGTACACAGAGAAAAATCGACTACATAAAACAGAAGAAAAACAATCCGATTTCTCTATGGTTTTTAGTCAAGACGAAAGCCTTATTAAGACAACAGAGAAAATCTTATTAAAAACTTGTTTGCTGATTTAATAAGATTATCACATATATTTAAAAAGATATCTTATATATATTTATAATAAATGTATACGAGAAACTTATTGAAAGTATGTGGAAGACCCCTTAAAGCACAAAGGAAAACTTATTGAAATGATTGTTTTCCATATTATTTCAAATGGACTCCCAAATACTTTCAATAAGGTTTCTTTAGGTTTCTAGGAATTTTTCACCTACTTTCAATAAGTTTTCCGTTTTGTTTGTAGAAGAATTCCATATACTTTTAAATAAGCTTCACCTATTTTTTCTATGAGTTTTTCTCATATTTTTAATTAGTTTTCATATTGTTTCCAGAAGTTATTCATTAAATTTCAATAAGTTTTCCGTATTAATTTCAGACGTTTTCTACTTACTTTTAACTAGTCCTTTCTCTTCGTTCCAGGATCACTTCCTTTACATCTTTTGAATAAAGACACTTTGTTTATTACGATTTTGATCATATAGGTACATATTTTATTTCATTATTTCTTAGATACTTTTTGTGATAATAAATAATAATATTTTATCCAAAATATATAGTCATAAAATAAATAATAAATAATACTTATTCTTACTTCCAGTATCTTTTTTGTCGAATTACCTTAAGTCCATTGTTTAATAAATAAAAATGAATTGGAGGTCCATCTAAAGAACTAAATTCAACTGTGGTATATAAATATGATGGACTTCCATTTCCAACCACATGCGCTTGAAAATGCTCTGAAAAATATAAGTTTTCCCAATGCCTGACAACAATTTTAGCATCATTATCTTTGACTAAAAAATCTATAATTTCATAAATATTACACATGTCGTCTTTTGTTACAGTGACTATATGCTCCTTTTTAAAAGTTTTTCCTCTAAATATAATGTAACTTGAACGCTTATATGTTGTTAAGGCATTAATTTTTGCACTTATAGAAGAAAAATATATTTCACTTTCTACATTTATCGCTCCCAGTTTATTGTAAATAAATTCAGGTTGAAAGAAATTATTTACTAAGGCACAATATGAAAATCTTAATGATGCTTTAATTGATAAAGTTAATGGAACATTTACTCTAGATGTTATGGCATGAGCATATTGTTTATGAATATGGTGTTCAGACTCATACCTAAAGCACCATTGATATCTTAATGGGCCTAATTGTTTTATAACACTAGGGTAGTGAACAAGATTATGATATTTTGGTTTTAATGATTCTTTGAATAATATTTGATACAACTCGTTATGTTTTTTTATTTTTTTATTATTTTTATTTTTTTATTATTTTTATTTTTTCCAACCATTCGAGAACCTTTTGGGTCGATGGTGGCGACTGCGTAGGTTGGTCACAAAGTAAGGGTATGTTCTAAAAAAAGCACAAATCACCATTTTTGTCACTAATACAATGAAATCACTACTTACCCTGTCTTGTCTCCACTGTCTTAAGCCGGCCATAAATTTAACTCTCTCGCCAAAAAACCCCGCGCTGTTAACATAAGCGAATAGTTTGTCTACATCTTCGGCCTGCATTTTCTCTAAAACTTCGATGGAATTCATGCCATACATTTTAAGAAAATCTAACGTTGAACCACTCAAACCCCAGGAATTATAGATTCCTTGGATTTCTTGAATGTCTGTTTCATTCCACGTTATGCATGGCACACATATAATTTCACTTTGCGTTATATTTTGCACACTGTTTAGTATTTTTTCACAGTTAACATTATTTCCCGTCATTGTGTTTCTAATTACATATCTTTAATTTGTTCACTTTGTAAAAAAAACAACATCCACGAACAATAGGAGTTTTAAGAAGGAAAAACAACGTCCACACTTTCCGAAATCACAAACCAAATGCGTTTAGCGTTTGCAATGTACCGTTTTAGCATGTACATGATAAGCAGACAATAGGAGTTTTAAGAAGGAAATCTTATTGATTTAAGAATATTTTCTTTTAAAACGGTTTAAGAATGAGACCACTTTTGTTTTAAAATAGGATCTCTTTTTGATTTAAGAAGCTTTCCCTCTTAAATTAAGAAGATTTTCTTATTGCTTGCGCGATCGTGAATAAACATGTAAAGGAGATCTGAGCATTGTATATGGGGAGTTTATAACGGGTGATTTTTTAGCTGGTTTGGTTTTGGCAACACTGGTTTTGACAGCTGACGTGTGTTTAGTACCTTGTGTCACTGTCAAACAGCTTCAGTTTGGTTTGCAATTTAACCATGGATCGTCTTACAAATGAACAACGCTTGCAAATTATTGAATTTTACTATCAAAATTCGTGCTCGGTACGAAATGTTCAGCTGGTGCAATAACTAAAGCCAGCCGACCTACCACAACGCCGAATTTTTGGTGAATGGGCTCTTGGAAAGCTGGCCGAGGATCCGCTTTTTATCGAAAAATTGTGTTCAGCGATGAGGCTCATTTTTGGTTGAATGGGTACGTAAATAAGCAAAATTGCCGCATTTGGAGTGAAGGTCAGCCAGAAGCATTGCAACAGCTACCAATGCATCCCGAAAAAGCCACTGTTTGGTGCGGTTTATGGGCCGGCGGCATTATTGGGCCATATTTCTTCAAAGATGATGCGAATCGCAGCGTTACTGTCAATGGTGAACGCTACCGAGCGATGATAACAAACTTTTTTTTGCCCGAAATGGAAGTTCTTGACTTGCATGATATGTGGTTACAACAAGACGGTGCCACTTGCCACACAGCACTCGAAACAATGGCGCAATTGCGAGGCGAGTTTGGTGAACAGTTAATTTCACGTTTCGGGCGGGTCAATTGGCCGCCTAGATCGTGCGATTTGACACCATTAGATTATTTTTTGTGGGGGTATGTCAAGGCTAATGTCTATAGGGACAAGCCCGCTTCGATTGACGCACTGGAAGCCAACATCCATGCATTCATTCGTGAGATACCGGCCGATATGTGTGAAAGAGTATGCCAAAATTGGAGTCAGCGGATGGGCTACCTGAGACGCAGCCGCGGTCAACATTTGCATGAAATTATCTTTAAACATTAAATTGCAAGGTTCAAACTATCGATTCAAATTAATATTTTATTAATTTTTTCGAATTTTTTGTGTTTTTTTTTTAAAAAAAGTTCTAAGCCTCTTAAAAAATCACCCGTTAGTATTATCAATTGGCGAAATTGAAGTGAGAGAAAAGATATGTTTCGTCGCCAACCCATTTAAAATCCATAAGAGTGAAAGAGATTTTTGTCGCCAAATCAGTCAAAATCGCCAATTGATATTACTATAAACTCCATATACAATGATCTGAGAGTCTCCTCCAGATTTTATAAGGAAGTCTTCTTGATTTTAAACGATTTCTTTCCTAGCTTATGAGATTATGGGTTTGATCTTATTATTCATCCAATTTTGAATAAATATGCAAAAGAGATAAGATAGTCTCCTCAAAAGTTTATAGAGACTCCTTTTTGATTTAAAAAAAAATCCTTGTTGAGAACGTAAAGCAAAAAAAACAATAATAAGTGTTTGTCATATTGAAACGATATATTAATAAGAAACTCTAATTCTCTAGCTCAATTAAGACGATATTCTTCTGAAAGATATGAGAAAATCTCTTAAGATATTTGATAAGATTTTCTTCATTAGATTAATAAGATTTCTCTATGAAAATATCATATTAAACATTTAATTTTATAGAGATTTCTAAGTAAAACAGCTCAATACGGCGATCTTATTGATTTTAGGTAGTAACATTTTTCTCTGTGTAGCACTCGTTCTTTGTGGGTTAGATTCTGTCGATGCAATGGCCCTTAGTAGAATTTTCTGAGCTCGTTCAATCACTAGTTTTTGAATGTTGTAGCTAGCAATTGAATTTAGTTAATAGTTTAGTTATTGAAATTCAATGGAAGAGTCTATGAACTTCGAGATTATTAGAAGAAGGGCCTTTTCGAATGGGCACACCCTCATCGCAATATTTTTATACTTTTCATATGAACAAAATTGAACGACTGTTAGTGACCCTTTTACCCATTACTAACAGTAATTTGTTTTGAACATGGCCCACCTTTTACATTGCCTTCAATAAGAAAATTATATGATCTGAGGCGACATAAAGCTCTGCAATTGTAATATTCCGTTGCATTATTTATTCTGAAGGCCTCTATATGCTTTTTTAATAACCACCTTACATATGGACATTTGCGCGATGACACAACATGAAAAATCTATGCTTCTGTCTTTTGGCATTTCCTAGCAATGAGATTCAATCGATCCAAGTGCAACAACAGGGTCTAATACAACCGCTGGCGTATTTTAAAGATCAATCCCCTAACCAACTAATTCTCCATTAAATGTTTGCTTGTCATTCCAGCCAAATAAAACAGTCATTTGATATTACTACACCTGATATACGCTATTTTTTATTTTTGACGAAATCTTAGTAAATCTAAAGGGCACCCTTAACCTAGTGCCGGGTTCACTGCAGCCGAGATCATCCTAAGCCAATCATTCTAGGTAGGCATTTCCATTAGGGCTCGGTAATTAGGTTTTACATAAAAGGAACGATGTCCACCATCCATTTATAATTTTCTTTTCATTAAAAGCCTGCGATGTTTTTCCTGACCAGAAGGTCTTGTCTACCTGACTAGCTGGAGCGCTTTACCCTTCAAACTGATAGCTTAATAGCGAGAACCTTCACAGCTTTTACTTACTTAATTGGCGCTACAGTCCGGAATGAACCTGGGCCTCAACCAACATGCCTCTCCAATTAGCCCGGTCCTTAGCTTACTGCCTCCAGTTGCGCACTCCAATTTGGTTGAGGCCGATTGGTGCGCGCCACTTAAGGCGAGGTCTTCCTCTACTGCGTCCGACGTCTGGCTGGGAATCGAAGACTTTGCGAGCCGGAGTATTGGTGTCCATTCGTTCTTCATGTCCTAGCCATCTTAAACGTCCAATGCGGAGTTTCTTGACCAGGGGCATGTCGCTGTACAGCTCGTATATTTCTTGGTTGAATCTTCGTCTCCATAGCCCCTCAACGCAAACGGGACCGAAGATTTTTCGAAGAATTTTCCTCTCAAATCGACCAAGGATTTCTTCATCCGCTTTTGAGACGGTCCATGCTTCAGCGCCGTAGAGCAGAAGCAGATCTCCTTAGTAGTTCGAGTGAGGGCTTTACTACTGAATTGCCGTCTTAGCCCGAAGAAACAGCGGTTGGTAAGATTAATTCTTCGTTTAATTTCTGACGAGATGTTGTTGTCAGAGTTAATAGCGAAACCGAGATAGATAAAGTTCCGTACTACCTCGAAGCTATATCTGTCAATGGTGACGTTCTGTCCAATTCGTCGATGTTGTGTGTCCTTTCGTGTAGACAACATATACTTCGTCTTGCCCTCATTTACTGCTTAACCCATTTTTGCCGCTTCCTTCTCTATACTAGCAAACGTGGCTATGACATCACGTTGGGACCTACCAATGATGTCAATATCGTCGGCGTATGCTAGTAGTTGTACAGATTTTTGGAAAACTGTGCCTCTGGTGTTGGCTCGTGATTTTGCACAATCCTCTCAAGAATCAGATTGATGAAGTCACATGACAGCGTATCGCCTTGCTTAAATCCTTTTTTGTTATCGAATGTGTCAGTGAGGTCGTTTCCGAGCCTGATGGAGGAGCGAGAATTCTCCATCGTCATGCTACACAAACGGACGAGTTTGGGCGGAATACCAAAACTAGACATGGCTCTGTATAGTTCGTCTCTATAAATGCTGTCGTATGCGGCTTTGAAATCGATGAATAGGTGGTGGGTATCGATTTGAACTTCTTGGGTATTTTCCAGGATCTGCCGAAGTGAGAAAGTTATGATCGGTTGCTGACTTTCCTGGAATAAGACCACACTGATAAGGGCTGATCATGCTGTTGGTAAACGGATTCAGGCGTTCACATATTACGGCAGATAAGACGTTGTAGGTGATATTGAGGAGACTTATGCCTTTGTAGTTGGCGAAGTTAAGAGGGTCTCCTTTTCGAGCCTGAGTTTAGATATTGCTATTCTCAATCCACTAAGGTCAGGCGGTTGGCAGGTTTTGCTATCATTGCTAATATTGAATTGTCCGTTCTGCCTGACAGCGGAATGTTGTTCGTCATCACCGTTCAACAGTCTGCAGAAGTTGTTCTTCCATATTCTCAGCATCGACTACGATATTTAGTTGTTCATCTCGACAGGATTCTGTTCGTGCCTTGTATCCTTGGCTTCGACGTTTTTTTTTTATTCTAATCTTGGCTGCAACAAGGTAGTGGTCCGAGTCGATGTTAGCTCCTCGGAATGTTCGGACATCCAAAATACTGGATGTGTGGCGCTTGTCTATCGCTATGTGATCAATTTGATTGACCGTTCGTTGATCTGGAGACCGACATGTCCCCTTGTGGATATCGAGGTGAGGAAACCGTGTGCTGGTTATAGTGGCATTTCGTTCCGTAGCGAAGTCAATTAGCCTAACTCCGTTACCAGACGTGTTGTCGTGTAAGCTATGTTTTCCGACAATACTGCTAAAGATGTCTTCTCTTCCTACCTTTTCGTTAAAATCTCCCAGCACGATTTTAGCATCGTTCTTCGGTAGTCGCTCATGGGATTTGTCAAGGAGCTCATAGAAGCAATCCTTACTTCAATCATCTTTTTCCTCCGCTGGGGGGTGAGCGCATTTAAGGCTTATGTTGGCGAATTTGGCCTTGATGCGAATCGTTACAATGCGTTCGCTAATGTCCTGGAAACATCAGACTTCTTGCCTAAGTCTGGCACTTATAACAAATCCGCATCCGAATAGTCGCTGTTTCTGCTCACTATAACACGGTCCGTAGTAGATGACACAGTTTTTCATCCTCTTTTTGCCCGGCCCATCCCATCGTATTTACTGGATGGCAGTAATGTCTGCTTTGTAGCAGTTTAGGGCTTCTGCTAGTTGTTCGCTTGCACCTCTCCTGTTTAATGTTCTCATATTCCAGCTGCAGATACGAACGTCGTTGTCCTTTTTTCGTTTAGCCGTGTTGTCAACAATAAAATCAGTCCTCTCCGAGGCTTTTGGTTGCTTCGTAACCGTCAGATTTTTCCATGATTGGGTAGTTAACCCAAAGCACAACCCCCAACCTGGAGGGCCAGTTCTAATTTCTTAGATACCCCTAGGACACGGGGCCATCAGTATCCACTACGGGATTGAGCGCTGCCGTTGGCCTTTCGGTTCATCCGCCACCAGCTCTGTTCAAGGGGCCTGACTTACCCTTGAAATTCCTAGACAACCTGTTGTCCGAATATGTCGAAGCCGCTTGTCTAGGTTCTCCTGGGACAGCAGGCCGGGTATTCATTCCGTGCCATTCTGACCTGGCTGTATATAGTGTTGCTGTTTTTCGTGGTGTTATCAACAACACCCGCGCTTTATTTAATTTAGGACTATCGGTTGTATGTAGAACTACATTCATGAATCCATGATCACCTATAATTATTATTATCCATTCCCCGCTAGATGTCTCTAATCCAAAAAATGATAATCTTATCAGAATTTCACTGGAATGTAACACAGAAGTCAGACTAAAAACATCTCTTCCATGAAATTGACAAAAAAAAAAATTGGAGCTCCTCCCATATGACATCTGTCTACCTGAACCCTCATTATCCTGACAGCCAACACACAACATCTCCCTTTACATAATAATTTTCCTAATTTACTTTGCAAGGAATTACCTCGCTTTCGTATACACACCTTTTCGCGCTGGATGAGCAGGGCTTAACCGAATGCATGAAGCCCTTACTTCTGAGCTGGATGTATCGAGTTTCGTGTCTGGCGGCGGCAGCGGCATCTTATATCGTTGGTTTATCAACAACAATGTTGCAGAATCCTCATTAGGTATTCAAAAAGGATCGCGAGAACTTTCAATAAATCAAGAAAATATCTTTTTGTTTTCCCTTATCTGAATGATACTTCACGCCCGTTCAAATGTGAAGATGCAGATCGTGCACACCTTTGGCAGATGTGGCTTATACGTGTGCTATTTGGGGAAAAAGGTTAGCTCGTGACTGTCATAAATAAAATGCTAATACCTTCATATTTCATGCGTCAATGAGTGACAAGTGGATGATAATCTGCGGTGATTACGAAACGGAAAGGACGAACGTTGATGTGGTTCATATGGGTACCAACAATGTGTGTAGGATGAGGGTGCTGCAATCGTATGCAAATGATGATGGTTAAGGTAAATAAATGATTTCAGATAATTGGAGGCTTTGGATTGAGAATTTTAATTTTTTCTTAAAGCGTTATACGGGTGTTGAAAGTGCTATAAGGCTGGACAATGACTTATTGTGAAGTATGGCAGTGCATGTAAATTCAAAATGTTAGGATGGATAAAACAGCCAGAAGACATAACACGTGCTGTTCTCAGAAATACATGAAACACATTTTGAATCCTGAAGCTGTTAACTATCAAGCGGAGTAATCTGCGACTTTTTAGATGCGGATTTGTAAAAGGCGATAGAGTCAAGCAAAAAATCGATTGCTTTCAAGGCATCAGCGAACGTACAACAGCAATCAGTTTCAAGGCCAAATTCACCATAAAATGCAGCCTTGTATACACGCATGCTCCGTCAGAAAAAGAATAGATGCTTCTCGAGAAAACTATGAACTGGATAATGCGTAGGTAAGGTAGCTAGGAACAGGGCTAATAGGAGAGGCATGTTGGTTGAGGTCCAGGTTCATACATACTGAAAGGCCACTTAGTGCCGAGTGTGTAAGTAAGTATAGTAGAGTAGCGTTCTTCGAAATGGGGGAGCCTTTAAGAAACCCTTGATGTCATAATTGCTTTGATGGAGCTGTGTATCACCGACTGAAGCTGTGACATTGAATACCACACTCTGAACAGCGGTCAACTGTCAGTTTCAGAAGAGGTTAAGCTAAGGGAAAGACACACCTATATGTGTCCTTACCCTAGCTGAACCGCTTCTGATACAGACGGTGAGTGATTTCAAGTTGGTTTGCTGTCTCCTTCACTGACTTGATTCGTAAGAAACAGGAAGGAATTAACGACTTGGTTGCGTAACAAGATGGCGTACCTATCTTCGTGTCGGATAAGCACCTGACTTACTTACTTACATAATTACTTACTTACTTACTTATGCTGCGCTACAGTCCAGAATGAACCTGCGCCTCAACCAACATGCCTCTCCAATTAGCCCGGTCCTTAGCTAACTGCCTCCAGTTGCGCACTCCAAGCTGGTGGAGGTCGATTTCTACTTGTGCGCGCCACTTAAGTCGAGGTCTTCCTCTACTGCGTCCGACGTCTGACTAAGAATCAATGACTCTGCGAGCCGGAGTATTGGTGTCCATTCGTTCTATATGTCCTAATCATCTTAAACGTCCTATGCGGAGTTTTTTTTTGACCAGGGGCATGTCGCTGTAAACCTCGTTCTTGGTTTAATCTTTGTCTAATTCTTCGCAACCGGAACCAAAGAATTTTCAAAGAATTTTCCTCTCGAATCGACCAAGGATTTCTTCATCCGCTTATGAGACGGTCAATGCTTCAGCGCCTTAGAGGAGGACTGGGATGATCACGGTATTGTATAGGATCTCCTTAGTAGTTCGAGTGAGAACTTTACTACAGAATTGCATTCGGCCTGAAGAAACAGCGGTTGGCAAGGGTAATTCTTCGTTTAATTTCTGACGAGATGTTGTTGTCAGACTAAAACACCTGACAGTATGCTATAAACAGCCTGGTCTCTTGGACAAAAGGCTGTGACCTTGGTAAGAGCCAAGCCAAAACGGAACTAATCCTTCTTTTTACAGACAAACATATATTCTGGAGTCAATAGACTTTTTTTTTTTAGAGAAAGGACTAATTCTAGACCGAGAGCTTCTGTAGAAATCACAGTTTGCACTTGCGTTTGAAAAAACTCAACAAGTTCCATGAATTTTCATAAAGGTTGCTCTGTGAAGGTCTCATATAAATGTCCTTCAATCCAAAAAAAAATTCTGAGCAACTTTTCTTAGGTGAGGCCAACTATCAATGGAGTGTTATAAGTTCGCCTCAGATGATGCATTAAGACGAAACTTGTTGGTTCTCTTTTGAATTGTTGCTGCGTTGTACATTGGATGTTCAATTCATTGTTAGCTTGTTCCGTTACCAGACTAGATTTTACAAAGTCGTTCGTGTCGTTGTTACGTGGGGATTGCATGTCTTTATATAGAGTCTAGTAAGCTAAGTGTATGTTTCGGGGCCGAATCCTAAACATGAGACCAGTATTCAAGACCTTGTCATACTTAGGATTTCCACAAAAGAATAAGCTGTGCTAGTGTAAAATATCTCTTAGCTCTCATGACGTAACTTAGCTTAAACGCTGCTGATTTGGCATGTTACATTTTTTTTTATAATTTACACGTACTCAAGGGGTTATGAATACCCTTTTATATCTTACCATAGTACGAGCGTTAGAGAAGGGGAAGAAAGAGAGGATAGGAAAGGTTTTGGATGTAGTGGAGACTTACACTCCATGGGTGGTGTCCGAACTAGCTTCGGGGAGTCACTTTTTCTTGTTGTTGCCGTGATATATCTGACCCAACTGTGATGTCTACCAGGGAATGGATTCTTCTGATTTGACGACTAAAGTCTCCATTTCGATTTGCGGAACTGTGGATTTGTTTTGTAATGCGCTTTCTTTGATTTGAATTAATTTGTGCAGCAGAAAAAGTTTTTGAGAGAGAATTAAGGTTTAGAAACACCAGCGTTTATAGTGAATATGTCTAAGGTAACGTAGTTCACTACAACCTGCAAAACCCTGGCTTTAAAGAAGTATTCCAGCTAACAGTACAGTATTTGATGAAGTCCGTCAGTTTGAACAGCTTAAGCCAACCTAGATCAAAGGTCCTGGAAATGTCCAGGGTAGCAGTTACATAATTTATAAGGTAGGTATCCACTTGAGTATTCATTTTGGAACCCAGAAATGCCTATAACCTCAATTTGAATCTGCCTTAGTATAGTCTTAGTGCAAAAAATCCTGAAAACTGATAAAATCTTCACACTTTGGCAAATGAGTGAAAAACCCCTAGAATTCTTAATCGATTCATCAACTTTAAAGCTGCCTATGATCATATTTATAGTCACGAACTTTATGGAGTTTCGCTGTTCAGAATCACGGTGAAAATTCATACTTCACCATCAAGGTAAGCAACGATCTTAACTAAGCAATCGTTACCAAAAGCATATTACCCCGCCGACTTTCCTTACTTCATTCTTGGGAGCATTGTGCAAAACAATTGAGCGAAGATCACACACACATAAATCTTTGTTACTCTATACTCTGTAAGTACCTGCACTGTAAGCACTAGCTGATGGTCAATATCGATAGGTTTGACCAAGCCAGATGTCGCCGCCCCATTTGAGAGTATAGAGGAGCCAGCGTCTAAAGTGGACTTAGAGGATGCACAACATTGACGGGCTGGAGAGATTGTCACAATAAACAGCTAAAACTTTGAAATAGTAATGGTCTTTGTAGACCTACCTCAGGTCCACCATTAACCCTGACAACGACAGCTCGTCAGAAATCAAACGAAGAATTACTCTTGACAATTCACCTAAACTACTCATAAAATCCTATGTTATAAGACCCCCATCAACGAAGTCCACTTCTACCGTACCGCATCATGGATCGTGTCAAAGGGAGAGAAGAAGTCCTTCATCGTTTTAGGTGAAAAAACCTTGACGGACTGTGTAGGTAGACAAAGAGTAAGCCAATAACTTTAGTCCTAAACTGCGAAGTAGATCTGCAAAAAAAAAACTTACTCATGTTTCATACGGCTTGGAAATGTATAAAGCTTATGGGAGCCAATAATATTGTTTTCAATTTAAAACCAGAAGATAAACGCAGCGGATGAAGATTTTTGGTCAAGCGGATCACACAATTAGCAACCGAAATCAACCATTTAGAAGTGTGCAACTGAAGACGGTAAGCTAAAAACAAGGTCAATCTTCAATGCATCTGTTTTGTGGCCAAGGTTTTAAGTGTACCGCATAGCGCCGTTTAAAAATGTAAGTATACGCTTACATTTTTGAAACCTTAGGCAACATTTGGGCAACCTTCTAGAATCCAAATATAACTTTTAATGTTCATAGATTAGTAGACTACACTGTTATACGTGAGTACCTTACGCATGATTGCTGGATACATCCACAGAATTATTTTTGAATTATGTCCTCATTTGTTGACGAATATTTTGTAAGCAACCAAATATTCGTCAACAAATAAGAACATAATTCCATAAATATACGCGGCTACGATATGGCCGACGAATTGGAAAGAAAAGCGTCTTCAGGAGATCATGATCAGACACGGTACAGTCGAGGTACTGCAATCTCTGAGTGGAATAGAAATTTAGAATCGAAGCCAAGATCAGGTAGAAGTCACTTAACTCATGCGACATATCCTGGAAACTTAAAGCCCAGAGTATGACGGAAACTTACCCATAATTCTTCTATACCGTCTGAGTGAATATCGTAGTTGATAGGGCTCAAGAAAGGCTCGTTATTTAAAATGACCAAAGAACGAAATACAAATCCAAGGATACCGACGTCTGCAAAAGCTACGGTGACAAAGAGATGTACGGGGATAAAACTCATTTGCTCAGTCAATTGCTGAACAGAAAATTTGAAAAACAAAAGAACTGAAAACGTCTACTCTCCAAATATCAAAGAACTGTCGAAATTCGCATAAACTTTTCTTAGACAGTTTCTCTGAGGACATCAAGGTGGCTGTATATATAATTAAATGGCCCGTTGAAGAAGCAGCACGTCTGTTCTGCCTACAACCTTCAAAAAAAAAAAAGTCTGGCGGAGATAAAGGACACTCCAGTGGTTTCTTTTACAATAAAATGGTTGACACTGACAACTGTTTCCTGCTCGAAATATTGACAGAAAGCCAGTATCAGTATCAAAATGACTCGCTTTATGCTTGAGCAACATGTGAGCGTTTTTTGAAAAGAAGTTTTGGCCGAAATGAAGAACCCATCGCTTCTGCTGTACGCAAGTTTGTGCAAAAAGTTCATGAGCTTGGTATGCTAGTAAACAATACGCATGGTCATCGTCTTGCCCACAACGATCTCGGAATATTCCCTTACATGGTCTAATGGACTCAGCAATTGAAGCCGCACGACCATCCGCAGTGTTATCACTTCGCGTTATTTGAAAAGAAGTTTTGGCCGAAATGAAGAACCCATCGCTTCTGCTGTACGCAAGTTTGTGCAAAAAGTCCTTGAGATTGGTATGCTAGTAAACAATACGCAGGGTCATCGCCGTGCCCACAACGATCTCGGAATATTCACTTACAAGGTCTAATGGGCTCAGGAATTGAAGCCGCACGACCATTCGCAGCGTTATCACTTCGCAGTTTGGGCCTTAGAGCAGCTTGAATTGGACAAAGATTTTGGGCGAAAAATCATATTTTCTGACGAGGCGCATTTTTATCTCGTCGGCTACGTTATCAAACAATATTGCCTCATCTGGGGTTCGAAAACAACAGTTACAGAGCTGTGTTAAGCTCTGGACACTCTGGTTCATGCACGAAGATACGACTTTCTGCACAGCGCATGCCATAAACGACCATTTGCGCACCTAATTTTCAAATCGTGTTATCAGCGTTCTTATCGATGTCAATTGGCCGATTCGGAGCTCCGATTTGAACACTTTGGCCTTTTTTTCTGGGGAACCTTGTACGATCGATGTAACGCCAACAATATGGAAGCGATTCAAGCACTTAACACCAATAGCATCCAAGCAATTCTTAAGTAACCATCAACAAATAAAATACAAAATTGTTTGGCTCAACAGGCTCGTTAGTACCCATGGCCGAGCTCTCTCACAACCATTGATGTGTGAATGCATGAAGTACAGCATAATGTCGGGACTTACTGTTTTATGCCGATTCCGAACGATTTGTTCGACTACTCAGATGATTTCTCAGATCAGATCAGGAGAAGAGGGATAGTAAAAAATCATTTTAGGTGTTGCTACGGCTGGGAATCGACCCAGACCTTCTGCGCTGCAGTTCATCGCACTAATCATCGCGCTGCTGAGCGCGTGGAAAGGTGGAATCAAAAAGGTCTTGGAAAATTCAAGTGACAGAATGCCCTACTGCGACGCCAGCCGAGGCAGCCCCCTTATTTATGCAGCCATAATACATGGAAATATTTGGGCGACCCATTACATCGTCTTAACGTTACATTCACATATCCCTGCAGTAAACCATGTCCTTTAACCCTAAATCTAGCGAATACATTTCTAAGACAAGAAAAAGTCACAAAGTCGAGTTTATTTATAAAACCTCAAACTTTCAAGGACCCTTGCGTACATTAATGTCACCCATTCATCGCCAATTACCCATCACAAGGACGATGTTGATTTGTATGTCTCCATTGCAGAAAAAATACACGCACACACACACACCTTCCAATCAGTCATTGATAAACGAAAAATTCCTCTCCAATCATCGATGATGAGTAAAAATAAAATTAACGGGAAAAATCCAAAATTGAGTTATTTTGTTCCAATCGCAATCAAAAGCTACGCGAATAACGAGCTCGAAGTCCTTAGAAATCAGTGAATCCTATTCACGTTCAAATAATTTGGTTTGGCTTATGGTTTGGATTGGACAGAGCAGGTTTTTTTTTTTTTTTCCTGAATAGGTCCTAGACAAGGAAGCAAAAAAAAAAATAAAAATACGTTTAGATACTCAAAATTGGATTTCACTTGAACAGGATATTGTGGCGCTTTTTTTTTTTTGCTTTTTTGGTATCCGTCTGACAAGTTGATGCTGACAATGTTGATGATGTTGATGATTGCAAAATGAAATCACCATCCTGCTGAGATTGATGTCTTCGAACGCCTTTTATAGGGATAACCACAATTTTTACGCGAATTCGAAGGTTTTCAAGGACTCTATGATCACAGTTTCGAGTTGTATAAGTATATTGCATTTATTTTAGACTCCTTGTTGACAATCTTAATGAGGTTCTTGATGTTTTTTGGAGTGAGCACGATAGATACGTGGGAAGAAGATATGAGTACAATGTTACTTACTATCTGACAAATGATTTGTAAGTTAAAAAAAAAACTGAGTTTTAGGAGTACCGTAAAGACATCAATTCTTCATGTACACCGCAGTCTGCGATTTGATTTGGATGTCACTATTGAAGGACAAAGAGTTCAACAACACGTGCAAACAGTAAATTTGTGTAAATAATAATGAGTCCTCTTCTCGTGCAACGTTCCGCACGCTTCGTCCACCATACTTTCGCCAAAATCGTCCTACCGAAGGGAATATTCATAAAGTGGTGGATAAATTTGAGTCCACTGCCTACCTACCACCCTTATGTCGTCATAACGCAAGGCTTAGTCGCTGTCCGTCAGAGTGAACAGTTCCTCACAAGATCTCGGACTTTCGCAGATCACAACTTGGCGAATTAGTGACTTGAGATTGCACATGTAAAAATGTTAACTAACCATAGAGGTGACAGTAAACGACCAGAGGCAACAATATGTGTTCGCTGAATGGGCACTGGAGCAGTTGGAAACAAATTTCATCGAAAACTCAGCGATGAGGCCTTTTTCTGGATGAATGGGTACGTCATCTCATAAAATTGTAAAATTTAAGACGATACTCCTTATATGTTCCAAGAGCATCCAATGCGTCCCGAAATAGGTCCATACATTTTTGAGAAAAGCATATGCCAGGCCATCACCATCAACGGAAGGAGCTATAGGTCGATGATGACCAACTTATTTTAACCTGAAATGGATGATATGTACAGTGTACACCAACGAAATGTGGTGTCAATAGGACTGCGCCACATTCCACATAGCTCACGCTACATTTGAAATTTTGCACAAGCGCTTAGAGGGCATGCTCATTGCACGTGGAGGTAGATGCCAAGATCGTGCGATTCGACCCATTAGACTTTTGCTTGTGCTTTTTTCTGAAGCGGTAGGTCCATGTTATTAAGCCACAAAATTCAGCGGTCCGCGAAGACAACAATATCCGAGCCATGGATCAAATTTATCCTGAATTATGGGCCCCGTAAGTCATGGAAAATTTGACATTTCGGATGCGTGCCACGTCGAAAAGCCGCGGAGGACTTTTGAAGGATATTATATGCAATACATAAATGCTGTTAGATATTATTTTTCCAAGAAATAAAAAAAGTTTTCAGTTATCCAATGTACCGCCTACAAAAAGGTGATGCCATTTCTAGCACCTACTACAGAGGTGGTAACCATGTACCAAGGTGGCTTCCAGCCAGTACCAGTGTGGTTTCCGGCAAAGCAGATCGATCTGGTTTATGGTCACACTGAAGCATATCCTGGAAAAGACCAACGAACATCAATTTGAGACTTCATGCAGATCGTTCTGATCTATGATCACACTGAAGCATATCCTGGAAGAGACCAACGAACATCAATTCGAGACTTCATGCAGATCGTTCTGATCTATGATCACACTGAAGCATATCCTGGAAAAGACAAACGAACATCAATTCGAGACTTCATGCAGATCGATCTGGTCTATGGTCACACTGAAGCATATCCTGGAAGAGACCAACGAACATCAATTCGAGACTTCATGCAGATCGTTCTGATCTATGATCACACTGAAGCATATCCTGGAAAAGACAAACGAACATCAATTCGAGACTTCATGCAGATCGATCTGGTCTATGGTCACACTGAAGCATATCCTGGAAGAGACCAACGAACATCAATTCGAGACTTCATGCAGATCGTTCTGATGTATGATCACACTGAAGCATATCCTGGAAAAGACCAACGAACATCAATTCGAGACTTCATGCAGATCGATCTGGTCTATGGTCACACTGAAGCATATCCTGGAAGAGACCAACGAACATCAATTCGGGACACGCCATCTTTGCATCGACTTCAAGGCCGCGGATGATATTTAGCTTCCATCGCCTAGAGGCTTATGAAGCGATGGTGGAATTCTGGAAACTATTAAAACTGATACATCTGTGTCGCCTAACCCTGGAGTACAAGCGATACAACGATATTTAGTTCGGAAACAGCTCATCTGAACTTTTCAAATATTGTACCGAATTCCGAAAAGGTGATGCGTTGTCAGGCGATTTTTTCGTTGCTGAAATGGGTATAGTGCTACTTGGCTATGCAGACAATATCGACATCATAGTGACGTTTTAAAAGTTTTTACAGCAATTGTGCAAGAGGCGCGTATTTCGCTGATCTTTGAGGACCAGGCTATGCTATCAACAAACAGAGTACTATGTCAATGCGCAACATTGGACAAAATGTCGCTGTAAGTAGCCACACTTTTGCTGCAGTTAAAGACTTCATCTGCCACGTAGTCAACTTCAATCTCACGAATGACGACTTAGTGGAGATACTAGGAAGACTGTTCTCAGAAAATCGATTTAGCTTCGGTTTAGGAATCCAATGGGATCAAAGCTCAGAGCTCTTAACCATGATGTCCAAATTTTTCCTATACCGAATACTAATCCTACAATCAGCAGGCAAACTGAATAAATATTAGTCGCCTTTGAAAGAATAATTCTTTGCCGAATTGTTGGTCCTGTTTGCAAGGAAGGCGAATAGAGGAGTATACACATCCGCGAACTTTATTAGCTGTACCAACATGTGGATGTGTAGTACAAACTTTTTTTATTGCCTCAACAGGCTAGTTAGTACGCAGAGCCGAGCTTTCTCACAACCATTCATGTGTGCCTGTGTACTTCTTGCACGATGGTGGGACCTCCTGTTTGATGCCGACTCCGAGCGGCGAATTTGAGATAAGCTTTTCTTAACAACTGATACTACTCTGATGATATGTCACATCGTCACGAGAGGAGAGCCAGTGAAAAATCATTTAGATGCTATTACGGCTGGGAATCGAACTTAAACCTTCTGCGCGGTAGTTCATCGCACTAAAAATCGCGCTACTGAGCCGGATGTGGATGTAGTACAAATTGTAAGAACGCTTAGACTTCATTGGCTCGGACACATCGAATAAATGAAAAATAATTGTCCCACCAAAAGGATCTTTGAATCACAGTTCTAGGTTCTAGGTGACAAGGGACACTGAACCTCCGGATTAAGTATCAAGCAATTGCAGATGCCAAAGCGCTTAAAATGAAAACAACAGGAAGCAACGAAGAAGACGGAAAACTGCCTTGTCTCAGACAGAGGCCCTCAATGGCTCGGGAGTCCGTTGAGTTAATGTAAGTATACTGCATAGACGAGCTGTGGCCGATATACCGGACCTATAGTGGGTATCTGTATGGAATTCTTTGGTCCTTGCAAGATCTGCTGACGTGTGAAATTTTGAGTAGTTGTAAGCTTTACTTACATAAGTGACACTGTAATCCGCACTCCGAGTTGGTTGAGGTCGGTTTCTAGTTGTGCGCGCCACTTATGGCGAGGTTTTCCTCAACTACGTCTGACGCCTGGCTGCGAATCGAAGAATCTGCGAGTCGGAGTATTAGTGTCCATTCGTTCTACATGTCCTAGCCATCTTAAATGTCAAATGCGGAGTTTTTTGAGTTTCTTGACCAGCTGTTTCCGAACTAAATATCGTTGTATCGCTTGTACTTCCACCATAGCTTCATAAGCCTCTAGGCGATGGAAGCTAAATATCATCCGCGGCCTTGAAGTCGATGCAAAGATGGCGTGTCCCGAATTGATGTTCGTTGGTCTCTTCCAGGATATGCTTCAGTGTGACCATAGACCAGATCGATCTGCATGAAGTCTCGAATTGATGTTCGTTGGTCTTTTCCAGGATATGCTTCAGTGTGACTATAGACCAGATCGATCTGCATGAAGACTCGAATTGATGTTCGTTGGTCTCTTCCAGGATATGGTTCAGTGTGATCATAGATCAGATCGATCTGCTTTGCCGGAAACCACACTGGTACTGGCTGGAAGCCACCTTGCTAGAAATGGGATCGCTTTATTGTAGGCGGTACATCAGATAACTTAAGACGTTTTTTTATTTCTTGGATAAATAATATCGAACAGCATTTATGAATCTTCTTCTCCATAGCCAATCAACGTAAACGGAACCGAAGATTTTTCGAAGAATTTTCCTCTTGAATCGACAAAGATTTCTTCATCCGCTTTTGAGATGGTCCATGATTCAGCGCCGTAGAGCAGGACTGGGATGATCAGGGTCTTATACAAGATCTCCTTATAGTCAGAATCAAGGCTTTACTACTGAATTGCCTTCTTAGCGCGAAGAAACAGCGGTTGGCAAGAGTAGCTCTTCGTTTAATTTCTGACGAGATGTTGTTGTCAGAGTTAAAAGCGGAGCCCAGATTGATAAAGACCCGTACTACATCAAAGTTATATTTGTCAATGGTGAAGTTCTGTCCAATTTGTCGATGTTGTGTGTCCTTTCGTGTTAGTCTTTCCCTCATTTACTGTTCAACCCATTTTTGCTGCTTCCTTCTCTATACTAGCAAACGTGTCGTATGTAAGTAGTTGCACCGATTTTTGTAAAATTGTTCCTCTGGTGCTGGCTCGGAAGTTTTGAACAATCCTCTCAAGAAATAAATTGAAGAAGTCACATGACAGCGCACCGCCTTCCCTAAATCCTTTTTTCGTATCGAATGTGTCGATGAGGTCCTTTCCGACGCTGATGGAGCAGGCGAACTTGGCCGGTATACCAAAACTGGACATGACTCTGTATAGATCGTCTCTATAAATGCTGCCGGGTGCGGCTTTGAAATCGACGGATAGGTGGTGTGTATCGATTTGGACTTCTTGGGTTTTTTCCAGGATCTGCCGAAGTGTGAAAGTTGAAGCTGCTGTTAGCTTTTCTGGCCCAAAATTATACTTATTTAGCCCGATCAGATTGTTGTTGAACGGTTTTAGGCGTTTACATAAATGTTGGCTCAGTGGCGCGATGGTTAGTGCGATGAACTACCGTGCAGAATGTCTGGGTTCGATACCCAGCCGTAGCAACACCTAAATGATTTTTCACTGGCCCTCCTCTCGTGATGATCTGACAAACCATCAGAGTAGTATCAATTGTCATGAAAAGCTTATCTCAACTTAGACGTTCGGATTCGGCATAAAACAGGAGGTCCCGCCATCGCGCTAAGAAGTACACACGCACACATGAATGATTGTGAGAAAAAAGCTAGGCCCTGGTCACTAACGAGCCTGTTCCGCAATACGTTTTTTTATTTTCTTTTACATAAATGTTTGCAGTTGAGATCTAGAAAGCGAAGTTGATGCGCAATTAAGAGTGGTCTAAATTTTCTGTGGATCCCGCAAACTATGTTGAGGTTTCATTTTTCAGCCATGCTTTCATCGGACCAAAGATGTCTAATGAGTCAGTTTACCTATTTTACCTAACTAATCATCTTTACCGGTTTTTTTTGTATCTCGGCAGGAATTCTGTCATTTCCATCAGCAGATATTATTCTAGGAAGCACTTCCTCTATCTTCCATTGCGCACTTTCTTCTCTCTGAAAGACGCATGTTGTTCCTCCTCTTCCTCTGTGCTTACAAATTTCACTGGCAGCTCTCGTTTTCACCTGCAGCTTTACCTAAGGGCTTGGGCAAAGGTTTGAGTCATCCCTTGCGCTTAAAGTCTTTCAACAAAATCTGTTTTTTAGAATCATGGAGACAAAAATTAGAGTTCTCTTGTTCTTCATAATTAGTCGCTACCGCCTTCGGCAAGATTTTGGTACTAAAAGGTAAGTCTGTAAATTTTTTTCAAACATCAACGAGCATACCCTTGTTTTTTGCAATCACCCTCGGTTACAATTCTAAATGTCACAGCCAGTCAATGTCCTTAAGGAAATACAAGATGAAAAAAAAAACAACAACACAAATTGTTAAGAAGAAAAACCCACAGTTTGCGTATTATCCTCCCTTTAGAAGAAACACATCCTTCCCGATGATTCACCTCACCCATGGTATAACATAACACCACTCTAAGGTACAAACACATAATTGGGTAAATATTTTAAAAATTAATTTCTTTTATCCTTGAATGGTTTTTGTTGCGAACAACATTCATCCTTGCCTACGCATTTTTTTTTTGCTTCTCCAGGAGATTTGTATTTTTTTCAAAAAAAAAATCGTCGTTTGATTATTCAAAAAAGAAGATCAGACAAGATTCGCTATATCCTACCAAACGACTACTACCCAGCTATAACCGATATCCACCACCATCTGGCCAGTAATTTCGGTAAGGATAAGGATATGTTTGGAAATGAAATGCAAAATGGTTTCCAAGTTCTTTTTTTTCTCAATCTTTTTCCATTCATTTTGATACTTCGCCGATTCGAAGGAAGCTTTGGTTTTTGGTTCTTGTTACCAAAAAAAAAACAATTTCAACATGAGGAAATAAGGCTACAAGATGGTGATGTTAGAAACGAAGAAGAATAAATCTGTAATTGAACAATGCCCCATGTTTTCGTTTTCCATGGCATCCAACGATGGACTGGAGAATGAATTGGAATTAAATAAATTTAGATCCCCCTTACAGCTTAAGATAAAAAAAAATACCCACATCCTTATTTCAATGGAATTTTAATTTGAAAACATAAGTAATAAGGATTTTCTTCAAAAAAAATTAATTTTAAAAAGCCCATACCCCAACTCCCTAGATAGTTTGGTATATTACTTCAAAACTCTCTGGAGGTAATGCATTTGTAAGTGTGGAACAATTTTTGTATCTTTTTTTGTGGGAGATTTAAATTTTAAATTAAAACGCAGGTAAAATTTTAATTTGTATATATGATTGCCGTGAAGTTCGTTGTCGACGGGTATATTTAAATAAATTTGCTTTTTAAAATAATTTTAGTCCTTGAAACAAGTATAGGTAGGCATTCATAAGTAGATGATTATAATGTGCACGGCTGGCAGGATACTCAAGCGGTTTTTTTTAATTTAATTTTATTTTTCTACTTTTTCATTGGCAACGATATTTTTACGGTTGAATGCATTTTTACAAAAGAACAAAATTATATACAACAACTCGAGAAAAAGGACTCAAAATGAAGTGAATTGAATCGTTGGAAATGTTTTCAGACAAATATGTGGGCATACATATGTTTTTCGATGGGGTTGTCTGAATGAATTTTAATTTTGTATTTAAAGGTGGAACATGCAGTATTTAATAAAATTTTTAACATGTTAACATGGGTTTCGTATGAATCATTGTTTTACCACAAAACTTCTATCTACTGGTGAGCAGCTTTTCCAAACTCTGTAAAGAGTGTTAGAGAGTGCCTGGCCATGGCTGCCACCATTTTGCCAGGGTTTTTAACAGAATAAGTGCAGTTTGATACCACATTGACCTTTAAGATTTAACATCATCTATTCAACGTAACTTAATGCGCTGCAAATGAATTGAAGGATCTATTCACTGTGCGCTGTAATTTAATATAGAACTTGATGGTATAAAAAAGGTTAAGAGTTTCGCTTTCCACCCATTCTACCATTTTTGTACGGAAGTCCAATAAATTAAAGTAAGGCTTGCCTTAACGCTTTAACGGGCTCAGCTGCGCGATTGTTGGTGCGAAGAACTGCCGCAGAAAGTCTGATTTCGATTCTCAGAAGTAGCAAGACCTAAATGATTTTTCACTGGCCCTCCTCTCGAGATGATCTGACAAATCATTGGAGTAGTATCAATTGGCAAAAAAAGCTTATCCCAATATCGTCGGTCGGAATTAGCATAAAACAGGAGATCCCGCAAATGTTTGTGGGAAAGCTTGTCCCTGGGTACTAACGATCCTGTTGCGCCAAAAATTTGCATTATTTTTTGCTAAAATGATTGGAGACAGTCGTAAAAATACATGATCGGATTGCCATGCTCCTGATTTCAGATTTAGTAAGATATCTTAGATGAAGTTCTGTTCTCATTGGTCAATCGACCATTTTAAGAAATGAGTACAGAACTTATCTATCTAAAGCGCCATAGATGTTCAGCACTTATGGTTTTCCATCCAAGAAATGAGAAAACCTTCTGAACTTCGCCAAACACAGAGATAAAAATCTCTTCAGAACCGCTCACAACATTCTATCTGCCGAAACATGTGCACGTATTAAACCGTTCACCAAAAACTTGATCCACCCTTATCAGGGTGGCTTTAGGCCGGAAAAGTCCACAACTGATCAAATCTCCGCACTTCAGGCGATCTTGGAAAAAATCTGCAAGGAATACCAATCGATACTCAGTTCCTAGATATCAATTTCAGAGCCATATGCGATAGCATGTACAGATCCATGTGTAGTTTTGGTATATCGCCCAAACTCGTGCGCGTAAGGAGAATGACGAGAACTCTCGGACTAGCTCGGAATAGAGCGGAATAGCGCACTTGTCCTTAGGCCTGTGACTTCATTAACCTCGTTCTTAAGGGCATTGTGCAAAACTCCTGATCCCACTCCAAAGTCACCATCTTCCATAAATCGGTGCAGCTCCTAAAATAGGCTGAAGATATTGACATCACTGATCGGACTCAACTTGATGTCATAACAAAGTTTGCTAATAAAGAAAAGAAAGCTGCAAACATCATTTTATGCAGCAAATGAGGGTAACACCATGTATTTGCTGTAAACGTGAAAGGATACATAACGTCGACGAATAGGACAGAGAGTCCCCATTGGCGGATATAACTTTCAGTATTACGGGAACGACGAACGACGTTCGTATCTACACCTGGAATGAGAGAACATTAAACAAGAGAGGTACAAGCGAACAACTAGCGGAAGCCATCCAGGAAATACAATGGGATGGGCCGAGCATGAAAAACTGTGACATCTACCACGGACCGTGTTATAGTGAGCAGAAACGGCTACTATTCGGATGCGGATTTGTTATAAGTGCCAGACTTAAGCAAGAAGTCTTATATTTTCAAAACATTACTGAACGCATTGTAACAATCCGCATCAAGGCCTAATTTGCCAACATAACAAAATCTATGAGCGACTACCTAAGTGCGATGTTAAAATCGTCCTGGGAGATTTTAACGCGAAGGTATGAAGAGCAGACATCCTTAGCAGTATCGTCGGAAAACATAGGCTCCACGACAACATGTCTAGTAACTGACTTTAGGCTAATTGACTTCGTAACGGAACGAAATGCCGCTATAGCCAGCATATGGTTTCCTCACCGCGATATCCATAAGGGGACGTGGCGGTCTCCAGATCAACGAACGGAGAATCAAATTGGTCACGTTGCGATAGACATAGGCACGCATCCAGTATTTAGGATTTCTGAACATTCCGAGGAGCTAAAATCGACTTGGATCCCTTCCCTACCTTGTTGAAGCCAAGGTAAGAATGTGAATATCCACCACGCCACAACAGTACAGAAATACCGTGAAAAAATTTAATATCGACAGACTGCCATCGCAAGAGACCGCCAAGATCTTCGCGCAACGCGTATCCCTTAACCTCTCGATTAACACCATACCACCCGCATCGAATTTCGAAGAACAATGGCAACGATCCCAACAAGCCATCAGCCGGAACTGATGTTGTGATAGGGTTCTCGCTTCCACCAACAAGAAAAGCGCGCGATCGAGTATATAGAAAGGTGCTACTCCAGGAACGATGTTCGCAAGCTTTACCAAAGTGTAAAACGTCAAAGCCAAGGATACAAAGTTCGAACAGAATCCTGTCGAGATGTACAAGGAAATATCATAGTTAAGACACAGTCAATGCTGGAAGAACCACTTCTGCAGACTGTTGAACGGCGATGACGAACAACATTCCGCTGTCAGGCAGAACGGACAATTCAATATTAGCAATGATAGCAAAACCTGCCAACCGCCTGACCTTAGTGGATTGAGAATAGCAATATCTAAACTCAGGCTTGAAAAGGAGACCCTCTTAACTTCGCCAACGACAAAGGAATAAGTCTCCTCAATATCGCCTACAACGTCCTATCTGCCGTAATATGTGAACGCCTGGAACCGTTTACCAACAGTCTGATCAGACCTTATCAGTGTGGTTTTAGGCTAGAAATGTCCACAACCGATCAAATCCAAAAGTCCAAATCGATACCCACTACCTTTTCATCGATTTCAAAGCCGCATACGATAGCATTTATAGAGACGAACTATATGCAGAACCGTGTCTAGTTTTGGTATACCGCCCAAACTCTTCCGTTTGTGTAGGATGACGATGGAGAATTCTCGCTGCTCCATCAGAGTCGGAAACGACCTCACCGACACATTCGATAGCAAAGAAGGATTTAGGCAAGGCGATGCACTGTCATGGGACTTCTTCGCTTTGATTCTTGAAAGGATTGTGCAAAACTCCAGATGCACAATTTTCCAAAAAAAAGGGACTCAACGTGATATCATACCCACCTTTTCTAGTACAGAGGTGGAACAAGGAAGCGGCAAAAATGGGTTTAGCAGTAAATGAGGGCAAGACGAAGTAGTTATATGCTGTCAACACGACATGACACACAACATCGAAGAATTGGACAGAACGTCACCATTGACAGATATAGCTTTGAGTTAGTACGGGACTGTGTCTATCTCGGATCCGCTATTAACTCTGACAACAAGATCTCGTCAGAAATTAAACGAAGAATTACTCTTGCCGACCGCTGTTTCTCCGTTCTAAGAAGGCAATTCAGTAGTAATCTCAAACTCCTTTAAAGGTCCTATGTAAGACCCTTATATGCCCAGTATGGCTCTACCGCGCTGAAGCATGGACCGTCTTAAAAGCGGATGAAGAAATCTTCGAAAAATCTTCGGCTCCGTTTGCGTTGACGGGCTATGGAGACGAAGATTCAACGAATAATTATACGATCTGTACAGCGAAATGCCCCTGTTCAAGAAACTCCACATTGGAAGCTTAAGATGGCTAGAACAAGTAGAACGAAAGGACACTAATACTCCGGCTCGCAGAGTCTTTGATTCCCAACCAGACGTCGGACGCCGTAGAGGCAGGCCTCGCCTTAAGTAGCGCGCACAAATAGAAATCGAAAGTTGGAGTGCGCAACTGAAGGCAGTTAGCTAAGGACTAATTGCAGAGGTATGGTGGTTGAGGCCCAGGTTAATTCTAGACTGTGTAGTATTGAACCCCCCTGTTTGGGCTAAATGTTGGTTGAAGCTTGTTTGTCCATACATCTAACCTCGCACGCAACCCCCTATTTTCAAACTTTGCATACCCAAACTCGACGGGCTCAATGGCGCGATGGTAAGTGCGTTGAACTGCCGCGCCGAAGGTCTGGGTTCGATTCCCAGCCGTGGCAACACCTAAATGATTTTTCACTGGCCCTCCTCTTGAGATGATCTGACAAACCATCAGAGTAGAATCAATTGTCATGAATTGCTTATCTCAACTTAGCCGTTCGGATTCGGCATAAAACAAGATGTCCCACCATCTTGCAAAGAATTACACACGCACACATGAATGGTTGTGAGAAAAAAGCTGGGCTCTGGGTACTAACGAGCCTGTTGCGCCATAATTTTTTTTTTTTTTTTATACCCAAACTCGAGTTTGTACGTATTCAAAGTATTAGTCCCTTTGCTTGGGCTCATTATAAGGCAGGATCGGCTTTATTTCACTTTACTGAAAGTTTCACTTTTATAATGTGAAATAATTCCGAATTTTTGAATTTGGCGTTACTTTGCTCGGCTTTATTTCACGGCATCGACAAATGGTGGCTTCTGTTTTTGGTCCACCTACATGCAGATAACTTTTTCATTCTACTCCAAAGATTACCATGTTACTCCCTCCCATTATTACAGAATGAAACTTAATTGCTCTCCCGTCGAAAAAACAATTTCTTCTCATGTTCCTTAGCATCCCCCAAACGGCACACCATCAGTAATTCGATACAACAAGGAACTGCTTTAAGCCTACGGGATATTTTGTTTCCTAATTACAAATTAATTGTTGCTTCCACTAATACATCTCCTACGACCCCATCAAATCTAACCTCAACCATAAATTGTCTGTAAATCCTGGGGGGCTCTTATCCTTAGAAAAAAAAACAAAAGGAAAGCAATTAAACACTGAGAACACAATTAAAACAAACAATTGACGACATTTTGCATATGCCAATGGCCGGTTGTATTGACACCCGCACGCGTGCCTCTGAAATGTAAATCCTGCAAATGGCATACTAAACATTCAATGGCTGTCGTGCCCGTTAGGCATGGGTTTCGTCCTCATTTCCTTGATGTTTGTCTATATGTCTGAATGACTTGCAACGCACATTGACATCACCTCGCGTTATTTCTAATTCAAGCGTGCGTTCACAGGAGTACACAGTAACCACCCCTATTTTATCGAATGTCATACCACCCCCACCCCCACCCTCCCACATCCAGGCAGACAACACAACCTATCAATTCCTCCTCCAATAACCGCATTCTAATGGAAGCTTGGACTATTTTTTTTGTTGAAAGTTTCTTCAAGCGAATCCATCAGAGAGTACACACGACACACATCTATAACAGGGGTGTTTGCACAGTTAGTGCGCTGCTTCATTGTGGTGTAGGTTTAGAAGTGTAGACAAAAAAAAATATTCGATTCTAAGGACACTCGCAGGGTGGGAGTATTGAATTTATATTCGATGTGCCGCGGTAGCAGCAGCAGGCGGCAAACAGTTATGTATGTATACGATTTTTTTTTTATTTGAGGGTACAGCTTTGAGGGTGGCATGACACATACAACTTCACCCTCACAGGGGTTGCGAAATTTAATTTTTTTTTTTATTCCATGCTCAAGCGATGGTGGTTCTTCGAGGGTTGGCAGAGATAATGGTAATGGTGGCTTTATCGTTATAATACCTTTATAGATTTTTTGTTCGGCGTTATTCTTTTTTTTTTTAGTTCACCGAAATAGCTCGACGTTGTTGGCTGGGTGGGTGAGCTGTGTGGGTGAATGGGAAAACAAATATACCCACAACAACAACAACTCACCGAACAAACATGGCATCCTGGGTGGGAAACATTAAGTAATGGTTAATCGCCTTCCCGTCCTGCACACGATGCTGCTTCGGTTACCTACTGACTGTCAGTGTACCTACGGATTCTGCTCACTCTTTGATTTTGTGTTGTTTGAGTTTTTTCTTCGAAAGTACGTGATGAAAACAAAGATGGCTTCCTTGTGGATTTATGATACTTGGTGAAGATAAAATAAAATTTGATTGCAATGTTATCCTTATCCTGCGCCATTGGCGCTTTTCTTTCGTTTGGGTAAGTCTTCCTCTGGTGCGGCATTCCCATATAGTCGGACCATGCGAAGGCGTTGGGTAGGTATGGCCATGCGAAATAAATTTCGATTATTAAAAATGTTCGCTTTTACGGGTTTTTACGGTTAGATTTGCATTAATATTAATATTTTACAACTATTATTCGGCTTTTACGGCTTTCAGGTTTATGGGTATATTTGATGGCCTGGCAAATGGACTCGTACATCATTTAGGTAATAAGATGTTGATGGGGCAACACTGATGTCTACGAGGAAATCTTTATGTCTCTGCAGGTTTTTTTTTGTTTTTGTGGTACACATTTTAATTTAATTGCCCAGGGATTACAAATTCATAGAGATTGTGGGGCAGTAAAGCTGAAGCTTACCTATGTATAGGTTGTATGATATTTGATTAAAAAACATAAAAAAATATTGTACCAAACAATTTTTTATAAGATTGGTAGGTGGGTCATTGTTGGCTTAGCAACCAAGTGGATCCGTATAAGAAAGAAAATGCGGCGCTAGCCGGCACACGGTTTCCTCACATCGATATCCATAAGGGGACATGGCGGTCTCCAGATCAACGAACGGTCAAACAAATTGATCACATAGCGATAGACAAGCGCCACGCATCCAGTATTTTGGATGTTCGAACATTCCGAGGAGCTAACATCGACTCGGACCACTACCTTGTTGCAGCCAAGGTTAGAATACGGATATCCACTACGCCACAACAATCCTGAAATACTGTAAAAAAAATTTAATGTCGAAAGACTGCAATCGCAAGAGACCGCCAAGACCTTCGCGCAACGCGTATCCCTAAACCTCTCGATTAACACCATACCAAAAGCATCGAATGTCGAAGAACTATGGCAACGATGCCAACAAGCAATTACAGTAGTCGCAACTGATGTGCTAGGTTTCTCGCGCCCACCAGCAAGAAACCCCTGGTTTGTTGAGGAATGCCGACAGATGCTCGCAGACAAGAACGAGGCCTACAAGGCTAAGCAACAGGTGAAGACGAGAGCTGTCGTTGAGCTCTATAGGCAGAGAAGAAGGGAAGAACAGAGATGTGCCACTCCAGGAAAGATGTTCGCAAGTTTTACCAAAGTTTAAAACGTCAAAGCCAAGGATACAAAGCTCGAACAGAATCCTATCGAGATAAACAAGAAAATATCGTAGTTGAGACTCAGTCGGTGCTGAGGATATGGAGGAATCACTTCTGCAGACTGCTAAATGGCGATGACGAAGAATATTCTGCTGTTAGGCAGAACGAACCATTCAATGTTGGCAACAACAGCAAAAACTGCCAACTACCCGATCCGAGTGAAGTGAGGATAGCAATATCTAAATTTAAGGTTAACAAAGCTGATGGAATTCTCGGACTTTTCGCCGAGCTGCTTAAAGCAGCTTTAGAAGATTTGGTAACTAATATCCATCAACTCACAAGACAAATCTGGTCGAATACATTCAGCCTGAGGAATGGAACCTCAGCATCGTTGCCCCGGTTCACAAAAACCAGACAATATAAGATCCGATCCGTAATTTGAACGCCTGAAACGGTTTACCAACAACCTATTGACATTGACATTGACATCACAGTACTTCGCACATGAATGCAATGAACTACAGACACATAACAGCACTGGCGACTGGAAACATAGATTTACATTGTCTCACATTATCGCACAGGTGAACTCAGATAATCGGCACTTATCAGTGTGGTTTTAGGCCAGGAAATTTCACAACCTATAAAAATCTTACACTTTATCTGATCTTGGAAAAAAACCCAAGAAGTCCAAATCGATACCCATCGCCTATTGATCGATTTCAAAGCCACATACCACAGCTTTTATACAGACGAACTTTATACAGAGCCATGTCCAATTTTGGTGTACCACCCAAACTCGTCCGTTTGTATAAAAGATGACGATGGAGAATTCACGCTGCTCCATTAGTGTCGGAAACGACTTCACCGACACATTCGATACCAAAAAAGGATTTTTTTTTGTGCCACCATGACTGCTTTGCACCTAAACCTAAGATTAAAACTATGTAAGTCTGCCATAAAATCACAATTTTAAGTCAACTCTCTTTAATACTCTTTCAACCACCACAACAGGTTCTCCTGTTGAAATCTACTCCGACGGTCCCAATCGGACACACTCCTGCTGAACCGCAGGCGCTCTCTTCCGCCCTGAGCGACGACGTCTCGGTCGTATAGGAGCCGCCTATCCACAGTTCGTCAGAAGACGTGGTAGATCAGCGGAACCGCCGATCTATCCTGTATCAGCCCTCGACTATCCTAATATAGGAAAGCTTCGGCCGGAATAAAGCCGCTTAAGCGCGAACTCTCAAAATATTCATCATTGGGGTAGAAGGCCCCAAAGATGAGACTATTGTTCGAAGCCATCGCTCTTGCAGCGTGAAACCGAATAAGTTTCACCAGGAAATTTTCTATTCGATTTATGTTGGCCCCGTTGTATAGGACCTGGTTGGAATAGTATTTTGTGTAGTCCGATACTGGTGTTCTGTGAAGTCCAACGCAGCTCCTCAGACACTGCCTCTCAAACACCCTTTTCTTTTCCATTTGAGATGGGGCAACGTTGAACCACACGGGCACCCATAGGCAATCATCGGCCTAATGAGGGCCATGTAGCAAATCACCTTTACCTTGCTGTCAAGACGACCTGCTATAAAACAATCGTCTTGTCAGGGCAAATGCTCCCCTAGCTCTCGCCAGAGCAGCATCTACATGTCTTCCGAAATATTTCGAAATATCTAACCAGATGCCTAGGTACTTTACTACACTTTTACTCGCCAGTGGCTGTCCGTTTGTTCCAACGATCACCAGCTTTCGCCAGTTCTTTCTCGTATCCCTAGAGGCCCTAGACAACGGTGTCCCAAACAGGATAGTTTCTGATTTCTGAAAGTTGATTTTCAACTTCCAGTCATCACAATATCTCTGGATCTTGTCGAAGTCCCGCTGCAAAAGAGTCCGAATGCCTTCGACAGTAGAGGCTGTTCTGTACGCGATAAGATCGTCCGCATACGCAATTGCCTGAGTAAGACTACCTACCATATCACTGTAAATGCTGAAGAGAATCGGCAAGTTTACCGCTCCCTGTTGCAGACCATTCTTAATGAAAAAATCCGGTGGTAGAAGTTACATTGCTACTTTTGACAACAAACCATCTACCAGTCAGCATGTCATGAAGCATATATAGCAGTGGTTTACTTATGCCAAGTCTGGTCAGCTTTAGATAGAGGCCCTCTAACCATACGGTGTCAAAAGCCTTCTCTAAATCAACCAGACATGCACCCGTGCACTGGTTTTCGGCTTTGTTCCATTGTATATCAGAGACGAGTTTGGAGGCGGCATGAATACAGTCATGTCCAGCCTTGAGCCAAAATAGGATTTAGGCAAGTCGATGCGCTGTCATGTGACCTCTTCAATTTGATTCTTTAGAGGATTGTGCAAAACTCCCGAGCTAACACCAGGGGGGTACAATTTTTCAGAAATCGGTGCAACTGCTAGCATACGCCGACTATATTGACATCATTGGTAGGACTCAACGTGATTTCATAGCCACTTTTGCTACGATAAGACCAAGTATATGCTGCCATCACGAAAGAACACACAACATCGAAGAATTGGACAGAACGTCACTATTGGCAGACATAACTTTGAGTTAGTACCGGACTTTTTCTATCTCGGCTCCGCTACTAACTCTGACAATAACATCTCGTCAGAAATTAAACGAAGAGCTACTCTTGCCAAACGCTGTTTTTTCGGGCTAAAAAGGCGATTCAGTAGTAAAGCCCTCACTTGAACTACTAAGAAGATCCTATATAAGATCCTGATCATCCCAGTCCTACTCTACGGCGCTGAAGCATTAACCGTCTCAAAAGCGGATGGAAAATTGAGAGGAAAATTCTTCGAAAAATCTTCGGTCCCGTTCGCGTTGATGGAAACGAAGATTTAGCTAAGAACTATACGAGGATGGAATGGGATTGCAGCCTCCTCAAGTGTTTTTTTTTATTAGCCAACCAACTTTTTACTAGAAGTAGTTTATCTGGCAAAACAACGTTTGCCGTTTCAGCTAGTAGTATCAATAATACCTACAGAGATTCAAGAGCATGCCAATAAAAATCTGAAATCGTCTTATACCCTTTAATTGCTGGAAGTTAGCACAGCGCTTTGGTAAATAATCCGCGAGTATCGATCCATGTATGAAGCTCAGTCGAATTTCGACCTTGACAGTTTGACAGCATTATTAGTTGGAATAATGACAAAAGTGTGGAGGCCAGTGCTTCGAAAATACACCGCTGCGTTCCATTGTTAAGGTGGAATAAGCGCAGCGCGTTTTTAAGGGCATAAGGAGCTACAAATACAGTGTGGTTCACATAGTTAGCCGCACCTTTTTTCTCTCAATAAATTACAGTTTTTCTGTTTGTTTTTTTCATGAACTACCAAACAATGCATTTATTGGAAAGGTTATTAAATTCTCTTCGAAAAAAAACTAAATTCAAGATTATTGAGAGACACTTAACGGTTGTTTTGATCTCTTTCTTCCCATTAGTGCAAAAAAAGCTCAAAAAAATCGGTTCACTTGGTTAGACGCACGAATTTATACAGTTATTTCCTAATGCTGGGTAATGCAAATTAAATTTTGTTAATGAGTAAACGTTATTTAAGTTTTTGCGAGTGTTTAAAGTGAATATGGGTAAAAAAAAATGTTGACGGTGGCGGAAAAGGCAAAAATTGAGGCCTACCACTCAGAAGGTTTTTCTATGCGGAAAATTGCAAGCAAAATAGGAAAAAGTGATAAAGCAGTTCGAAATTTTTTTATCAAACCCTACTACCTATGGAAAAAATAACAAAGGAAGACCAAAAACAGCCTTAACACCGCACGAGATGCGAAAGATAATAAGAATTGCCTAAAATTCAGCACACTCCACGATGAAAGTAAGACAATTAGCGGGGGTAAGTGCCAGCAAATCAACGGTTCGTCGAGCTATTTTAGGTGCTCCACACTTGAAATTCAAAAAGTTACAAAAAAACCACCACTAAACGCTACAAGAAAAGAACTTCGGTTGGAATTCGCGCGTCTTCATGTCTCATGGGATACTCAGGTTGGGAGTGTTTCAAATTGGAGAACTGTGGTGTTTTCTGATAAGAAAAAGTTCAACCTAGATGGTCCTAATGGGTATAATTTTTATTTTCATGATATCCGCAAACACGAATGCTTTTTGAATGGCAACCATTCCAAGAAAAGAGGAGTAATGGTATGGGGGGCCATTTCATACTATGGTGCCTTTGAGTTGGTTTTTGTGTCTCACAAAATGACAGGAATGTCTTACAAAGCTCTTTTGCAAACAGCATTTCCAGCCATAAGAGAGCTTTTTTGACCAATCCAGTGGATCTTACAACAACATAACACTCCGATCCACAACGCGCACGTTGTAAAAGCATTTCTCGCTAGTGAAAATGTGGAATTGTTGCCGTGGCCACCATACTCACCTGATCTAAACATTATTGAAAACCTTTGGGGATGGCTGACCCGTCCAATTTATGAAGGAGGCAAGCAGTATGAAAGCTGTGAGGAGCTTATTGCAGCAATTAAAGAAGCCTGGTCTAAGATTTCATTGGACTATTTAAAAATATTGTATGAATCGCTTAAAAGTAGAATTTTTGATTTCATTTCAAGTCGCGGAGGTTGTATAAAGTATTGAAATTGTGCAAAATAATTAAAAAAATAATAAAAAAGCAAAAAAATGGTGGCAATCGATCAACTTCTTCTTTTTCAAACTTTTAACAGGTGCGTCTAACCAAGTGAACCGATTTTTTTGAGCTTTTCTTGCACTAGTGGGAAGACAGAGATCAAAACAGCCGTTAAGTGTCTCTCAATAATCTTGAATTTAGTTTTTTTCGAAGAGAATTTTATAACCTTTCCAATAAATGCATTGTTTGGTAGTTCATGAAAAAAACAAACAGAAAAACTGCAATTTATTGAGAGAAAAATGGTGCGGCTAACCATGTGAACCGCACTGTATATGCGACTGCAAAGCGTAAAACCCAGAGATACAAAGGCTGAACAGAACTCCGTCGAAATAAACGAGCAGCAATATTAAGCTGATTTTAGCTGACTTACAATCGATGCTTAGATTGTGGAGACTGTCAAATGACGATGGGGGTAGATAACTATCCGCCATCAGGTATAGAGAAACAGCGAATGAAAACCATTGCTCTTGGATTTCATACTAAAGGGCTGTTACATTTTAAAAGGCGATGTTGAGTTAAAATAAAAACAAATAGTTTAGGAAATTACTGTCAATTATTTTTATTGTGATAGTATTGGTATCGGTCAATTATGTTTGTAGCAAAATATCGGCCGCCGCGACCTCTGCGGTACACCTCCATCCGATGGTCCAAATTTTCGATGACGCTGAGGCATAATTGACGTTCTATGCCGTTAATGTGCCGAGTTATCTCATCCTTTAGCTCTTGAATTGTTGCTGGTTTATCCACGTATATCTTTTCTTTCAAATAACCTCAAATAAAGAAGTCCAACGGTCACAAATCACATGATTTTGGCGGCCAATTGACATCGCCACCACGTGAGATAACACGGCCAATGAATTTGTTGCGCAAAAGGGCCATTGTTTCGTTAGTTTTGTGGCAAGTGGCACCGTCCTGTTGAAACCACATATTGTCCACATCCATATCTACCAACTAAGGCCATAAAAAGTTCGTTATCATCTCACGATAGCGAACACGATTCACAGTAACTGCCTGACCGGCTTCATTTTGGAAAAAAAAATACGGCCCGATGATGCCACCAGCCCGTCAGTCACTCTTTGTAGGTGCATTTGTTTTTCGACAATCTCTCTTGGAATATCATTCGCCCAAATGCGGCAGTTCTGCTTCTTGACGAATCCACTGAGGTAAAACTGTGCCTCATCACTGAAGATGATTTTCTTCGAAAATTGATCATCCAATGTTGCCATTTCTTGCCACCATTCCGACCATTGAAGAGGCTTGAAATGTTCAAGAGGCTTTAGTTCTTGAGTCAATTGCACCTTTTTAGCGTATAAATGCAAGTCTTTATGCATAACGAGTTGAGATGGACGGCTCTTCAGCCACACTATCGAGAACAGTAGAAATATTTTCTGCAATACGAGCTGTACGAACATGCACTGGAGTCTTCACATCTGCTAAAGACACGATTTGATCAAATTTTTGCACGATTTTTCCGATGGTAAGCATATTCGGACGATTAAATTGGACGAAAATATCAGGAAGTTCACGACAGGCATTTTGATTTGAACGCCCATTTGCATAATAAGTCTGAACAACTTAAACGCATTGCTCGATTGCGTATCTTTCCATGGTTCAAATCGAATTAGTCTGAAATTGAGAAATGTCAAATCAAATGCAGGAAAAAACTTGACGTTTAGGTGTGTTTCACATTCAACATCGGCCCTTAAAATCCGACCACGCGTTTTATATTCGTCACAGTAAAGATATCTTCCTTCAGAAGCTTTCGCATTAGAAAATGCCATCAACCACTCGAGCCTTCAGGTGCGGGCTTCAGTTTGTCTTAATACATGGGAAGGAGAGATAATTAGAAACCTTAGTTTTATTTTTAACAAACAAATAAAAATTCTTTACTCAAGGGAGTGCATAGATTTCTTCACAACTACGCGGCGGGCATAGATTTCTTCACAACTAGGCGGAGACGCCGCACGATCGTGGAGACTATAGGTTTGTACTGAATCCAAATAAAAGTGTTGAGATAATATTTTCGTGATGACTGTGCTGATGATCTTTGGTGCTGTCAAGACTTCGATTCGAATACAGACCTCCTGTATGGTCTTACTACAGCGCCATTGATTCGTTTAAGAATTTAAAGCTTCATAAGTACAAAACACCTCCATCCAGAAGCTTTGAAAAAAAAAAAAAATACCATACCCCAGCCCATAATTTATTGACAAACTTCCTTCATAAATTCCGTCTGCTGCCTCTATAAAGGACTTCAATAGACGATCGCACATAAATTCCCCCCGAAATACAACTGCCAACACTTTCACATCACATATCCCTCTCCTTTTTTTTTTAATGAAAGACAAACCAAAAAATTAAAACGAAATCACTTTTCTTTTCCTGCAGGACGCACAAGTTGCTTTGAGAATTTAGTGCCTCGTCAAAATACATATGCGCCAGCCTGCTCTTATCCTTAAACAAACAAAACACGAAATTCATTAAAAATCACTCACTTCCCTCATATTTCTGTCGCTCAGTGACATCAAAAATATCATCATCACCAAAAAGTCCCCCCTTTGCCTCCCTCACACATATGTCATGCTCATGCATAAAAATAAAAGGAACACTCACACAAAAAAAAAATAAAACCAACATCCTTCTCAAGCCCCCTTTTGACTGAGCAACTGACGATGAAAAAAATTAAAAAAAAAAAAAAACATAAATCAAAGAAAACGAATCTGAATGCGAGGACGATTCTCACCTGATCCTAGCGCAACATTCTTTCTTCCTAACAACGAACGAAAGAGTTTGCCATCGCACACCATCTCCGTGCACAGCTTGAGAAATCATTAGAGCATAAAAGTAAAATTCACTCCATTCACTCCTTTTTTTTTGTTGTTGGTGTGCATAGCTTCAGGATACTGCTCGTTAAATAGGCATATCATTGATCACATATTTACATACGTGTCTAGGATCCTTGTCAGAGCGTTGGGTATGGATGTGGATGCGACTGCCGGGAGCAATTTAAGTGTTCATCATATGTACAAACAGAATGGAAAGGATTTACATATACCCGCACTGCCAGTAAAACGGATCATTAAAACCATGAATAACATATCCTCGACAAAAATAAAAAAAAAACGAAACGTGAAAAAGGGATTCATTAAAAGGAAGCATGTGCACTGACAGGATAAAAAAGAAAACGAAATCCAGTTTCAGAAATTTTTTTTCTTCTCATTTTTAATGTCAACTTCCTAGACCGCGAGGAAGTACCATGTTTGCATATGGAAAAAAAGGATATTATACCACGAAAAAAAAACAACCTCCAGTGAATCCTTTCCGAGTATCAATTGATATCCATCTGAGAGGTAAAATTAGCTTGAATGGATTTCTTGTTAGTTTTTGTTTTTTTTTTTTTTGTTGTTTGTGATGTTTGAAAACCCATTATGCCAAGGCAAAGCATATGTTGAGCTCCCTTAAAAGGATGATTCTACGATTGCATGACCTGGCATTTCATTTCAATTGAATTGAAAAATAATTTTATGTCTGCAGGAGTGGAGTACTGCCGACTGCCACATTGTTGATTTGCAAATGAATGGATTCGTTCGGTCATCTTCGGTCATCTGGTCAATTGATCTTTTTATGGGGTGTGTAAGGAGAGGTGCAGAGCCCCAGACATACGATGGCTATTTTACTGTCCAGACATCCGGACTCTGTTGATTTAACTGATGATGATTGTTCTTGATATAATGGATGGTTATGTGCGGTAAGTGCAGCCATATTTGTTCAATAAATGATTGATGAGGGAGGCGGTGAGATGTCGAATGGATTACTTTAATTGACTGGTGTTAAGACCTTAGTGGGGATCGAGTACTGTCGTACAGGAAATTTCCCTTTTTTTTTTGCCTTAGATGTTAAAATGGTATCATGGTATCATGGGCGAAAAGTGGTAATCCGTCCATTGGAATGAGGTATTCGTAGGTGGGTGATTCTACAGAAGATGAATGAAAATTATCAAAATTTCGGCACGACATTTTTGAAAGCAATTAGGTTTTAAAACTACGCCTAGTTAAGCATTGGGACGTTTATTCACATAATCTAAAGCGGCCAGTCATAAAAATTAAAACCAACAATTTTAGGGCCATTTTTTAAAAACAGATGATCAGGGGACTGAGTACTCTTTCAGGGGACTTATAAAAAGACAGACAAATCTTGTTTTTCATTGTTTTTATTAAAACGATAAAAAAGGATATATTTATTTCTTCAAAAAAAAAACATAAAAGGATACTTAATTTATTAAAAAAATATTTTTTTAGACTTCAGTTATTGTTCACATTAAGTAGTTTTTATATTAAGAGATCGTGTTAATTAAAATATTATATATAATTAAAAATAAAAATAAATTTAGAAAGAAAAAATTAAAAAAAATTCATTAGGTACGTAAGTAAAATAATTAATCAAAAGTCTTAAAAATAATTCAAAAACGGTATTTTAAATGCTGCGTTTAACATTTAGGTCTTGTACACCAAGTTGTATATTTATTTCTACAAAAAATCCTAAAAGGATACGTAGTTTATTAAATAAACATTTTTTCAGACTTCAGTTATTGTTCACATTAAGTAGTTTTTATAAAAAAAGATATATAGAGATTGTCTTAATACTTTTTAACTTAAAAATAAAGTTAAAATTAGAAATAAAAAAATTAAGAAATGTTCATCATGTACGTAAGTAAAATAATTAATCAAAAGTCTTTCAAATAATTCACAAACGGTATTCTAAATACTGCGTTTAAAATTAAGTCTTGTACTCTAAGTCGGAAGAGCAGTCTGGGAAAGTGAAAGCTTTTGGATCACTTTTAATGCAATCCTCTTGTGCCCATAGATTGCAGATGATGCACTGGATCCAATCCTTTCCAGTGGAATCATCGCTGTATAAAAGACCACAGATAAGACAGAAGCAATCGTCTGCCTCGCGTATTTTTTTTTTTCATTTTTAAGTTTTTGTACGTTTTCTTTACATATATGTTTTCTCCTCTTTTCAGATTTACCTTTCGCATTGCATTTTTTATTTAGTCCTTTTGATGTTGATGGTAGTACTTGAGGTGGGGATTTAAATATCTTACGAAGTTGTACTTTTTGAACAGCTGGGCTTGGAGTTTCTGAGTCTGAATTTCCAAAAATATCATCTACACATCTTCTTAATTTTGCAGGATATTCTAAGATTCCCAATAAATAATGCTCGCATCCACATTGATTTAAATTGCACAAACAACTGAGCGATTTCATCATAACTTTTCGTGGTAAGAATGCGTTTCCTTGTACTTGATGGACTTTCAGAGTGCCGGTAAAAGGTATCAAAATCGGCTGATCCATTAAAATTAATGTTGTCATAGCTGTAATATCGGAATCTGTCACCGTAAAAATAGCTATGTTAGGACATCGATTTTGGATTGCATCACAAAACTCGTTCAAATTTGTTATGTCTCCCCCAGATGCCACAACGTTGTCTGCAGTTCTTTTACAGACAGCGCCTACACCATCAGGAGCTCCTTTGCCATGACCCGCTTCATGATAATTCCAGGTCCAATTTACAATTCCTGTGTACAAATCGGGCGTTTTACGGGCCAAAACAAAAAACATAAGCTTGTTTCTGTATTGAGTCACTGGTCCATCGCTCAAAAAGTGTATATTTTCTATGTTTGGTGGCAATTGGTTTAAGACTGGCTTAAGGTGTGCCCAAATAGCAGGCACATTGTGAGATAAGTTTGAAGAAACTGTACAAAAAGAACGCGTTACCCCTTTTAAATAAACAACAACCGTATGAAGCGATATTTGCGCCCGGGAAAAATGAAAAGATTGGACCTCTTCGCTATATTTTGTGCAATAATTTTCCGAAAAATAAGTAAATATTTGCTACGTAATGCAAGAATATACAATATCTTCTCAAAATTTCTCAGTCCCTTGGATAGAATATCAGTCCCCTGTTCATTTAATTGTCAGGGGACTTAGGCCAGGGGACTGAGTGTTTTGATAGTTTTTGTGCAATAAACATAGTTTCCCATTATTGGAAATAATAAAAATAATAGTTAAATATTACAGTTTAAAATAGCCTACATAATAATTCTAAAAAATATAACTCTACCATACAAAAATGTATTATAAATACTCACCAAGGTACTGAGAATCGAACTGGACAATATACGACCTCTCACCAAAACGTCTGCTTCACAACTGACAGCGCGCCTTTTTTTGGCATAAGTTTTTATTCAAATGAGACTCGAAACTTCATATTGCTAGATCTGAGACTTGGGCCGATATCGAAGTTATCGATAATTTGGACTAATTCAATCTTCCAGGGGACTGATCAGGAATCTGAGGGACGCGTTTGAATGCATTTTTTTAAAAAATAAAATCAATTGTTATAAAACCTATATTTCATAATTGACATAGATCTGCTATTTAGGGTCACTAATTCATAATAAATTTTAGTGTGCGAACTAAAATTAAAAAACGATATAATGTTTTTTCGCTTCGAAAACAGGCGTGGGACACGTCAGGGGACTGAGATTTGTGCACTTTCATGAATTTTTTGAGTAATGGAAACATATCAGATTTTAATAATTTTGTATGGCCATGTAGATATTGATTAAATTTATAATTGTAAACAAAAATCAGATTGCATGGTTTAATGGTTCATTATATATCAGCGGAGCCATCGAAAATATCATCTTTTGTAGAATCACCCAGGTACTTGTCATCAAACTCGAGACTTGTGCATAACATAAATGTGAATACAGGGCTAAGGTATAATCTTATCTAAAGGTATGGATTAGAGCAGAGCCTAATGCAAATACTTCCAGTTGGTTATGTGTTCTGGGACGTTTTCATTACGGAAATGTCGGAGATGCCGCTTTACATCTTTACGAGTAATGATTCCTGAATGGAGGAGGTGTGAGAAAGCAAAGTGGTCCCAAGGCAGTGTCAAACCATCAATGAAAGAGCTATTTCAGATGCACAGGCATGGTCTGTGCTACGCAGCCTATAACTCATAACTGGTCCCGACGGAATTGTTCCTATCGTGTTAAACAGCTTGCAGGATATTGTAAAACCTTGACTGCCGGCTGTTTATTAACCTGCATGCCAACTTAACATATTTCTAGTGGAAAAGCATGAGGGAAGTTGTTTTTTCGACAGACACACGTAGACACGTAGAAGACAGAAACACGTAGACATAAAACGACTGAAGCTTTTTAGGCGCATCAGCCTTCTTTAATTTTTATTAAAGATCGACAGGCTCAACATTTATTAGGTGCTAGGAAATCTCTCCATTCCTTGACATGAATCCGCCTTTAAATAACCATAACAAGCTGGTTTACTCCATCATTATAAAGGGTGATCCATTTCGAGGTTCCTTACTTTTTAAAGAAAAAACGCAGAAAATTCAAATTTAATGGAGAGAATGTTTATTATCATTTGAAAGAACATTCTTTGGCATTTATTCTTTGAAGATTATGTCTATCAAATGTTGGCCGTTGCTACGTCGCAGATGGTCCATCCGCTGAGTCCAATTTTCGATCACTCGTTCGAGCATTTCGACTGGTAACTGGCGAATGACACGCGTGATGTTTTTCTCCAAGGCCTGAATCGAAGCGGGTTTGTCGGCATAAGCTTTTGACTTTACATATCCCCACAGGAAAAAGTCTAACGGTGTGACATCACACGATCCTGGTGGCCAATCGACCGGCCCAAAACGTGAAATTATATGCTCACCGAAATGTTCTCTCAATAAGTCCATTGATTGATGCGATGTGTGGGAAGTGGCGACATCTTGCTGAAACCAAATGTCGCCGAGATCACGAGCTTCAATTTCAGGCATCAAATAGTCGGTTATCATGGCACGATAACGGTCGCCATTGACGGTTACGTTCGCACCGGCATAATTTTTAATGAAATATGGACCGATGATTCCACCGGCCCACAAACCACACCAAACCGTTGTTTTTTCTGGATGAAGTGGCAGTTCTTCAATCTCTTCAGGTTGCTCTTCGTCCCAAATGCGGCAATTTTGTTTGTTTACATACCCATTGAGCCAGAAATGGGCCTCATCGCCAAACAAAATTTGCCTCGAAAACGTCGGAACTTCTTGGAACTTTTCAAGAGCCCATAGAGCGAAGCGATGTCGCTTGGTAAGGTCGAGCGGCTTCAGTTGTTGCAAAAGCTGTATTTTGTACGCTTTCAATTTAAGATCTTGACGTAAAATGCGCCAAGTCGTTCCATACGTCAGTCCGAGTTGCTGCGAACGGCGCCGAATCGACTCTCTACGGTCTTCGTGTACACTCTCAGCTACGGCCGCTATATTTTCTTCACAGCGTGCAGAACGTGGTCTATTCGGTCGAATATTATCCAATAATGAATGCTGGGTCTCAAAATGGGTGATGGTGTTGCGAATAGTACGCTCAGTAGGCCGATTATGTTGACCATAAGTTGAGCGAAGTGCACGAAACACATTCCTCACAGAACGTGAATTTTCAAAATAAAGTTGAACAATTTGTAAACGTTGTTCACGCGTAAGTCTTTCCATTATGAAATGCCAAGCAATACTAAGCAAAAATAACATGACAGCATGACACGACTCACACGTGATCTGTCAAAAAAGCCTATTGAAAAAAGTATCTCTACTTGGATCACCAGTTAGTTTTCACTTAGGTACCCGACTTAATGTGATCCGACAAAAAGTTCCAAAAGTTCAAATCGCCCCTTCATCTTTTAACCGAATAGACTAGGTTTTGTATACCGCGCAAACTCTTCCGGCTACGCAGAGGATTCTATCTATTTGATTCAGAACTACAGCAACAGAAGGTGCACAATCTTCCTGAGAACTATGAAACTACTACCAGAAGTTGACATCATAAATCATAAGTAAGAAGGAACCATAAGTTCATCACACCGTATACGAAAAGAGAGATGGAAGTGGATTCGACAGCAAACACAAGCCAGACCAAAACGCTTGAAAAAAAAACACGCAACATCGATGACGTGATTAACGAGGTCATTACAGGGACATTGGATGGAACTATCCGCAGGATAGAATTGTTTGACGACTGGACTGAGAAGTGCGGAACGTCAAAATTCGATGCACCCCACAAACAGAATAGTACACTCATCACGAAACACTCCTTTGATTCCTCTTAAACGGCTGCGCAGAGAGCTTACTGATAGACCAGACCCGAAGATGAAGTCGCTGATCAAAAACCACCAGCAGTCAATCTCGAAGAATCACAGAATATCTGGAAGTTTGCACTGGATGAAGAAAATTCACGCTATAAGAACCAGCAGCTCGAACTTTCTTGTGGCCGAATTCCCCAGGCGACAGAGAACAGAGAGGAACAACGGATTTTTCACTACAAATTATCCTCAGGAGGAGGCGAACTCGATAGTAGCATTTTTCGAGACGGTGTGGCTTAGACAATGAACAATCCTGTTCACCCTAATCGCGATATTGTGAAATGAGCCTTTCTGAGTCACTAATATCTACGTACTGAACTACAAGCTTGGCGATCTGTGAATCACGCTGTAACCGTATTGAATGTAGAAAAACAATCAAATGGCATAGTCGCCAATAGTCTGATGCTATTCGGGCAAAATGATAAACCCCTGAACATCTTTGTAACGTTGAAAAATAAAAAGTTGATTGGAGAGAATGGTTTCCAAAACGTCGGTTTGAGACACCTGCCATTAAAAGCAGTCGATATTTTCCCCACCCTGTATTACAGTGCACTGAATAATGAATATTTCAACAAACAATTACACCTCTATAAGGCAGTAAAATATAATTTCCACAAGCAATTATTTCTCTAGTCCTTATATAGTACTTGTGGACGGAGGTTAAGCATTTTTGCAGTCTTGGAATTCGCAAGCGTTCACGTGACGTGGAAGTGCGTAAAATTGGCAAAATATTTTGTTTGTTTCATTTGCACAAAAAAAAAAAATCTTTGGTGGCCCTGATCACGACTACTTCCATTTTTTTCATCTAAAAAACACATTTTGCCAATTTCGCGCCATTCCAAGCTTGGCATTCCACGTCATGTGAACGTGGGCGAAAGCCTACTGCTTATCTCTTCTAACGGTGTTTAGTGGGGGCTTTTTACAGGTTTTTAATTTAAGGAGTTCAGCCCTCAAAATAGCTCGGTAAACAGTTGATTTGCTGGCAGTTGTCCCCGCTTACCCCTTTATTTTGATGGTGGATAGAGCTAAATTTGATGCGGTTCTAAGAATTGTTCTTCTCTCTCAAGGTGTTAAAGCGGTTTCTGTCTTCCCTTGTATTTTTTTTCGTATGAGACACTGTCTTTAATATGATTTCTCACAATATGTTCACTTTGTACATTTTTGGCAATACTCCTCATGGAAAACCTATCCCTGTTGAAACACTTTTTCTCCATTTTGGATAAAAATAAGTGGCAAATACTCCTTACTTCCTTACTGCTTAAACAGTAAAAATTACTCAAATATACGTAACAGATCAAAGCTAACAATCTAATTTAGCGTGTGCATCATGTGAAAAGAAAAAAAAAATCACTTTTTCTTAGAGCATCGGCAAAAAAGAGAAAAAATAACGGTTAACTTCCACTCACCCACTATTTGTTGGTGTTTTCACATTGAGAACTAAATAACTTTTCTAATAAAAAGAAATGGTGCGTCTAATCAAGTGCATCAGTAAAATAATGAGTAACCCGAAACCCAAAAACACTTAAATCCCAAAAACCTGAAATCCTAAAATCCCTAAAACTCAAAATCCCGAAAAACTGAAATCCCAAAAATCATAAAACCAAAAACTTAATATATTGAAAAACCTAAATCCCAAAAACTTTAAATACCGAAAACCCAAAGTCCTAAATATTCAAAATTCTGAAAAACCAGAAAAATTCAGAAAACCAAAATCCCGAAAGCCCAAAAAATTAAAATACCGAAAACTAAAAATCCCAAAAACTTCAAATACTGAAAACTCAAAACATCAAAAATCAAAAATCCAGAAAACCCGGAAACTCGAAAACTCCTGAAAACCCAATATCCCGAAAATCAAAAATCAGAAAAAAACACCAAATCCTAAAAATTAAAAATCCCCAAAAACTCAAAACCAAGAAAACTTAAAATCCAGAAACCCATTTTTTGTGTTTGCCGCATTTTTAATTTTTCTGACCTTTGGTTTTTTAGATTTTTGAGTTTTCTGCATTTTTGATTTTATGAGTTTTGGAATTATCGTTTTTCCAAGACTCATAAAATCAAAAATTCAAAAAACTCAAAAATCTTAAAAACCAAAGGTCAGAAAAATTAAAAATGCGGCAAACACAAAATCCTGAAAATCCAAAATGCAAAAATATTCAAAATATCGAAAATCCTGAAAACACGATAATTCCAAAACTCAAAAAATCAGAAATGCAGAAAACCCAAAGTTCTAGAAAACCAAAGGTCAGGAAAATTAAAAATCCGACAAACACAAAATCCTGAAAATCCAAAATACAAAAATTAACAAAATATCGAAAATCAAAAATAAGGAAAACCCTAAAACTGTAATTGCCGAAAACCCAAAAAACCAAATCAAATCAAAGATCCTGAAAACCCAAAAACTTAAAACCCCAAAAACCCAAAATCGTGAAAATCAAAAATCCCAACAAAAACAGTATGTGTGCATAAATGTGCGTAGTAGAATAGGTAGGTGGGACAGCTTCCATACATTTCTTTGTATTGAAAACTTACCTACTCACTTACTTAGGTGGTGCTACAGTCCGGAATGAAAGTACGCCTCAACCAACATGCCTCTCCAATTAGCGCGGTCCTTAGCTAACTGCCTCCAGTTGCGCACTCCAAGTTGGTTGAGGTCGGTTTCTACTTGTGCCCGCCACTCAAGACTGCGTCCGAAGTCTGGCTGGGAATCGAAGACTCTGCGAGCCGGAGTAGTGGTGTCCATTCATTCTACATATCGTAGCCATCTCAAGCGTCCAATGCGGAGTTTTTTTTGACCAGGGGCATGTCGCTGTACAGCTCGTATAGTTCTTTCTTTTCCTCTCAAATCGACCAAGGATTTCTTCATCCGCTTTTGAGACGGTCCATGATTCAGCGCCGTAGAGTAGGAATGGGACGATAAAGGTCATATAAAGGATCCATTTAGTAGTTCGAGTGCTGGCGTTACTACTGAATTGCCTTCTTAACCCGAAGAAACAGCGGTTGTCCAGAAGAACTCTTCGTTTAATTTCTGACGAGATGTTGTTGGCAGAGTTAATAGCGGAGTTGAGATGGACGTTCTACCTCAAAGTTATATCTGTCAATGGTGGCGTTCTGCCCAATTCGTCGACGGTGTGTCCCTTCGTGTTGTCAGCATATACTTTGTCTTGCCCTCATTTACTGCTAAGCCCATTTTTGCCGCTTCCTTCTCTATACTAGCTAACGTGGCTATGACATCAGGTTGAGTCCTATCAATGGTGTTTATATAGTCGGCGTATGCTAGTAGTTGCACCGTTTTTTTTAAAAATATTTTGCCTCTGGTTTTGGCTCGTGAGTTTCGCACAATCCTTTCAAGAATCATATGGAAGAAGTCACATGACAACACATTGCCTTTCGTAAATCTTTATTTGGTATCGAATGTGTCAGTGAAGTTATTTCCGAATCTGATGGAGCATCGATAATTCTTCATCTTCATCCTACACAAACATGGCTCTGTATAGGTCGTCTCTATAAATGATGTCGTATGCTGATCGATGAGTAGGTGCTGGGTATCGATTTATACTTCTTGGGTTTTTTTCCAGGATCTGCCGAAGTGTGTAAATTTGATCGGTTGTGGAATTTCCTGGCCTAAGACCACATTGATAAGGGCCGATCAGGTTGTTTGTAAACGGTTTCAGGCGTTCACGTATGATGGCAGATAGGTTCTTGTAAGCGATATTGAGGAGACTTATGCCTCTTGGCGCAGTTCAGAGGGTCTCCTTTTTTTGTGGATATCGCAAACAATGCCGAAGTTCCCTTCTTCAGGCATACTTTCATCCGACCAGATTTGGCTTATGAGTTGGTTTATGAGTTGGTGGATGTTACTTACCGAATCATCTCCGCCGGTATTGTAAAGCCGGAAGCCTTATTAAGAGTGGGTGTAGATATTGCTATCCTCACTTGACTCAGGTCAGGTGGATGGCAGTTTTCACAGTCGTTGGCAATATTTAATGGTTCGTTCTGCCTGACAGTGGAAGGTTGTTTGTCATCGCCGTTGAGCAGTCTGCGGAAGAGGTTTTTCCATATCCTCAGCATCGACTGTGTCGCAACTACAATATTTCCTTGTTCATCTCGACAGGATTCTGTTTGAGCCTTGTATCCTTGCCTTTAATGTTGTAAACTTCGGAAATACTTACGAAAATCGTTCCTGGAGTGGCACCTCTCTTTATCCTCGATCGCACGCTTTTCTTGATCTTTCTGAAAAGCCGGTGTTCTTATTTTCTTCCTTGCCTACAGATGTCAATGGCAGCTCTCGTCTTCACATAGCTTTGTAGGCCTCGTTTTTGGATGTCGCATCTGTCGGTATTCCGCATTTAATCTACCACCACAACAGTTGCGGCTGATCTGATGGCTTGTTGCCATCGCTTTGCCATTAGACGCTGGTGGTATGGTGTTAATCGAGAGGTTATGGAATACGCGTACCGCGAACGCCTTAGCGTTCTTTCGACATTCAATTATTTACAGTATTTCTCATTTGATGTGGAGTGCTGAATATATCCATATCCCTACTTTGTCTGAAAAATCGTCCGAATAGTATCACCTGTCAAGAACAGGAGGTCCCGCCATCATACAAGAAGTACAATTGCACACATGAATTGTTGTGAGAAAAAGCAGTTTTCTAACGAGCGTGTTGCGCCAAAAATTGTATCTTTTTTTTTATTTTGATTGCAATACATTAGAGGTGATTAAATCCTTTTTTAACAGGATGTTGGGCAAGAAACCAGTCCAAGGTGTTGGCGCTTTGACTGTTTGTATTTCAAATGGGTGTCATAACTTTTACCACATTACATGAACACAAGCTGTGTTAAGTTGTTTTTCCCAGCAAAGATTTCAACGTAAATTTTTTGGGTTTTTGTACAGATTGCAAAAGCCGTCTAGAATTGGTTCCTTAAAATCATGAATTCACCATCAAATTTATTAAAAATTGAATTGCTGTTAAGGATCTCTTGAAGTCGGAAGGCATAAAAGTCGCCCGAGGAGATGTTTCCACACCAAAGCGACGACAATTGTCACACTAAATATATGCCTTGGATCGATCAGAAAATACTCAATTTGTACACCGCACCGTTTGGTAAGTTGGAGACCCCCATTTCGTCTCAAAAACGTCTAGGTGGTGAGACCATGTACTGACCGCATTGACATGTTTAGTTTTCACAGAAAAGTCAATGAAAATAGGTCCGTTGCCAAACGTGGTGTTGGTTGTGACTATATTTTGTCTATACAGCTAAATTATGTTCTCTCACTGTACACAAAACCAGTAGTAGATACTCATAAAGTTTGTAGGTGAAATATTTCAGGTTCTTTACTTATTTCTGATGAAATTCCGTATGAATAACGCGTATAGTCGAAGTATTTCTTAATAATTCAGTCAATGGAGTCCTAACTCCGTTCTTATCTGGTTCAGATTCTGCTTTTATTTGGAAAAAAAAATCTAAAAAATACCCACCCAAAAAGGACTTTAAAGCAGCCTCACCAATAAGCTTAATTCAATCCCACAGGTTTCAAAGCATTCGCCTTGCGGTAAGGCAAATCTCTTCCCTCAAAGAAAAAAATTGCGCTCAGATAATAATTACTTTGGCAAGTACCTACATTGGTATAGCTACCTTCTCAGGGCGTTCACTTTCTATATACACTCTTGTCCTAAACAATTTCCAACCCAAGATGAATTGATATCATTCGTTTGATTTAAATCCATGCTGCCACATGCACGCCAGCAGGATCCACATCAATCCTCCGTCTCTACTTTCCTGCTTCTCGTCATTCCCCACAAGAAACAGGACCAAAAAAAAAAAAAAAAAAAACTGAAAAATAATTGGGATGTGGTAAGGGATTTTTCTTCTCTTTCGAAGAAAAAATAAAACACAACAACCCAAAATAATATGAAACTTGAATTCTTATCCTGTGCGTTCAAGTTGAGAATCCTGCTTGCTGCTGCGTTATCGCTTCCATACTTGTTATTTGTGTAGTGTTGTTGTCGCCGCTGCCGCCACCGATGCAAAGCCATAAAAGAAATTGTTTGAGGGCCATTTGAATGCTTTCAGGAGTAAACAAGAAAATGCCATTTTCAAAGTTTTCTCCGGTAAGATTTTGAGTTTTTGTTGTTGTGCTGTTGTTGGTTGTCCTTTCAACCTTCTTCTTTTGCCTGTGTGTCCTTTTATGTTAATTTTTTTCGATTTTGTTTTTCTTGTGATGTTGTTTTTTTTTTTGGGTTTTTTTTTTTGCCTGACAATTGTGTGTATGGATTTGGATGGTATGGTGGGATAACGGAACAACAAGGAGTTTCTTCCTTTTTTTTAATATAAACGAATAAAGGTGGATTTGATTTACCTTAGTTGGATTTGTGTTTTTTTTTTTGTATTTTGTTTGTGCTATGCAGCACTACCACATTTTTATCCTCTATTTCAGGAGGGGTACATGGTGGGGTGGTATATTATTAAAAACGATATAAGGTCCCTCTTTGTGCTGCGGTTTGATAAATGAATATCTTTGGGTGGGTCCTTACTTTTTTTTTCTGAAAATTTCGCTTCACCTTTGTTAGTTATCGACTTCAAAGTAATGTTTGCTATACCTATGCAGTGAAAACTTTTCATGCTTACATAATATTTTCTAGACTAATAACGGGTGATTTTTTAAGAGGCTTAGAACTTTTTTTAAAAAAAAAAACACAAAAAATTCGAAAAAATGAATGAAATATTTATTTGAATCGATAGTTTGAACCTTGCAATTTAATGTTTAAAGATAATTTCATGCAAATGTTGACCGCGGCTGCGTCTCAGGTAGCCCATCCGCTGAGTCCAATTTTGGCATACTCTTTCACACATATCGGCCTGTATCTCACGAATGAATGCATGGATGTTGGCTTCCAGTGCGTCAATCGAAGCGGGCTTGTCCCTATAGACATTAGCCTTGACATACCTCCACAAAAATAATCTAATGGTGTCAAATCGCACGATCTAGGCGGCCAATTGACCGGCCCGAAACGTGAAATTAACTGTTCACCAAACTCGCCTCGCAATTGCGCCATTGTTTCGCGTGCTGTGTGGCATGTGGCACCGTCTTGTTGAAACCACATATCATGCAAGTCAAGAACTTCCATTTCGGGCAAAAAAAAGTTTGTTATCATCGCTCAGTAGCGTTCACCATTGACAGTAACGCTGCGATTCGCATCATCTTTGAAGAAATATGGCCCAATAATGCCGCCGGCCGATAAACCGCACCAAACAGTGGCTTTTTCGGGATGCATTGGTAGCTGTTGCAATGCTTCTGGCTGACCTTCACTCCAAATGCGGCAATTTTGCTTATTTACGTACCCATTCAACCAAAAATGAGCCTCATCGCTGAACACAATTTTTCGATAAAAAAGCGGATCCTCGGCCAGCTTTCCAAGAGCCCATTCACCAAAAATTCGGCGTTGTGGTAGGTCGGCTGGTTTTTGTTCTTGCACCAGCTGTATCTTAAAAGGCTTTAGGCCCAAATCCTTCCGCAAAATTTTCCACGTAGTGCTGTAACAAAGGCCTAACTGCTGGGAACGGCGCCGAATCGACATTTCGCGGTCTTCTGTCACACTAGCTGATACGGCCGCAATATTTTCTTCACTACGCACAGTACGTAAACGTGTTGGTGGTTTAATGTCCAACAAAGTAAATTTGGTGCGAAATTTGGTCACAATCTTCCGAATAGACTGCTCAGAAGGTCGAGAATGCCGATCATAAAATGGAAGCAGCGCGCGATGAACATTTCGTACCGAGCACAAATTTTGATAGTAAAATTCAATAATTTGCAAGCGTTGTTCATTTGTAAGACGATCCATGGTTAAATTGCAAACCAAACTGAAGCTGTTTGACAGTGACACAAGGTACTAAACACACGTCAGCTGTCAAAACCAGTGTTGCCAAAACCAAACCAGCTAAAAAATCACCTGAATCTGGGCGGCTGCGTTCTACGGTTGCTACGGCTAGGAATCGATCCCAGCCTTTGAAGTAGCAGTTAAATGCACTAACCGAACACCCATTGAGTCTGTCAAGTGTATACCACTCCTGAAATACTCGTCGTTTTATTTTCTTGCATAAAATGGCAACATTTCCGATTTCGAGGTATCTTAGGTGAAGCTCTGTTCTCATCGACCATTTTCACAAATGAGAACAAAACTTCATCGAAAATGTCTTACTTAATCTGAATTCCGGGAAATGGTCGATGCAATTCTCAAACCTTCGAAAATGTTTGCAATTTTAGCTACATCGACATTTTCGCCTTAGTAAGGAAATCATTCACAAGGACTAAGAAAACGAATGTGGGAAATCACACCGTGGAAACCATTGCCAAAATCGACTCTTCATTGCACGAAGTAGACGCTTTATAAAAATTCAGAATTTATACAGGTGCGCCAAAAAGTCATCCAATGTTGTTTGGCTCTCATTTTTATCGGTTGTAGCTCGCGCAATGTGTGCTGTTGCTCCATCCTGTTGCAACCACATTTCCTCCAGTAATAATTCGTCCCATTGCGGCAGGAAAAAACGTGGTTAACATGGCCCTATAGCGCGCACCGTCCACTGTTATCGTTTGACCAGCGGCGTTGTCGAAAAAAACATGACTCCTCCAGCGTGAACAGCGCACCATGCAGTTTTTTTTTGTGGCTTTTTGTAACGGCTCCACGTGCATTACTCGTAGATTTTCGGTTCCCCAGAAGCGATAGTTTTGCTTGTTCTTGTACCCGCTTAGGTGGAAATGAGCTCCTTGCTCATTATGATTTTTTTCGAAAATCGAAATTTCGTCCTCGATATTGAGGATGGCTTGGGTGTAGGTTACAAGCATTTTTCGGTCAACAAGCAGCAGCTGATGCACAGACGGGAACATTCGTAAGACTTTGAGCAAAAATCGCATTAGAGACGACCGGCTAATGGCTACTTGCGAGACACGGCATCTGGTCGATATTTCCGGCGACAGCTCGACATCCTTGGCAACAGCGGCGATATTCTGGGCACAACGGGCGCTCAGGGGCCGGCCACTCTTGGTAAGATCTGGTAGTGGGCAACATTTGAACATTAAATGGCATAAACCAAACTAACACCTCAAGCAAAGATTTTCCTCAATACATTCATTTTTTGTATTAAATTTTAAAAAAAATCAGAAAGCTCTTATTGTCTCACCATTTATATCTCTGGCGAAGTTTGGTGATTTGATCGACTGTGGGCTTTCCTGGCCTGAAACCACACTCATAGGGGTCGATTAGGTTGTTGGCAAACGGTTTCCAGGCATTCACATGTTACGGAAGATAGGATCTTGTGGGCGATGTTGAAAAGACTTATGCCTCTGCAGTTGGGGCAGTTCAGATAGTTTCTTTTTTTTGAGGATCTGTCAAACGATGCTGAGGTTCCATTCTTCAGGAATACTTTCATCCAACCAGTTTTGGCTAGCGAGTTGGTGGATGTTATTTACCAAGTCATCTCCGCCAGGTTAATAAGACTCAGCGGGAAGGCCATAATTTTCGGAAGCCTTGTTCAGCCTTAACTTAGACATAAACCTCAATTAGGTCAGTTGGTTGGTGTGTATTGAATAGTTCGCTCTGCCTGACAGCGAAATGTTGTTTATCATCTCGGTTTAACAACCTGCAGATGTGATTCTTCCATATCCTCAGCATCGACTGTGTCTCAACTACGATTTTTCCTTTTTTCATCTCTACAGGATTCTGATCGAGCCTTGTATCCTTGGCTTTGACGTTTTACACTTCCGTAATACTTGCGAACATCGTTACTGGAGTGGCACCTCTCTATATCCTCGATCGGTCCGAGTCGATGTTAGCTCCTCAGAATGTTCGGACATCCAAAATACTGGATGCCGCATGTCTACGTGCCTAAGTCCGTTACCAGACGTGTTGTCGAGTAGGCTGTGTTTTCCGACAAATCGCCCCAGAAAAACTATAGCAACCCGTTTTTATATTAAAAAAATAAACAAAAACGAACTAAAAAGTTTATGAAAAAAAAAAGTTTTTTACTGTAGGTACACTCGCCGCAATATGTTTTGGCACCAAAATTGTTTTTTTATTTCTCGACAGAATACACAGAACTCAATAACAAAGTGGGAGAACGACTGAAACTTGTTTGAACATTCCATATAATTTTTTTTATGAAAAAACGATTTTAAGTCAAATTTCAAAGTAATTTCGAAAAAAAATTCGTCGGTCTGTGCGGTTGATGATATAGAGAACTTTCGCTGGACCATCAAGTTTGGCGATGACTTCACCGAATCTTTCGATACAAACAAATACTTAGACTAGGTGATGCTTCGCCATTACCGAGTATTGGTACACATTTTCTATAGAAATTATGGGGGCCGTCGGCGCTTGTCCACATCAAATGGGAGATACCATACGGACTACAATCTGGTCCGCCGGGATTGCGCTTATTTATTGACCTCATTATGTGCTTCTAGAATTTTTATATCTGTTCCCTGTATAGTTGGAACAACCCAACTGCTAGAACAGCCGTATCGTCAGCAAAGATATTCGTGGTATAAGAATTTGGTGGTATAAAACGTTCGTGGTATAAGACATTCGTGGTATAAGATTTTCGTGGTATAAGACGATCGTGGTTTAACACATATAAATGGGAGGTGTAAGGGTGGTCCGAGGACGATGCCTGGAATTATTTATTTAAACGATTATTCGTCTCTAATTTTCACACGAAAGATTCTATATACACAAGGACTTAAGACAAAAACAACGATTTTGCATAAAAACATAAAAAAAAACGTTTACAAGGACAAGTTAACACAACGATCGTCTAAATTCTTGACGAAATAAATTTATTGCTACGTCTTCGAAGAACTAAACCATTGGATTTAGCCTGACAATAATAAACCGCGCTAGGAAATTCCGGAAAAACAGGATGCCCAAAAGGAAAGTTAGCTGTCCAATATTTATATAAACTCATGATGAAATCAATTGCAAGATAAATCGCATTCTTAGTTGCAATACAAATACGAAAAGGCTGATGGTTTTAGTGAGTAAGAATCTCACGTAGTGTCTATAGGAGTTTTCCAGTAGCTCTTAAAAAAAAAACATTTCTAGACTAAATACAAATCAAAGCCTGCATACATAAGCCGGCAACGATTAAAGTATGGATAACCGACATTACACGCATTATTCGCCAAATACCATTGAAATTCTCGAATGAAAATTAGATCCTGAGAAAGCACCATGCTACGGTCATTTGAAGGGCATTTTTAAAAGAAATAATATTTAACGATTTATTGTAGAAAACGTTTCTTTTGTATATATCTATAGATTATTTAGAATTTATTTTAAATTTTAGTTTAGAAAATCACCCATTGCACTTAAAAAAAAATACGTTTTACAATAAAGTATCCGTATATAACATTAATAGCGATATGTCCACTAGCATTTCGAGGCTCCCTACTTTTTTAAAGAAAAAAACACAGAAAATTCAAATTTTATGGAGAATTTTAATTATCATTTGAAAGAACATTCTTTGGCATTTATTTTTTGAAGATTATGTCTATCAAATGTTGGCCGCTGCTACGTCGCAGATGGTCCATTCGTTGAGTCCAATTTTCGATCACTCGTTCGAGCATTTCGACTGGTAACTGGCGAATGACACGCGTGATGTTTTTCTCCAAGGCCTGAATCGAAGCGGGTTTGTCGGCATAAGCTTTTGACTTTACATATCCCCACAGGAAAAAGTCTAACGGTGTGATATCACACGATCTTGGTGGCCAATCGACCGGCCCAAAACGTGAAATTATGTGCTCACCGAAATGTTCTCTCAATAAGTCCATTGATTGATGCGATATGTGGGAAGTGGCGCCATCTTGCTGAAACCAAATGTCGCCGAGATCACGAGCTTCAATTTCAGGCATCAAATACTCGGTTATCATGGCACGATAACGGTCGCCATAATTTTTAAAGAAATATGGACCGATGATTCCACCGGCCCACAAACCACACCAAACCGTTGTTTTTTCTGGATGAAGTGGCAGTTCTTCAATCTCTTCAGGTTGCTCTTCGTCCCAAAAGCAGCAATTTTGTTTGTTTACATACCCATTGAGCCAGAAATGGGCCTCATCGCTAAACAAAATTTGCCTCGAAAACGTCGGATCTTCTTGGAACTTTTCAAGAGCCCATAGAGCGAAGCGATGTCGCTTGGGAGGGTCGAGCGGCTTCAGTTATTGCAAAAGCTGTATTTTGTACGCTTTCAATTTAAGATCTTGACGTAAAATGCGCCAAGTCGTTCCATACGTCAGTCCGAGTTGCTGCGAACGGCGCCGAATCGACTCTCTACGGTCTTCGTGTACACTCTCAGCTACGGCCGCTATATTTTCTTCACAGCGTGTATATTATCCAATAATGAATGCTGGGTCTCAAAATGGGTGATGGTGTTGCGAATAGTACGCTCAGTAGGCCGATTATGTTGACCATAAGTTGAGCGAAGTGCACGAAACACATTCCTCACAGAACGTGAATTTTCATAATAAAGTTGAGCAATTTGTAAACGTTGTTCACGCGTAAGTCTTTCCATTATGAAATGCCAAACAATACTAAACAAAAATAACATGACAGCCTGACACGACTCACACGTGATCTGTCAAAAAAGTCTATTGAAAAAAGTATCTTTACTTGGATCACCCTTTACTTTTAAATATATCAATATCCGCTCTTTAAAAAAAAAAAACCAAACATTACATTATCTGGGAAAAATTCCGCAATTTAATTACGCTAACGTATGGAAGACAGCTGGGTACCTACACTCATGTCCTGAAGCAATACCATTCATTTTCGGAAATAAATAAATTTCCATTGAATCAATTCATTCATCCGTTTTTATAAAATATCCCGTTTTTCTGTGTACACGTAGAGGCACTACGCACATCTTTCAGTCACAGGCGGCCACAACCACCCACCATTGAGAGTCCGAATCCTTTTCAAACATTTTCGCCGTAAAATTCCATCAGACTTCTACCAGTCCATCTATCTATTGGCTAGACATTCGATTTTCCCTTTTCGTAAAAAAAAGTAAAAAAAAAAAGCAAGAGAGCAAGCAAAACAAAGTAAGAGCCCCATCGTGTACACATTCCTTTTTCGGGGATTAAGTTTTATTTAAATAAAATTCCCCAAAAGGATAGCAACGCAGGCTTAGCTACTCCACAGTCTCAATAAAGCTGCTGCTCTTCTCCATTGGCAACTTGCAATCCACTTAGATTGAAGGATCATATGATGCGGACCACAATGGCAACCAAAGACTGGCCAATGGAGAGAAAAAATTATTCAAAACTGACAAAACTTTAGACATTCAACCGCAATGTGTATGTGAAAGGATATATTCGCGACGGAAGTTGAACTTGGCAATTGCCTAATGGAAGTCGATAGATTTTCCATTCCGGCTGAATGTGTGGTCCATTCAAGATGGATATTTCGCAAATATTTCGTCTAATTAAGTGATAGTTGGGAATTCTTGTCATTTCGGTTGGTTCTCGAAAGGATGTCGGCTCATTCATCAACCAAACTAACTTTTCCCATCACATATGCCACAACAAACAGCTCTGATACCTGAAAATTATTCTTTCTGACAAAAAAAAAAAAAATATGAAAGATGATATCAATTACAACGGATGCGACAGGATGATTTTTATCAACTACTCAGTCACCCATTGTTACACGGTCTCCCTATTGTTACCCTGCCATCTCCTAGATGCCTAGATACCAAACATGTTTTTTTCAGTTTTTTTCTGGTAGATGATGATAAAAATTTGCATAAAAAAAATCACTCTCACTCAGGAGTAAGGATAAGGGTGTACCCTTTCCTTCTCTCAACGCTAAACAAAACATGACAACACATAAAAAAATAATATAAGGACACACAAAAAAACAGATATTCTCTCACAGCATTAATTGAGAAAAGGATTTGATTAATCAGGGAAAAAACAAATTTACATGCGGTAGCAGGGACCCAGGTCAAAGGACAAAATGATCAGAGGATATGGAATAATACGAATAAAACTGTTAGTCCTTTTTTTGTTTTACTTTTTTTTTTCTGTATTGTTTTCTTGTTTCTATATGGGATGGTAGTGGTGGTTAAAATCCTAGAAAAAAAACCTAGCAAGCTGGACGAAAAAAAAATGTTTAGGAGTTGGAAATTTTTATGAAATTGAAATTATATGTAAATTAACATCCGTTGGCTATGGCTTTGGGGTAGATTTGTAGGAAACTATCACGTATGTCCTTTTTTTTGAAAAAAAAAATCACTAACTGGCATTTGCTCTCATATTTCAATATTGTAAAGCGATAGGGTGATCCATGGAGGAAAGGATTTATTTTTGTCTACTTAAAATGTGATTTATTCAGGTAGCTTAAGGATTTTTTTTAATTTTTTTTTTAATTTGATGAAAACGGGTATGAAATGTGTTACTTTTTGGAACAATTTTGATATTCGTTGGAAATGTTTTTATGGAAATTTAATTTTTGATTGGTTGTAGATAAACGTTCTTTTTTAAGTGGTTTTCCAGGATACTTGCAATGTGCCTGATGGCCACCAACATCATTATGTTGGTCTTGTAGGATAAAAGTGGACAATAATCGGTTTTAAAATGGAAAATTTTATGTTTGTGCAGCGGCCTAGTGGTAAGAGCTTTAGACAACTAGGCACGGAGTCCATTGTTCAAATCTCTTAAGTAACAGCACATATGTTGATTCCCTGATCCACCATTTTCGAAAGTTTGACAATCATAAAAGAGCTACAATGCTATGAGAAGCTTCTGAAATGTTCTGTTCAAATTCGGCGTTTAACAGGAGGCTCACTTCTTTATGGCAAACATAATAAACTCGCATACACAAATAAAGCGAGAAACTGAGTTTTATTCCAGCAACATTGGCTTAACATGGTCTATATGCAACTTGGTCTATAGCAACTGCCCTCAGTGTAACTTACTTACTTGCTTAAAGGGCCCTACGGTCCGACATGAACCTGGGCTTCAACAAACATGCCTCTCCAATCAGCCTGGTAATTAGCTAACTGCCGTCAGTTTCGCGTTAGAAATTGGTTGAGGTCGGTTTCTACTATTGGGCGTCATTCTACTGCGTCCGACGTCTGGCTGTGAATCACTATAATGCGAGCAGCAGTATTGTTGCCCATTCGTTACACATGTCCTAGCCATCTTTAACGTTCGATTAGGAGTTCTTCATGAACAGAGGCAAGTCGTTGTACAGCTCGTATAGTTCTTGGTAGAATATTCGTCTCCGTAGCCCGTCAAGGCAACCGGGAACGAAGAATTTTCGAATTGACCAAGGATTTCTTCATTCGCTCTTGATACGGTCCATGCTTCAAATCCGTAAAGTAGGGTCTTACATAGGATATCCTTAGTAGTTCAAGTGAGTGGGTAACTAAGGAATTGCCTTCTTAGCCCAAAGAAACAGCGGTTGGCAAGAGAAATTCTTCGTTTAATTTCTGACGAGATATTGTTGTCAGAGTTTAAGGCATAGCCGAGGTAGACAAAGTCCCGTACTACTTCAAAGTTATATCTGTCAATGGTGACGTTCAATCCAATTCGTCGATGTTGTATGTCCTTTCGGACAGCATATATCTTTTCTTGCCCTCATTTACTGCTAAACACGTTTTCGCAGTATCCTACTCTATACTAGCAAAAGTGGCTAAGACATCACCTCGAGACCTACAAATGATGGCAATATCATCGGCGTATGCTAGTAGTAGCACCGATTCTTGGAAAATTGTGCCTCTGGTGTTGGCTCTGGAGTTTTACACAATCCTCTCAAGAATAAAAGAAGTCACACTACAGCGCAGCGCTAATTGGTTTCAAATGTGTCGTTGAGGTCGTATCCGACCTGGTTAAGCTGAGAGAAGTTTTCGTCGTCATCCTGCACAAAAGGCCGATTTAGGGCGGTAAGCCAAAAAGAGACATGGAGCTGTATAGTTCGCCTCTATAAATTCTGTCTTATGCGGCTTTGAAATCTGTGAATAGGTGGTGGGTATCGATTTAGACTTTTTTCTGGGATCAGCCGAAGTGTGAAAATTTGATCGGTTGTGGACTTTCCTGGCCTAAGACCACACTAAAAAAAACCGTTCAGGTTATTGGTAAACGTTTTCCGGAATTCGTATATTACGGCAGATAGGATCTTGAAGGCGATGTTGATGAGATGTATGCCTCTGTAGTTGGCGCAATTCAGAGGTTCTCCTTTTTGTGGATCGGGAAAACGATACTGAGGTTTCATTCTTCAGACATACTTTCATCCGAGCAGATTTGGCTTAAGAGCTGGTTGATGGCACTAACTCAGTCATCTCCGCGGGCTCTATAAAGTTCGGCGGAAAGGCCGTCATTTCCGGCAGCCTAATTTAGCTTGAGCTTAGATATTGCTATCCTCACATCACTCAGGTCAGGTGGTTGGCAGTTTTCGCTGTCGTTGCCAGTATTGAATTGCTCGTTCTGCTGACAGCGGAATGTTGATGGTCATCGCCGTTTAAAAGTCTACAGACGTGGTTCTTCCATATCGCCTGTGTCTCCCTTCTTCATATCGACAGGATTCTGTTCGAAAATTGTATCTTTGCCTTTGACGTTCTACACTTTGGAGGAGTGAACACTTTAATATCCTCGATCGCTCGCTTTTCTTGCTGTTTTTGCTTCTTTCTGAACAACTGAGGACCTCTTGTTCCTCGTTGACTATAGAATTCAATGGCAGCTTCCGTCTACACCTGCAGCTTAGCTTTTTAGGCCTCGTTTTTGGTTGCGAGCAACTGTCAGCATTTCTCAGCAAAGCAGGGGTTTCTTGCTGGTAGGCGTGAGGCATCAGTTGCTGTTGATCTAATGGCTGTTGGTATGGTATTAATCAAGAGGTTAAGGGATACGCGTTGCGTAATGGCCTTGGCGGACTCTTACGATTGCAGTTATTGACATTAAATTTCTTCACAGTATTTTTGGTTTATTGTGGCGTGGTTGATATCCGCATTCTTACCTTGGCTGCAACAAGGTAGTGGTCCGAGACGGTGTTTCCCCCTCGCAATGTTCGCACGTTCAAAAAAATTCAATGCGATCCTCTTGTCTATCGCAATGTAATCAGCTTTGTTGACCCATTTTGGTCTGGAGACCGCCATTTCCCCTTATGGAACTGTGTGCTCACTAAAGTCGCATTTCGTTCCGCAGTGAAGGCAATACTTCAACAGATACTCCAATACTGCTACAGACGTCTTCTCTTCCTACCTTTGAGTTGAAATCTCATAGAAACAGACCCTAGCGATGCCATTTCCTTCCTCTGTCGGAATATGAGCATATAAAATCTAATGTTGGGGTTTTTTTTTTATTTATGCGGATTGTTACAATGCGATCACTAATGTTTTGAAATCATTAGTCTTCATGCCTAAGTCGAGCTGTTCTTAGAAGTCTACATCTGAATTCTGATCACTATAATACGGCCCGTCGTATATTTCACAGCTTTTTATCCTCTTTTTGCCCATCCCACCATATTGTATTTCCTTGGTGGCAGTAATGTGTTTTATATCAGGTTAATGAATCAAGTTGTTGGTCGTTTATATCCTGTTATGCATTTTCCACAAGGAGTTACAAACGTCATTGCTTTTGTTTTTCAGTGGTTTACTGAAAGCACAAAGCCCACATGTTCACCAGAGTGCTAACCTCTAGGCCAGGTATTTCGCGTCTTTTCGTTATTTATTCGAGCTAGGCTTCTAGTGTTGCTTTGTTCTATAGGTGGCCAACACAAGAATTAAGAAGCTAATCAAGTCAAATTCGGTTGGATGAGGTTAGCATATGGGAGTTAAAACTACCACTAGGAGGTAAAATTACCACTGCGAGCTAAAATTACCCAAAGTTGAAACGACAGGGCGACAGGTCCAAATTAATTTCGACCAATGTCTGCCCTCATTCTACAACACCAAACCTTCAAATAAAAATGATCGGGCGAAATACAAATGTTCGGACTCATATAAGCCCAGCAGTCTGTTTTTTTTCTTTCTTGATGTTAATATGTTTCTCCCTGAATTGCTAACCCCAATAACCTTATGTACCAGTTCTGACAAAATACTAAACATCACTCAAAACATTCACTTCCTTCTTCAGCTGACAAACGAAAATGACATCACTTGGGAACGGGAGCAGTCTGTATAAGAAGGAATATCTGTCACCCAACTGTGATCTGCATATAAATCGGGAATGACATAAGAACCTCTCATTCAAAGAATGTCACGTGTAAAGTACTTCCGTCCGTATTATGCATGATTGTGTACCCTTTACACAAAGTTCTCATCGAATTTTTAATCATCCAACTAATATCCCATCTAGGGTCATCAACATCACCCAAGGAGCAGCATCAATTGCATTTCTATTCATCTCCCATTTTACCTGGCTAATACCTCGACCACGGGATTGAATTAATTTAATATCATGCGTCACAGCGGTTTCCATCCATCCAAGAGAGATCTTCTCACGATGTCCCCTAAAAAGTTCCTCACGTATGTAGATGCGTCGTCGAGACGCTATTGTCTAATGGCACGCACAAATCTTAAATTAAAAATCAACACCGGCTTGATAGTTGGGTTGTATTTATTTTTTCGGGCAAAAAAAGGGGTGCGATGTTTGAAGGAGCTCTGCACGCACCTTAAAGAAAACGAAACATGTTGTGTGTCCCGCCTTGTATAGTGTTTCGTACAGGAAGTAAATTGTGTCCCGAATATGCAAATGAGCCGAGTGAATGAATTTGCATGTGTAGCCTTTCATAATTGTTAGGAGTTTTTTTTTTTTTATGACAGCCAAAAAGGGCGGTATCGGTGCTCAATATGAAAGGAAAAAATATTTCTTTCCAAGTCAGGTTTAACATTTGAAAATGGAAATGAGTTGGGAAAAATGTTTGGCATTGGAGAAGAAGTTTTCAAAGACCACGTAAAATGCGGTATTTGTCAACATGGAGATGACGATTCAACCACTAGCTGTAGGTGTTGTATAGCGACATGGACCTAGTCTTAAGATCTGCATTGGATGCTTATGTTTACTGGAAGTGCCAGACTTAGGCAAGAAGTCTTATGCCCCGACGGAGAAAACAGATGATATAGCTAAGGATTGCTTCTAGGAGCTCCTTGACAAAACCTATGAGCGACTACCGAAGTACGAAGTTCAAATCGTGCTGGGAGATTTTAACGCAAAGGTAGGAAGAGAAGACATCTTTAGCAGTATCGTCGGAAAACATAGACTCCACGACAACATGTCTAGTAACTGACTTTAGGCTAATTGACTTCGTAACGGAACGAAATGCCGCTATAGCCAGCATATGGTTTACTCACCTCGATATCCATAAGGGGACATGGCGTTCTCCAGATCAACGAACGGTCAACCAAATCAATCACATTGCCATAGACAAGAGACACGCATCCAGTATTTTGGAAGTCCGGACATTCCGAGGAGCTAACATCGACTTGAACCACTACCTTGTTACAGCCAAGGTAAGAGCGCGGATATCCAACACGCCGAAACAATCCAGAAATACTGTACAAAAATTTAATGTCGCAAGACTGCAATCGCAAGAGACCGCCAAGACCTTCGCGCAACGGGTATCCCTTAACCTCTCGATTAACACCATACCACCAGCATCGATTGTCGAAGAACAATGTCAACGATGCCAACAAGCCATTAGATCAGCCGCAACTGATGTGCTAGGTTCCTCGCGTCCACCAGCAAGAAACCCCTGGTTTGATGAGGAATGCCGACAGTTGCTCCAAGTCAAGAACGTTCCCTACAAGTCTAAACTGCACGTGAAGACGAAAACTGCCATTGAGCTCTGTAGAAAGAAAAGAAGGGAAGAACACCGGCTTTTCAGAAAGAAGAAATAGGAGCAAGAAAAGCGCGCGATCGAGAATATAGAGAAGTGCCACTCCAGGAACGATGTTCGCAAGTTCTACCAAAGTGTAAAACATCAAAGCCATGGAAACAAGACTCGAATGGGATCTTGTCGAGTTAAACAAGGAAATATCGTAATTGAGACACAGTCGATGCTGATGATGTGGAAGAACCACTTCTGCAGACCATTAAACGGCGATGACCAACCTTCCGCTGTCAGGCAGAACAAACAATTCAATGTTGGCAACAACAGCGAAAACTGTCAACCACCTACCTGAGTAAAGTGAGGACAGCAATTTCTAAATTCAATCTCAATAAGTCTGCCGGAAATGACGGCCTTCTTGCTAAGCTTTACAATGCCGATGGAGATGACTTGGTAAGTAACATCCACCAACTCATAAGCCAAGTCACACACCAGCTCATAAGCCAAATGTGGAAAATGGAACCTCAGCACCGTTTGCCCGATCCACAAAATGGAGACAGTCCGACAGACCGAGGACAGCAATTTCTAAACTGAATCTCAATAAGTCTGCCGGAAATGACGGCCTTCTTGCTAAGCTTTACAGTGCCGATGGAGATGACTTGGTAAGTAACATCCACCAACTCATAAGCCAAGTCACACACCAGCTCATAAGCCAAATGTGGAAAATGGAACCTCAGCACCGTTTGCCCGATCCACAAAATGGAGACCGTCCGACTGACCGAGGACAGCAATTTCTAAACTGAATCTCAATAAGTCTGCCGGAAATGACGGCCTTCTTGCTAAGCTTTACGATGCCGATGGAGATGACTTGGTAGGTAACATCCACCAACTCATAAGCCAAGTCATACACCAGCTCATAAGCCAAATGTGGAAAATGGAACCTCAGCACCGGTTGCCCGATCCACAAAATGGTGAGCGTCCGACAGACCGAGGACAGCAATTTCTAAGCTGAATCTCAATAAGTCTGCCGGAAATGACGGCTTTCTTGCTAAGCTTTGCAATGCCGATGTAGATGACTTGGTAAGTAACATCCACCAACTCATAAGCCAAGTCATACACCAGGTCATAAGCCAAATGTGGAAAATGGAACCTCAGCACCGTTTGCCCGATCCACAAAATGGAGACCATCCGACAGACCGAGGACAGCAATTTCTAAGCTGAATCTCAATAAGTCTGCCGGAAATGACGGCCTTCTTGCTAAGCTTTACAATGCCGATGGAGATGACTTGGTAAGTAACATCCACCAACTCATAAGCCAAGTCACACACCAGCTCATAAGCCAAATGTGGAAAATGGAACCTCAGCACCGTTTGCCCGATCCACAAAATGGAGACAGTCCGACAGACCGAGGACAGCAATTTCTAAACTGAATCTCAATAAGTCTGCCGGAAATGACGGCCTTCTTGCTAAGCTTTGCAATGCCGATGGAGATGACTTGGTAAGTAACATCCACCAACTCATAAGCCAAGTCATACACCAGCTCATAGGCCAAATGTGTGAAAATGGAACCTCAGCACCGTTTGCCCGATCCACAAAATGGAGACCGTCCGAACTGCGCTAACTACAGAGGAACTAGTGTCCTCGACATCGCCTACAAGATCCTTTCTGCCGTAATATATGAACGCCGGATTGTGAAAAACTCCCGAGCCAACACCAGAGGCATTATTTTCTAAAAATCGGTGCAACTGCTGCCATACGCCAACGATATTGACATCATTGGTAAGACTCAACGTGATGTCATAGCCACGTTTGCTTGTATAGAGAAAGATCGATTCCTTTGTCGAATCGAGAGGAAAATTCTTCGGTTTTCACCGGCGTTCACGGGCTATGGAGGCGAAAGGTCAACCAAGAACTATAAGAGCTGCCCTGGTTAAAAGAAAAACTCCGCATTGGACGTTTAAGATTGCTAGGACATGTAGAACCAATACTCCGGTTCGCAGAGCCAGGCTTCGGATGCAGTAAAGGAAGGCCTTGTCTTAAGTGGCGGGTACAAGTAGAAACCTATTCAGTAGGTCGTTTGATCTGCTGTTGTCGTTGTTAGGTAGATATGTAGAAGTGTCGGTTCGGCACTTGCCCCAGTAGCCTTTTGTGCCTTTTTGCTACCACGACTAGTGTGATCTAGATAATGATTTTTGTTGTTGATGTGATACAGGTGGTTTGGAAAGCCGATAAGACCTTATGTCCCATTACCGGAGATGTCGCTAAGTTTGTCGAAAAATGGTTGATCAAACGCACGCAATGTGGCTCTTGCTAGTGCCGGATATTTGCAGATTAAATGAGAGAGTGTTTCTCTTTCACTATTGTTACCGCAACTACTGCATTGAGGGTTGTATTGGATCCCTAGTTTGGAGAGCAATTGACCAGTGCCCCGTGACTATCGCCGTAATTCTTGCGATATCTTGGCGGGTTCTACTAAGTAGATCGTTTGTTCTGTTTTTGTCGTAGAATGGCCATATCGTCCTCGAAATGACGCAATTGGTTAACCTTCTCAATTTGAAGTCGGCCCTGTTCAGAAAGTATGAGTGGATTTGTCTCTAAACCGCACCTAGCGAGATAAGGACCCTTGCTAGCCAGAGGCTCCTAAAAACCCCCATGGTTATGTCCAAAATTCATCGGCAGGTGGTGGCGTGATGGGCTAATTACTGCCTATGAGAGAGCATGGATGCAGTAGGAGAGTTATGGTCCACGTCATGAACTATGGCTTGAGTATATTATGCTTCACCCGGTCCTCCTACAGTAAGTTTTTTGTCATAACCGAACCAGCATATATCCCTGAAAATATGATACAAAATATAAACAAATTACGATACTACAAGCCGCAAGCCACAAGCCGTACGTTATTAATTATATTCAATCAAAATAACGGACACAAATGAGTTTCAATATTTAAGTGCGTATCCAATTGAATTCGTGAAGAGCTCACAAATTATTTATAATTGCCGGTCCATCGGCAAAATTCGCATAATAACGCTGCTAATTAAAATCGCGACACAAAAGCCACCTCGCATACACTCACAGACGCAGTCACAACTTCCTTTCATTGTATCGCATCAAGTGCAAAAAACAGAAAAAAAACCCACCCCTCGTTGATGGGTGTTTCATTCACGTTTGACTAATTAAATGATTATCCTCGAACGTGTTCATTATCACATAAAGGACACACCACAATGCAATAATCCGATGCTATACCAAAATTAATTAGCATTACAAGCGTCCCCGAAAACACTTCCGCAACATCACTTGTCCCGCAAAAAAAAAAAGGAATATCCATTCAATGTCTGCTGCAACAAGTCGCATACGAGTACATCCAGGACTATAGAGTCTAGTCACAATGACATGACGACAGGGGATGGATGAATCACCTTTCTATGATTGCAACTCCATTATGATACCACAAAACGAAAATTTTGCACAATAAAACGCTAATAATGCGATGCGATTGTCAATGAGGAGTCGTCCTCGTTCTCGTCATCCTCATCGTTGTCCTTCGATTGATGATTACTGCAATTGAGTCTACCATGGCATGGTATTAAGCCCTACTGAAATGGATTTGCAAATATAGGGAGTGCGCAAAATTTCCCAACTGAAGGGTCCTTTTTCCGCCGATCTGTTCCATCCCCTAATTTATTGATACGTAATCCTGATAATTGGGTATTGGTAGAAGTCAATTATTTGCAAACCAGGATAATGTCGTTGCCGAAGTTGATGTTGATGACGTTGATATCGTTCCGTTTTTGTTGTATGGTACTACACTACTACACAATGAAAGGATACACAACCCTCAACAAATGAATCCCCTTGACAACACATTTCTCCACCATTATTTGTCTAGGATTTGTTTTCTCTCCTCTTGTTTTTTTTTTTTTTTTTGCATTCTGCCTTTTTCTGCACAATGATATTGTTTACGGCAATTGATGGATTTGGTTCGTGTCCTTTGCCAATTATGACTGGCAAATAGGATGAAGGGAAGTGAGATAGCTACTGATTTTACAGGCGAATAGTAAATGTTTGTGGTGTGGTGGAATAGTGTCAATTGTTTGACAATTTTATGAAAAAATCCCTCTTTGTGGTTGAGTGTATGCGATGCACGCGTGCAAAAAAAGGATCAATTAGAGGAGTTTGTTGCACATATTGGTTGCATGGGATCAATAGATTCTTTTCAATGGGGTGACTGCAACTGTGTCGCGAGAGTGTTGCACTTTCAATTTGAATTCATTTTGAAAATTGTTTGTCGTAGATGTATTGTACTTAGACTGACAATGGAGGTTTTGAAAATCGAGCGCCGGCACACTTTTAAAATGTTAAGGGTATTTTGGGTTTTTGCGGTATCTTGTTGGAAGGATTAGGAATAATGTTTGGGGCAATCTGCTTTCATTTTAAAGCCAATTATGTCTCTCTAAGTGCCATCAAGAATTCTGACAATCCACATTGTTGGTTGCGCTACAGAAATTTTTTTCAAATTAAAATTCAAGTGAATTTCTCGAGAGTATGTTTCCACAAATATTTAGAACAAAAGATCAAAACGCCAGCCGATGGCCTCAGTCGCCAGTGCTGTTATGTGTCTGTAGTTCGATGCATTCATGTGCGAATTACTGTGATGTCAATGTCAATGTCAAGATCAAAACGAGCATTCGTGTATTAAAATTTAACAAAAAACAGACATCCATCCAGTAAATATGATTTAATGGGCCTGGCAAAAGGAAGATAAAGATAAAAAACTGTGACATCTACTATGGACCGCGTTATAGTGAGCAGAGATTTGTTATAAGTGCTAGACTTAGGCAAGAAGTCGTATGTTTGCAAGACATTAGCGAACAATTTTTGCAATTTTCCAATATAAGCCTTATATGCGCTCACATTCCGACGGAAAAAAATGCTTATTGCGAAAGATTTCTTCTACCGCTCCTTGACAAAACTTACTACAGCAGTACAATGATAAAATCGAGATTTTAACTAAAAGGTAGGAAGAGAAGAAGTCTTCAGCAGAATATTCGGAAAACAGTCAACGCGACATCATGCCTGGCAATGGACTTAGAATAATTGACTTCGCTACGGAACAAAATGCCACTATAGCCAGCACACGGTTTCCTCACCTCGATATCCATAAGGGGACATGGCGATCTCCAGATCTACAAATTCAATCAAATAGATCACATTGAGATAGACAAGAGGCATGCATCCAGTATTCTGGATGTCCGAACATTCCTAGTTGCTAACATTGACTCGGAGCACAACCTTGTTAAGGCCAAGGTAATAACGCCGATATTTACCATGCCACAACAATCCAGAAATGCTGCCATTGAGCCCTCTGTAGGCAGAGAAGAAGGGAAGAACACGGGCTTTTCAGAAAGGAGGAATAAAAAGCATGAAAAGGAAATAGGGAGGTGCCACTCCAGGAACGATGTTCGCCAAGGATACAAGGCGCGAACTGAGCCACAGTCGATGTTGAGGATATGGAAGAACCATTCTATAGACTGTGAAACGGCGATGACGAACAACTTACGCTATCAGGCAGAACGAACATTCAATATTGGCAACGACAGTGAAAACTGCCAACCAACCGACCTGAGTGAAGTGAGGATAGCAATATCTTAACTCAAGCTCTACACGGCAGCCGGAAATGACGGCCTTCATGCTGGGCTTTATAAAGCTGCGGGACATGACTTGGTAAGTAGCATTGACAAGCTCATAAACAAAATCTGGTTGGCTGCAAGTATGCCTGAAGATCTACGAAAAGGATCTGAACTGCGCCAACTACAGAGGCATAAGTCTCCTCAACATCGCCTAATCGGCCCTTGTTAGTGTGGTTTTAGGCCAGACAAGTTCAGTACCGATCAAATTTGCACACTTTGGCAGATTCTGCAAGAAACCCAAGAAGTCGAAATCGATACCCACCACCTATTCATCGATTTTGAAAGCCGCATACCACAGAAATTATAGAAACGAACTACACAGAGCCATGTCTAGTTTTGGTGAGCTGCACAAAATCGTCCGTTTATGTAGGATGACGATGGAGAATTTTCGCTGCTCCATCAGGATCAAAAAACAACCTCACCGACACTTTCGATACCAAAAAAATGATTTACTCATGGAGACGCACTGCCATGTAACTTCTTCAATTTGATTCTTGAGAGGATTGTGCAAAACTCCCGAGCCAATACCAGAGGCACAATTTTCCAATAATCGGTGCAACTACTAGCATACAACGACGATATTGTCATCATTTGTAGGTCTCAAGGTGATGTCTTAGCCACGTTTGCTAGTATAGAGTAGGATTCTGCGAAAATGTGTTTAGCAGTAATTGAGGGCAAGACAAGGTTTATGCTGTCAAAACGAAAGGACATACAACATCAGCGAATTGGATAGAACGTCACCATTGACAGATATAACTTAGAAGTAGTACGAGACTTTGTATATCTCGGCTCCGCTGTTAACTCTGACAACAACATGACGTCTGCAACTAAACAAAGAATTACTCTTGCCAACCGCTGTTTCTTCGTTCTAAGAAGGCAATTCAGTAGTAATCTAAAACTCCTTTAGAGGTCCTATGTAAGACCCTTATATGCCCAGTATGGCTCTACCGCGCTGAAGCATGGACCGTCTCAAAAGCGGATGAAGAAAACTTTGGTCGATTCAAGAGGAAAATTATTCGAAAAATCTTTGATTTCGTTTGCGTTGGTAGGCTATGGAGAGGAAGATTCAACCAAGAATTATACGATCTGTACAGCGAAATGCATCCGTTTCGGACGTTTAAGTGGGCTCTGACATGTAGAACGTGTGGACACCAATATTCCGGCTGGCAGAGTCTTCGATTCCCAGCCAGATGTCAGACGCAGTAGAGGAAGACCTCGCCTTAAGTGGCGCGCACCAGTAGAAACCGACCTCAACCAACTTGGAGTGCGCAACTGGAGGCAGTTAGCTAAGGACCGGGCTAATGGGAAAGGCATGGTGGTTGAGCCACATGTTCATTCCGGAATGTAGCGTCACTTAAGTAAGTAAGTGCTAAACATGTATATACGATATACAACTATGGGGTCTTACCAGTGAAACGAATCTGAACATTTTACGAACTTTTGAATACAAAATGTTAAGATCATTCCTTAATGCCCCGTATTACATAAGGAACGCAGATCTACGCAGAGCAGAGTTCTGGGTATTCCCAAGGTTAAAAATGCACACAAACAATTTTGCGCGAAAACAGAAATAAAAAGTTTATTAGGAGACGTTACAACAACGGTACTCCAAATTCCTGACGAAATTAAATGTATTAAATGCGTCTTGAAAGTGCTAAGCCCTTGAATTTAGCCTGGTTATCACAAACCGCGCTTTAGATTGCGGATAAAGCCGGAACTCCCAAGGCATAGTTGCCTGGCAAACATTGACATATATTCGTGATAAAAAAAAATTGCTAGATAAGTTTCATACTTAGTTGAGTTTAGTGAGTAAAAATCTCACACTACTGTGAGCACGTGCTCATAGTGGCTGTGAAGATTTCCGCCAGCCCTCAATAAAACCTCTTGTATTCTGAAGATCCTCACCAACTTTAGAATACCATTGTTTCCCACGAAGTCGGGTAACCACAACCACCGCGATATTCCCACAAGGGCGCCTACCTATCAATCATTATAATATAAGACTTGCCATATTATGACCCGTGGTACCAGCCTATAGCCTGTGATGAGCCTCCGCACAATCTTCCTTTTGTTTCTCTTAACAAACTAAGTCCAGAATCTTATATTTTACGAAGTCACTACTAACCAGGTTCCCTACACGAAGCTGGCTTGGACTGATTCACGATATTCTCTAACAGACAAATTCCTATAGAACCATTCGCCGCAGGTAGCTAGCAGTAAATATTCAAAGGTACTGAGCTTTACTGTGGCTGGCTTTATCCATCACCCGAGGACTCGCCAAGTAGGGGCCAACCCCCCTGGTGGTCGGTCACCTTATATGTTGTGCAGCTGGAGGTAGCTGTTATTTTGAATCAGTTGTACCAGGCTTGCTGCAGAGGTTTGTTCGGTTGAGGCCAATTTCTTTCCCGGACTGTATCGGCACTTAACTATGGAGTAAGTGCGAGCGAACAAAGATTATAAAGTCATACAGATGACGCACTGCATACAATAAAAACAGTTCTACGGCGGGTCGTACTGGCACAGCCCGCCATATGTTTGGATATCGTTTCTCATGTGTGCAAGTGCACACCGCCCGCCCGAACCAAGAAACTGGTGAGCAAAAGTTTCTGTTTTTTGTTCTCAATGCGTCATCTGTATGACTTTATAATCTTTGGTGCAACCCAATCGTTTATCCATCGTTCGTTTTATTGAACTTGCTTAGATCGATCAGAAAATCAAGTTCCAATAGTCCATGCAGAAGCCTCTTCCAAAAGATTAAAAAGTTTCTCTAGTCCTCTTTAGCCATATTTGCAAAATGGCAAGTTAAACTTACAAGAAACGTCGTACGGCTTCAGCACTAAGAAGTAGTAACTTGGAGAGATCCGCAAAACCTGCACTCTACTCAGAGTATTTCAATATATTAACCATGCATGCAAAAAACTTCGTAAACCAAGGCAGCTAAAGCCGTCTTCAATTAAATCCTCCGGTTTAATTATTGCTGTTTCAGTAAACCCACCTGTTAATTTTCATCTTTCAAGTTTAGATACCCTCTCATGGCGTGAAACCTATGAATTCACAGCCTTATTAAAGTTGTTCCTCCCCACAGTGCATCACAGATTAAGTTTCCTTCCGCCGAATTATTTGAATACCAACAAATGACGAAAAAAAAAAAAAAACTCCAACCGATGCCAAATCTCAAGCGGAAGCGATAGCAAAATGGAGTCAAGCTAAAAAAAAAAGAAAAATTAAAGAAAAATCACGTTGAAAAAATGGAAAAATAAAATCAAAATCAAAACGTAAGAAAATTGAAACTAAATTTCCCGAGTTCTGCATGATTTGAATAAATCAACTTACAATTTTCCTGTGATTCGATTTCGTCGGTTTCTCATCTGTTGGCAGCCATGAAGCGCACAGCAGCGCGGTCGTTTGCACACACAGAGCCGACTCAAGTAGAATGAACGAAAAAAAAAAAAAAATCAAAAAAAAAAATTGAAGACGAACAAGCGCTGTGTGTCCTTGTGCAATACGCCAGCCGTATAAATTGTCCTTAGAGCCAACATTACGTTGCTTCCTCTGCGCGACAATACCCATCATGATGACGTCGCTCAAAATCAAAATCACTGATTTCGGGATTATTATTATTTTCCAAAAGGACGAATGGAAAATCGGGTATAAAACGAATATGTACGCAGCGGACTTGTTCGTCCTTTATTTGCAATTTCTTTCTCAGTCCTTTTTTTTTTTTTTTGGTTTTTATCAACATTTTATTCTGGCCCTGTTCTGCTCTGCTTGTGGCAGATTCCATCTTAATCTGTTGTAAATCGAATTTTCCATCTTCCATCTTTCTTTGGGGTTTTACTTCTTCGTATACCGTTTTTTTTTTTTGCTTTATTTCAATTTGATTTTCATCAAAACGCGTAGAATGCGAAATGTGGCATAGGGTGGAGTGTCCTGTTGGATGTGGGGGGGGGGGGGGGGATAACTCGAATATAGGATTACCGATGATTTGGAAAATCAGTGCATTTTTGCGGAAGGATGAACGCCATCGGTGTTTGCCTTGAAAACTCGATTTTCGACTTGGACTGATTGATAAATGTTTTATTTAATGATTAAGGATGATGTATGATGCCGGGTGGGTTTTCACTGAAAGGTCAATGAAATGTCAAACTCTAGCCGAATGGAAGGCACGAAAAATGTAGATAATTGTTGTTAGGGGTTTCAAAGTCCGCGATTTTTTTTAGGATTCTAAATGATTTTGAAACAAAATGGATAAAATTTTTGTGGATATCTACATGTATGCCTTGTGGTGAGATTACTCCAAGCAATGTCGACCGCTAAGGATAAGTTGATTCATGCTGCTGTTTTGCTAAATATTTTCTAGGGATGAAACTAAAATTTTTGTTTTTTGAACATCATGGTTGGGTGTTGTAGAACGAGGGTAGACTCTGATTGGCTTTAACTTGGCAATGCCCAGTGTTGTAACTCTGACTACACATCAAGTGCTTATTTTTACCTCCCAGTGATAACCATCGGGTACTGGTCTCATCCAACCGGATTTGACTTACTAAACGATAAGCGCGAGTGTTGATCACACGACGAAAAACAGCAACACTATAAACAGCCAGGTCAGAATTGCACGGAATGAATACCCGGCCTGCTGTCCCAGGCGAACCTAGACAAGCTGCTTCGACATAATTCGGACAACAGGTTGTCTAGGAATTTCAAGGGTTAGTCAGGCCCCTTGAACAGAGCTGGTGGCGGATGAACCGAAAGGCCAACGGCAGCGCTCATTCTCGTACTGGATACTGATGGCTCCGTGTCCTAGGGGTATCTAATAAATTGTACTGTCTCTCCAGGTTGGGGGTTGTGCCTTGGGTTGACTACCAAATCATGGAAAAATCTAACGGTTACGAAGCAACCGATAGCCTCGGAAAGGACTGATTTTATTGATGACGACACGGCTAAACGAGAAAAGGACAACGACGTTCGTATCTGCACCTGGAATGTGAGAACATTTAACAGCAGAGGTGCAAGCGAACAACTAGCGGAAGCCCTAAGCTGCTACAAAGCAGACATTACTGCCATCCAGGAAATACGATGGGATGGATGGGCCGGGCAAAATAAGGATGAAAAACTATGACATCTACTACGGACCGTGTTATAGTGAGCAGAAACAGCGACTATTCGGATGCGGATTTGTACCAGACTTAGGCAAGAAGTCTTATGTTTCCAAGACATTAGCGAACGCATTTTAACGATCCGCATCAAGGCCAAATTCGCCAACATTAGCCTTATATGCACTCACGCCCCACCAATGGAGGAAAAAGATGATAAAGGTAAGGACTGCTTCTATGAGCTCTTTGACAAAACCTATGAGTGACTAACGAAGTACGATGTTAAAATCGTGCTCCAATTAGTCCGGTCCTTAGCTAATTGCCTCCAGTTGCGCACTCCAAGTTGGTTGAGGTCGGTTTCTACTTGTGCGCGCCACTTAAGGCGAGGTCTTCCTTTACTGCGTCCTACGTCTGACTGGAAATCGAAGAACACGTGAGCCGAAGTATTGATGTCCAATCCTTCAACATGTCCTAGCCATCTTAAACGTCCATTGTGGAGTTTTGTGACCAGCAGCATATCGATGCGCAGTTCGTATAGCTTCTGGTTGGATCTTATTTTCATCTCCATAGCCCATCAACGCAAATCGGACCGAAGATTTTTCGAATAATTTAACTCTCGACCAAGGATTTCTTCATCCGCTTTTGAGACGGTCCATGCTTCAGCGCCTTCTTAGCCCGAAGAAACAGCGGTTGGCAAGAGTAATTCTTCGTTTAACTTCTGACGAGATGTTGTTGTCAGAGCTTATAGCGAACCCGAGGTAGACAAAGTAAATTGTGACGTTCTGTCAAACTCGTCGATGGTGTGTGTCCTTTCGTGTTGACAGCATATACTTTGTCTTGCGCATTTTGCCCCTTCATTCTCTATACCAGCAAACGTGGCTATGACATCATGTTGAATCCGACCAATGATGTCAATATTGCCGGCGTATGTTAGTAGTTGCACCGAATTTTGGAAAATTTTGCCTCTGGTGTCGGCTCGGGAGTTAGGCACAATCCTCTCAAGAATCAAATTGAGGAAGTCACATGACAGCACATCGCCTCAATCCTTTTTTAGTATCGAATGTTTCGGTGAAGTCGTTTCCGACTCTGATGGATCATTGAATACTTCCCATCGTCGTCCTATACAAACGGACGAGTTTGAGCGGTATACCAAAACTAGGCATGGCTCTGCACAGTTCGTCTCTATAAATGCTGTCGTATGCAGCTTTGAAATGGATGGTGGGTATCTGTTTGGACTTCTTGAATTTTTTCCAGGATCTGCCGAAGTGTGAAAATTTGATCGGTTGTGGACTTACCTGGCCTAAAACTAAACTGATAAGGAGTGGTCAGGTTGTTGGTAAACAGTTTAAGACGTTCACATATTACGGCAGATAGGATCTTGTAGGCGATGTTGAGTAGGTTTATGCCTCTGTAGTTGAGGGTCTCCTTTTTTGTGGATCGGGCAAACGATGCTGAAGCTCTATTCTTCAGGCATACATTCTTCCGACCAGATTCGGCTTATGAGTTGGTGGATGTTATTTACCAAGCTATCGCCGCCGGCTTTATAAAGCCCAGACTGGAAGTCCATCATTTCCGGCAGCCTTATTAAGCTTGAGTTTAGATATTGCTTTCCTTACTTCACTCACGTCGAGTGGATGGCAGTTTCCACTGTCGTTGCAAATGTTGAATGGTTCGTTCTGCCTGACAGGGGGATGTCGTTCTTCCATATCCTCAGCATCGACTGTGTCTCAACGACGATTTTCATCTCGACAGAATTATTTCCGAGCCTTGTATCCTTGGCTTGGGCGTTTTACATTTTGGTAAAACTTGCGAACGTCGTTCCCGGAGTGTCAACTGTCTATATCCTCGACCGCGCGCTTTTCTTGCTCTTTTTTTCTTCTTTCTGAAAAGCCGGTGTTCTTGCCTTCAGGTCTTGCCATTAATGCTCAATGGCAGATCTCGTCTTTACCTACAGCTTAGCTTTTTGGCCACGTTCCTGCGAGCATCTGTCGGAATTCCTCATCAAACCAGGGGTTTCTGGCTGGTGGTCACGAGAAACCTAGCACATCAGTTGCGGCTGATCTAATGGCTTGTTGGCATCGTTTCCATTGTTCTTCGACATTCGATGCTGGTGGTATGGTAATAATCGAGAAGTTTATGGGCGGTCTTTTGCGATTGTAGTCTGTCGACATGACATTTTGTCACATTATTTCTGGATTGTTGTGGCGTGGTGGATATCCGCATTCTTACATTGGCTGCAATAAGGTAGTGCTCCGAGTCGATGTTAGCTCCTCGGAATGTTCGAACATCCAAAATACTGGATGCGTGCTTCTTGTCTATGTGATCAATTTGGTTGACCCTTCGTTGATCTGGAGACCGCCATGCCACCTTATGGATATCGAGGTTTGGAAACCGTGTGCTGGCTATAGTGGCATTTCGTTCCGTAGCGAAGTCAGTTAGCCTAAGTCCGTTATCAAACGCGTTGCCGTGTAGGCTATGTTTTCCGACAATACTGCTAAGGACGTCTTCTCTTCCTAATTTTGCGCTAAAATCTCCCAGCACGATAGGTTTTGTCAAGGAGCTCGTAGAAGCAATCCTTACCTTTATCATCTTTTTCCTCCGTTGGGGGTGAGCGCATTTAAGGCTTATGTTGGCGAATTTGGACTTGATGCGGATTGTTACAATGCTTTCGTTGATGTCTTGGAAACAAAGGACTTCTTGCCTAGGTGTGGCACTTATAACAAATTCGCATCCGAATAATCGCTGTTTCTGCTCACTATAACACCGTCCGTAGTAGATGTCAGAGTCAGAATCCTTCGATTGTGTTGCGTTGGTAGTATGCTGTCTTTTGATTCTATCTGGCATTCATTAGCGCAACATAATATATAAACAATTTCCATGACCATGGCGACTCCTACTTGCCTGTAAAGCCTTTTTCATGATCATCAGTGGAATTACACTGCACTTACAAACTCTTCAAAATGAAGATAACATGTGTCCATCTACTTACTGAAATGCGCGGTCAATTTGTAAACCGGCGATTAAAATTCCAGACCTTTACGTAACAGACAGCCATTGTATAGTCAATTTTGACACCTTCCACCTGTCGACACGGTGGCGCATATTATCCCCCAAAACAAATTTGTTTACGACGCCAACAATAAAACGGGCAGCGCCAACATTCAAGATACATTCTCACATCATTGCAATGTCGTGTCTTACAATTGCACAAGAAAATACTGTGCGCGCCATCACCTGCTCCGGCATCCTTGCGGGCAGATTTACACGTCTGTCTCAGCGGGGCCTTCACATACGCATGCCCTGCAATTAGTTCGTTTATTTAACCTGGCAGCATAATAAAAAGGATGTAATTGAAATGACGCTGAATTAGCGTAATGACAATGTATCCGTTTATTTCATTGCGTGCCGCATAATAAAGGACAACGTCAATCCTTTGTTGGGTTAATTTCTCGTATAACGTCTTTTTTCCCAAATGCACAGAGCTTGCCAAAAATTACCCACCATTGGAGGGTAATACATGTAACAACAACTTTCTTGTAGAGGTCCTTTTCAAATCACTACCTTCTGGTAGCGATGTGATAATTCCTCATCAAGGGAAGTCTTGTGAAGAATACCAGCCTACCTTGGGTACCGTTTCGAAAATTTGCATATCAATCGATTACAGTCTCAAAAGAAAATCGAAAAAAGGGTTGGTCCAGCCAAAAATATAAATTAGCACCAACGTGATGTAGGACTTCTTGCACAAACGGCGATCAACGACTGTAATTACTTGCCATTCAATTACAGTCCTGATGAGAGAAGCATGACAACAAGGACTGGATTACAATTCCATTGAAAAATGCTTTCTTTTTTTTTTCTTGCTCTTGTTGTTTCCCAGTTTGATATTTTCCTTTGGCGACGTCAACTGCACGTAGTCCTTGCCGACAGTTAACGAAGTGTTATATGCTCGACCAGTTGTCCTCGTTTTCGTTTTTTTTTTTTTTTGATATCCCGAATACATTCCTCTGATGTAATCAAATTAAGATTTTTAACGCCTGATTTTTTTTTTCATTACTCAATTCAGTTCATTAGATGGAAGACATAAGGATGCCACATAAGGATGCGGCGACAACTTCATCGTAAAGCTTTTGTCGGGCTATAAAGATACAAAATAAAAAAAAAAAAAAATTCACGACCACAAAGCAACATGAAATCCACATCATTAATCAAAAACCACGCGAATATCCTTTTTTATTTCATTTATATCATCATCTCAGTGAGTGGGGGTTTTTTTTTACATTTTTTTATGTTTTAATGCGGTGAAATATGCTTAAGGATATAAATGTCCTTTAAATCCCTTTTTGGTGATGGTGTTGTGTGTGGATGCTTCAGTTGGACAATAACTCATCAGTGACAATGACAGTTGTTTCTTGTGTTATGTTAATCATGAAATACAGAGTCCTTATGATTATTTTTTAATAAAAAAAATTGTTAATTCCTCCTTAAAAAAATTATAAAATTTTAGACGATGGGATTTGTGGAATGGTATGCTCGGTTACAACGTTATGCGGACGCGGAATGGGTGGGAGATAGTTTAAGCTGTGGCTTTGTGCATCATCCCTGTGTGGGGGTGAAGTTTTTTTTTGGGTGGTTGAGTATTAACAAGGACTGTATGGGAATACACCCTAATGGATATTTGATTTAGAGCTATGTCACTGCTTGTTAAATGGAGGGATGCCATTTGTTGTGTGTGGAGGGTGGGAGTTATATGTGTGGGGTGAATATTTGTTAGGTTTCGCAATATGGCGTTTAGTTTTTCTGAACGTATAAGGTACACAATTAAGTTTTGTTATATGGTTTTGAAAAATGTTTTCTGTAGAGGATAAATCATGAACAAATTGTACTTTTCATATATTATTTACCGAATTAAGTTTTCGAACTCGGCAACAGATTTGAATGTGACAGACCCTGCTTAGTCTCCAGGCTGTAATGAATTACGAAAACTCCTTTTAGGATAAAACATACGGCCTTACTTATTTTTTATAAGAAAAATGGTTGTTCTACGTAGTTCTTCCAATCCTTTTTTGTAGGTATGTTACATTCGTTTATTCATATGTTATCATGTATTGGTGTCAATTCAATATATATGTCAAAACTACAAAGCTATAAAGCAAATTTCGTAATTCAATAATAGACTTACATCCTGGCGGTTTCCTCACCTTGATATCCATAAGCGGATATGGCGGTCTCCATATCAACGAACGGTCAACCATATTGATCACATTGTGATAGACAAGAGGCACGCATGCAGTCTTTTTGTTGTCCGAACATTCCGATGAGCTAACATCGAGTTGGACTTGACTTGCAGCAAAGGTAGGAATGCGAATATATACTATGCCACTGCACCCCATAAATAATGTGAAATGTCGAAAGACTGCTATCGCAAGAGGCCGCCAGAGACCTTTGCGCATCGCGTATCGCTTAACCTTTCGATTAACACTATACCAACAGCATCGCCTGTCGAAAAACAATGGCAACAATGCCAGCAAGCCATTAGATCAGCCGCAACTGATGTGCTAGGTTTCTCGCGCCCACCAGCGAAAAACCCCTGGTTTGATGAGGAATACCGACATATTATCGCAGCCAAGAACGAGGCCTACAAGGCTAAGCTGCAGGTGAATACGAGAGCTGCTATCGAGCTCTATAGGCAGAGATGAAGAAAACAGAGCGAGAAAAGCGCGCGACCGAGGATATAAGAGGTGCCACTACAGGAACGATGTATGCAAGTGTTACCAAAGTGTAAAACGTCAAAGCCAATGATACAAGGCTCGAACAGAATCCTGTCGACACAGTCGATGCTGATGAAATGGAAAACCACTTCTACAGACGGCGACGACGAACAACATTCCGCTGTCAGGCAAAACGAACCATTCAATGTTGGCAACAACAGCGAAAACTGCCAACCACCCGACCTGAGTGAAGCAAGTATAGCAACATCTATACACAAGCTTAATAAGGCTGCCGGAAGTGACAGCTTTCCCGCTGAGCTTAATAAAACCAGCGGAGATGACTTGGTAAGAAACATCCACCAATTCATAAGCCAAATCTGGTCGGATGAAAGTATGCCTGAATAATGGAACCTCCGCTTCTATTGCCCTGTCCGCAAAAACGGAGACTCTCTGAAATGCGGCAACTACAACGGCATAAATTTCCCTAACATCGCCTACAAGATCACATCTCCTGTAATATGTGAACGCCAGAAACCGTTTACAACAACCTGATCGGCCCTTAGCAGTGTGGCTTTAGGCAAGGAAATTACACAACCGATTAAATTTTTTAAACTTCGGCAGATCCTAGAATAAACTCAAGAAATCCAAATCAATACCCACCACCTATTCATCGATTTCAAAGCCGCATACGACAGCATTTATAGAGTCGAACTCTTCGGTTTGTGTACGATGACGATGGAGAATTTTCGCTCACCGACACATTCGATACCAAAAAAGGACTTAGACAAGGCGATGCGCTGTCATATGACTTCATCAACTTGCTTCTTGAGAGGACTGTGCAAAACTGCCGAGCCTACACCAGAGGCACAATCTTCCAAAAATCGGTGTACCAGCTAGCATACGCCGACGATATTGACGTCATTGGCAAGACTCAACGTGATGTCGTAGCCATGTTTGTAAGTATAGCGAAGGAAGCGGCAAAAGTTGGTTAAGCAGTAAACGAGGGTAAGACGAAAAAAAACACGAAAAAACATACAACATGTAGAAATTGTTCCGAACGTCTACATTGACAGATATATAATTTTGGGATAGTACTGGACTTTGTCTACTTCGGCTCCACTTTAAAATATGACAACAACATCTGGTCAGAAATGAAACGAAGAATTACTCTTGCCCTGATCATTCCAGTCCTGCTGTACGGCGCTGAATCATGTACCGTCTCATAAGTGGATGAAGAAATCCTTTTTCATTCGATAGCCCAAACTAACAATTTCGCTTCGATATAGCATTATCGAAGGAATTTCACTCCAGCAGTATTACCTGTCTTATGGGAAAACATTTAGCTCACTTTGGGGAAACTATTTACTTCTAAAAGACTTCATTGGCCTTAATAGTCTTTACAAAAGCAATTCACAAACGCAGTTCGTTATTATGAAAATAAGAAATTCAATGCAAATAATTATAAAAATTCTCATCTTACTGGGATTCGAACTCGCGTTATCTCGAAGGGTAGTCCAACACGCTATCTGGACTCTGGAACATAAAAGAACAGTCAGTACAACGAAGTACTTGAATCGTGTTGACTCATTTTCCGGTAGGTTCCCGATCTTTTTACCCTTTTCCCGATCTTCCAACCTTAGCTTTCTACGCCCTCATTCGTAAGCTCTGTACATGCTTAGCTTCGGAATAACTTCTTGCGAAGTTCTATCGAAAAATCCTAATCTATGTTATTGATGGTTTTCAAACTTTCGGAATTGTGTATACATGACACATTTCCGAAAGTTTGAAAACCATCAAATAATCGTCTGCAAAAATGCTCAACCTACGCGCACAAGTACTATATAAGGGCTACAGAAATAATTGCTTGTAGAAATTAAATTTTATTGCCTTATAGAGGAATAATTGTTAGTTGGGATGAAAATTCTTCGAAGATTAGGCCCCGTTTGCGTTGACGGGCTATGGAGACGAAGATTCAACCAAAAAATATACGAGCTGTACCGCGACATGCCCTCTGGAATTCTTTCTTTGGAGCTCTTTTCATGTCAGATATCTATGAAAACTAACCGGAGACTCTGAAATAGCTTTCAAAATTAATATCCGACAAGACCCGAATATAATATAACTTCGCACACGCAAATAAATGGAGGAGATATGTTTGAGGCCCTGTACTTACTTACTACACGACGCGTGAAGAGTCTCTGCCTGAGACACTGCAGCCTACGATCCCGGACCAGCTGCTTTGGCTTGGTCTTTGAAAAGGAATTTCGTGCTTCCTTGCCTTCTCGAATCTGGGGGCTGGGATGCGAAGATCCTCTTAGATGGAGCATTATTGTCCATTCGCTCGATGTGGCCGAGCCAATGTAGTCAACGTGTTTTGGTTTTTCTAACTAAATCCACATCTTGGTAGAGCTCATAGATTTCGCGGTTGTATCTTCTCCATCTTTCGGCCACCAAAAATCCGCTGAAGTATTTGTTTGAGTACTAAGTTTGAGCCCCTGTATGGATTAATCATGACAGATATTCCCTTTTTTTTGTGGATATTGATGTTGCTGAGATGTTTTGCTTTTTTCTTGTTTCTACCTCTGACCTCTAGCGTTACCATCCAAATTAATAGGCTAGCAGTATACCCCATAGTATCTAACCATTCAATTTAAAATCATTTTGTTTGCTTTGATTAGTCCACCGTTTAAGTCTATTGATGATCGAAATAATATAAAAATAACTAAACATCAACCATCTCCACCAAGCACTGCCATCTCGTCATTTTGACTTTGAAAAACCATTCATAATGTCCGCTCAATAACTCCAAATCATTAGAAAAAGGAAGCTTAAATAACCGTAAACAAGGGCCGTAATCATCGCATCAACCGTCATTTCAGTTGTCATATACCTTCCACACAGATATTGACGACATACGATTGTGACGGTGATGGGAGGCGATTCATACCTCTAAGAGCAGTACAAACGAATTTTCCAACACACCCCAATCCCGCATTAGATTTTTTATTTTTTTTCTTCTGTTGATTTTCATATAAATCGAATTTCCTTAATTTTATATTCCCTTCGGTCGACTCGACACTGACGACGACGTCAGCAACATCGGCTACGATTAGTTCTCCACCCCTGCATTTCCAAAAAAAAAACGTCGAAAAAAAAACGTGTGCTCCATCTTTCCATACAAAAGCAATATACAATGAAAAATGGTTTTTCCTCAGCGATTTTCATCTGCAGGATAAAAACATCCAAAAAAATGGAAATCGGCAGACGCCTTTCCCCACCCCCCAAAAGATAACCGAAGAGAAACGACTTATTTACGATCTTGGTAAACGTCTTTTGTGTATGTATCCACCTTGAATTCAGCCCCATTCACCCCACCGCATTCAACCACCTAATGGACGGACAAGTTCTGGAGCGGTTTTTTTTTTCTTGTTTCCTTTTTCTTGGGTGAATTCTATTTTTTTTATTAACAAACGTTAGGGGTTGCTATGACTATGGCATCCATCCGTGTGTTATATTTCTATGCAAACAAATTTAAATGCCACTAAAATACGCACTCAACCGAAGCGCACAAAAAAAAAACCGTTATGTGTGTTTCTTTGAAGTTCAAGTCATTCGTTTCCTTCTTCAATAAGCAGAAGGACGACCGACCGACCGTACGTACGCATGAAAAAAAAAACGGAAAAAACTCTTAATTTCGACCCCAGAATGGAAGCACCAAAAAAAAAAAATGTCCGTACGCATTCGAGGGTGAAGAACAGAAAAAAAAATATGAGAAAAAAAAACAACCAAAAAGGTGTGGCCTAATATCACCCTCCGGTAGCCAGCTTTATCCGTTTCGACAGAGCTAAATTCACCCCACATAAATCGACTGTCAGAAACACTGCCAAGAGGACGAATATCGTGCACACGCACATAATATCCATGTATGTATACAACATCAGTAGCAAACAGAGAGAAAAAAAAATTTAACACAATTCTCGAGATACAACAGCAGAAAAAAAAATATCCACCCCTGAGATGTCATGCCGGTGTGTCAATAGGGGATGGAAGTTTATTTTTTTTTCTTATTTCCATCCCTACCACACAGCATACGGTTATTGTTTGAATTTCCATTCCAATGGGAGTAAGGGGTAGGGGAAATATTATGGAATTAGTCCATCTATTCATCACCAGATGGCATTCATGCTCACCCTTAAATCGATGACGTCATTGATTTTTTTTTTCTAATTGGAATCTAACATGAAGGGAAATCTGTTCAGCTTTGATCAGCTAACCTTGAGCGTTCGGTAATTACTTTTATTTTCGTTTTTATAAGGTGTGTTGGTAGAGTGGAGAAGACGCGGGCAAAGGTGAATAGCCCAAAGGTAAACAGTCGTCATGCCACCCCCGCAGAACCACACCACAACCACACACACACATACACACAGAGGTTAGCTTCCGGCAAAGTGAGAGGAAATTAATTAATACCGAGGAGCAGGGATATTCATTTTTTCTTTCGACTTAAAACAGAGCCAGCACTCAACAATGATTGTCTTGGAAGGACCTTGTGCGCGCCGCATCATCTATTAGGTGGATGGTTTCGTTAGAGGCTTCGTCTATGTGGGGACGTTTGAATGGCGGTGGTTTGTGGGGTGCGAATCGGGGGAGAGTTTTCATTTTCATTTTCAGATATACCACTCATCGGGGATAATTAGATGTAACGGATATTGTAATTGGTGTTAAAGCGGGAAAGTTAATTTTTTTTTTTTTTTTTATTATTATTTTTGTCTGTTGCTCCTGTGTAAACGCGCGTGTTTAGCGAGTGTTTTTCGAGTTTTCTCACACAACATAAATTGGTAATTTAATTGGGGGGGATGATAATTATGCGGCGATGGGCAGGGGCGTTGTGCGATAGCCACTCGGGCGATATTCATTTGATCCTTTTGTTTATTTTGTTGGCGCACACTTAACGCTTGGGGTAGGCTTAATGGATATTATGATGTTGGTTTTGGTTACTGGCTTTTGTGGCCATTGTTGGAGATTTATTTCAGATACATAATTGCTTAATGGATATTTTGTTAAGAGATATACACTTGAGAGTGAGAAATCAGTAGGTGGTAAGGACTTTATGTAAAGGGGGATCTAAAATATGGGTGTGGGCGTTCTTTGGTGGGAGGGTATTTGTCCACACTAATTCTAATCTTTGTTGGTATGGTAAATTGATTACCTTTGCAGATATATAAAAATCTTTCAGAAATATGGGAAATGTTACCGAAGTTATCGTCTTGCGGGTGATCCATTTGAAAATGTAGATGTTAATATAATTAAATAAAAAATAGTTTGTTTCGCTTAAGCCTCTATTAGAATATTTAAACAGGAGAGTTGCAGGCGAACAACTAAACGACGCTGCTGCAAAGCAGACTTTACCTTCCATCCAGGAAATACTATTTGATTGGCCAGGCAACAAGAGGATGACAAATTGTCACATGTCCTACAAACGGTTTTATATTTTGCTGAAAAAGCGAATATTCAGATGAGGATTTGTTATGAGTGCCAACATTGGCAAAAAGTCTTCTATTTGCAAGACCTTAGCGAACTCATTTTAACAATCCGCGCATCAAGGCCAAATTCGTCAACAAAAGCCTTATATGCGCCGGGGTTTTGACGAATGGTGATACAGCGGAAGATTGTTTCTATGAGCTCGATGACAAAACTTATGTGGGACTACAATTGTTTTAAAGAAAATATAACAGGAGAACCCGTCTTTAGCAGTATTGTTGGAAAACACAACCTTTGCAACAAAATTTCTGGCAACAGACTTAGGCCAGTTGAATTCGCTGCGGAACGAAATGCCACTATAGCCAGCACATGGTTTCAATAAATGAGAAGAACTTGAAAATAAATACAGAGAACTCTTCTAGTTACTCGAAAAATATTCGAAGCTTAATCTTGATACAAGCATCTTATATGCAAGCTTACCAGTTTGAACAGATGGTATATAATTATGGTTTTGTACGAAGTGAAGCGAATCTAAGCATTTCACAAACTTTTGAAAAAAAAAATGCTAAGATCATCCGTTAATGCACAGTGGTACTTAAGGAACGAAGACCTCCAAACCCTTGACTAACTTACTTACTTACTTCAGTGGCACTACAGTCCGGAACGAACCTGGGCCTCAACCGAATTGTCTCTCCATTTAGCCCGGTCCTTAGCTAACTGCCTCCAGTTTTGCACTCCAAGATGGTTGAGGTCGGTTTCAACTCCACTTAAGATGAGGGGTTAATCTACTGCGATCGACTTCTGGGTGGGAATCGAAGACTCTGCGAGCTGGAGTATTGGTGTCCATGAGTATTGGTGTCCATGAGTATTGGTGTCCATTCGTTCTGCATGTCCTAGCCATCTTAAGCGTCCCATGCGGAGTTTTTTTTTCACCAGGGGCATGTCGTTGTACAACTCATATAGTTTTGGGTTAAATCTTCGTCTCCAAAACCCGTCAACGCAAACGTGACCAAAGAATTTCGAAGAATTTTCCTGCTGAATCGACCAAGGATTTCTTCATCCGCTTTTAGAAGGTCCATGCATCAGCGCCGTACAGCAAGACTGGGACGATGAGGGTCTTGTATAAGATCTGCATAGTAGTTCGAGTGAGGGCTTAACTATTGAATTGCCTTGTTAGCACGAAGAAACAGCGGCTGGTAAGAGTAATTCTTCGTTTTATATTTGACGAGGTGTTGTCGTCAGAGTTAACAGCGGAGCCGAGGTAGACAAAGTCCCTTACTACCACAAAGTTATATCTGTCAATGGTAACGTTCTGTCCAACTCGTCGATGGTGCGTGTCCTTTCGTGTTGAGAGCATATACCTTGCCCTCATTTACTGCTAAAGCCATTTTTGCCGCTTGCTTCTCTATACCATCACGTTGAGTCCTATCAATGATGTCAATATCGTTGGCATATGCTAGTATCTGCATCGATTTTTAGAAAAGTTTGCCTCTGGTGTTGGCATGGGAGTTTTGCACAATCCTCTCAAGAATCAAAATTAAGGAGTCACATGACAGCGCATCGCCTTGCCTAAACCTTTTTTTATATCGAATGTGTCGGTGAGGACGTTTCCGACCCTGATGGAGCAGCGAGAATTCTCCATCGTCATCCTACACAAACGGACGAGTTTGGACGGTATACCAAAACTAGACTTGCTTTGTATAGTTTGTCTATATACATGCTGTCGATGCGATATCATCGACTGTGTCTCAACTGCGATAGTTCCTTCTTCATCTCGACAGGGTTCTGTTCGAGCCGTGTCTCCTTGGCTTTGACGTTTTACACTTTGGTGAAATTTGCGAACATCGTTCCTGGAGTGGCACCTCTCTATATCTTCGATCGCTCGCTTTTCTTGCTCTTTTTTCTTCTCTCTGATAAGCCGGTGTTCTTCCCTTCTTCTCTGCATATAGAGCTCAACGGCAGCTCTCGTCTTCACCTGCAGCTTAGTCTTGTAGGCCTCGTTTTTGGCTGCGACCATCTGTCGGCATTCCTCATCCAACCTGGGGTTTGTTGCTGGTGGACGCGTGAAACCTAGCACATTAGTTGAGGCTGATCTATTGGCTTGTTGGCATTGTTGCCACTGTTTTTCGACATTCCTTGCTGGTGTAATGGTGTTAATCGAGAGGTTAAGGGATACGCCTTGCGCGAAGGTCTTGATGGTCCTTGTCTTGTGATGTCGACATTAATTTCTTTACAAAATTTTTGGAAGGTTTTGCCGCGGTGGACAATCGCATTTTTACCTTGGCTGCAATTTGGTAGTGATCCGAGTCGAACTTGGCTCCTTAGAATGTTCGGACATCCAAAATACTGGATGCGTGCCTCTTGTCTATCGCTATGTGATCAATTTGGTTGACCGTTCGTTAATCTCAAGACCGCTGTGTACCCTTATTGATATCTAGGTGAGGAAACCGTGTGCTGGCTACAGTGGCATTTCGTTCCGTAGCGAATTCAATTAGCCTAAGCTCGCTAACAGACGTGTTGTCGTTTAGTCTGTGTTTTCCGACAATACTGCTAAAGATGTCTTCTCTTCCTAGCTTTGCGTTAAAATCACGCAGCACGATTTTAACATCGTACTTCGGTAGCCGGTCATAGGTTTTCTCAATTACCTCCTAGAAGCAATGCTTAGCTTAGAAGATATTTCATCCTTCAAGAGTTGAACGCATTTAAGGCTTATGTTGGCGAATTTGGCCTTGATGTGGATAGGTACAATGCAGTAACTAATGTTATGGAAACATAAGACTTCTTGCCTAAGTCTGGTACTTATATCAAATCAGCATCCGAATAGTCGCTGTTTCTACTCCCTATAACACGGTCCGTAGTAGATGTGACCGTTTTCCATCTCCTTTTTGCATTGCTTATCCCATCATATTTCCTGGATGGCAGTAATGTCTGCTTTGTAGCAGTTCAGGGCTTCCGCTAGTTGTTTGCTTGCACCTCTCCTGCTTAATTTTCTCACATTCCAGGTGCAGATATGAACGTCGTTGTCCTTTTTTCGTTTAGCAGGGTCGTCAACAATAAAATCAGTCCTTTCCGAAGCTATTGGTTGCTTCGTAACCTAAGTTTTTTCCATGGTTTGGGGAGTTAACCCAAAGCAATACCCCCAACCTGGAGGGCCAGTTCCAATTTATTAGAAAGCCCTAGGACACGTTACCATCAGTATCCCCCTCGGGATTGAGTGCTGCCACTGGCCTTTTGTTTCATCCACAACCATCTCTGTTCTAGCAGCCTGACTGAATTCCTAGACTGTTGTCCAAATACGTCGAAGTAGCTTTTCTATATTCGCCTTAGATAGAACGCCGGATATTTATTCCTTGACATTCCGACCAGAATTTTTATTTAATTCTTGTTCGTCTTGTTATCAACACTCGCACTTGTCGTTTAGTTAGTCAAATCCTGTTGGATAAACCCGTGTCCGATGGTTACAACTTGGAGGTCAAAAATGTGCACATTTGGTGTGTAGTTGGAGTTACAACCACTGGCCATTGCCAACTTAAAGCCAATCACAGTCTAACTTCATTCTACATCACCCAACCATGGACATTGGTCCATCATTATTACACACACTTAAGTGGACCTCCCATTTTTAACCGTTTCGAATCAAACATACTTGAAACTTGACGCAAAGTATTGAAGAAGTCCTTCATCAAAGGATTCCCAAATTCAAACAACCACTGAGGACCAAAAGTTATACTTTTTTCAAACGGATTTCCAAGACTCCCGAAAATATTTAAACAAGAGACAAATATTTATTCATCCTTCACACTCAGTACAAAATACAATTTCTCTGTGCATGTCACATCCATGACCACAAACGAATTGCCATTCTCGATTCCGACAACATCAACACAACTCCGGATTTGCCAAAACAAAAGTGATGTTCAATTGTTTGTTCAACCAACACACCACCTCCTCGCAACCCCTATTTCATTTGCAAATTTCCATTCAATTGAAAGTGAAAGTGAAAGTACTCAGCCACAGGATCTCCTCAAAAAAAACACTCGTCCTCTCCAACCAAAAGGTCAAAACGCATTAAACTATTAACATCTCCAAATACACACAAACAAAACATCAAACAGAACAAAAAAAAACTGCAACAATGCAAATCTAACAGTTCATATGAATAAATTCACTGCGCATAGCAATTTCCGGGTCTTAGGTGAGGCGCACCCTTAACTCCTATTTTTAGGATTTCGCACACAACCCCATTTAACCCCTGGGTAGATAAATGCCAAAGTGATTCCAAAAAATGGTGATGGTTTCAACTTCCGTGTAAGGTGCAAGGATATATAAATTCAACTGTTGCAAATGCGATTATAGGGGTTCCTTGACGATCCCTATGTGAGACTTTGCAAAAATTCTGCATAATTTAATCAAATCCTTTGGTCTGCCGTTTGTTGTTTGGAAGTTAAGTACCTGGTAACAGACGTAAACATATAATTCATCGCACTGTGGGAACTTTGGCATGCACAAAAGGGTCTCTAATGGGGTATTGGTTAAGCAGGGGTTTTGTTATTCTAATTTGGACTCTCAGTGATATGCAAATTTCATACTGAATATGTTGTTTTTTTTTTTTGCAAGGACATTCACATAAAATCTCTTCGCCAAGTCGTATTTGGAAAACAAAAACCGCCACACCATCTGCTTAACGATGAAACATCCTGTCATAGCCGCCGCAACCGCACACACACTGGGCTTCCTCTGTGATAGTTCTTCCCACACTAACTATAACAAATTAATTGAATATCCTTTTCGTTGATGGTTTTGTCCTAGAAAACACATTCCGACAGAACAATAATAAAAAAAAAACAAAACAAAACACTCCACAACGAGACACGAAAAAGGGTTGACAAAACGACAAATATCCTTTTTAAGTGACGACAGATACAACATGTGCGACATGTGTCCTTCTCATCTTTCTGACAGGATAAAATTAAATTTGTTTTTAATTTCCAAGCAACAAAAAAAAAAAGAAAAAAAAACAGAAAACAAACCGCGTACACACAATCAAGTTGTTCGTGTGTCCTTCCTCGGCAATGGATATATGAACATCTATGAATTCGTCCTGTGAAAACAATTTCATTTAAATTTATGTCGTTTCTGTCCCATTTCCTCCATTCAACGCAATTATTTATCGATTATTACACTCAAAATGCAATAAACCTGTGCGTCCTTTGAGTGCTCGCCACTCTCATGTGTATCCTTGTGCATGTTCTTCGATGTATATCGGGGGCATTTAATTTACGAAATTTATTACTCTGGTGTAGCGCCCGCCCTGTTGAGTTGGAACTCTACGACCGCCCCACTGAAAGCAAGGCAACTCATTAAAATGTCCTGGCACTGGACTAATAACCGTAAAATATTTAAGTGATTATCGGTTACGGGTGGTTATTTTGAATGCAATTGGTGTACCGAGTTACCACCATGTTCGTTACCTTGGATTGTTAAACAATTTAATTACGATTGCATCTAGTAGCCTGCTCAGGGATGTGACTATCAAAAAGGATATTCGATTAAATCGATTTCAATCGGGATAACCACTTCAGAAATAATGTCTCCAAGAATGTGTCATCATTAATTTATGCAAACGTTAGAATTGCGTTCGTCTTTGGTTCCCAGGAGGAGTTGTTGCGGCATTACCTACCCAGAAGCCTAGATAGTCCTTTTTATGCCTGCTCAACTCTCCGTTCATTATTTTGCACCTTTTGTTGAACGTGTCATGTTTATGCTTCATTTTCGAAAGGGATGTCATTGTGCGAAGAGTCCTTTTGTCATTTTAATTAGATGTAAAGGTAATTGAAAAAAAGGATGAATTTTTAATTCAAGGATTCAATTGGGATTGGTGTTGTTGCCGTTGATGATGGTACCGATTATTGCTTGTGTGTAAGAGTGCTTTTGTTCTGTTATTAGCTACGTCACGTAACGAGTTCTATGGACATTATGTGAATGAGAATTTTGGTAGAGCTGTTGTTCAGAATACTGGTGTCGGTTAGGTAGGGTCGTGGTAGGGTTATCGCATCGGTTAATCGGGATTTGTAGATCAGTTGTGTGGTACATTTTGGATGGGAATAGTGCGGATTTTGTGTCGACTGGAGATGTTTTGTGAATTGTGTTTGATAGAATTTTTTTTTAAAAAAGGACGAGTGATTGAATTGTGTTTTTACGTTAATTTTGTGAAGTTATGCCAAATTTTGTGCATAAATCTGTTAAATATTAGTTGCCTTAGAGGGTGGCAAGTTAATTTTTAATCTGAATAACATTGTGATTGTGTATGGCTTATGTGATGTGACGTTAAGGATGTGTCGTAAAATAAAGTGTACATATATACATATAACATGTATTGATACTCTGACATTTTTATTACGTTTTGTTATATGTAAATATATGAATTTATTACTATTGCTAGATTTTGCTTGAAAGCCTTTATTATAATCACCGTCGGGATTTATCATACTCTTGATCCTTCAACGATTTTCTTCAACTAGAGCAAGGCGTAACTATTTTTGTTTTGATCTAAGTCTTTACTAGATAAATGGTGACCCAGGGATTTTATTGTTAATAAAAAATAAATTTTTTTGATGTCTTGGTATATTAAAAAATAAATAAAAAAAAATTATGGCGCAAGAGGCTCGTTAATACCCAGGGCCTAGTTTTTTTTCTCACAACAGTTCATATGTGCGTGTGTACTTATTTGCACGTTGGCGGGACCTCCTGTTTTATGCCAATTCCAAACGGCTATGTTGAGGAAAGCTTTTCATGACAACTAATACTACTCGGATGATTTGTCAGATCATCACGGGAGGAGGGACAGTGGAAAATCATTTAGGTGTTGCTACGGCTGGGTATCGAACCCAGACCTTCCGCGCGGTAGTTCATCGCACTTACCATTGCGCCACTGAGTCCGTTTTGGTATATTAGAGATCGGTAGAAAAATGCGTTAACAAGCCGAAAACTACATATTTTCAAAAAAAAAATCGAAAACACTGATTAGGATTTGTTTGACAATAATTTTACATTAGGTTCGTGGATTGATGAGGTAGGCGGTGTACGTCACGTCAATATAGACCCATGCTTATGCCCGTTGGGGGTTCACGTAAGTGGTTTTTTACTTTAATTTTCCCCGCAACTGCCTATTGTTGTTAGTCCCCTTCCAGCCATCCAGATGTTATTGCAATTCTGAAAAGATTGGAGAGAGGGATTTCGGACAGATCATGGGAAAAATATTTACAAAGGTTCTTATTCATAATTGGCTGAAGCTTGGGCAGTTGCACAGAAAGTAAAAAGGTATCCTCGTGTATTTTTTCATCGCCACAGCCTCTACAAAGGTCATCCATCATCTATAAGATTAGTTTGTGGCTTATAAGTAAGTTGTATCCAGTAAGAATCCTTTCTAGTGCCGCAACAGATTTCCTGCTTCTTTGAAGTCGTATATGGGTTCTTGTTTTTGTTATTCTCAGGCCACATCCTCTTGGATGTTTCACAGGTAGGAAGGGAGTTCCACCTTTTTTTTTGGCGATATTCAGGGTTTTCTGTCCCCGGCGTGATTTGACATCACATAATGGTGGTTTGACAGACTGGTCATTCGTATCAATGCTGGAGGCAGACTCTTTCCTCACCAGATCATCGGCAATTTTATTTCCCTATAACATAATATTAGCCCCCTAGAACCTTCAGCTCTTCACAACAACACGTCACTGGCAGGGACTTTATTTCGACAGCAGAGATTGCTTTTATTGCAGCCTGACTGTCAATGAAGATGGTGGGTGATATCATCTGGTGGTAACACCAACATTGAGGTCGCTTTGACTGCCTCTTTTTCTTTCAATATCTCAGCCTGGAAGGTTACTTTACATTCAACACTTCCTCTTACATAATATTCCATAGAGCTGGTCCCAGAACTAGAACATTTGGAACCGCTCCTGTGATTTCATACGTTTTTGGTCCTTCGACTGTATCCAAAATAGGGGTTCTGTCTGAAAAATAAATTCTTAATATTCGCGTTAGGAACTTTGACGCTCTCATGTTATTTAGCCAGTTGATCCAGTAGACATGGTAGGTGTGTCCATCGCTACATATAAATGACAGATCAAACAAACTGGACCTGATCAAGAAAGCGAACCACAGATGGATAAACGGCACAGTATGTCAAATATCCAGGCAACTTTAATCAGAAGTTTGCTGAACAGATCAAACATCAGCGAAATTATCGCTGTCATTACAGGATACTGTCCGATAAGCCTACACGCAAAAAGACATGCCTCTTCAGCAATGACTTCTGTAGAAGCTGCGTAGACGAAGAAGGAAAGAAAAGTATAACCCACCTTCGAGGATTTTGTTCAGCTCTCTCAGTAAAAAGGAAACTTCATCTGGGAGAGTACACCTTTGATTATCTAGGTGAGCTGGCTAACATCAACGTCAGAAATCTCCTTCGTTATACAGAGTGAGCTCTAAATGGTTCAATTAGGCGATCGAATATAGGAAAGACGACAGATCCACGTGGTACCACAACAGACATATATGATCTGATTGTGCACGGGCATCGCTTGCAGACACTACAACCTAACCTAACCTAACCTAACCTAACCTAACCTAACCTAACCTAACCTAACCTAACCTAACCTAACCTAACCTAACCTAACCTAACCTAACCTAACCTAACCTAACCTAACCTAACCTAACCTAACCTAACCTAACCTAACCTAACCTAACCTAACCTAACCTAACCTAACCTAACCTAACCTAACCTAACCTAACCTAACCTAACCTAACCTAACCTAACCTAACCTAACCTAACCTAACCTAACCTAACCTAACCTAACCTAACCTAACCTAACCTAACCTAACCTAACCTAACCTAACCTAACCTAACCTAACCTAACCTAACCTAACCTAACCTAACCTAACCTAACCTAACCTAACCTAACCTAACCTAACCTAACCTAACCTAACCTAACCTAACCTAACCTAACCTAACCTAACCTAACCTAACCTAACCTAACCTAACCTAACCTAACCTAACCTAACCTAACCTATGTTTATCCAGCTTGCCGAGTTAAAGGAATTTTTAACGTCGAGTGTCACCACGGCGCAGTACTTTTTTTTTCCCACATTCCAAGGTATATTCCACGGGCTCTGCTACACACTGCTCTTATCTCATCTGTGGTGCTTCTTTTCCTCCTGAAGACGTATTGATGGTTGGACAGTCCGTTATCTCCTTCGGTGTACTGGTCGGACTATGGCAAAAAAAATTTTTTGATTTTTATGATGGTGGTTCTTCTAGTGGTTTATCCCTTGTTGGTATTAGAAAAAGCCTCAGTCTTTTCCATTTCCGCTAGCATTTTCCTTCCGCTAAGCATGTTTCATACAGGTACCTGTGGATGGGTTTTGATTGCTTACTTTATGATAAAATTGGGTATGCTATCCATTTCTGGGCATTTTTGCTTTTGATAGTGGATACAACATCCAAATCTTTTGCGTTTGTCACGGTTGGCATCACTTCCATGTCATGTGTTGGTACATGTGGCTTTTTTTTTAAATTCATTTTTATTTTATTTTTTTAAAAGTAACTTAAATGCTAGAAAAAAATTCATGAAAAAACTAGCTTACTTATCAACTACTTAACTAACTTACTTGCCCTATGCGGGCGCCTTAAACTATACGATAACTTAATTCTAATGCCTTTCGGCCTATTATCGATTATATAAATATAGAAGTCACACAATTTTTACCAAGAAAACATTTAAAAACTTGGTTCCTTGGCTTTTTTTTATTTTGTTTAAACTTACATGCTTATTAAAACTACTTATCGACTTACTTAAGCTACTTAAAATTAATTAAAAGTACCTAAAAATAACTTAAAAACTAGAACAGCCACAGCTGTTTTTTTTTTGCCACCATGACTGCTTTACACCTAAACCTAAAACTAAAGCTATGTAAGTCGGCCATAAAATAGCAATTTTAAGTCGACTATTAACACTCATTCAACCACCACAACAGGTTCTCCTGTTGTGACCTACTCCGATGGTCCCAATCGGACACACTCCTGCTGAACCGCAGGCGCTCTACTCCGCCCTGAGCGACGACGTCTCGGTCGTATAGAAGCCGCCTATCCACAGTTCGTCGGAAGACGTGGTAGATTAGCGGAACCGCCGATCTATCCTGTATCAGCCCGCGACTATCCAAATATAGGAAAGCTTCGGGCGGGATAAAGCCGCTTAAACGCGCACTCTCAAAATATTCATCATTGGGGTAGAAGACCCCAAAGATGATACTATTGTTCGAAGCCATCGCTCTTGCAGCGTGAAACCGAATAAGTTTCACCAGGAAATTTTCTATTCGATTTATGTTGGCCCCGTTGTATAGGACCTGGTTGGAATAGTATTTTGTGTAGTCAGATACTGGTGTTCTGTGAAGTCCAAGGCAGCTCCTCAGACACTGCCTCTCAATCACCAGTATCTTCTCCATTTGAGATGGGGCAACGTTGAACCACACCGGGCACCCATAGGCAATCATCGGCCTAATGAGGGCCATGTAGCAAATCACCTTCACCCTGCTGTCAAGACGACTGCTATAAAACAATCGTCTTGTCAGGGCAAATGCTCCCCTAGCTCTCGCCAGAGCAGCATCTACATGTCTTCTGAAATATAGATACTGATCTAACCAGATGCCAAGGTACTTTACTACACTTTTACTCGCCAGTGCCTGTCCGTTTGGTCCAACGATAACCAGCTTTCGCCAGTTCTTTCTCGTATCCCTAGAGGCCCTAGACAATGGTGTCCTAAACAGGATATTTTCTGACTTCTGAAAGTTGATTTTCAACTTCCAGTCATCACAATGTCTCTGGATCTTGTCGAAGTCCCGCTGCAAAAGAGTTCGAATGACTTCGACAGTAGAGGCTGTTCTGTACGCAATAAGATCGTCCGCATACGCAATTGCCTGAGTAAGACTACCTATCATATCACTGGTGCAAATGCTGAAGAGAATCGGCGAGTTTACCGCTCCCTGTTGCAGACCATTCTTAATGAAAAAATCCGGTGGTAGAAGTTACATGGCCACTTTTGACAACAAACGTTCTACCAGTCAGCATGTCATGAAGCATATATAGCAGTGGTTTACTTATGCCAAGTCTGGTCAGCTTAAGATAGAGGCTCTGTAACCATACGGTGTCGAAAGCCTTCTCTAAATCAACCAGACATGCACCCGTGCACTGGTTTTCGGCTTTGTTCCATTGTATATCAGAGACGAGTTTGGAGGCAGCATGAATACAGTCATGTCCGACCTTGAAACCAAACTGGTTCTCCGGTATAATATTGTTGTCCTCAGACCACTTGAACAGTGAGCGATTGAGAATCTTTTCGAAAACCTTGCTGATACTCGGAAGGAGACTTATCGACCGGAAATTCGCCGGATTGGAGTTGTCCTTTCCCTTTTTCGGGAGAGGATGAACCACAACGTACTGGATAATATGCATTATTCAGCGCGTTGTTGAACAGCGGGGCGTAAATGTCCACAGCCGTCTCAAGGGCCTCATGTGGATTCTCTTCATGCCGAAAGCGGTACTTTTGCTTGTCGACGTAGCCATTCAACCAAAAACGAGCTTCACCACTGAACAAAATTTTTGCGATGAATACATACATACACCTTACACCAAAATCACGAAGCATTGCATCTAAGATCTTTGCGAAAAATCTTCCATAAAGTTGATGGACAAAGCTCCAATTGCTGTGCACGGTGTCGAATCGATTCTTTCGGGTCCTCTTCAACATTTTGCGCTACAGCGGCAATTGTTTCTTCGGTGCGCAACGTTCGACGCCTCTGCGGATGCGTATTATCACAAAAAGTAAACGTAGTGGGAAAACTGTCCACCGCTATCGAACTAATTGCTCTGATGGACGATTATGTCGACCATAAAATGGACGGAGCTTGCGATAACCTTCACGAACTGAACCATTATTTTCGAAATAAATTTGCACGATTTGCAAGCGTTTTTTATTTATCGAACTGTTTATGATGAAATGGCAAACCAAACTGAACATAAATGACATTAGAGTTGCCCGATTTGACCACAAGATGTCAGATTTATCTCTATTCGAAAAACCAACCTCTAAAATAAACACCCGTTATAACAAATATTCGAGTACTGACAATTAGCTGCCCAGCCAAAACCGAATATTAATGCCATGTTTCATACCCCAATACCCCAATGTGCGTCGCCATTGATCCATACGTCCTCGATAACAACGTTGGGGGTGCTTTCACAGTCATCGGCGATCGACAATTTATTTTAACTTGCATGGAGTGATATGGACTATGACGACATGCAGTTCAAGAAGCACAGTACCTACGTCGTACAACACAAGGTTACATATTAGGTTTATCGCTAAAAAGTATCAGTAGGTAACAGTACGATGGTGTAAAAATGTTTATTTCTCGTTGTAATCCTGAAAAAAAAAACCAAAACCTCTAAAAGTCTCTTGCATGGAGTGATATGGACTATGACGACACATGTAGTTCAAGAAGGACAGTGCCTACGTCGTACAACACAAGGTTACATATTGAGTTCATCGCTAAAAAGTCAGTAGGTAACAGTACGATGGTGTAAAAATGTTTATTTCTTGTTGTAATCCTGAAAAAAAAACCAAAACCTCTAAAAGTCTCTTAAAACAAAAAGCTTTTATATCTAATGCGGATTTTCCACTTCGACAAAAATCAAGGTCTCCAAAATGTCAGCTGCAAAATATTTTCTTTTTATATATGTCCGCGCTTTTCCATATTCCAATCCGTTCCACTGTTCGCTTTAACAAACACAAAAAACCAATCCCATTCACTACTACAAACATCACCGATTGCAGGATATAGGTTGACACCGAATAAAAAAATCCAAAGGTAAGCTGCAAATTACTGTCCTAGCAGAAATTGCAGTCAAACATAACTAACGCGCTTATATGCAAATGCTCCTAAAATACCGTTTAAATGTGTGTGCATACCTACCCATCACATCATGCACATCCCTATACCTAACTCCTCTTTTCCGGAAGGGGATAAGGTACGGGTATATATTTTTTTTTTTTAATTTTTCATATTTTTCCTCTCTTCGGCTACCCTCTTCCAATTTGAAATTCCTGAATATGACGGTATGCAAATTACTATCGGGAATCCTTTCGCGAGAACACCGCGTGACCCGTTTTTTTTTTTTCAATACTGATCCCTACCCCGTGTACCAGCGCGAGTATACACGAACTTTTGTTTGTATTTGCTAGCTGTCTGGCGAGAAAATCCAGTTTCTGTCGGCATAAAAAGGGTTCAGGAAAAAAAAAATCTGCTCAAATAAATCGCTTTAAAAAAAAAATTGAAAAAAAAATAAAAAAAAAGAAAACAGGACGAACTGAATGGAACGGTTAACAACCGGTCACGTCCAGGCGAAACAATATTGCTCCTGGCACCCGGCTGCCATGATGTCTCGGAATGGAATTATTTTTTTTTTCGTTGATTTTGTAATTTAAATATCCAACTGAATGGGATTCCACAGGATGCAGAAGAGCGTATACGGATCATCGAGGAAACCAAACCAAATCACTGAACAAATAGACACACACACACACATATTTGGAGGAGTGAAAAGGGATAAATCGAGGTCGAAATGCTGAGGTCAGTGTCAGTTTGTTGTTAACAAGGATAACGGCGCGAAGTGAAGTCGAAATAAATGACGGACGTTTTGTTGGCGGTGTTTGTTTTAATTCGGTTTTGAGTCTTCTAAAGTGACACCAACATTTTTTTTTTATAAATCCGTTCCTACATCTGAGGGACGTAAATTGTCGGAAAAATAAGTTTAATGGTTTGTTGAAGTGCGTTGGGTAACTTTTTGGGTGTTGGAAGTATTTGCGTATCTAATGACATTTCCTGTCGAATTTTGACATTTTTAAGATAAGTTGGTAATAATTTCCAAAAAAAAAAATCTATGAAAGACGGGTCGATATCGAAATGGAACTAAGCATGCTCTATATATGGTATGTCCCGTGGGAGTTTAGTTGTTCTCCTATCGGTGTGCGTATCCGGGTGGCGTATAGGAGGCCATTGTCATGTTCATGTGTCAAAGGACCCGTGCCGATAATTGACCATGCTCAAGGCCCTTGAAAATGCTCAGACTAACGAAGTATCCGAAAAACAGGCAACCTCCGGATTACCCTGCCTTGCCTACATACCGCGGATTTTTCTCCGCTACTCGTGGGATCAAACTATGAATACACAAACAAAAAAGTACTCACAACAAAAAATAGAAAATAAACAATGGGAGGTCGGTCTCCAAAAAAAACCGTCTTCCAGGAGTGACACCTGGAAGCACCGCCGCAACCGAGGCAAAAATCACTTCTGGAAAACCGAGTTTGAGACAAGCAGGCAACTGCGGAAAAGAAGGAACAACGACGATGGCTGAGTGTACTTCTGTTCCAAGGTAAATGGTGGACTTCTGTTCCAAGGTAAATGGTAGTCCAGACTTAAACCCTGGAAAGTCTTTGCAAGGCGACTCTCTCCCAACTAAACCAAACCATAAAGGTGTAACCGGCTTCGAGCTCCACCGCGTTGAAACCTCGCCCCTACCGAGAATGGGCACCCACTGCTCCGGCCAACACCCTGGTCCAGCATACTGGTATCTTCCAATAGCTGAATCACCGCTGCTAACGTAAGGACTCTGAGAAAACCTGATCCAAACAGAGTGGAAGGGTGTGCCAGGACAGGTCCCACCTCTATGGCTGTAAGCACATCCAAGTCATCGCGGAAGATATTGGTTTTGGCTACTGCTCCGATCTGTTCCCAAGAGATGCAGGGGGGTACACAAGCAACGTTATTCTACAACAGAACTTATGCAACCTTCCTTTAGTTGAAATCAGGTCAAAGCTACCTACAAGGTTAAACGTTCACTTCATAAAATGACTGTCCGCATCCATAAAACCCCGTCTTATACAACCTTCCTACAGGTCAAAACAGGTCAAAGATACCTACAAGGTTAAACGTTCACTCCATAAAATGATTGTCCGCATCCATAAAACCCCGTCATATACAACCGTCCTCTAGCTAAAATCAGGTCAAAGATACCTACAAGGATAAACGTTCACTCCATAAAATATATGTCAGTAGCCATAAAATCCCATCCACAGAGTGGACTCCAATGCAAATCTCGACTCTGAACTGGGCAAATGAACAGCTTCAACGCTTCGCCAGCTCTTCCGAAGACAACTCGTCCAAAAGACAACGGTCAGTGGAAGATACCACGATGTGTTCCAAAAAGCCAAAAACGGCTTACCGCCAGTATCACAGCACCCCTGTTAGGACGTTCAGACGGATATTGAAAGGACATCTAGAATATGAGGTAATTGACCGCAGTGACCCGGATTCGAGTAAAACATAGGAAAAATGAAATAACGTGGAAGTGAAGCTCGTCTCCAGGTTCTTCCAAATCATTCGCGACCATTCGGGCTCTGTGCCCACTTGCCGTGACCTAGGTCTCTATCATCGCGCATCTCGTGCAGTCACTACAACCAACGTTTATAAAGTCATACAGATGACGCACTCAATACAAGCAAAATGGTTCTATGGCGGTCGTACTGGCACAGCCCGCCATATACATATTTGGATCTCGTTTATCACGTGTGGGTCGTGCACACCGTCCGCCCGTACCATTATGCTGGTGAGCCAAAGTTTCTGTTTTTTTGTTCTCAATGCGTCATCTGCTTGGTTTTAAATTCTTTGCTACAACCTAACCTTACCAAACCTAACATAGGTATGGTTATGTCCGACGCGGATTTTGAAGGTGACACGGGTCCATGAGGTCCAATTATCAACGACTCTACACATAGATCTAGATATATGCGGCGACTAGTGACATAGATCTGCGACTTAATAAAACCACTCGAACTTCCAAACGCTCTGAAGTCCAGTCAGCAAAGTAATTTTGAACTTCTCGGTCAGTCGGATCTTGTACCGTCGCAGGCCCAAGTGAAATTTGCAAAGTTGAAGTCTGTGAAATGCCGAATTCATGATGAAGGTGACGAATCGACTCTGGAGTTCTCCTGCCGGAGGGCAGCAATGTTATCGTCCGATCTAGCATTTCTTTGAAGTATGAGTACTGGCAGATTTCAACCTCAAGTCCGACCTAAAATTCATCAAGTTTAGATCTACAAAAGGCCGAGTTCATGTCGAGTTCTCCTGTAGACTTTTAGGGAGAGCAGCAATATTATCATTCAATGTGGATTTCAATCTTAAGTCCAACCCAAAATTCATCAAGTTGAGGTCTACGAAAGGCTGAGATCATGTTCTTGTCTGCTCCATAATTTGGTCTGGCGTTTTTTTTTTTTTTTGACGAACGAGTTGATTGCAGGCCCAAATCCTGACGCAAAGTTCGCCAATTTAAAGTCTCCAAAATGTTGATTTAATGAGAAATGCTAGAAATCGACTTAAGGCATCTATGTTGTCGTCTATTCGTTCCTAGCTATAAACGTCCAATACGGACGTTGACCAAGTCTGTATCTCAGTACCGACGGTAAATGTGGTAGTTATGCCTTTGTATCCACGGATCAAAACAGCCAAAGATTTAGTTATTCGTGTCGTGTCGTTCTCAATAGCGAAGCCGAGGTCTCTTACCATCTTAAGGTTGAAGCTGTCAATAAATTGCGTCTTTCTACTCAAATTTATCGATTTTGGGGATATCTTCCCATTGGTTTTGGTATCGTTTATACCTGAATCAACTCTTCCTGACGTAAACAAGCAACCGCCGAGGGGAACATCCCTGCTGCAAAGATCAAGTTGACCCGATTAATGGATGGATTGAGCCATCCGTGATGCTGGTTCAAAAGTCTTACACAATCTTCTTAAGAATCATTGTAGAGAAAATGACCTTGCATTCACTTGTTGCAAACCCCGTTTTTTATTCGGTTGGAGCTTCGATAACACTCCATCCTCATCCTTCACGAAAGAATGAGCTTGGGCCGTATAACTAAGCCGCCTCATGGCTAAATTTATCAAGATCGACTCCATAAATGCTGTCGTACACAATGGGCTGGTATAAGTTCGTTAGACTACAAAGCCCCGGATCCCTGACACCAATCTTAAAAGTTACACCCTTTCATCCTTTCAAATTGCAGTTCGGAATCGGCTGTAAACTGGAGGTCCAATTTCTTGTGCCAACAAATTCAAAATAGCATAAGAAACTGAATTTAGAATCTGAGTTTTTGGACCTTTATGGACCAGGTGGTGACTAACGATTTGTACAGGGTGTCCGCCAGGAAGGTATACTACTTTGTTTGTTCATAATTTTTGATTAAATGAAAGGGAATGGATCTTATATTGATACGTTTAATTTAGTTTCGGCAATTATTTATGGAATACAATATCAGGTATGTGTCCGCCTCTGTTAGTCTCACAAATGCGAGCCCTTTTGAGCACATTTTTCATCACATTCTCACACATTTCACGCGGTATTTCATTAATTTCATCACGAATATTTTGTTTGAGTTGGTCAAGCGTTTCTGGTTTGTTTGCATATACCTTGCTTTTCAGATATCCTAACAAAAAGAAGTCGGGAGAAGTCAAATCAGGCGACCGTGGAGGCCAATCCACATCACCATTTCTTGAAATAACTTGTTGTGGAAAGAGGTCTCGCAGTAATTCCATTGTAATCCTGGCTGTATGCGACGTGGCACTTTCTTATTGATACCACATGTTAATCAAGAATCAAGAATGCAGTCGTGGCGTTAAGAAGTTTTCAATCATATCGCGATATCGCTCCCCATTCACAGTTACCGTTACGCAGTTTTCATTTCCAAAGAAGTAAGGTCCAATGATTCCTCCTGTCCGAATTGCACACCAGACTGTAACTTGCAATGGTTGCAAAGGTGACTGATGAATAACTTGAGGGTTTTCCATTGCCCAGAACCGACTATACGGTTTACTCACATGTCCATTCAAATCAAAATGTGCCTCGTCACTCATTATGATTTTTTCATGAAATTGGGGGTTGTCATGGGCTGGCTGTAGTATCCTATTGGCATATGTACGGCGGCGTATATGGTATTGTGGAAGAAGCTCTTGTGTCAACTGAATCTTAAACGGAAACAAATGCAAAATTGTCGCCAAAGTTGTTCTTTGAAGACCAAGCTCTTGAGCACGGCGTCGAACTGAGGTTGATGGATTGTTTTGAACGCTTCCTTGAGCAGCAGTAATGTTTTCAGCCGATCTTGCAGTACATTGTGGTGCATGTTTGGGCCTATCACCCACATACCCTATTTCTTCGAAATCATTCACTACACGATAAATAGTGCGTTTTGTTGGCACGTTCTTTCTCCCAAAAATTTCACGTAACATTCTCATCCTTCGTCACAGTAGTCGATCATTGATTTTGATAAAATGTCTTACCGATTAAAACACGTTAATTTATCGAACAATTTTTCATAATAATTTTGCAACGTGTCTACTTTGAGACTGCCAAAGATGAACTGTCAAGACTAATGTTAACCTAAATGGCGGCAAAACAAATTATTATACCTTCCCGGCGGACACCCTGTACTTCATTCCCAGCCTTCAACCCTCGTGAAGATCTGACAAATCGTTCGAGTAGTATCTATTGCCACGATAAGCTAAGTTGGGGTTACTAAGTTACTAAGCCGTTGGGAGTCGGAAAAAAAACCGGGGGTTCCGCCATCGTGCAAGGAGTACACATGCACACAAGAATGGGTATGAGAAAGCTAGGCCATGGGCACCAACGAGCCTGTTGCGCCAACAAAATTTATTTTTTTTTACACTTTTGTGACACAAGGCGAACGAGTTCTGGTGTTTAAATATTATGGCAGATGGAGTCTTCTTACATAGACCTATGCTCCTTTAATTTGTACTTAATTTTGGGTACTGATGGACAAACGATGCCGAGGGTTTATTCTTCTGATATTCTTTGGCTTAAATAAATTTTGCTAATATGTTATGCATGGACAATGCCAAAGCACGGCAGGAAGGTCACCAGTCACGGCCACTTACTTACTTACTTACTTACTTAAGTGGCGCTACAGTCCGGAATGAACCTGGGCGACAACCAACATGCCTCTCCAATTACCCCGGTCCTTACCTAACTGCCTCCAGTTGCGCACTCCAAGTTGGTTGAGGTTGGTTTCTACTTGTGCGCGCCACTAAAGGCGAGGTCTTCCTCTACTGCTGCCGACGTCTGGCTGGGAATCGAAGACTCTGCGAGCCGGAGTATTGATGTCCATTCGTTCTACATGTCCTAGCCATTTTAAACGTCCAATGCGGAGCATTTTGACCAGGCGCATGTCACTGCACAGCTCGTATAGTTCTGGGTTGAATCTTCGTCACCATAGCCCGCCAACGCAAATGGGACCGAAGATTTTTCGAAGAATTTTCTTCTCAAATAGACCAAAGATTTCTTCATCCGCTTTTGAGACTGTCCCTGCTTCAGCGCCGTATAGGACCTCCTTAGTAGTTCGAGTGAAGGCTTTACTACTGAAATGCCTTCTAAGCACGAAGAAAAAGCGGTTGACAAGATTAATTCTTCGTTTGATTTCTGACGAGATGTTGTTGTCAGAGTACATAGCGGAGCCGAGATAGACAAAGTCCCATAATACCTCAAAGTTATATCTGTCAATGGTGACGTTCTGTCCAATTCGTCGATATTGTGTGTCCTTTCGTGTTGACAGCATATACGTCGTCTTGCACTCATTTACTGCTAAACCCTTTTTTGCCGCTTCCATCTCTATACTAGCAAACGTGGCTATGACATCACGTTGGGTCCTACCAATGATGTCAATATCGTCGGCGTATGCTAGTAGTTGTACAGATTTTTGGAAAATTTTGCCTCTGGTGTTGGCTCGTGAGCTTTGCACAATCCTCTCAAGAATCAGATTGAAGAAGTCACATGACAGCGCATCGCCTTGCCTAAATCCTTTTTTGGTATCGAATGTGTCAGTCAGGTCGTTTCCGACCCTGGTGGAGCAGAGAGAATTCTCCATCGCTTGCACTGTCAAGAATATTTTATTTATCCTTTTTTTTATTTATCCTTTACTTATTCTCATTGAAAAGTGAGAATAAATAGAGGAAGTCCTCGTTTAATAAAATTTTCTTCGCAATCTTTTTTTCTGTTTTTCTCGCTTGACAATGTTAACGGCATCTATAACTTTATAATGCCTGCTTTTCAGATCGTCAATAATGTCATCCTTCAAGCACGACGCATGTAACCCTCTAGCTACAACGCGTAAAGGCCTTTCAGATTTATTTTCAAATGACTACCATTACATTTTTTTCGGTATTTAGCTTCCGGGATAACAGACGGTAGCTTTCCGGGTCTTTTACGCAGACTTTCCGTCTATTTTTTCTGAGCGAATTTACGTGGGTCCGACAATGCCAACGATTTTATCAAGGCATGTAACTTGTTAAAGTCGTCAATACCGATCACATTAATTGGCGGTGGGGGCCGTTGTTTCAGCTGTTTCGCTTTTTTTTAACAATCTCTTTGTCTTAGTTTATAATTTCAGGAGATAATACAGCTTTCCTAAACCGGTCTTTTCTTTAGAATCCGGTCGGCTTCGCGACTGAGTTCTTCTTCATCCGTAGAGTATACGGAATTTACGGGGCAGTTTGCACATGGATTTGGCTCGTTAGGTATTTTCAATTTACTCTTCAGAGTCATTTCTACTTGATTAAGATGGAGAATTTCTTTACGGTGCTCTTCGCAGAGCAGTTCGACATTGTGAAGCCTTGTTCGAAGAACGTCGTTTTCGTCGTTAAGGCTCTTATTTTGCACTGAATCTCGCTTTTCTTGGGCTGACACTTCTGGTGTTGTCGAGCTCCTTGAGACACATATATTTTTTTTGAGATCGAGATGTATGTGACCTCGATACCCTTGAGCTTTTCCCGAAAGGGTTACATAATTGAAATAATTGGTTCTCCCCAAAATCCGTAGAGCCGACCTGCGAAGAGGGTGGATTTTCCAGTGATACTGAATTGCCACCTGGGGTATTAAATTTGTTTGTTTTACTCATTGCATTATTGGTTTTGTATACTCTTTACACTCGGTATACGGGGAGTGGATTTTAGTAGCCTTCTTCGACAGGCAAGCCTAACCTCGGGTATATTCTGACCCCTAACCAGAAGGGGGTTGGTTGTGCCCGACTAAAGTGGTTTGCCCGCAATTTCCATTCAATAGTCTGCAGAAGTAGGTTTTCATTATAGTCAGCTTTAACAACGGCTTTTTTCTTGTTCTTCTTGACTTCATTTTTTGTAAGCTTTGTTGCTTCGCTTTCGAAGTTTTAGATTCCAGAATACTTCCGAGCATCATTTCTTAAATGGCACTTCCCTATATCCTAATCGCTTGTGCTGTCTTCTTCTCTTTTATTCCGCTTTCTCTGTATAGCTTCACAGCAATTCTTTAAACAGCTCAGGTCTTCGCCTGCAGTAGTGCCTTGAAAGCCTTATTACTGACGTTGAGCATTCTTCAGCATTGTTCATCACATACTAGGGATTTCTCGGTCATGGGGTAATCAAACTGAGCATATCAGTTCCGGCCATTCTTATGGGTTGTTGGAAGTCCGCGGACTGTCATAAGATGCATCTCGAATGGCCCACTCGAAATTCTCCTTAGTGCGGGATCCAATTTGTTGTGCAAAAACGTATAACTTCGCATTAAAAAATAATTCAAGAAGGCAGGTTTGACGGCCTGTAGATGGCGTCGATATCTAGCATTTGTTTCCACCTATGGTCGTCAGCTCGTAAATTTCTCTCAATTTGTCAGTAGTGGTTTTACTTTTAAGGACATGTAATAAGTTTATCGTTGTAAAGCATCGTAGAGCTCAGTGTCTTCTGCAAATACAAATATCTATATGCCTACACTTTCCACAAATCTACTTCATCCGTAGAAAAAAAAAAACAAAATGGATTATCTCTGAAATAAAAAAATTTAAATAACACCATCGGAAACGGCTATGAATTACAATACATTACCCCCAGCTGGATGAGAAAAATTGCACACACTTGAAATTCGCGCATAAGGCGTAGGTATACATTTGTCACCACCCACCATCACCACAACCCATCACCAGGACCAAGGAGTGTCGTCGTTCCTCTTTCACTTATAAAAATGCATAAAAAAAAAATTTATTCACATTAAGTGTGTATTTTTATTAAAAATACGCGCTAAGGGGCTAGGGACTTGAAAACGTGTTTCATTCTCCATCCTTACGTCAGCATAGGTACACATCTTCTTGGACCGTGGCTAAACCCACCATTCCCCAAACCCAAATATCCATTATGTGTATCGCATGATGGATAACACGAAGGGTGTTATCATGAGATACGTGCATAATCCTAACCATTACAGGGGTGGCTATAAGTATGCAGACGCCGATGGAACACATTTTATTTTTTTGCGTAGGTATGGAGTATATCCTTAAAAAGCATTTTCCACACAAAAATAAAAATGCGAAGCAAAAAAAAAAAATAAAAGAAGAAAAGAAAAACGCTGAAAAGCAGAAGAGAACAACAACAAAAAAATTGATCAGAACAGGTCCTTACGCTTCCTTGCGTCCATATCCCCGAAGAAGCATAAGTATTATCCATAACCCAGTTTTATACTGCTACCGTTTCTGGCACTATGCTTGGCCATTGTGTGTATGTCGTCGTCCTGCCACATACACACCCCTACACATCCTTAAGCGCTTTCTTTCCACGTTTTTTTTTTTTCGTTTTTTTTTTATTTTTTTATTTTCTGTTTGCCTTATGCCGAAGCAGAAGAGAAAAAAAAAATAATTGCGCGCACGAGGGTGGTGGGTCGTGGATGGCTATCCTGAAGCTTGGGATAAGGAAGTTTTCTTATATAGCGATAGCGAACGTTTCGCAAGAAAAGGACAGAAGGTTATGAACGCTTCGCTAAACGGAGAATTTATGGCTTTTCAGCAAAGCCCCATTCAGGGTCGGACCAGTGGTTCACTGCTGGAAGATATCCTTCGACAGGAGACAGTGGATATTTATTTTCTTTTCATTTTGTTGGTTGTTGTTGCATTTAGCAAGGTTTATAGGTGGGATACGTGTAGAATGATGCTGGTGGTTGTTGGCACGTATAATGTAGGAGTTGTATAGCATGTTGGTCCTTGGAGAAATGTTCGAACGCAGAGAAATTGTCTATTTCTCGACGAGTTTATTGATAAAAATTTTTTTATCTCTGGGGCACATTTATGTGTAAACTTTGCAGTTATTAATTTTGTTTTTCTGTTGTTGTTTTTTTTTTTGTTGCTCTTCCTTGCTACAAACTCGTCCTTCGATTTAGAATAAAGGTACTTCCTGTGTGGATTGGTAGTCGGTGGACTTATATTACATTGTTTGGACAAATTGATTTATAGTGTTTGCTGAGGGAATTTTTTAATGGAAGGTATACACAGTTTAACAGCAAAACAAAATAATAACAAATTGAAGAGATAAATAGGTGGTAGGTATTTCAAATGGTTTTTTTTTTAATATCAGGAAATTTAAAGTCAAAGAAGGAAAATGTATCCACTGGCAAAAAGTTTTAATCCTTTTCGAAATGCCAAATTTGGAGTAACAACAAATCATGAAGCGAAAGATATGTTTTATGGAGCTTGAAGAATGGAACCTGTGCATCGTTTTCGTTATAAAAAAAAGAAAACAACAAACCCTTTGTAGGTACAACTATTAGCACTCTTAGTAAAACCAAAAAGATGCAGCCTATCCTATTATTTAAACCCCTAAATCTGTTCACCGATTAAATGCACAGACGGTCATCAAAGACCCCGTGAGCGGTAGTATTGGTGTCCATTTTAAACGTCCAATGACGATCTTTTTGCTTATAGGTATGCCGCTATACAGAGTGTATAATTCGCGGTTAAATCTTCGTCTCCATCCACAAATGGGCAATAGATTTTTCGAAGAATTTTCCTCTTGAATCGACCAAGGATTTCTTCTTTTGATACGGTCCATGCTTCAGCGCCGTAGAGCAGGACTGGGATGATCGGGGTCTTCTATAGGATCTCCTTAGTAGTTCGAGTGAGGGCTTTATAGTCCGTCCCATAAAAGAAGAAAGATCCCAACATGCGCAGTAGCAATTTATTTAAGGGAAATTTTCTCTTTTAAGGTTTTTTGATCGCATGAAATTGTTAATGCTTTTCTTTACTTTAACTTTTTTGCAGCGATATTGGAAAACGTAATTATTTTATTATTGATACGTGTTTTAACTGTCATTGAGTTTCACCAATAAATTATTGTAGTAACTCATGAAAAAAGTTTCATGCACGAAGTAGAACATTACATTCAAGAAAATAAAGAAATAATGAAAAATATCAAAATTGACATAAAATAATGTAAAGCAAAGAAAATGAATACGTATCAAAAAAAGATTGAAATCAACAAACGAACAGAACCAACAGACACATAAAACACACACACAGATACACACACACGTACACAAACTACACGATAGACACAGAGTAGAGACGACCGGCATCTTGAGTAGATCACTTTAATAATTACTCATTACTTTTTTTTTTATAATTACTTCAAAATACTAATAAACAATAATTTAAGAAATATATAACAAGATATTGTTTGAAAAAATAAATAGTTGAGATTTTATTTGGAGTTATAAATAGTGTTTTTTTTTTCATAAAAAGTTATTTGTTTTATAAATAGTGGATAATATTAATCGGAATCCGTTGTGTCGGTTTCAAAATCATCTCCATCAGATGAATCATCTGCTGGGTGTAAAACAATTCTTTCAGTTATTCTATCCCATGCAATTTCTGCGCGAGATGATATTCATATTCTGTGCGTATTGCTTTTTCACAAACAGAGTTCCAATTTTCCGGAGTTATTTTGTTGAATTCTTATTCCGCAATATTTTTGACATCTGCTACTCTGCTTTTTACTATTCCCCATATATTTTCTATAGGATTTAGGTCGTGATGATAAGGGGGTAATCGTAAGACTTCATGGCCTGCACTCCTAATGATGTCATCAATTTGAAGCTTTCGGGAGGACTTGTTTTGTTTTATTAATCCATATAGCTGTACTTTGCAGCTAGCTGGTTGGTGAGGTATTTTGTTTTCGGATAGCCATTTAATCATATCAGCCTTTAATGATGACGAGTTGGGGACAGTACCATCAATTTTATTGTGATATGTTGCATTGTCCATAACAATAACTGACGGTTCTTCTAAGTTACAAAGAACTTGTTCCCTTAACCATTTTGAAAAGTTTTCGTAGTTCATCTCATTATGTTAGTCACCAGTCTTGCTTCCAGATTTAAAAAGCAGTAGTCCATTTCTAACAAATCCTCCTTTTCCACCAGCATGAGCTATAATCAACCGTGATCCTTTGGAAATATTTGACTTTAAGCCGCCCAAGCTGCCATCTGTCCAAGTATTGGGTCGAGTATGTGTGCTATGAATATAAGTTTCATCTTATATAAATAATTGCGTAGCCTTTCTCTCGGAATTCTCGTACTAGGGCAATATACTCGTAGCGTTTAAGTTTTATATCCGTTCGTTCGCATAAAATTCTTCGGTTTTTCTCTGTTTTTTTAAATCTGTATCCATTGTATTGTAAAACCCTGTGGAAAGATGATCGGCTCATGTTGATCTGCAAATCCGAAGCTATTCGTTGATTCAGTGCATTTAGTGTAATTATCATTTTTTCTTCTTTATGAAAATTTTGAATTATTCTTTTCATTACGCTGATGTCAAAGTTGTCCAGTCCGGTGACATAATGGTTGTGAGGTCCTTTTTTTTTGGACTTCTGACTGTACCGCTTCTTTCATACTCTTTAAAAATCCTCCATATTGAGCTTCTGGATACTCCTGTTATTTTGGATCAATAAATTTCCAGCTCTGAACTCTCAAATGTGTTTCGGCCTTCTCCATCTCATGTTTTATAACGTTTGATGATAACCGCTCGTGTTTGCTTGCTTATTGATTTTCCTTTGCCAATAGAATCCATAATGGTGTTTTAAGATGTATTTTGGTTTACTGACAAAAAATGAATGCCTGCTAAAAAAAAGCTAATACTTGCCTTTTTGAATAAGTTTGGCATGTTTCCTGGCATTCGAAAACTTTCATACCTATGACGTTTTTTTTAGGGTAAACTAGGTATAGTGTGGTAAAGATCATACGAGTCGTAAAAGAAAATAAAAAATTATAATTTTTGCATGTTTCCTGGCATTTGTAAAATTTAATATGAGGTTTTTTTTTTAAGTTATAACAGGTATAATGTGGTAAAGGTCAAACAAACCATAAAAGAAAAGAAAAAAATTATAAAATCATGCAAAAACGCGTAAAAATATACCTTTTATTCACTTGAAAACATGGGTTTTCCAAAGTTGTATCCGGCAAGACGGGTCTATTTTAAGTAAGTAAAAAAATCCATCTTTTCTCAATTAACCTAAAAATCGACCTGTCTACCTGCATTCGTGCCCATTCACAAAGTATAATGGAAATTCCATTTTAACCCTTTTTAATAGTTGTTACTCAAAGCTCTGGCTTTTATTAATATACATATTTGAGAAGTGCAACACCCAGCAAATTTCCCTTTTCTTAGGGGTGGGTAAAGTGTATCTATTGCATGCGCCAACGACGGTTCTGTGTGGACAATCAGTCATTCCTCGATCGTCGATCGAGAGAGATGTTTTCGCAAGCAGGGGTATGCTTGCTTTATGAAATGCGCACACATTTTTTTTAACTGTAGTTTTTGTTGGAAAAGTAGTTTTGCTTCCTCTAAGAGAATAAAATCCCTAATGTGAAGAGACCTGCGCAAGATATTTTCAGGTACTTTGGGACGGGCTATACTACTGAATCGCCTTCTTAGGACGAAGAAACAGCGGTTGGCAAGAGTAATTCTTCGTTTAATTTCGGACGAGAAGTTGTTGTCAGAGTTAATAGCGGAGCTGAGATAGACAAAGTCCCGTACTACCTCAAAGTTATATCTGTCAATGGTGACGTTTTGTCCAATTCGTCGATGTTGGTTGTCCTTTCGTGATAAATAAATAAAATAAATTTATGGTGCAACAGGCTCGTTAGTACCCAGGGCCTAGCTTTTTTCTCACAACCATTCATGTGTGCGTGTGTACTAACCATCGCGCCACTGAGCCCGTCGTCCTTTCGTGTTAACAGCATATATTTTGTCTTACCCTCACTTACTGCTAAAACCATATTCTGCGCCTCCTTATCTATATTAGCAAACGTGGCTATGATATCACTTCGGCGTATGCTAGTACAAGGTGGCGCAATAATAACCTTCCGATGTTTTTTGGTTGTAGTTTAAAAAAAAAATGAAAAACTTTGATTCTTCTTGTGGATTATTTTTATTTGGTCTTTTAATTTTTTTTACATCAAGTCGAGAATATGATGGGTAATGGCCGCCGCTACAGTTGATTGTCATTTGAGCCCTTTTTATGGCATTTTCCATCACTTTGGCCAAAACTTCCGGCGATAGGTCCTCACATTCTTGACGGATATTTTCTTTAAGAGCTGCAAGAGTCTGAAGCTTGTTGACATAAACCCGCGACTTCAAAAAGCCCCATAAAATGAAGTCTGGAGCGGTCAAATCAGGCGATCTTGCTGGCCAGTGCAATCGCCAAAACGGAAGATTAGGCGCCCGGGAAATGCATCCTTCAGCAATTCGGTTGTGGCAGTGTGTGCCGTTGCACCGTTCTGTTGGAACCACATGTTTTCCAATCCCAATTCATCAAGTTGCAGCAAAAAAGAACTCGTTGATCATTGCTCTGTAGCGCTCACCATTCACAGTAACCATTTGGCCCGCGACGTCTTCGAAGAAAAAAGGTCCGATGACTCCTCCAGCGAAAACAGCACACCATACAGTGACTTTGAGCGGGTGGAATGGCTCTTCGTGGGTTACACGCGGATTTTCAGTGCCCCAGAAGCGTAAATTTTGCTTATTTACGTACCTGCTAAGATGGAAATGGGCCTCATCACTCATGATTATTTTTGATGAAAAATCATCTTCCTCTTGGTGGTGATTAAGGATGGCTTGAGCGTATGTTAGACGCGATTGGCGGTCAGCAGCTAACAGCTGATGCACCGTCTGGACTTTGTACGGAAACATCTCCAAATCTTGTACCAAAATTCGCTGTACAGACCGTCGACTGATATCCATTTGCGTGGCACGTCGTCTGGTCGATGTCGACGGCGCTTCCATGACATCTTCGGCTACATTCGGCAATATTCTCTGCAGAACGGCTACTCCGGGGTCTGCCACGCCTGGCAGCATCTCGTGTTGTGCCAGTCTCTTCGAGGCGAGCGGCTAAACGTCGCAGTGTTTCACCAGTAGGCGTTGGACGGCTAGGAAATCTGCGACGAAATTCACGTTGTGCCAAAGTCACCGACCGATTATTGCTCAAATAAATAGTCACCAATATTCCGCGTTCTGGAGCAGTGTAGCGTAACATTGTTTATTAAATCGTATTTCGCATGTGTTTACTACACAAATGTCAAAACAGAACTGACATTAGGGGCCAATCGCAAAGTGTATAGCATTTTCTGATAGGAGGATTACTTTTGCGCCACCTTGTAGTTAAACCGATTTATGCTATTAGTTGCACCGATTTCGTATGCTTTTCAAATACACTCTGTCCTGGAATATGCACATCAACGCCACCGTCGGAAAGGTTTATGGTGTACTCCGTATGCTATAGTGCTCGCAAAACTTTACTCCTCTGAAAAATCGTTTGCTAAAACACTGGTAGTACCTATACTCACTGCCAAACGCTTCCATTGGGACAACTCCACTGAACTCCTCAATCCATGGCAGCCAACATAAAATTGCATAACAAAAACCGCTCCAAGACAATGTTTTTTTTTTTCAAAAAATAAAAAAAAAGTAGAAATTGACAACAACATATAAGTTTTGTATCAACCACCCAACAGACTTGCTCTATCCCCTTTTTCACGGATTAACTCGGAATAATAAAACCAATCTTCAAACGCCCTCATTACTTCACCCTTACCTCGTCCACATTCACGGCTTCTTAGAATTCCGAAACAAGAAAAAAAAACGAAAGATGAAACTAAAAACTTTGCAGCATATCCAACGCACATTCCACTAAGGTACTTTTACTTTGGTCCTTGTTTCTCCTTTGGGGAGAATGAACGTAAAGCAATTAGCATCGTAGTAAAAATGATCCTGACCTAGGTCAAGATGTCTGCGAACGGACACCCACTTGCCGGCCGTTGTGGCACGTTTACTACGGACATAATGAAAGTAGGGTCACCTATTTGCTGGTACATAGTGCAGACACTGAAGGTTCATTATGTCCTTTCTGTACAAAAAAAAAAAACAAAAAAAAAAAACAACTACCAGGGCGGAGAGCGAGCTATCCGCATCATCTTATTTCAAGGGAGTTTAACGGTTTTAAGCTTGGTAATAAAATCACAACAATCACAATGTCCTTGCTGGCTTCTTTGCTTACATTAAGGAGTAGATTTTTTTTTAGTTTTCCTTTCTTAGATTTTTTTTTTATATTAATGAAAGTGAAACTGTTATAGTGGATTGGTCATGGTCAGTTTTATGTGGAGAGATATTTCAATGCGAGATGAAAAATCTGTGAGTGTCCTTGGTGGAAGTATGCTTCCTTGGTTAGTAGAATGAAGAGAAAAGATTATTTTGTGTAGTTTGCTATGTATAAAGTGAAGGCTGATAGTAGAAGTGTGCATCGGGATGGACGTCTTCGGGAAGAACGTTCATTATGTTCCAAGCATTCAAATTCGTTCACACAATCATGGAAATTAGTTTCAGTATTTGGACTGACATTGAACATTAATACGGAGATGCGTCTAAATAACTTAATAGCAAACCAAAAACACACCTAGTCAGCTACTTTTATACGACTTGGGTCTTGGGTCACGTTATTCTTTTGATATTTAAGAGGGTCCTGGAAGCCTTTAGAATTACTTACATTCTTAAGTTGAGCTATAGTCCGAAATGAACCAGAACCACAACCAACATGCCCCTGCAATTAGCCCGGTCCTTAGCTGACCGCATCCAGTTTCGCACTCCAAGTTGGTTGAGGTCGGTTTCTACTTGTACGTGTCACTTAATGCTTCCGTCGTCTGGCTGGGAATCGATAACTTTGCGAGCCGGAGTATTGTTGTCCATTCGTTCTACATGTCCTAGCCATTTTAAATGCCCAATTCGGAGTTTTTTTTGACCAGGGCCATGTCGCTGTACAGCTCGTATAGTTCTTGGTTGAATCTTCTTCTCCATAGCCCGTCAAAACACACAAGACCGAAGATTTTTCGAAGGATTTTCCTCTTGAATCGACCAAGAATTTCTTCATCCGCTTTTGATACGGTCCATGCTTCAGCGCCGTAGAGGATAGCTGGGATGATCAGGGTCTTATATAGGATCTCCTTAGTAGTTCGAGTGAGGGCTTTACAACTAAATTGCCTTCTTAGCCCGAAGAAACAGCGGTTGGCAAGAGTAAATCTTCGTTCAATTTCAGACGAGATGTTGTTTTCAGACTCCGCGACTCCGCGAGGTAGACCAAGTCCCGTACTATCTCAAAGTTGTATCTGTCAATGGTGGCATTGTGTCCAATTCGTCGATGTTGTGTGTCCTTTCGTGTTGACAGTAGATTTTTTGTCTTGCCCTCATTTACTGCTAAACCCATTTTTCTCGGTTCCTTCATTATACTAGCAAACGTGGCTATAACATCAGGTTGAGTCCTACAGAAGATCACAAAGTCATACAGATGACGCAGTGCATACAAGAAAAATTGTTCTACAGCGGGTGGCACTGGCACAGCCTGCCATATGTTTGGAACTCGTTTCTCATGTGTACACGCGCACACCGTCCGTCCACCCGTTCCATGAAGCTGGTGAGCAAAAATTTCTGTTTTTTTATCTCAATGCGTCATCTGTATGACTATATAATTTTTGGTACTACCAATGAAGTCAAAATCGTCGGCATATGCTAGTAGTTACAACGATTATTGAAAGATTTTGCCTCTGGTGGTTTTGCAGAATCCTCTCAAGATTCGTAATAAAGAAGTCACATGACATCGCATCGCCTTGCCTAAACCCGTTTTTGGTATCGAATGTGTCGGTAATGTCGTTTCCGACTCTGATGGAGCAGCGAGAATTCTCCATCGTCATCCTACACAAACGGACGAGTTTGGGCGGTATAGCAAAACATGGCTCTAAGTAGTTCGTCTCTGTAAATGCTGTCATATGCGGCTTTGAAATCGATGAATAGGTTGTTGGTATCGATTTGGGCTTCTTGGGTTTTTTTTCCGAGGATCTGCCGAAGTGTGAAAATTTGATCGGTTGTGGACTTTCTCTGCCTAAAACCACACTGATAAGGGCCGATAAGGTTGTTGATCAACGGTTTCAGGCGTACATGTATGACGGCAGATAGGATTTTGTAAGCGATGTTGAGGAGACTTATGCCTCTGCAGTTGGCGCAGTTCAGATGTTCTCCTTGTTTTCAAACGATGCTTAGCCTCCATTCTTCAGTAATACATTCATCTGACCAGATTTGGCGTATGAGTTGGTGGATGTTATATACCAAGTCATTTCCGCCGGCTTTATAAAGCTCAGCTAGGAGGCGGTCATTTCCGGCAGCCCCAATCAGACTGAATTTAGATGTTGCTATCCTCACTTCACCCAGGTCGGATGGTTGACAGTTTTTGCTTACGTTGCCATAATTCAATGGTTCGTTCTATCTGACAGCGGAATGTGGTTCGTCATCGACGTTGAAAAGTCTGCAGAAGTGGTTCTTCCATATCTTCAGCATCGACTGTGTCTCAACCACGATATTTTCTTGTTACAGGATTCTGTTAGAGACTTACACTTTGGCTAAACTTGCAAACATCGTTCCCGGAGTGGCACCTATCTATATCCTCGATCGCACGCTTTTCTTGCTCTTTTTTCTTCTATCTGACAAGCGGGCGTTCTTCCCTTTTTCTTTGCTTACAGCACTCAATGGCAGATCTCGTCTTCACCTGCAGCTTAAGCTTTTAGACCTCGTTCTTGGCTGCGATCAACTGTCGGCATTCCTCATCAAACCAGGTGTTTCTTGCTGGTGATTCGAGAAACCTAGCACATCACTTGCGGCTGATCTAATGGCTTGTTGGCATCGTTGCCATTGTTCTTCGACATCGAGAGGTTAAGGATGTCATCATCGGAATACGCTTTGCGTGAAGGTCTTGGCAGTCTCTGGCGATTGCGGTCTGTCGACATTAAATTTTTTTTACTGTATTTCCAGATTGCTGTGGCGTGTTGGATATCCGCATTTGTAGCTTGCCTGCAACAAGGTAATGGTCCGTGTCGATGTTAGCACCTCGGAATGTTCGGAATCCAAAATACTGGAAGCGTGTCTCTTGTCTATCGCAATGTGATAAATTTGGTTGACCGTTCGTTGATTTGCAGACCGCCACGACCCATTATGGATATCGAGGCGAGGAAACCGTGTTAGCCAGAATATGCTGAAGCAGCTCGTCTAGGTTCGCCTGGGACAGCTGGCCGGGTATTCATTTCGTGCCATTCTCACCAGACTGTTTATAGTGTTGCTGTTTTTCGTCGTGTTATCAACACTCGCGCTTATCGTTTAGCAAGTCAAATCCGATTGGATGAGAGCAGTACCCGATGGTTACATGTTGGAGGTTAAAATAAGAACTTGATGTTTAGTCAGAGTTACAACCCCTTGGCATTGCCAAGTTAAAGCCAATCAGAGTATGCCCTCTTTCTACAACACCCAACCATCGGCAGGATGTTACATAACGTTGCAGCATCGGTGTACATTTAAATCTATTGCGACGTGCTATCATGATGTCACCAGCAATGAATGATGGTGTCTTCTCCATCACCTACGGTCTGAACTTTTTGGAAACTGATTTGTTCGACAAGGGTATCCAAGCTGGTGTTCGTATTAACATTGGTCGGCCATAAAGCAGAGCTCTGGTTTCAGGATTTTTTAATTGTCCCAACATTAGTCACTGACTTGGCCCTATTCAGTTCAGTTTCGGACCTTACTACCCTACAGCTGTTAAGCCGTGGCTTTCGTCTTATCAAACTCTTGAACAAAGCAAAGTACGTGTCAAAGTCTATTAAAGTTCAAGGTGCTGTCATGTACCGCGTTGTCCGTGGCCATTTGGAAAAACTAAATCCCGTCATGATCACCAGGTTCGTGAAAGGATCATTGCCACACATCAAAACATCCGAGTGACGTCTAGTCAACTAAATCGAAATAAAAACCTCTGAACTCCGAATCTATCCATGTCAATCTGAATGATATTTTGTTCAATTTCTTATCGCAACAATCTCCGGATTAAGTGCACATTCTCATCCTTCAAAATCGATATGACTTGAGATCAACATAACCGACTCAACTGTGTCCTACCTCAATAGCGCGAAATTACCATCTCCCCATAATTGCTGTACTTTCAAGCTCGCATTAAACAATTAATCCTTAACAACATAAACGACCTTGAAATAGCGGTACAACATCGTCATTTCTACTTTGCAAATCTCAGGATAACAAGAAACTATTAAAACTTAACAACAAGTTACAGTAAACTTGGTGTAAAAAAACAACTCTCCCTTAGAACTATTGGAGTTTGTGAAATTGGAAATTCCTTCAGCTTCCTTTGGTTTTCCCAACTCTCCCTGCTCTCACTCTCCATACCCTCTTGCCATTTCGCAGGATTCAATTTTGTGCAAATAAAGCGAACAACCTGCAAATAAAAAAAAAGAAATCAACTCAACTGACTGACAACAGTGCAACTGACAAACTGAATAATAAAACAGCAAGTCCCACTCCTCCAACATGGAGTTCCATTTTTTTTCCAGGATAAATCCTTCGCCTAACAAAGAAAGGATGAAAGAAAGAAAAAAAAAATGTACGTAACAACTTTCTGTATCTTCATCATTCCAGTCGATAATTTCATTTGGGAAAAAGACGCCCTCCCCTGGACCAATCCGACTCACAACTATATTCTTCTCTTCATCCTTTCTCGAGGATTCGCCTGCATTTGAGGAGCATTTCTGTAAATACGAAACACATGTACATTTGGACTGCGGACTGTGGACTGGGTGGTCTAACGAAAGAATTTGTGTCTTCTCCAGTGGCTCGTGCAACTGAAAGCTCATCTCAAGGCGTATGGTAAAACATTTTCAATTACTTTTTCTCGGTGTCTACACTCCCGGGCGCCCCCAGGGTCGCCTATACCACGTGTTGTGTGGGATGGTGGCGTGTGTATTGTAGGTCCGATGTTATTCGCTAGCATGCAGTCGACTGCAAATAATGATGTATCCTTGTATCCCTGTCGCTCCTTGTTGAGGATTCTACCATTTTTTTTTCAGCTTTTATCTCTATTGACAAGAAGCAGTGTTGGGTATATGCTGTGTTTGGGGTGGGTACAGGGATGACGAAGAAGAAGAAGAAAAATACGAACACTGAGTTCGCCATAACCTATTTGCGAAATGATTGTGCTCTATCCATGCCATATTTGCTTGAAAACTACCCAACCTTTCCGTATTATTCACACACACACACACACACACATACATAGTTGTCATCCTGTACCGGTGAATGTCCTTTGTTCGTGCCCTTGCCATCGCGCATTTGACTTGTATAAACCGCGCGCTTTGCAAAATGGTTGCAGAATTTTGTTTTTCCTCCGGTCCTTCGAAGGCAAGTTCAAGCCCCTCGTATGGCGTGTATGTGTAAATCCCATGGAGGTTCACTCCCACCCACCATCAGCAACATCCTTATCCACCATGGTCGATTTATTGGGGTGACATGTGGCACTGCCATTATGGATGATTGTAGAGCGCGCATATAGCAATGACAACGACTACGACGACGACGACGACGACGATGATGACGATGACGATGACGGTCGGTGGCGGCAGTGCGTCGGCTGCAGGAGTTCACTCTCGGTCTCATGCGATAAGTTAACCCCTGCCAGTGACACAAATTGTCAGTGGGTGAGATAGGGTGGTATGTTTTGTTCAACACTGGTGTGTGAGTGTACTATAGTCGTCTCTCACAGCATGAGACAAGAAAATCAATAAAAAGTCTGAACCCAAGATTTTGCATTGTGTAGCATTATGCTTTCAATGCGTGTGCGGTTGTGTGAGGAGAGGATCCTTGTGCAAAATATTGCACCGGGGAATGAAGGCATATAATGGTGTAAGGTTGGCAGGCTAAACTATAAGATGGATGGCTGATGCTTTTTTTTCAATTCGACCTTAGGAATTTCCTTCTACTGGGGATTCCGACTCAAAAACAAAAAAGTCTAACAAAATATGGTTGCCCACAATCGTACTTAAAATTTGGCTTTGAAATGTTTTTGAAGGAGCGGATTTTTTTGTTTGAAGGAACAGATTTTTAAATCTGTTCAGCTCAGAAGACTGCTTATAACATGAACAAAACAAATGGAAACGATTTTGTCTTGCAGTGCGTTCTCAAAACACGTAGATTCAAATACTCAGGCGTTTTGTAAGGCGGATTGCAGGTCACTCCATTTTAACAGAGATGTTAGCGCACGACCCAAAAAGCCAACAGAGGTCTTTTCACAAACACACCATCTACACTAATTTAGGGGCAAAGTCAATAAACATCTTTAAGCATTACTTCGGATAGCTGGGCCGAGCTTTCTCACAATCATTCATGTGTGCGTGTGTACTTCTTGCACGATGGCGGGACCTCTTGTTTTTTGCCGAATCTGAACGGCGAAGTTGAGATGAGCTTTTCTTGACAATTGATACTAATCGGATGATTTGTCAGATCATCATGAGAGGAGGGCTAGTGAAAAATAATTTTAGGCGTTGCTACGGCTGAGAATCGAACCCACACCTCATGCGCAGCAGTATATCGCACTAACCATCGTTCCACTGAGCCCGTCCAATCGCCAGCCAAGTCGATCTGTCTGTCCGTCTGCCCGTACATCAATACTCACTCACTAAAGTGGCGGTACAGTCCGGAATAAACTTGGGCCTCAAACAACATGCCTCTACAATTAGCCCGGTCCTTACCTAATTGCCTCCAGTTGCGCACTGCAAGTTGGTTGATGTCGATTTTTATTTGGGCGCGTCACTAAAGGCGAGGTATACCTCTGTTGAGTCTGGCGTCTGGCTGGGAATAAAAAAATCTACTAGCCGGAGTATTGGTGTCCATTCGTTCTACATGTCCCAGCCATCTTAAACGTCCAATTCGGAGTTTTACGACCAGGGGCATGTTGCTGTACAGCTCGTAGAGTTCTTGGTTGAATCCAAAGCCTGTCAATGCAAACGGGACCGAAGATTTTTCGAAGAATTTTCCTCTCGAATCGACCAAGGATTTCTTCATCCGCTTTTGAGAAGGTCCATGCTTCAGCGCCGTAGAGCAGGACTGGGATGATAGGATCTCCTTAGTAGTTCGAGTGAGGGCTTTACTACTGAATTGACATCTTAGCCCGAAGAAACAGCGGTTGGCAGTAATTCTTCGTTTAATTTCGGATCAGAGTTAATATTGGAGCTAAGGTAGGTAAAGTACCGGACTAGCTCAAAGTTATATCTTTCATTTACTTCTAAGCTCAATTTTGCCGCGTCCTACTCTATACTAGCAGACGTGGCTATGACACCACATTATGTCAACATCGTCGGCGTATGCTAGTAGTTGCACTGATTTTTGGAAAATTGCGCCTCTGGTGTTGGCTCGAGAGCTTTGCACGATCCTCTCAGGAATCAAATTGAAGAAGTCACATGACAGCGCATCGCCTTACCTGAAACTTTTTTTGGAATCGAATGTGTCGGTTATGTCGTTACCGACCCTGATGGAGCAGCGAGAATTCTCCATCGTCATCCTACACAAACGAACGAGTTTGGGCGGTATACCAAAACTAGACATCGCTCTGTATAGTTCGTCTCTAAAAATGCTGTCGTATGCGGCCAATCGATGAATTGGTGTTGGGTATCGATTTGGACATCTTGGGTTTTTGTCCAGAATCTGGCGAAGTGTGAAAATTTGATAGGTTGTGGCATTTCTGACCTAAAAAACACTTATAAGGGCCGGTTAGGTTTTTGGTAAACGGTTTCAAGCGTTCACATATTACGGCAGATAGGTTCTTGTAGGAGATGTTGAGGAGTCTTAAGCCTCTGAAGTTGGTACAGTTCAGAGGGTCTCCTTTTTTGTGGATCGGATAAACGATACTGAGGTTTCATTCTTCAGGCATACTCTCTTCCGACCAGATTTGGCTTATAAGTTGCCTGACAGCGGAATGTTGTTCGTCATCGCCGTTTAACAGTCTGCAGTAGTGGTTCTTCCATCCTCAGCATCGACTGTGTCTCAACTACGATAGTTCCTTGTTCATCTCGACATGATTCTGTACGAGCCTTGTATCCTTGGCTTTGACGTTTTACACTTTGGTAAAACTTGCGAACATCTTTCCTGAAGTGGCACCTCTCTATATCCTCGATCGCGCGCTTTTCTTTATATTTTTTCTTCTTTCTAAAAAGCCGATGTGCTTCCCTTCTTGTCTGCCTATAGAGCTCAACGGCAGCTCTTGTCTTCACCTGCAGCTTAGCCTTGTAAGCCTCGTCCAAGGCTGCGAGAATCTGTCGGTATCCTCATCAAACCAGGGGTTTCTTGTTGCTGGACGCGAGAAACCTAGCACATCAGTTGCGGCTGATCTACTGGCTTCTTGGTATCGTTGCCATTGTTCTTCGACATTCGACGATGGTGGTATGGTGTTAATCAAGAGGGGGAGGGTTACGCGTTTCGCTAAGGTCTTGGCAAACTCTTGCGATTGCAGTCTTTTGTTATTAAATTGTTTCACAGAACTTCAAGATTTTTGTGGCGTGGTGGATATCCGCATTCTTACCTGTCGACGTTAGCTCCTCGGAATGTTCGGACATCCAAAACACTGGATGCGTGCCTCTTGTCTATCGCAATATGATCAACTTGGTTGACCGTTCGTTGATCTGGAGACCGCCATGTGCCGAGGGGAGGAAGCCGTGTGCTGGCTATATTGGCATTCCGTAGCGTAGCGAAGTCAATTAGCCTAAGTCCGTACCCAGACGTGTTGTCTTGTAGGCTATGTTTTCCGACAGTACTGCTTAAGATTTCTTCCCTTACTACGATTGAGTAAAAATTTCCCAGCACGATTTTAACATCGTTCTTCGGTAGCCGCTCATAAATTTTTTCAAGGACTTCGCAGAAGTAATCCTTTGCTATATCATCTGTTTTCTCCGTCGCACACTGGGGCAAGATACCCCTAAAACTGGCATCAATTCATGTGAAGGTTTAGTTATGCTAAAATTAATTTTATTGTGTAAAGATTAGTTGATAGTATATATTTTAACAAAATTTTAATATTTTAGGTCATATTTTATTGCTTAATTAACACTTTACTTACATGAATTTCAAATTTAACACGTGGCAACACACCTTGTGTTTGAATTTTTATTTTCTTTTCATTTAGGATATAACAAATAGTTTTTATTTATTTATTGATTGTAAATTTCATATCTATATATAGTATTAAGACTGAAATTCAGATGTATCCGATGAGCTTTCATCATCCCTTTCTCCATTGGAACTCTCATTGTTAGATATAACCGGTGAAACAATTAAGTCAAAGACTTCTTTCGGAAAATGTTTAAGTTTCTTCTTCGGAAGTTGTCGGTAGCTGGTTATTAGTGGATCTGATGTTATGAGCATTAAATTGAACACATCCTCGTTACCTTTTTCACGAGAAATTTTTCTGGAATAGTTTTCCCGGTATTTCTTTAAATCCTTGTTCCGTGCCTCTTGAGCTTCCTCTGACAGTTGACCAATTGGAAGCAATGCTGCTGAAATCACATCTGGCCCATGAATCAGTAACTTGTGCATAGTTGGGGGCATGTAAAACCAGGGATATAGGTTTACATAATGTTTTACAGTATAAAGTGCGAACGCTTTAAATTTGTCAATATTAATGTCGTAGCCACTTGAAATAGCCACCAATAATGTATGAAGTTTTTCGATTAAATTTTGATCAACACGCAAGATTTCGGATGCCACTTCTGCGTTGCTGAAAAATCGCCTCGCAGTGTTACCATCATTTGTGTTTCCGAAACCAGGTTTCGGTTGATCAACTATTAGTCCCATTCGTTCTCTGAACTCCTTTTGTATGCGAGCTTTGTTCGATGCTACTATTTCTTTATCTTCTTTTCGTGTTTGCCATTTTCTTATTGGAAGCTTATAACCCATATGTAAAAGGCACTCAGAAGTTCGAATCCAGCAATGTAGTATAGACAAACCAAAAGTCAATGTACTTGCATTGAAGGGTTTTGACAACATTTTGTCGATGGAATTGAAATCCTTGGAACTAGCACCGCAGATGTAACAACGCTGAGTAGAGGCGGTATCAGTCAAAGCGTTACAAACTTTTCCGTCCACCATTGTCAAAATTAATTTATGTGACACTTGTAGAACTTGTTCTCCAATATTAACAGCAGAATGGTATAAGTTTTCAATTTGTTTGTCTATATTTGACTTCTCAGATACTGAGATTTGTGTTGATTCCTTGGTAAAGTTTATTTTTAAAGGACGACAATATCTGGTGGATGAAGGCTGGGAGTTTCCACAAAATAATTGAAGAGGTACAACTGAGGTTATAAACACGCTGGAATCATTAGCAGCCATTCCAACCGATTTTTGTTTGTAGGAGCTGTGGCCTGAACTGCCATCAAATCCCCACTTTGATATTAAGTGCAAATTGTTTAATTGATCATATTTCAATGTACCAATGACTTCTTTTTGCGATAGTATCAAACGTTCAGCAGTATGGTTCATTAGAGCTTGAACATTTACTTCCGCTGAAGTAGGAGTAAGATTAATGTCGTTTCTATTTGGATAACATTTTTTTTTTGCAGCTTGTACAACTTTATAAGAAGGAAATCTTTCAGGAGCCTTCGCCCTTATTACATTATATTGATGTCTTGTAAGCTGGGCTTCGACAATAACTGAAAGAGCTTCTTCGCCTGACATCTGCTCAATGTGTTTTCCTTTATAATTCTGATACGCTCTTTTATATTCAGTGGCACTTTGAGGTGAACGTATTATGTTCTCCACTAATTCGGATGCAACTGTATGTCCTGAAGCTCATAAATTCATCTTTGCTGCGAATCCAAGTTGCGAAGTAGACATGTTTCTTCTTATGTTTTCCGTTTTAAAACGTTTGGTTCGTTCCGAACTCTCCTCAAATGATGTCTCCGGGCGGCCGCGGCCTCGCTGTTTTGTTAAAGTACTTTCATATAATTCAAAGCCTATGGATGCCTCAAGCCATTCCTGATTTTTTTTCTAAACCGAGATTCTTTTCGATTAGCTTGTGACCATTTTGCTTTGAATCTAGCTGAAAACATTGCAATTGTACGGTTAAGTTCATTAAGCCTAATGTCAGGACAATTGGTTCGGTCTTGAAGATGGACCTTTAAAAATTTAATTTTTTCATCCAATTTCTGATATCCTGATGTCTTCATTATATCAAATAACTCCATTCTAGTAAGAAACAAATCCCTTGAATGCGAACCTACAGCAAATTAGAGCGATTTAGATTTATGCAAAAATAAAAAAAAGGCGCAAATATGCGCACCGTTTTTATTTATAAACATATACTACATGAGTCAAGGTATTGCATAATGTTAGAATCTCGGTGTAAAAGCATGTAAAAATATACTTTAGCCTTAATGGCGTATAATGGAGCTTTACATTTTTTTGAAATAAATATGCATATTTTCCAATAATTATAGGAAATACCTGACTTTAATAACAAATATAACGGCACTTGAAATATGAAGTACATACAAGAAGCTGTCGATTCCATTTTATATCAAAATTTTTCCGTTATTTTCACACGAATTATGACCATACAAATAATCGACTATTTAAATCACTTGTTAAAACACACGTGCAAGCTACAACCGCTGTCTAGAGTCGACTAAACGTCAGAGAGTGGGTGGGCATGTAACAAAGTTAATTATGGCCGCGCATCATGCACTTGAATGTAATGTAACGGAATTACAACAGTATTTGCTTATCTTGGTAATTTTTTTTTAATTTTTGCCAACATTGGTATATGGATTGCCCCACTGTGGTCGGAGAGTGAGCGCATATAAGGATTATGTTGGCAAATTTTTACTCGATGTGGATTGTTACAATGCGTTTGCTAATACCTTGGAAACAGAAGACTTCTTACCTAAGTCTGGCACTTATAACAAATCCGCATCCAAATAGTCACTGTTTATGGTCACTATAACACGGTCCGTAGTAGATGTCACAGTTGTTTATCCTCTTTTTTCCCGGCCCATCCCATCGTGTTTCCTGGATGGCAGTAATGTCTGTTTTGTAGAAATTTAGGGCTTGTAGTTCGCTTGCACTTCTCCTGTTAATGTTCTCAAATGCCAAGTGCAGATACGAACGTCGTTCTCCTTTATTCGTTTAGCAGGATCGTCAACAACGAAACCAGTAGTTTCCGAGGCTATTGGTTGCTTCGTACCTAGCTATTTTTTTTTGCATGGGTGGGTAGTTTACCCAAAGCACAACCCACAACCTAGAGGGTCAGTTTCAATTTGTTAGATACCCCTAGGACACGGGGCCATCAGTTTCCACTACGGGATTGAGCGCTGCCGTTGGCCTTTCGGTTGATCCGCCACCATCTCTGTTCAAGGTGTTTGTCTTACCCTTGAAATTCCTAGACAACCCGTTCTTTGAATATCTCAAAGCAGCTTGTCTTAATTCGCCTGGGACAACAGGCCACGTATTCATTCCGTGTAATTCCGACCAGGCTCTAAGCTCTTGATATGTAGTCACAGTTACTACCACTGGGCATTGCCAAGTTTAAGCCAAGTCTGCCCTCTTTCTACAACACCCAACCATCTAATCATTATCTGATAACAAATAATTCAAAGTATTCACAGAATCTCCTAAGTGTCGACATAAAACCACACCTATTCTCAAATGCTAGGCCTAGCCTCTTACGCCTTATTTGTTGCCCAATGCATTCATATATACGCAATAACTCACACAATCATAACCACTATACCACACATTACCAAACCGAATCGATGTCTCTTAATGCCTCCAGTCAATCCGCACACAGAATCGCAGATGTTTTTGGTCAAGCGCGACAAGCCTGGTTTGACAATTAAATTGAGTTGTCCAGGCATGCCATTTAGCCTTATCAGACCCCTTCTCAAAATTGACTTCTTTTCAGATATTTCTTACAAGTTTGGACATGAATTGCATACAACTCTCTTAAGCGAGTGCCAGAGTGAAACATTCCATCTGGCCGCCAATTCAATTTAGTAAAAATGTGACCCACCACCGCAGACCCGCCACAGCCGGACTAAAACACAAACGAAGCAGTTAACACTAAGTGTACCTATATATCCATCCACCGGATTAATCTCTTAGATAAAAAAAAATAAATATATTGAAACGAATAAGAGAAACGAACAAACAAGTGCACGGCGCTAAAAGTATTCATTATTCATATTTTTTTAAGCTCGCCAGCCCACCCATACTCAAAACTAGTGAAACAAAACAAATTTTTCATCCCCCACCCCCGGCGCGTAATATCCTATTATGATGGTCTGCATGAGGCGCGAATAAGCAGCGTCGGTCGCCATTAAGCATGAAAAAAAAAAAATTCGAAAGTAATGACAGCGGGAAAACGCGCTCTCTCTGTTCCACCATCACATAAAATTTCCATCTTTGGCACTTGCAGATACACACAGGACAGCGCGAGTTGGAGTTCCTCCTCGCAGGAGATAACAAGATACAACGATGACTTGGTGTCTCTTGTATACTCGTAACTTTGTGCTGTGTGCGTCGTCGTCGTCGTCGTCATCGTTCCACATGGCTACCTTGGCGTGGAACGGTCTTGCCCGAATGATTCGCGCGCATCCCATTCCTATCCCATGCGGTGTTAAGTGGAGGCGATATATATTTTATTTTTTTTTTTGAGGAAATTGAAAGACCACACAAGGTATAGGTATATCTATAGAAGAGGGCTTTCCAACCCGGGTTGCGGTGTTGAAGACGCCGTCGACGACTCCTGGGACGAGGGATGAATAGTGCAAAAACCGATTAGGGACAGAGCGTGAAACTCCCTTAAGCATCGCCATAGATTGCAGGCTCTCAACGGATGTACGAAAATTCTGTGAAAAAATATTTTTCATTATTTTTGATTACGAAACAGGATAATAAATATTGTCGGGATTGGTTTCCTATTTTTTTTTTTAACAAATATTTGATCATACAAAATTTTGTTATCATCCACAGGAAGACGAGGGTCTGCGGGTAAGCTGAATGGTATGGACAACGTTGTGAATGGATTTACTTGCAATCAACAGATTTTTATAATTCTAATTCAGAAAAATAAATAGAAGACCAATAAAGCTTGAGAGTTGGGCTTAGCTCTGTTTTTTTTTTTTTATTTAATATGTCTACGAACGGAATCATGCATTAAGATGGTATTCTTGCAGATTTTTGATCTTCGAACGTAAGTGCTGTGAAAATTTAAAACAAGCACTCGATACGGCTCTAAAAATGGTTGATTGTGATTGCAATCAAAGATTATAAAGTCTTACAGATGACGCATTGAGAACAAAAAAACACAAACTTTTGCTTACCAGCTTCATGATACGGGCAGACGCTTAGCACGTGCATACATGGGAAACGAGATGCAAACATATGGCGGGCTGTAGCAGTACGGCCCGTCATAGAACAATTTTACTTGTATGAAGTGCGTCATCTGTATGACTTTATATTTTCGGTTGCAATGCAACCTTGGGGAAATCATGATGACTTCCATTGTTTATTTCCTTGGACAGATAATTCATTCAGTAGACAGTGTGTTGGACAAACAACCAGACGGTCAACAGTCACTACATTCCACATATAACGGGTGGTTAAATTTTAATGGCCGATGTTGAATTTGAATCACGTCAAGTTTTTTTCTGCATTTCATTTGACATTTCTTAATTTCAGACTAACCTAATTCGAACCATGGAAAGATACATAATCGAGCAACGCGTTAATGTTATTCAGGCTTTTTATGAAAATGGGCGTTCAAATCAAAGTGCATATCGTGCACTTCGTGATTTTTTCGGTCAATATCGTCCAAATGTGCGTACAATCAAAAAAATGTACAATCGTGCAAAAATGTAAGCAAACCGGGTCTGTAGGAGATGTGAAAACACCAGTGCATGCTCATTCAGCTCGTACTGCAGAAAACATTGCTGCTGTTCCCGATAGTGTGGTTGAAAAGCCGTCTACCTCAACTCGTCGTCGTTACCCACAAATGCACCCCTCACGCTCGTCGTTGATGAATATTATGCCGAAAGACTTGCATTTACACGCTTACAAGATGCAATTGACTCAAGAACCAAAGCCTCTTGACCATTTCAAGCGTCGGCGTCGTCAATGGTCAAAATGGTGGCAAGAAATGGCCACAACGGGTGATCAATTTTCGAAGAAAATCACCTCAGTGATGAGGCACATTTTCACCTCAGTGGAGTCGTCAATAAGCAGAATTGCCGCATTTGGGCGAATGATAATCCAAGAGTGACTGTCGAAAAACCAATGCACCCACAAAGAGTGACTGTTTGGTGCGATTTATGGGATGGCGGCATCATCGGCCCGTATTTTTTCCAAAATGAGGCCGGTCAGGCAGTTACTGTGAATGGTGTTCGCTGTCGTGAGATGATAACGAAATTTTTATGGCCCGAATTAGAAGTTATGGATTCGGACGATATGTGGTTTCAACAGGAAGGTGCCACTTGCCACACAACGAACGAAACAATGGCCCTTTTGTGCGACAAATTCGATGGCCGTGTTATCTCACGTGGTGGCGATGTCAATTGGCCGCCAATATCATGTGATTTGACACCGTTGGACTTCTTTCTATGGCGTTATTTGAAGGAAAAGGTATACGTCGATAAGCCAGCAACAATTCAAGAGCTAAAGGATGAGATAACTCGGCACATTAACGGAATAGAACCTCAATTATGCCTCAGCGTCATCGAAAATTTGGACCATCGGATGGAGGTGTACCGCAGAGGTCGCGGCGGCCATTTTACCGATATTTTATTCCATACATAACTGAACCACACCAATACTATGATAATAAATAGAAATTACAATAATTTCCTCAATAATTTGTTAATTTGTTTTCTTTAATCATAATCAACATCGGCCCTTAAAATTTAACGACTTACTACATATTCGACCTAAAAATATAAAAACAATTCTACGTTCGGACACCAAGGCTTACCCTATTTACTTCTTCTTGAAAGGCGCTACAATAACGGGTTAACCTGTGCTCCAATTAGCAAACCTCTTGGGCTTAACAAAAGAGTATAGAGCTACATAGAGTGTTGAGACACACACAGCGAAAATTAACTATGTGGGGTACTGGTATTGATGCCCTAGTGTTCACATTGCTACCCCAGCATCAAACAATAGCATAGCCGACGCATACGCTCGACGACTTAGCACCAGCTTCTGAAACGGCTACAAGAATTTTAGCTCTGATCCGTACCCTAGTAGTTTTATACTCTTTGGCTTAACTGATCGATGCTTAACTGCCCTTAGTTGCTGACATCAAGTTTGTTGAGGTCGGTTTAAAGTACTCTGATGCGGTTTATATGGAAGATGTAGCTGGAGATACAGAAGGTCTGCAAACTGTGGTTTTAATTCTGTCTACGTGATTTGGCCATCGACTTTAGTCATCAAATCTTAGTCTCCGGAGCCACTCAGGGCTAAAGAGACCACAAATCCACAGTGTTCCTTACAAAATTCAAAAATAACTAAAATTTCTTGTTTTGGTTCAGTACCTACATAAGCCTTATTCCACACCACGCAAGGTTGTAGGCCTATGGTACTTTTTTATATAGTGGTTTCCCCAGTAGGCCTAATCCACTTTATAACATTATAACTTACTACTAATTTTGAAACTAGCTTGCTAACTAACTTACTAACTTACTTACTAACTAACTAAATAACTAACGTGTATACAAGGTTGCGCAAAAATAACCTTCCGATGTTTTTTGGCTGTAATTTAAAAAAAAAATTAAAAACTTTGATTCTTCTTGTGGATTATTTTTATTTGGTCTCTTAATTTTTTTTACATCAAGTCGAGAATATGATGGGTAATGGCCGCCGCTACAGTTTATTGTCATTTGAGCCCTTTTTATGGCATTTTCCATCACTTTGGCCAAAACTTCCGGCGATAGGTCCTCACATTCTTGACGGATATTGTCTTTAAAAGCTGCAAGAGTCTGAGGCTTGTTGACATAAACCCGCGACTTCAAAAAGCCCCACAAAAAGAAGTCTGGAGCGGTCAAATCAGGCGATCTTGCTGGCCAGTGCAATCGCCAAAACGGAAGATTAGGCGCCCGGGAAATGCATCCTTCAGCATATCGGTTTGGCACGTGCAGTGTGTGCCGTTGCACCGTCCTGTTGGAACCACATGTTTTCCAATCCCAATTCATCAAGTTGCAGCAAAAAAGAACTCGTTGATTATTGCTCTGTAGCGCTCACCATTCACAGTAACCGTTTGGCCCGCGACGTCTTCAAAGAAAAAAGGTCCGAAAACTCCTCCAGCGAAAACAGCACACCATACAGTGACTTTGAGCGGGTGTAATGGCTCTTCGTGGGTTACACGCGGATTTTCAGTGCCACAGAAGCGTAAATTTTGCTTATTTACGAACCCGCTAAGATGGAAATGGGCCTCATCACTCATGATTATTTCTGGTGAAATAAATCATCTTCCTCTTGGTGGTGATTAATGATGGCTTGAGCGTATGTTAGACGCGATTGGCGGTCAGCAGCTAACAGCTGATGCACCGTCTCGACTTTGTACGGAAACATCTCCAAATCTTGTACCAAAATTCGCTGTACAGACCGTCGACTGGTATCCATTTGCGTGGCACGTCGTCTGGTCGATGTCGACGGCGCTTCTATGACATCTTCGGCTACAGCAGCAATATTCTCTGCAGAACGGCTACTCCGGGGTCTGCCACGCCTGGCAGCATCTCGTGTTGTGCCAGTCTCTTCGAAGCGAGCGGCTAAAAGTCGCAGTGTTTCACCAGTAGGCGTTGGACGGCTAGGAAATCTGCGACGAAATTCACGTTGTGCCAAAGTCACCGACCGATTATTGCTCAAATAAATAGTCACCAATATTCTGCGTTCTGGAGCAGTGTAGCGTAACGTGTATTTCGCATGTGTATCCTACACAAATGTCAAAACGGAACTGACATTAGGGGCCAATCGCAACATTTATAGCATTTTCTGATAGGAGGATTACTTTTGCGCCACCTTGTTAAACTTACTAACTAACTTACTAACTAACTTACTAACTAACTTACTAACTAACTAACTAACTAACTAACTTACTAACTAACTAACTGGCTTACTAACTAACTTACTAACTAACTTACTAACTTACCTACTAACTAACTTACTAACTAACTTACTTACTAACTTACTTACTAACTTACTAACTAACCTACTAACTAACTTACTAACTAACATACTAACACACTTACTAACTTACTAATTAACTTACTAACTAACTTACTAACTAACTTACTAACTAACTTACTAACTAACTAACTAACTGGCTTACTAACTAACTTACTAACTAACTTACTAACTAACTTACTAACTTACCTACTAACTAACTTACTAACTAACTTACTTACTAACTAACATACCAACACACTTACTAACTTACTAACTAACCTACTAACTAACTTACTAACTAACTAACTAACTAACTAACTTACTAACGAACTTACTAACTAACCTACTAACTAACTTACTAACTAACTTACAAACTAACTTACTAACAAACTTACTAACTAACTTGCTAACTAAATTACTAACTTACATACTAACAAACTTACTAACTAACTAACTTACTAACTAACTTACTAACTAACTTACTAACTAACTTACTAGCTAACTTACTAACTAACATACTAACAAACTTACTAACTAACTAACTAACTTACTAGCTAACTTACTAACTAAGTAACGTATATACAACTTACTAACTAACTTACTAACTAACTTACTAACTATCTTACTAACTAGCTTACTAACTAGCTTACTTACTAAATGACATACTTTGTATCTTACTAACTAATAATCTCTAGTATGATTTATTGTATCTGCAAAAAATTCCAAAATTGCTATTATGAACGTGGAAACGCGAAAGAACCACACAATACAGCTAAATATTGAAATATCAGCCTTCAGATTAAAGTACAGAATCAGAGCCAAGAAAATCAAGATAGACTTGGCTATTGTTTTGCCCGTTTGTTGGTATCTTTCTATTTTATTCGTATATTTTGAAATAGCTGCTCTAAGAATCCTCTGTTCTTATCTGAGTCTGTCTAACTCATGTTGGTCCGCTTTTTCTGATTTGGTCAACTGCTGTATCATGTTGTCCTCAGACCCTAATTTCATATTTCCAGTTTGTTAATCTTTTTATTATAATCCCTCACCATTTGCGGTGTCCACTTTCTTACCATCTTGTATTTTTAATATTCGCTATTCACTTTACACTTATCATTTATTCTATTTTCACTTATCACTTTTTTACACTTTTCGCTTTTCACTTATCAGTTGTTCAGTTATTTTTCTTTTTCACTTTTCTAACTTTACTTTACACTTATCACTTTTTCCACTTTCCACTTTTCAATTATCAGTTGTTCAGTAATTTTTCTTTTTCACTTTTCACTATTAACTTACCTATTTCACACCCTAACGAGAACTGAGCTCAGAGCGACAGGAATGCTCCTTATCTACTTTTTTTACAAATGTCAAGGCCGCTGTGGTAGAAAATACAAAATTTCGAAATAACAAGTATAAGTATCTAGCTAGTGAAAAATCTATCTGACACGTTTATCTGCTTATTATAAGCTTTCCTGTGGTCCTAGAGATGTTCTCTTCTAGAATGTATGTATCCTGGTCCTGGGCCTGGTATACCGTATACCGCATCGTTGTATAAGTCTAAATCCATCTGATACTGTTTTGTTTGTGTTGATTTTGTAGGTGTTAGCTGGAATGTATGGCTGGCTATATGCTGCTCAACTGCTAAATCCATGTGTCGTTCAAGCCTCGCTTGGCTCTACAATGCATAGGATGACATAATACCAGCCATTGCGGAGCTAATAGTTGGACAAGTAATGTCGTCATAAGGCTGATTGCTAAGGTTTGAACAGAGATAACAAGAGAACACTTTTCAACAGCTGGTTTTACTTCTGTCTTAAAGGCGAAATATGTTGCGCTGGTATCATTTATTGCGGGCTTAGTGGCGCGACGATTAGTGCGAAGAACTGCCGCGCAGAAGGCTTCGATTCCCAGCCGTGGCAACACCTAAAAATGCTTTACACTGGCGCTTCTCTCGTGATGATCTGAGAAATCATCTGAGTATTATCAATTATCTCTAGCAGTAAGGCCTATCATAACCTAGCCATTCGAAGTCGTCATAAAACAGGATGTCCCACCATCGTGCAAGAAGTAGACACGCATATATGAATGGTTGTGAGAAACCTAGGCCTTGGGTAATAACGAGAGTGTTGCGCCAAATATTTGTTTTTGTGTTTTTGTTCTTCTTAGGGCGAGGTCGTTGTTTACCGCGTCTATCGTCTGGCTAATAATCAACTACTCTGACGGTCGGAGTTCATTCGGTCTACACAGCTTTAAAAGTCCCTGATTGAATCTTCGCTTTTATAGCCTGTTAAGGCAAATGGAACCGAAGAATTTTTCTATCAAATTGACCAAGGATTTCTTCATCCTTTTTGGATAAGGTCTATGCTTCAGCGCCGTAAAGCAGGACTGGGATCATAAGGATCTTATATAGGATCTCCTTTGTAGTTCGAGTGAAGGCTTTACTACTGAATTGCCTTCTTTGATCGAAGAAACAGTGGTTGGCAAGATCAATTATTCGTTAGATATCAGACGAGATGTTGTTGTCAGAGTTGATAGTGGAGCCGAAGTGGAGAAAGTCCCGTACTATCTCAAAGTAATATCTGTCAAATGTAATGTTCTGACCGATTCGTCGATGATGTGTGGCCTTTAGTGTTGACAGCATAGTCTGACCTCACTTACTGGAAAGCCCATTTTTTCCGCTTCCTTCACTATACTATCAAACAGGGCTATGATATCACGTTGAGTCCTACCAATGATGTCATTATCGTCGGGGTAAGCCAATGGCGTTGGCTCGTGAGTTTTGCACAATCTTCTCCAGACGGAGATTAATGAGGTTACATGGTAGGCCGTCGCCTTGCCTTAATCCTTTTTTAGTATACAATTTGTCGGTGAGTTCGGTTTCGACCCTGATGAAGCAGCGAGAATGGTTTGGGCGGTATACCAAATTTAGTCATTGCCCTGTGTAGTTCGTCTCTATAAATCCTGTCTTATGCGGTCGACTGAGACTTTTTTGTTTTCAAAATCTGCGGAAGTCTGAAGATGTGATCATTAGTAGACTTTCCTATCATGAAACCAAACTTATAAGGCCGATCAGGTTGTTGGTAAACGGTTTGAGGCGTTCAGTAGGTCTCCTTTTTTTGTGGATCGATCAAAAGATGGTGAGGTTTCATATTTCGTGCCAAATTTTGCTATGGAGTTGGTGAATGTTACTAACCAAATCATCTCCACCGGCTTCATATAGCTCGGTGGAAAGCTCCTATTTCCATCAGCGTTATTAAACCTAAGTTACGATATTGCTTCCTCATTTTAATTCGTCCCGGTGATTGGTATTTTTCGCTTTCGCCAAAATTTAATGGTATGTTCTGCCTGACAGCGGAAGGTTGCTAGTCATCGCCTATCAACAGACTCCAGATTTTCTTCATATCTTCAGTCTGTGTCTCAGCGACGACATTTCCTTGTTCATCTCGACTGGATTCTGTTGGGGCCTAGCTTTGACGTTTTAAGCTTTGGTTAAAACTTTGGTAGCTCTTTCAGTCGTTTTACTGTATGTATCGAGAAATTAAGTGGACCCTACATAGCTCAGATCTCATGTTCCTTGTCCCCAGTTTCCAGCTCAACTCTTTCGTCTACAATCCTAACAATTCACAAAACCTAGACTATTTGGCAAAATTCAACCTTTCAAATACCTCTATCCACAATGACCACACCAAACTCATGCAACATTGTATAAACCAGCAAATCCTCCGTCCATAAAACGACTTGCAATCATCCTCAAATCATCCACCCATGACGGCAAATTTCGTTTGCGAAAAGTGTCGATTTAAACATCACGCTAAACGGTGCTGTCATTGGACAATAAACTACCATCCCTACACTTAACTCCACTCTTTATTTGGCCAACGACTAACTAACTGTCCACACAGTCCATCAACAATGTGACAAGACGGACATTAAACGATCGTAAATAAGCCGCTCTCGATCGTTAAGCTCCACCCTGCGAAGCAACCATTTTCGCCACTTTTTCGGTGGTTTTCGTCCCCTTTTTCGGGAGTTGCAGTTGCACTCCTTCCGAAATAACACGAATCATAAACGGAATAGGCGCATAATTAAAGATGATTATCGGTCGGCGGCAGTGCAGATCGTTCCATTAGGAGTCGCGCCGCCGTATACCGCAGCCACATGACCCACTATCGGTTTAGTGTTGCGATAAATTCGGCGCTTTGGTGCTCCCGCACTCCCTGTCCACCCATCGGAAGCCATTTTTATTGCATTTAATTATATTCCAACACATTTTTTTTTTTTTTGAATAAAAAAAAACATTTTATGCACAAAATGTGTAATTAATTCGAAGCGCTGCGCGAACTTTTTAACCGCAAAGACAGTAGGGGGGCGCGTACTCTACATTCGCTCTATCTGCGCGGGTATGTGTGTGCTGGATACAAACGCACACTGGGTAACATGTTTTTACTCAATTATTTGCAACCTGTAATTACTGTCCACAACACTATGCAATTATGTCGTCCAATTAATTCCAGGAGGCACAGATATCATCTTTTTGGGTTCATCTGCAGTGGCTCGGGTGGTTAGACAGTCGAGTTGTAGTTCGGAAGCGAGGTAAATTCAAGCGACGACGACGCAGACATGGGGTGCTCCCGAGCAGGAGTATATACCATGTCTGGACGATGGAAGTCAGTCAGTCTTATGTTAATGTGACATGTTAATATTTTTGCAATTAATTTTCAATTTAATCGGAGAGGTTGTTGTTTTTAGAATTTTTTTTAAAGCATTTAAGTTCGATGTGGTGTAGGGACTTGTTGCACTGTGGGGGAGAAAAAATTTACTAGATGGATGCGTATACCTTCTCAACAAGTCTATCAACATGACGTGAATAAAGGAAGAACGAGTTGAGAATGTTTTTGTTGTTTAGTATGCGTTTTGGTTGGTCATTCCTTGAATTCCCAGCGGGAAGCTTGTTTAACTGCTTGGCTAAGGGAGAAGATAATGACTTCAGAGCTCACACTAACTATTTGTAATGTCGCTACTACGAACGATGTACATCGGGTCATATTGTATTACCGTGTTTTTGTTCAGGTAACGCAAGCCTAGGGGTTGAGAGACAATATTTTTGAAGCACGAAAAACTCATTAAAAATAAAAACGTTGACAGAAGACTGGAGGTGTAATTTTAAGGAGGGAGATCATCACTTTAATTTGGAATCTGATACTCCAAGTTGGTTAAGGTCGATTTCTACTTGTCGCGACAATTAAGGGCAAGTCTTCCTCAACTGCAACCGAAGTCTGGCTGGGAATCGAAGACTCTGCGAGCCCGAGTATTGGTGCAAATTCGTTCTACATGTCCTAGACGTGTTAAACGGCTTTACTTAAGTGGCGCTACAGACCGGAATGAACCTGGGCCTCAACCGATATGCCTCTCCAATTAGCTCAGACCTTAATTAACTGCTTCCAGTTGCGCACTCCAAGTTGGGTGAGATCGGTTTCTACTTGTGCGCGGCACTTTAGGCGAGATCTTCCTCTAATGCGTCCGACGTCTGGCTGGGAATGGAATACTCTGCGAGCCGGAGTATTGGTTTCCATTCGTTCTACATGTTCTAGCCATCTTTAACGTCCAATGCGGAGTATTTTGACCAGGGGCATGTCGCTGTTGAATCTTAGTCTCCTTAGCCCGTCAAAGCAAACGGGACCGAAGATATTTCAAAGAATTTTCCTTTCGAATCTACCAAGGATTTCTTAATCCGCTTTTGAGACGGTCCATGCTTCAGCGCCGAGGAGGAGGACTGGAATGATCGGGGTCTAAATAGGATCTCCTTAGAAGTTCCAGTGAGGGATTTACTACTGAATTGCCTTCTTAGCTCGAAGAAACAGCAGTTGCCAAGAGTAATTCTTCGTTTAGGTTCTGACGAGTTGTTGCTGTCAGAGTAAACAGCGGAGCCGAGATAGATAAAGTCCGTGCTACCTCAATGTTATACCTGTCAATGTTAACGTTCTGTCCAATTCATCAATCTTGTGTGTCCTTTCGTGTTAACAGCATATACCCTGTCTGCCCTCATTTACTGTTAAAAACTTTTTTGCCGCTTCCTATTTTTGGAAAATTGAGCCTCTGGTGTTGGCTTGGGAGTTTTGCACAATCCTCTCAAGAATCAAATTGAAGAAGTCACCTGACAGCGCATCGCCTTACCTAAATCCTTTTTTGGTATCAAATGTGTCGTTGAGGTCGTGTCTGACCCTGATTGAGCAGCGAGATTTCTCCATTGTCTTCCTAAAACTAGACATGGCTCTGTATAGTTCGTCTATAAAAATGCTATCGGCTAAGGCTTTGAAATCGATGAATAGGTGGTGGGTATCGATTTGGACTTCTTTGGGTTTTTTTCCAGGATCAGCCGAAGTGTGAAAATTTGATCGGTTGTGGACTTTCTCTGCCTAAAACCACACTGATAAGGACCGATCAGGTTGTTGGTAAACGGTTTCAGGCGTTCACATATTACGGCAGATAGGATTTTGTAGGCGATATTAAGGAGACTTATGCCTCTCTAGATGATGCAGTCCAGAGGGTCTCCTTTTTTGTTGATCGGGCAAATGATGCTGAGATTTCATTCATCAGGCATACCTTCATCTGACCAGATTTGGCTTATGAGTTGATGGATGTTACTTACCAAGTCATCTCCGTCGTCTCTGTGAAGTTCATCAGGAAGTGCGTCATTTCTGGCAGCCTTGTTAAGCTTTATATATTGCCATCCTTACTTCACTTAGGGCGAGTGGTTGGTAGCGAACAGCGGAATGCTGTTCGTCATCACCGTTAAACAGTCTGCAGAAGTGGTTCTTCCATATCTTCAGCATCGACTGTGTCTCACCTACGATATCTCCTTGTTCATCTCAACAGGATTCAATTTGAGTCTTGTATTCTTGGCTTTTAAATTTTACACTTTGGTAAAACTTGCGAGCATCATTCCTGGAATGACACCCCTCTACACCCTCGATTACTCGCTTTTCTTGCTCTTTTTTCTGATTTCTGAAAATTTAGCGACAGCTCTCGTCTTCTCTTAGAGCTTAACCTAGTATGCCTTGTTCCTTGCAGCGATCATCTATCGGCATTCCTCTTCAAACCAGGGGTTTCTTGCTGCTGCGCGTGAGCAACATACGACATCAACTGATGTTGATGGTTCGTTAGTGACAGCTGATGCGGGGGATACGCATTCTGTAAAGGACTCTTCCGGATGCAGTCTTTCGACATTAATTTTTATCACAGTATTTCTCATTAGTTGTGACATGGTCGATATCTGCATTCACCTTGGCGGCAACGGAGTAGCAGTCTGAGTCGATGTTAACCCCTCAGATCGTTCGGACATCCAAAAAACCTGGCTATATGCCTCTTGTCTCTCGCAATCTGATCAATTTGATTTGCTGTTCGCTGATTTGCTGTTCGCTGATTTCGAGACCGCCATGTCCCTTTTTGAATATCGAGGTAAGGAGATCCGGTGCTGCCTTTAAAAGTGTCATTTCGTTTCACAACGAAGTCAGTTTCCAGAATTGGCGTCGTAAAGCTGTGTTTTTTCGACAATACTAACTTTCCATCTTCCCTGCTTGGTTTTTTAATCGTTCTTCGGTAGTACTCATAAGTTTTTTCATAGAGTTCGTAGCAGCAGTCATTCTCTCTTTCATCATTGTGCACCATCAGAGCGTTGATGATCTACAACAGGTAAAAACCCATCGAAATTATCGACTGGACCTGCGATCAGAGATGCCATACCGCTCGGAATCTATGACTTAACCCTTGCAGGGATCCTCAACCAGTCGGAAGCTCGTAAGGTGAAAATCAAATAAAATCCAAAAAGTCTGTGATTCAGAAAAACTTCGTTCTTGGTGAAATCATAGGGAATTTCGAGATGAGATTGTAAGAATTTCCTGAATTTGAAATTTAACCCACGGTTCTTTTTAGGTGCATTTTCGTATTAAGTTTGTGAAACATTTTAAGAAAATATTCATCTTGGGGATACCTGCTTCAACGCTGGGATCGTATAGGGACTGAAATATTCACATAGCGGATTGCAGACTTAGAGTTTGTTTTTGCCGACCCTTGGAACAAGAAGGCATGGTACTCTGTTATTGTTTGTCGCTTGGTACACATGCCAATCATCATACTCCACAAAGGACGGGGTTAACATAGCAGCTGCACCGTCATGCTTATTCCTGATTGACATTAGTGTGAATGGACTGTTCACTAGCCGCGAAAACAAAATCCTCGGGGTAACCATCTTTACAATTGGATGGTCCACTACAATGTTGAATAAAGGATCGACATTCTCGCCACAGATAGGCCATCGTTTCCAAGAAGCGGTGCTTTCCTGGATCTTTTACTGCGAGACACAAGACTGACAGTTACTAACAGAGTAGGCCAACACCCGCGAAACTGTTTACGGACGATTGAGTACGACAATGATCACTGCGGGCTCGCCGCCGTAATACAGCTTCCGAACGAGCTTGTGGCGCTGGAGGAGTATGTGCCTGTGCATTTTTACAACTGCGGTAAGATGCGCTGGCCTCGCTTCACCAACGCCTTATCAAGAGAACTACGTTCGAGGGCCATTTCACCACCAAACAACAGAAACCTAACAAACAACGAAATCGACGAATACTTACAAAAAATGGACGAAACGATTCAACGAACAATGAACAGGACCATACCGAAGTACAAAGAACATGACATAACGTCTATGTACAGAAACGCGACCTTTGACGCACTACACAGACAAAAAAGCGGACTTCTGACAAGACTTAAACTCTTGTACAGACGACTGACAAACCCGCGCGCCCCGGAGATTAGTACACTGAAGGCGTCGATCAAAAACATCAACCAATTGATCAAGGAGAGCTATCGGTTGACAATTAATTTGTTTTGGAATAACAGAATTCGGGCCGTAAATTCCAGCGATCCGAGTATGTTTCCACAAATTAGTAAGATCTTTAGGAGGAAAGGTCATAACGACCTTCCGTGTATTAAGCTCCAACGAACAACTGACAACACCAACATACTTTGACAGCAGGAATTGATCCGGGGGAAGCCGTCCTCGACGACGATTTCTATGTTATTGAAGATCCTCAGGAGAAAGTGGAGGCAGTGGGGGCTGTCTTTCAGGAAGTGTATAAGGTGAATGATAGCATTCGCCCGAACCGCGTCCTGGAAAACAATGCCCTGCTCCATCATTTCTATCGCCGAAACGACATAACGCAATGCCGATCTGAGAACCGTGGTTTCACCCGGTTTGATGAAGAAAACTTGGCAAACGCCATAGTCGCCGAGCGAAGTGGGTCTAGTCCCCTGTTAATCTCGAAGGTGAAACTCCAGATCATCTTCGATTCCATAAAGAAAAAGAAGTCAGCGGGAGTCGATGGTATATCCAACATTGTACTGTGACACTTATCCCCTGAAGCTGTGGACATTTACGCCACGCTGTTCAACGCGCTGAATAACGCATTATCCAGTGCATTGGAAGACAGCGGTTCATCCTCTTCCGAAAAAGGAAAGGACAACTCCAGTCCAAAAAATTTCCGGTCGATAGGTCTCCTTCCGAGTATCAGCAAGGTTTTTGAAAAGATACTCAATCGCTCACTGTTCAAGTGGTCTGAGGACAAAAATATTATACCGGAGAACCAGTTTGGTTTCAAGGCCGGACATGACTGTATTCATGCCGCCTCCAAACTCGTCTCTGATATACTATGGAACAAAGCCAAAAAAAAAAAACAGTGCGCGGACGCATGTCTTGTTGATTTAGAGAAGGCTTTCGACACCGGGTGGTAAGAAGGCCTCTATCTAAAGCTGACCAGACTTGGCATAAGTAAACCACTGCTATATATGCTTCATGACATGCTGACTGGTAGAAGGTTTGTTGTCAAAAGTGGCAATGTAACTTCTACCACCGGATTTTTTCATTAAGAAAGGTCTGCAACAAGGTGCGGTAAACTCGCCGATTCTCTTCAGCATTTACACCAGTGATATGATAGGTAGTCTTGCTCAGTCAATTGTGTATGCGGACGATCTTATCGCGTACAGAACAGCCCCTACTGTCGAAGTCATTCGAACTCTTTTGCAGCGGGACTTCGACAAGATCCAGAGATATTGTGATGACTGGAAGTTGAAAATCAACTTGCAGAAATCAGAAACTATCCTGCTTAGAACACCATTGTCCAGGGCCTCTAGGGATACGAGAAAGAACTGGCGAAAGCTGGTGATCGTTGGACCAAACGGACAGCTACTGGCGAGTAAAAGTGTAGTAAAGTACCTTGGCATCTGGTTAGATCAGTATCTATATTTCGGAAGACATGTAGATGCTGTTCTGGCGAGAGCTAGGGGAGCATTTGCCCTGACAAGAGGATTGTTTTATAGCAGGTCGTCTTGACAACAGGCCGATGATTGCCTATGGCTGCCCGGTGTGGTTCAACGTTGCCCCATCTCAAATGGAAAAGATACGGGTGTTTGAGAGGCAGTGTCTGAGGAGCTGCCTTGGACTTCACAGAACACCAGTATCGGACGACACACAATTCTATTCCAACTAGGTCCTATACAACGGGGCCAACATAACCCGAATAGACAATTTTCTGGTGAAACTCATTCGGTATCACGCTGCAAGAGCGATGGCTTCGAACAATAGTCTCATCTTTGGGGCCTTCTACCCCAATGATGAATATTTTGAGAGTGCGCGTTTAAGCGGCTTTATTCCGCCCGAAGCTTTCCTACACTTGGATAGTCGAGGGCTGATACAGGATAGACCGGCGGTTCCGCTAATCTACCACGTCTTCCGACGAACTGTGGATAGGTGGCTTCTATACGACCGAGACGTCGTCGCTCAGGGCTGAGAAGAGCGCCTGCGGTTCAGCAGGAGTGTGTCCGATCGTGACCGTCGGAGTAGGTCACAACAGGAGAACCTGTTGTGGTGGTTGAATGAGTGTTAATAGTTGACTTAAAATTGTTATTTTATGGCCGACTTACATAGCTTTAGTTTTAGGTTTAGGTGTAAAGCAGTCATGGTGGCAAAAAAAAAAAAAAAAAACAGCTGTGGCTGTTCTAGTTTTTAAGTTATTTTTAGGTACTTTTAATTATTTTTAAGTAGCTTAAGTTAGTCAATAAGTAGTTTTAATAAGCATGTAAGTGTAAATAAAATAAAAAAAAGACAAGGAACCAAGTTTTTCAAAGTTTTCTTGGTAAAAATTGTGTGACTTCTATATTTCTATATTCGATAATAGGCCGAACGGCATTACAATTAAGTTTCGTATAATTTAGGGCGGCCGCATAGGGCAAGTAAGTTAGTTAAGCAGTTGATAAGTAAGCTAGTTTTTTCATGAATTTTTGTCTTGCATGTAAGTTAGTTTTAAGAAAAATAAAATAAAAATGAATTTAAAAAAAAAAAAAGCCGCGAAAACTCCCAACTGACACATGTACCAACACATGACATGGAAGCGATGCCAACCGTGACAAACGCAGAAGATTTGGATGCTGTATCCACTATCAAAAGCAAAAATGCCCAGAAATGGATAGCATACCCAATTTTATCATAAAGTAAGCAATCAAAACCCATCCACAGGTACCTGTATGAAACATGCTTAGCGGAAGGAAAATGCTAGCGGAAATGGAAAAGACTGAGGCTTTTTCTAATACCAAAAAGGGATAAACCACTAGAAGAACCACCATCATAAGAATCAAAAAAATTATTTGCGATAGACCGACCAGTACACCGAAGGAGATAACGGACTGTCCAACCATCAATACGGCTTCAGGAAGAAGAGAAGCACCACAGATGAGATAAGAGCAGTGTGTAGCAGAGCCCGTGGAATATACCTTGGAATGTGGGAAAAAAAAGTACTGCGCCGCGGTGACACTCGACGTTGAAAATACCTTCAACTCGGCAAGCTGGATCAACATAGTTAGGTTAGGTTAGGTTAGGTTAGGTTAGGTTAGGTTAGGTTAGGTTAGGTTAGGTTAGGTTAGGTTAGGTTAGGTTAGGTTAGGTTAGGTTAGGTTAGGTTAGGTTAGGTTAGGTTAGGTTAGGTTAGGTTAGGTTAGGTTAGGTTAGGTTAGGTTAGGTTAGGTTAGGTTAGGTTAGGTTAGGTTAGGTTAGGTTAGGTTAGGTTAGGTTAGGTTAGGTTAGGTTAGGTTAGGTTAGGTTAGGTTAGGTTAGGTTAGGTTAGGTTAGGTTAGGTTAGGTTAGGTTAGGTTAGGTTAGGTTAGGTTAGGTTAGGTTAGGTTAGGTTAGGTTAGGTTAGGTTAGGTTAGGTTAGGTTAGGTTAGGTTAGGTTAGGTTAGGTTAGGTTAGGTTAGGTTAGGTTAGGTTAGGTTAGGTTAGGTTAGGTTAGGTTAGGTTAGGTTAGGTTAGGTTAGGTTAGGTTAGGTTAGGTTAGGTTAGGTTAGGTTAGGTTAGGTTAGGTTAGGTTAGGTTAGGTTAGGTTAGGTTAGGTTAGGTTAGGTTAGGTTAGGTTAGGTTAGGTTAGGTTAGGTTAGGTTAGGTTAGGTTAGGTTAGGTTAGGTTAGGTTAGGTTAGGTTAGGTTAGGTTAGGTTAGGTTAGGTTAGGTTAGGTTAGGTTAGGTTAGGTTAGGTTAGGTTAGGTTAGGTTAGGTTAGGTTAGGTTAGGTTAGGTTAGGTTAGGTTAGGTTAGGTTAGGTTAGGTTAGGTTAGGTTAGGTTAGGTTAGGTTAGGTTAGGTTAGGTTAGGTTAGGTTAGGTTAGGTTAGGTTAGGTTAGGTTAGGTTAGGTTAGGTTAGGTTAGGTTAGGTTAGGTTAGGTTAGGTTAGGTTAGGTTAGGTTAGGTTAGGTTAGGTTAGGTTAGGTTAGGTTAGGTTAGGTTAGGTTAGGTTAGGTTAGGTTAGGTTAGGTTAGGTTAGGTTAGGTTAGGTTAGGTTAGGTTAGGTTAGGTTAGGTTAGGTTAGGTTAGGTTAGGTTAGGTTAGGTTAGGTTAGGTTAGGTTAGGTTAGGTTAGGTTAGGTTAGGTTAGGTTAGGTTAGGTTAGGTTAGGTTAGGTTAGGTTAGGTTACGTAAGGTTAGGTTAGGTTAGGTGAGGTTAGGTTAGGTTAGGTTAGGTTAGGTTAGGTTAGGTTAGGTTAGGTTAGGTTAGGTTAGGTTAGGTTAGGTTAGGTTAGGTTAGGTTAGGTTAGGTTAGGTTAGGTTAGGTTAGGTTAGGTTAGGTTAGGTTAGGTTAGGTTAGGTTAGGTTAGGTTAGGTTTGGTTAGGTTAGGTTAGGTTAGGTTAGGTTAGGTTAGGTTAGGTTGTAGTGCCTGCAAGCGATGCCCGTGCACAATTAGATCATAAATGTCCGTTGTGGTACCACGTGGATCTGTCGTCTTTCCTATATTCGATCGCCTTATTGAACCATTTAGAGCTAACTCTGTATAACGAAGGAGATTTCTGACATTGACGTTAGCCAGCTCACCTAGATAATCGAAGGTGTACTCTCCCAGATGAAGTTTCCTTTTTACTGAGAGAGCTGAACAAAATCCTCGAAGGTGGGTAATACTTTTATTTCCTTCTTCGTCTAATCAGCTTCTACAGAAGTCATTGCTGAAGAGGCATAGTCTTTTTGCCTGTAGGCTTATCGGACAGTATCCTGTAATGACACCGATAATTGTGCTGATGTTTGATCTGTTCAGCATTTTCAAGCAGATTGCGCACTTCTGATTAAAGTTGCCTGGATATTCGACATACTGTGCCGTTTATCCATCTGCGGTTCGCTTTCTTGATCGAGTCCAGTTTGTTTGATCTGTCATTTATATGTAGCGATGGACACACCTATCATGTCTACTGGATCAACTGGCTAAATAACATGAGAGCGTCAAAGTACCTAACGTGAATAACAAGAATTTTTTTTTCAGACAGAACCCCTATTTTGGACCTCTACAAGGACCAAAAACGTATGAAATCACAGGAGGGGTTCCAAAGGTTTTAGTTCTGGGACCAGCTCTATGGGATATTATGTAAGAGGAAGTGTTGAATATAAAATAACCGAGAGGAGTAAATATTATCGCATACGCTGACGAAATCCCAGTGGTAGTAGCGCCCAAAATCATAGAGGCAGTTACGCAACATTGCAATAACACTATCAAAGATGTAAATATATGGCTCAGCTCCTCAGGGTTAGAATTGGCGGACCATTAAACGGAGGTCGTTCTCATTAGCAGCCGTAAGAAAGCTGAACTCTTAAGACTATTAGTAGACCTACATAAAGTACCTAGGGGTGCTATTAGACAGCAGGCTTAACTTCAGAGAACACCTACGGCACACGTGTGAGAAAGCCGAGTAGAGAGAATATTTTATTTCGTTCATGATATACAATGTGTTATCGCACAATTTACAAATACAGAGATATGATATGAATAAATATCTTTCTACTGAAAAATTAATATATATTTATGAATTTTATTTATTAATAATTATATAAATATTTTTGTGAGGAAAACAACGAAAGCAAAAACCTCAAATTACAAAAAAAAAAAAAAATAAAATAAAATAATAATAATAAAAAAAAATATAAACAAAAATATGTGATAAATAATAAGCAATAGAATTTTAACTAATGAAATGAATATAATTACTTAAAACTAGAAAAAAATATGCATACAATATAAATACAATAATGTAAATTATTTTTGAATTAAATAAATAAATTAACAATTAAACAAATAAACAAATAAGTTATAAATTAACGGAAAACTAACAAATAGATTAACAAAAGTATATACAAATAAAAATAAATAAATTAGAACAGTTAGTAATAAATTAATAAAAATCAAATTTAAATGAAACAAAAAATAAATAATTTTAAGAACATAATTAAAAAAAATATATAAATTATAATTAAATTAACATATATTTACAAAAATAAATTAAATATAAATTAATATAGAGATACAAAAATAAATTAAATATAAATTAACATCTAGATACAAAAAATAAATTAACAATTAATTTTGTTTTCTATTGCATAAGAAAACAAACATAGATTAACAGCATGTTATACAACATTTAATTGATTTATTAGAGGGTTTTCAGGGAAGTCACATCTGATCATAAATGTGTTATTAAGTTTTCGGATTCTATTAGAGATCAATTCAACATTTGCCCTTATATGTAGGTCCGAAGTTGAGTGATGCCAGGGGAGATTCAACATCATTTTTAAAATTTTATTTTGGGATATTTGTAATTTTTTGATGTGACATTTAGCACAACTACCCCAAACTTGACACCCGTACAGAAAAATAGCTTGGAAAATAACTTTGTGTAAAATTATTTTATTATCATTTGACAGTTTTGATTTTCGATTTATAAAGGGATAAAGCATCTTTATAGCAATATTGATTTTATTAAGTGTTTGGGCATTGTGCTCTTTAAATGTTAATCTTGAGTCAAGGTGTATGCCCAAATACTTAACAGAAGAAGCCCATGTTATTTGGTGTCCGTTAATTGCTAGCTGGTTAGCCGGAAGAAAGCAAGGCTTTCTTTTTCTGGTAAAAAAGATAGCTTGCATTTTTCCGACATTTAATTTTATTTTCCATTTTGTGTAATATTCGTTCAATATTTCAGCTGCATTTTTTAAATTGGTCTCAATGTTAAGACCAAATTGATGCGATGAAAATATTGCTGTGTCATCAGCATAAATTGCTGCTTCGCATTCAGGTAAATTTGGAAAATCAGACGTATACAGATTGTACAAAACTGGTCCAAGAACAGAGCCTTGAGGTACACCAGCACTAATTAAATTTACTTCGGACGCACTACTATTGACATACACTTTAAAACAACGATTTGACAAAAAACTTTGAACAATTTTACAAAGAAATGGTGGAAAATTAAAATTTAACATTTTATATGTAAGACCAGTGTGCCAAACGGAGTCAAATGCTTTTTCGATATCAAGCAATATCATACCTGTTGAATTTCCTATTTCTCGATTTCTTTTGATACTATTCGATATTCTAAGTACCTGATGAGAAGTACTATGATTCCGCCTAAATCCAAATTGTTCGTCTGGGTAAATTTTGTGTTCATCGATAATTTTCAATATTTTTTCTTTTAGTACTTTTTCATAAATCTTACTAAGACCACTTAATAAACTTATTGGCCGATAACTGTCAGGTCTATCAAGAGACTTACCAGCTTTTGGTATTGGCACTACCTTAGCTTCTTTCCACGCATTAGGAAAATATTGCATTTTTAAACACGCATTTATAATAAATGTTAGAAATTTGACTCCAACTTTAGGCAATTTTTTTAAATAAATATTTTTTATTTGGTCTAGTCCCCCTGCTTTTTTAATCTGCAAATTGTTTAAGAAAAAATGAGTATCTATTTCTGAAACAAATTCATTTATCGGAGTTTCAAGGACTACTGCATTAAAATTCCGTAAAGCATTTTCAACTAATGCGTTTGTATTCGCTTCTCCTAAATTCTGAGATATATTATGATTTTTAGCAAAATTTAAAGCAAGTACCCTTGCTTTATCATTGTCTGTAAAATAGGTATTTAAACCACTTTTAAGACAAGGCAATTGCTTGTTTTTATTTTTTATAATCTTAACTATATTCCAGAATGGCTTTGAAGCTTTATCTAGACTACTTAGTTTATTATTCCATACTTTGTTTCGTTGTTCTTGTATAAATTGACCAATTAATTTGTTAAGATGTTTAACTTGAGATTGGAAAATAGGTTGCCGATATCTCTGCCAATTTTTCCTGTGCATATTCCTTACCCTAATGAGCTCCAAGACATGAGCTGGTAATTTAAAAGTGTAATCTTTTTTCACAACTTTTGGAATACTTACATTTGCTGAAGTGAGTACAAAATCCGAAAATTGTTGAATAATATTATCGACATCTTGTTTATTTGTTAAAGATTCGATATCGGTAGGAATATTTTCAAGTTTTCTTTTGACTTCAGTACGAAATTTTTTCCAATTCGCATTTTTGATATTTTGGAAATATTGCACTTTTTCCTCGCCCGACAAAAGAAGTTGACACACAACTGGATTATGGTCTGAGCTGAGTTCCATTAAGGAAATTGGCTGCGACACAAGACTAGATACATTTGTTATAAACAAATCGATAACAGACGGACTTCCACGAGAACTAGTTGGGACGAATGTAGGACTAGGTGGAAACAAAACAGAAATAGGCAACGTGACAGATAGACTAGAAAGTACATTTCCCCAGGAATTTGCTCGTATGCAACCCCAATCTTTATGTCTACAATTTAGATCTCCTCCTATTAAAAATGAACTATTAACATTAAAGAGTTTCCTGAAATCAGTTTTTAATCTTTGCTTTTTTTCAACTGATGTATTTCCTTCTAAAATTTTTCCTGGGAAATACACACAATAGATTTTAATTTTTCGCTGGTTTTTTAATATTACCTCAATACCTACATTTTCCACATAATGTGTTTGAACAATAGGCAGAAGCGTGTGTTGAATTGATCTTCTAATCATAATCGCTACACCTCCACCTCTTCTATTATTTCTATCCACTCGATAACATTTAAAATTCGATGTGGAGATTTGAGTTTCAGATGTTAACCATGTTTCAGTTACTAATGCAATGTCAACATTCTTATTTTTTAAAAAATTTACAAATTCAACATGTTTGTTTCGAATGCCTCTGGCATTCCATGTTATAATATTTAAATTATTAATATTTACATTACTTAACATTATTGTACAAGAACTTAGTCGCTAATTGTGCGATAACATTAAACTGGTCTAACTTAGATTTACACGAACCTAGCTTTGTTATCATCTCCATTACGAGCGAATTCAATTCGTCCATAGAAAACAAGTCAGCAGTACTGTCAATGGAAACAGGAAGCTTATGTGAAATTGTTGGTGCACGTGCAGCTGATGTGGTATACTCCCATGCTGTTGGGCGAAAAACGCTGATGACATTTGGCTCTCTTTCCACACGCTTCGCGTTTACAGTGGTGCGTGTTGGTGTTGGTAGAGAAGGAAAATCGTTCATTGACAGTGGGGAGACACTTACGGCGTTTGTTATTGTTGTTACTATACCGTGGCGGAGAATGTTTAGTTTTGGTTGCGATTTTATCTCTAAGCTCCAAGTATTTGTTTCTGCTTACGCATGCGTTATCTGTGGACTTATGGTTTCCACTGCAATTAGCACATTTGTGCATATTAGTATTATTGCAATCGACAGTCTTATGAGAACCGGCACATATAGAACAATATGTTTTAATGTGACAATTTCTTTCGCCGTCACCAAACATTTGACAGTTTCTGCATTGTGTCAACTTGTTTCGTTGCTTTCTTTGAAAGCTCCAGCTAACTTGAGTGTGAAAAATGGAACGAATATTTTTCTTTAGATCGTTGATTTTTATTGTGCCATTTTCAAACGAAATAATATAAAAACTATCAGTGTAATGTTCATATTTCTTTGTCACCATTTTTACATCATTACACTTGAGTCCAAGTTTCAACAGTTCATTATTTAATTTGGTTGTGTCCATTGCACCTAAACCAAATAATACCACTTTGAATGCCTTTTCACTTTTTAGATCGTGGGTGAAATATTGACAGTTCTGCGATTTAAGTTGATCTAAAACTGAGTTATACGATTCCATACTTTCACATAGAATCTTAATACCAATAGATATTTTTTTGATTGAATAATCACATACACAGATGTTTTTCATAAGATCATGCACAAACTCACTGGGTTTTTGTAGTAATTTAATTGGAGGCACTACCAGTTTTGTTATTTTTTTTGGCAACAAATTGTCGTCCATGGTTTCATTTTCATTGTCACTGTCGGGCAGACATTGTAAAGGGCTCCAATAATTGGAATTTGGATGTTTTTTGTTTCTAATCACTGGATGTAGCGATTTGATTTTTTTATCCGAGGACATGTTGTCCTCGGTATTTGGCGATCGCGCGCGTTTCCGAATCTTGAATAAATTTAAAAGGCAAATCCAAACTAAGAGCACAAAGAACGATGCGTGTAGCGTAAAAGCTGCGGCCGAACTGAAAGCCGAGTATTCGCCGGAATATCAAAGCTCATGCGGAATATTGGAATACCAAGGTTGCAAATAAGAAATCTGTTTACAACCACCAGCAAATCAATCCTCGTGTATGCAACCATCATAATATGAACCTTGGCCACATGTACTGAGTCATGTATGAGAAGGATAAGCTCTGTGCACAGAAGAGCATCACTGAGAGTTTGCTGCGCATACAGAACTGTATCTGGGGATGCAATAAGTGTGATAGCGGAGAGAATGCCAATCGGGCTGGAGGTAATAATCTCAGCGTCAATATAGAAAATAACGAAACTACAGAGCGATTCTCCATTAGAGAAGCCGCTGAAATGGAACGGCAAAGACAATGGAATACACACCAAACGGCAGATGGACGCACAAACAACGTCCAAACATCGATGATTGGAAAAAATAGAAAGCACGGCGAAGTAAAGTTCTATTCATCACAACTCCTAACGGGACACGGTACCTACCGGGAATACCTTCATAGGTTTAGACTCGGTGATGACTCCTTATGTAGTCATTGTGATGGTAATGACTACAATGCCGAGCACTTGCTGCTGGAATGCTGAAAGTATTTAGCTGCGCGAAAGCACATGAAAGCGAAATAGGTAGGACAGTCACCCCATGAAGTCTCATAACGTATATGCTATCAAAAAATTAAGCATACGAAACTGCAAATAGCATCATTTCATATATAATGGAAGACCTGGGTGTGAAAACCAAACGAGGCCACAAGAGGGCGAAAACCAAGGCCAATAAGAGGAAAAGGAATAATTTCAACACCTGCGCTATGAAGGAATGCCTTGACAGGCGGTACCGTAGGGACATAGATGGCAGAATAGTGGGGGTGTTTAAGCCACGTATACCTGCTCGATCCATAAAAAAGAAGACCCTATAAACTGCGCCAACTACAGATGCATAAGTCTCCTCAACACCGCCTACAAGATCCTATCTGCCGTAATATGTAAACGCCTGAAACCGTTTACCAACAACCTGCTTGGCCCTTAAAGTGGTTTTAGGCCAGGAAAGTCCACAACCGATCAAATCTTCACACTTCGGCAGATCCTGGAAAAAAATCAAGAAGTCCAAATCGATACCCACCACCTATTCATCGATTTCAAAGCTGCATACGACAGCGTTTATAGAGACGAACTATACAGAGCCATGTCTAGTTTTGGTATACCGCCCAAACTCGTCCGTTTGTGTAGGATGACGATGGAGAATTCTCGATGCTCCATCAGGGTCGGAAACGACCTCACTGACACATTCGATACCAAAAAAGGATTTAGGCAAGGCGATGCGCTGTCATTTGACTTCTTCAATTTTTTTCTTGAGAGGATCGTGCAAAACTCCCGAGCCAACACCAGAGGCACAATTTCCCAAAAACTACCAGCATATGCCGACGAAATTGACATCATTGGTAGGACTCAACGTGATGTCCCTGGTCAAAAAACTCCACAGTGGACGTTTACGATGGCTAGGGCATTTAGAACGAATGGACACCAATACTCCTGGTCGCAAAGTCTTCGATTCCGAGCCAGACTTCGGACGCAGTAGAGGAAGACCTCGCCTTAAGTGACACGCATAAGTAGAAACTGCCCTCAACGAACTTGGGGTGATTGGAGAGGCATGTTGGTTGAGGATCAGGTTCAAGCCGTACCGTAGCGCCACTTAATCAAGTAAGTATACATGCTCTAGGATGGTGTCTGGCGTAACATGGCGTAACACCCCTCCAGAGCAAAAATGCTTGGTTGAATATATGCGAATTAAAAATCCTGATTCATGCCTCATATCTGATATCTCAAAACGAATGATCGATTTGGTTGACTGCTCAACCATCTAAAGGCTTCGTCACAGAAGCAGTTTTCCATTCAGATCTGTCATACACTCTTCAGTGGTAGCATTACTTCAAATAATGTCGGTCGTTTATTCTCCTGATCTTGGGTTAGGCTCATAAATATAATTGCAATAAATTTATCCGCAGACTTGGTTTCGTTCCAAAAAAAAATATATGAAAGCACGCATTTTGTTTGGAGCAGACAGATAGCCAGACAGCCACATTACCAAGTTTATCAAGAATGGTAACAACTATGGTTTGCCACTCATGTCTGCGTATTTTTCGCCTGAGCGCACATTGCCAACATTACAGCGCGTTGGCTATTCTTCAATTAGCACCCACAAATATCATTTTTTAACCTCTTCGGATCGACGTCCAATTGCATCTTTAGATGCCATCGCGATACCCCTGCGTCATGTTTATCCGCAATATTATGCCAACATTGCGTGATAACCATCTATAATGCAACAATGTTGCAACACTAATTGTAAGAAGAAGCGGTTTAGCTGCCCAGTGCCCATCTACCTAAACCTTTATAGAGTTCTTAGTAATAAATACTCGTTAAGGTTCGCCTTAAATAGACCTCCTCAAGCCGCTGCCTACATACATTACAATTACTCGTGTCTTTAGGTACGATTATGTCTTAAAGATTGATGCCCTTGCAACACACTCACCGTCGCGTCGCCGCACAAGAGCTTCAAGAAGGACTTTCTTTCGCAACGACACATTGCAGCGTCTTCATCAGGTGACAAAGTAGTAATTAAGTCGCATATCTTAGTCGATCTGTATATCTAAACCCTTTCAGATGACAATTATATCCTTTCGACAGCCATGTGTCATGTTATTGTGAAATTTTTATTCCGAAATTGCATGCAACAAACACCGCCCGATAAGACTGCAACATTGTTGCGCGGAAAATATAATTACAATATTTATAGGGAGCACTTTTGGATGAACATCTACACGAAGGATGTCAACGATAAATCGTCTTAAGTACTCGTTAATGGTGTACTTCGATCGGCTTAAACAGATCACTAGTCTGCGATAAGTTGGACGCGCGTAAGTTAACCCAGGGAAGTCATCAACATCCCCATTGATGGTAACCGATCGACGGTTATGCTCTGATAAGAGAGGTGAAAGCAAATTGGGCGCAGACGCTGTTGCACAGGTGTGCGCCAACCAGGCGATTTTATCGGAGGATAATATGGGCCATGTAAGAGGTCGGCCGAGGCATTGTAAATAACGCATCACACGCTGATTGCGTACACGCAACCAAAAATTCGAGATACAATGTATGCTCGTTGGGAGAGAAGGGCACGATCGAGTTGATATTTTCATTTGGCAAGGGAAACACAGAGGCAACGAAAAATAATGTCCTGTTGCTAAAGGTTATACATGCGATTATTGAAATATATCGATGTTGTGTGATGGAAACACCTGTTTCTCCCAGGCATACGAAGATCGGATAAGAAAAGGCGCAGAGATTTCTTCGAAGTCGATTGTTGTGAGTTGTAACGCGTGGTATTGACTTTTTGAAAAATTAGCTTACACTCTGGGGAGACTCTTGACCAAGAAATTGTTCATTCACCGATGACAGTCCAAATATGGACAGCAACTCGACTGTTAATGAGTTTGATGTGCTGTCTGACTCCATATCAAGAATTGTATCATCACGCTGAAATCGTCATTGCGGGCGATTTCAATGTACGCAATTCTTCGTGTGGCTTCAACATTATGGACAGTGAACACTTGAAGGAAAGTATGTTGAGATCTTTGCTGTTTACCTCAAACCCAACCCAGCTTGTAAATGAGGCAACGCGAATCCCGGACATTCGTTGTCAAGCCGCTACTACTCCGGACTTGTTTCTAACCTCTCAGCCTAATAAATACGCTATCAATGTATTTTCGCCCCTAGGCACGTCAGACCATTGTATCCTATCAGAAAATTTCTCGTACTCCAACCACGTAGTTAAAGGACAAATTCATAGAAGAACCGAGTGGCAATATCTACGAGAAAGCCAACGAGGAAGCTCTTAGCGGTTTTTTCAAGAATTTTAACTGGTCACTGTGCTTCCTCGATAGTGACGTAGATGCTACTGCTGATACGACAACGAACACCATTCTCCTGGGAATGAAATACCCACATCGTGTAAAGGGTATCAAACCTAAGTTAAACGGGTGGTATGACTCGTGCTGTAAAGAGGCAATTAGGTTGAATGAGTTGTGTGTTCGGTCATTCGTACAAAACAAATCCTTCAGAAGAAAACCGATTAAAGTTTAAACGAGCCAGAAACGACTGCAATGCACACAGTAAAAGTGTCAAATTCTTCCACGACCAAAAGTTGAGGCAAAAAATTCTTCTATGTCCCAATGGTAGTAAAAACTTTTGGTCATTTGTAAAAACCATTAAGAATTCGACCTCATCTTCCATCCCAACGTTCATTTACAATGACATTCAAGACAATCTGCTCGCTGCTCATTTTGCAGCCAGTTAACGTTGCCAGATTTTGTCCAGTCTCCTCCTATACTTGAAACCGTTGAACATTCTATGGGACCAATCCACTTTCGTACTCGTACAGTCGCAAAAGTATTGATCGATCTTGACATACATAAACCATCTGGTCCAGGTGGTATCTCCCCCATAGTTCTGAAGAGGTGTCCTTCCACGCTGGCAAAACCACTGCGTAAGCCTTTCTATCTGTCCTACTCTTCAGGACTCTTCCCGAGTAGATAGAAAACAGTGCCCAACCCTATAAATGGCGAATCTTCTTCTGTCCCCATGAAAACGCTGAAAAACCGCCGGCATATGAAATATCTTGAAAGACGAAAACTCCGCAATGACCGACAATACGGTTTTCGTAGCATCAGGTCCACTGGTGTTCTGATGACATATCTCACCGAAAAGTGGAAACAATCAATCCACCACGGTGGAGAAAGTAAGATTGCAGCACTTGATATTTCAAAGGCATTTGATAGGGTTTGGCATTAAGCCCTTTTGTCGAAAACGCTTGCATTTGCAACCTGTCTACCTCGGTGGCGTAAACAAGATCGTTGCCTTGATATTTCAAAGGCATTTGACAGGGATTGGCATCAAGCCCTTTTGTCGAAAATGCGTGCTTTTGGAATCGATAAAACTCTTCTTCTATGGATTAGAAACTACCTGTCGAATCATTCAATTCAAGTTGTTTTGGACGGTTTCAAGTCTGCTTCTCACGAAATAAATGCTGGTGTTCCCCAGGGCTCCGTTTTGTTTCCGACACTCTTTCTCATTTTTATAAAAGACCTCTTTTCTGCGAATTTTAATGCAATCGATTGCTTTGCCGATGACTGTACTCTCAGTTTTTCATATTCGTTCTCGAATCTACGACCTTCACCTTCGGATGTTGATGAAAAACGAAAAAAGATGTTAAGCTCATTAAATTCCGACCTCGACAGCATAATTAAATGGGGAAAATCTAATAGAGTGGAACTTAATGCAATGCTGTCTTCTGTCAGCTAAGCAAAACCAAAATTCAAAGCCATTATCCACGAATGGCACTTACATCTTCGAAACTGAAAAAAACTTTCCATGCTCGGTATGTGCGTCAGTAACGACATTTGTTGGAGCGACGATATATTCGAAACCGATAAAAATGCAGTGAAATGTGTAGGTTTTCTCATTCGATGTAAAAAGTTGTCCACCCCTTCTGATCTGGCCTCAACATAAAGCATATATTTGCCCTTAAAAATTGAGTTTAACGCCCACATTTGGTCAGATGGAGCAAAAACATAAGTCCACTTACTGGATGGGATACAAAAGCGTACGGTAAAACTGATAGGAGGTTCAACCGTAGCGTACTCTATAATTTCGCTTGAACATCGTAATATTATTTCCTGCCTTACACTTTTCTACCGCTATTCTTACAGAAAATGCTCATAAAATAGGCAGCTGCATTCCGACCTTCAAAAATTGAAACGTAGTACTCGCCATTTTACGAATGCTTATCAACACAACCTAAAGCCTACCTCCGAACGTAATATAAAATAAAGAGAATTTAATTCCTAGGCCGTACCACACGAATGTGAACTGCTTTACCAAACTCTGTTTTTCCTCCACATTACAATTTACTTTACAGACATTTAAAACCAACGCACATCGGTATCTCTTCTTTTCTTCTCCTCAATTTCCTTAATGCCTGCGCTGTGCTCTAACACCTTAAGGGTATTCATAAACCCTTTAGCGCGTGCTAGTTATAAAAAAAATCTAGTTTTGTGTTATCAGATGACTGCTTTAATAGCCTTTCCAGGTCGGAACCATTAGCCAACGACAATACCTAATCATTCCAAAGATGGAATCAGAACGGAACAACAAAGTCCGCCGACATTTTTGAAACAACGAAAACGTAACTTGGAGTCTGGTAGAAAGCTGAAGCGATAAACCGTTGTTTTATTCGGTTTGTCGCTATAGCTTCCTACCAGACTCTACAGTCTTCTTTAGGAGAGTGTCTCAATGTTGTATGTGATTTTAATGTAGCTACAGCTAACTTTTCTAAAGATCTCCCTATCGTCCGCGAATTTAAAAAAAAGATCCATTTACTGAAATCCTGAAATTCTTGAAAATTATTTTTAAAAAACGTTAATTGCCAGACCTTGATAAAAAAAGGTACTGCTATGCTCTTCCAGATATCCACGTTGCAGATCTTGACTCAAGGAATTGAACTGCCGGAGAAACAGAATAAGGCACCTGGTCCTAATAGAGTATCTCCTGAATTCATTAAGCACTCTACTCCAGAATATCTGCCTAATCTTTTCAACCGCATTATCCTTGATGAGATAACACACAAGATGACTACACATCAAGTGCTTATTTTTAACCTCCAAGTGGTAACCATCGGGTACTGGTCCAACCGGATTTGACTTGCTAAACGATAAGTACGAGTATTGATAACAAGACGAAAAACAGCAACACTGTAAATAGCCAAGTCCCAGGTGAACCTAGACAAGCTGCTTCGACATATTCGACAACAGGTTGTCTAGGAATTTCAAGTGTTAGTCAGGTCCCATACCATACCATACCACCATCACCGAATGTCGAATTTTATTGACAACGATGCCAACAAGCCATTAGATCAGCCGCAACTGGTGTGCTAGGTTTCTCAGCAAGAAACCCTTGGTTTGATGAGGAATGCCGACAGAACGAGGCCTACAAATCTAAGCTGCAGGTAAAGAAGAGAACTGCATTAAAATCTATAGGCAAATAAAGAGGGGAAAACAATGGCTTTTCAGAAAGAAGAAAGAAGAGTGAGAAAGGCGAGGGATAGAGGACTTAGAGAGGTGCGACTCCAGGAAGAATTTTCACAAGTTCTACCGATGAGTAAAAAGTTAAAGCCAAGGACACAAGGCTTGAACAGAATCCGGTCAAGATGAACAATTTAATATCTTAGTTGAGACACAGTCGATGCTGAGGATAAGGAAGAACCACCTCTGCAGACTGTTAAGCGGCGATGACGAACAACATTCCGCTGTCAGGCAGAACGAACAATCCAATATTGGCAACGACAGCTAAAACTACAGGTTGTCACGGTAAATTTTAGCGCAACAAGAATCACGCTCTGTTCCTAACATCCTTTTGGTCCCTCTTTTAATTTTGGTTGCAAGCCCGGAATCTGTAGGAAGTGTTAGGCAGCTATGGTCCCATCAGCCACTGTCCACTACAGGCAGATCCAGAGGACGCAACCTTAAAACAGGTGCGACAGAGGAGTCGCCCAAGGTAGCTCAACTCTGATCGATGCAGCCCTATGGAGATTAGCGAGAGTCACGACAGAGAAACGCCAAACAAAAGCGTGCGACAGAAGTCCACGGGAAAACGCCGTCGTTGAAGCCCGAAGGACGTGGGAGACTCGTGACGGCCAGCATCAAACAGAAGCGGTCTGAAAAGTTCGACGGGTGAGGGAAGACGATCCCTCGTCGACCCCAACACGAAGATGATGGGTGGGGGAGGACGATCCCTGGAGCTTACACCCCAACACAAGCGTTTGCGTAACCACGTTGTGGTCGCCAACGCCACACAAACATGTTGGATGGAGTAAAAGTTCTCTTTCCACCCAAGTGGGGCGGACAGCCCAAAAGAAACCCCCCCCCCCCAACAAAGCCACAACTTTCAAAGTCAGGATCGATCACTAAGAGATCGATCGATCACTATCGATCACTAAGAGATCCCCGAGGTGTTTTGGCGGACGTCCAGAAATAAAAACCATCGCCTCAGTAAAATTGTTTCAAATAATTTACAGGAGAAAACTTCGTGCGGGGCCATTCTGTTGGCCTGCCATTTTTCTTTTAGCGAGGTGTTTTGGCGGACGTCCAGAAATAAACCCCCCCACACCCCAGTAAAATTGTTTCAAATAATTTACGGAGAAAACTTCGTGCGGGGCCATTCTGTTGGTCCGCCATTTTGCTTTTGTGTCCCCATAAGATTTCAATTAAATAAAACCCATCGCCATTTTGTAACGCGGTTAAGCTTTGGATTTTTTTATCGGTGTTCGAACGAGCCTACCCTACACGCTGAGCAAACCAGGTTCTCGTAGCCACCTACAGCAAAGTCATACCTGCTTTCCACGCTTATGATCTTTAATTTTGAAAAATTCATACCGTTGGTAATGTTGGTAGCACAACCACCCGACCTAAGTGAAGGGAGAATAGCGATACCTAAAATAAACCTTGACAAGGCTGTCGGAAATGACAGCTTATTCGCTGAAAATTGTTAAGCCGGCGGAAATGATTCACAAACTTTTTGCATGGTGGCGAGCCCTCATGTTTCATGCCGACTCCGAACGGCTAAGTTGAGATCTGTTGGATCACCACTAGAGGAGGGCTAGTGAAAATCATTTAGGTGTTGCTACGGTTGTGAATCGAACCCAGACCCTCTGCGCGGCAGTTCAGCACGCTTAACATCGCGCCACGGAGCCCGTCATAAGCAATTTTAGTTCGGATGAAAGTATGCCTGAAAAATTATACCTGAGTATCGTTTGCGTCATCCAACTGCGCCAACTACAGAGACATAAGTCTTTTCCAATTCGCCTGCAAGATCCTATCTGTTCTAATATCTGAACTCATGAAACTGTTTACTAACAACCTGATGGGCCCTTATCAGTGTGGGTTTAGGTTAGGAAAATCCACAAATGATGAAATCTTCAAACTTTGGAAGATCCTGAAAAAAAACCACGAGATCCAAATAGATACCCACAGCCTATTCATCGAATTCATCGGACTTAGGCAAGGCGATGCGCTTTGAGCTTCGATTTGTCATACCATCACGAAATACCCTCAGTAAAGAAAAGTCTGCATTGTAACGGGTGATCCAAGTAGAGATACTTTTTTCAATAGCCTTTTTTGACAGATCACGTGTGAGTCGTGTCATGCTGTCATGTTATTTTTGTTTAGTATTGTTTGGCATTTCATAATGGAAAGACTTACGCGTGAACAACGTTTACAAATTGTTCAACTTTATTATGAAAATTCACGTTCTATAAGGAATGTGTTTCGCTCAACTTATGGTCAACATAATCGGCCAACTGAGCGTACTATTCGCAACACCATCATCCATATTGAGACCCAGCATTCATTATTGGATAACATTCTACCAAATAGACCACGTCCAGCACGCTGCGAAGAAAATATAGCGGCCGTAGCTGAGAGTGTACACGAAGACCGTAGAGACTCGATTCGGCGCCGTTCGCAGCAACTCGGACTGACGTATGGAACGACTTGGCGCATCTTACGTCAAGATCTTAAATTGAAAGCGTACAAAATACAGCTTGTGCAACAACTGAAGCCGCTCGACCTTCCCAAGCGACATCGCTTCGCTCTATGGGCTCTTGAAAAGTTCCAAGAAGATCCGACGTTTACGAGGCAAATTTTGTTTGGCGATGAGGCCCATTTCTGGCTCAATGGGTATGTAAACAAACAAAATTGCCGCATTTGGGACGAAGAGCAACCTGAAGAGATTGAAGAACTGCCACTTCATCCAGAAAAAACAACGGTTTGGTGTGGTTTGTGGGCCGGTGGAATCATCGCTCCATTTTTCTTTAAAAATTATGCCGGTGCGAACGTAACCGTCAATGGCGACCGTTATCGTGCCATGATAACCGACTATTTGATGCCTGAAATTGAAGCTCGTGATCTCGGCGACATTTGGTTTCAGCAAGATGGCGCCACTTCCCACACATCGCATCAATCAATGGACTTATTGAGAGAACCTTTCGGTGAGCACATAATTTCACGTTTTGGGCCGGTCGATTGGCCACCAAGAACGTGTGATATCACACCGTTAGACTTTTTCCTGTGGGGATATATAAAGTCAAAAGCTTATGCCGACAAACCCGCTTCGATTCAGGCCTTGGAGGAAAACATCACGCGTGTCATTCGCCAGTTACCAGTCGAAATGCTCGAACGAGTGATCGAAAATTGGACTCAACGGATGGACCATCTGCGACGTAGCAACGGCCAACATTTGATAGACATAATCTTCAAAAAATAAATGCCAAAGAATGTTCTTTCAAATGATAATAAACATTCTCTCCATTAAATTTGAATTTTCTGTGTTTTTTTCTTTAAAAAAGTAGGGAACCTCGAAATGGATCACCCTTTACCTTTAAGAAGGCTAGGCCATAAGAACGAGCGGACAGCTATACTTCAACTCGCAGAATCTATAATTGCCAGCCAGACAGACGTCGGAGGCATTAGGGGCTGACCTCGATTTAGGTGGTGTGGAAAAGAACCGACAAGAACCGACTTAGAACCACCCTTAACCAACGAAGTGCACAATATGTAGTTAAGTAAGTTAAGCTATGTTAACGTGTAAGTCTTCTAACCGAAGATAAACCGTTGCTCCGTTGTTCCTTACGCTTTCTACGACGCAACGCTGAAGCTGTGTAACTCCTCTCTTGTCGACTGTTTGTAGCCACCATAGGCTGATCCATCCATCAAGTACCTCTTGTTCGATTGGCACATTCCAAGAGAATTTTTGGAATCTTTTTGAGATACATATCCATCTCTTGGATTCGAACAGCCGAGCAACCGTTGACTTCACGAAGTGTTTTGTTGGCTGGGGGCTATCAGTAGGCTTGAAATGAAAACTAAAGTTATCCGGCTTTGGTAGACAATTAATTCCAAATATTTTTCTTCGGTCGGCAATACTAAGGATGTCTCTGGATTCTGGACAAGGATTTCCATGTGATGCAAAAAAAAAACTGGTTTCAGAAAATTTGTTGACCATCGCTCATCGATGGGGGAGAATGGTATGATATTAACGCACAAAATGACATTACACCAAACCATGTTAAAGTGCAGAGCCACAAATTGTCTAAAAACATTTTAACTAAATCATCCAAAGGTATCTTAACCTACAGCCTCCTTTGAACACATCAATGGATGAAATAAAACAAATCACCACCTCAATTCCATCAACCAAGACGAAATCTGCCCAACCCGCATCGACATTAAAAAATAAATCCAACCCAACAAAAGAACACCTCGTTGCCCAATTAACATTCAACACAAATCCTTCCCCCCATTCCTTGAAATACAATACTTCCCCCAGAATTTGTAATTGTCCCAAACAGCTTCTTATTCTCACCTAATCTCACCTCCACTGCCAGACCAAAGTTTACACAATGAAACAAACAGGACATTCGCAGACTCCCATTTCACGCAATCCGCACCCTCCATCAAGGCATCAACGCACTTCTCTTAATGAGGGGATGTTCCTGTAAATTGCTCAATTAAAAATCATACTGTACACCGACACTCCAGTCGAGTGTAAAACGCTCTTTTCGTCCCTCGGCATCCCCAAAACGGTTGAATCCTTCAGAATCTGCAGAATTTTGCGCAACAACCCCAAAGACACGGGAGGGTATTTCACCATTTGCGTGCTGTTATCCTTCTTCAGTCGGAGATGAGAGAAGACAGCTACAACAACAAATTAGAGGAATTAGAGTGGTCTAAGGACTCGACTTTGACTTCCTTTGTTGTTTGTTTTAGCGGACATTTTATTGTCGATTTCTTGTCTGCCGACGTTGATTGCTGTTCTGTGGGTGGAGGTTGTTGGTAACTGCAAAGACTGGACGAATGTTTTGCGGCAATGGATGGGGACGCGTAATGAGTGTGGTGAAGAACTTGGGAAACGCGTAACTGTGCGCGTCCATAAAATAATCATTATCCTCTGCAATATTTAACGGCAATTACAAGATTGTAAAAGTAATTGAGTGGAAGGGAAGTTTTGTCCTTCCGTTTTGAGGTTATTTTTTCTAGGCTTTCAGGGTGTTGTGTGATTATCGTTATTTAAATCTTAAAGTGCGGAAGAAGATGATAATTGTGGAGTGAAGACCGTCTTATAATCTATGTATAGAGATACAAGTTCGAAAGGATGGTGATGAATACCTTTTAAGAATTTATAGCGAACTAATCGTTGAGACAAAACGGTTGCAATGAGCCCAGATCAGTATTTATTTGGGCTCCAGAACTAACTTTTACTGACCCTGCGTGGCTCTAGAAAATGCGGCAATACTAGTCTCCTACACTGCCGTGAACACCTTACCCTGCGTGCCTCAAGAAAATGCGGCAATACCAGTTTGTTATGCAGGTCCGAACATCCTGACCCTAAGTTTCTCTAGAAAATGCGGATATAGCAGTCTCCTACGAAGCCTTGAACATCCTGACCCTTCGTAGATCTATAAAATGCGGCAATAGCAGTCTCCTACACAGCCTTGAACATCCTGACCCTTCGTAGATCTACAAAATGAGGCAATACCAGTCTCTTACACAGCTGTGAATATCCTGGCCCTGCATAGCTCTCGAAAATGCAGTAGTACCAGTCTCCTGTGAATATCGTGACCCTGCATGGCTCTAGAAACTGCGACAATACCTGCCTCCTACACACCTTCGAACATCCTGACCTAGCATGGCTTTCGAAAATGCGGCAATACCAGTCTCCTTTACAGTCCCGAACATCCTGACCCTTAGTGAATTTAGAAAATGCGGCAATACCAGTCTCCTAAACAGCCGTGAACATCCTGACCTTGCGTGGCTCTAGAAAATGTGGCAATACCAGTCTCCTACACTGCTTCGACCATCCTGACCCTGAGTGCCTCCTGGAAATGCGGAAACACCAGTCTCCTACACTGCTTCGACCATCCTGACCCCGTGTGGCTCTAGAAAATGCGGTAATACCAGCCTGACAACATCCTTTCAACTGAGCTGCGCATTACAGCCGCATCCACGACATTATCGTTTCCTACATGAAATTCCCAAGATGTCCATCTAAATTCTCAAATAACATGTGTTGGTACGTACACCCTCCCAACTCGTTACAACTCCATACACTCCTTGAGTCCAACGTGCAACTCCTCACTCAATGGCATTTCATTTCATGGCTTTTGTTCATAACTTACGCAGGCGCGTCTCGTTTTCGCCTTCGCCACCTTGTACTCGCGACCACATTGAATTAAATTGAGTTTATCCTCCTCCTTCGGGGTAATAAATCGTGCAACCACAATGCAGCTTAACCCATGGCATACCTCATAACCGCGATTCACCTGCCAACGGAGTAGGTAATTGCAAAATAATGTACGCGCCGTGCTAACTCAATGCAGCACTCCGTCATCAATCATTTCGTCAAGTACGTCGCGCAACGGACGTTCCACCGAATGGAAGACGACACTTCTAACTGCGGGGCATCGTTGGTGTCGATTGTGCGCATCATCAAGGAGATCTCAACCCCCGGCAGCTGTCTGTTTCGGTGCACTATCAAATTCCATCAATATGCCGGCGGAGACACCTTCCACAGGACACAAAAAAAAAACATGCAACTTGAAACCGAAACAACAAACACCCTGCAGGACGATTTCACCATTCTGCGTTGATGGACACCACCCTAGTGTGTGAGTAGGCCTCTCCAAAACTGACTTCAATTAACAAATTATGGACAACTCTCTATACGCTGTTAATCCTTCAAGGAGCACATAATGGTGTGCATTGTGTGATGTGGTGGCGGCACACAGAACGTCACGACACAACTCAATAACATCCTACAAGGACGTCAAATGTTGGGGTACCTGTCATCGCAATTCGACACAGTCACGTATACTGTGGTGGACAGGTGAAATGGTCACTCTGATCGGCGGAGGCTAAAAAGGGATTCGGGATCGTTTTATCGTGCGTGGAAATTTGTGTGCCACTTTGCCAAAAGTAAGATTTGTGATCATGCGTATGACGGCAGAAAGTAACGATAATCGAGTGTATGAGGACTAAATCGCGTTTCGTTTTGTGGTACCATCGTCCTGCGGGTTGTCATAAGTCAGATGTGGATTTGTTCCGGTTTGCCAGTAGGTTAATATTGCATTTGCGAGCTTGTTGCGAAAAAAAGGTGGTAATGGGATTTTTAGTTGATGAATGTGTGTGTTTTTATGAATCGCGTGCAAAGGCACTACAGGGATCATCAGGGGATAACGAGAAGTTGTGTTTGTTTTCACATGCCGATAATTGGAAGCAGGTGGATTCTTGGTCCAGTTGACTTGAAATCTTCCAAAAATCAAACAAAAATCGACTGAAATCATGGAAATGTAAATTTGGGTCTCATTTGCTTGCTTAATGGAAGCCATTTTGACAGGGTGTTTCCAAAAATAACATAGAAAATCCAAAAAAAGGGATTTTTTGGTTATATTGGTACCAGAGTGATACAACTTTTGGTATGTCCCTCTGGTTTGTAGTAAATTCGAGTGCTGATGCCATGAAAACACTTCCAGTTGTACGATGTCTGCTGAAGGCGTCCATTTGATGACACTCCAAGGTGCAAGCCCAGTAAGCTGGGCAATGTGATTCGAACTAACTCTATCACCACCATCTAGCAGATTAGGGAACATATCGGAGTGGCATAAATAGATGAAATCAGGTGAATTGTGCTTGCAGTTATACAGATCTCGCCCAATTCATACAAAGTCTTGCTTTCTTTGTGTCGATGTTAGTTGGAATGGTATGCCTTTGTGCTGCAACTGCCATTTCTTAGGTTTCTTTCAAATGTTGCAAGAAGAGTCGCTTGGCACTATAATTCATAGAAATACCTAACACCAGTCTTTGCGAACCAATGATTGGATATCTTGTGTCGTCATAAAGAAGATCGCTCGTGTTTGAATAGAGGTAGCATGCAACACTATGCAAAGCCTGGCTTTACTTCTGTCCTAATGGAAATGAGCTGGCTGCATAAAAGATCTTATCCAACGTATTGTGTGAACGTCTTAAGCTTTGCCCAACACGCTTATCGGCATGTGGCTTCAACCCCGGATATTCCGGAAAAACCCAAAGAATTTCAAGTCGAGATATGTCATCATTAACTTTTACACCAGATATGAAAGCAGCCAGCCTAGTGGTTTATAACGCGTTGGCGTAATCGGGATACCAGCAAAAATGACACAGCTGTGTCGGTGCCGTGAAATAACACCAAGCGAAATAATTCCGAATTCCAAAATTTGACGTTATATCACTTAGGAAAAGATGATAAAAGCCGAATTCAGAACGAGTGGTTCAAACTATGGGAATATGTTAAGTTTGATTACATATGGGGAGGCATGCTGCTACCTTCAACCCCCAGCTTGAGCTCACTTTTGGATTTGGGTTTCGTGCGAGGTTGGATGTATGTAAAGTTTGAATATATATGCGGGGGCTGGTTTTCAACATACACAACCTCGCAATCCGAATTTAACAGTGAGCCGAAGCTTGGAGGTTGGAGACGAAAACAAAGTTTGTATACACCCCAACTTGCACTCCGATGTATGCAACGGATGAACCCTCTGCTTCGGCTCACTGTTGGCTTTGGGATGGGTGCGAAATTGGATGAATGCAAAGTGAGATAAGGGCGCCTGGGCTTTATTTCATTTTAGGAAAGTGAAGACCGAACATGGAAATTCGGCTTTCTTTCGCTTTTATAAAATGAAAGATCGCCGAATCTAGGAAGACGACGTTATTAAATTTTATGAACTCAGGTGAGTCGCCTAACCCTGTAGGACATGCGATGCAACTTTCAGTTTGGAGTACAACTCGTCTGATTTTTTTTACAAACACCATCTGATTTTTTTCAACTTCACACTGGAACAGGTAGTGCGTGGGAGAGGTGCGAGTGCGGGCCGCACTATCTGGAACAAATTCGTCGGGCTAATACATGGGACACGTAGATTATATCGACATTATTGGTAGCTCCCATTGTGACGTTGTCGAAGCGAGAAGAGTTGTTCTTGTATTTATAGAAAACAAGACAACGGATGTGCTAACGACGACCAAAATATTTGCGAGGCAAAACCTAAATCAAAATGTTGCTGCACAAATTTCGAGGTAGCTCAAGAGTCTTTTAAGAAAATCTTGCAATTTAACGATAAAAAGCTAGGCAACAAGCTGCCTGCTATAACTGCAGTTTTTTTACGCACGTAGACAAGCTGCTTCGACATATTCGGAAAAAAACTTGTCTAGGAATTTCAAGGGTACGTCAGGTCCCTTGAACAGCGATGGTGGCAGATAAGCAGAAATGCCAACGAGGCCATCAGTATCCCGGAGTGGATACTGATGGCCGCGTGTCCCAGCGGTATCTAAAAATTGGATCTGGCCCTCCAGATTGGGAATTGTGCTTTGGATTAATTACCCAAACACGATAAAACGTATTTGTTACGAAGCAACCAACAGCCTTGGAAAGGACTGATTTTATTGTTGACGACCCTAGAATATGAGAACATTAAGTAGGAGAAGTGCAAGCCAACAACTAGCGGAAGCCCTAAACAGCTAAAAAGCAAACATCACTGCCATCCAGGAAATACGATGGGATGGGCCGGTCAAAAAGAGGATGAAAAACTGCAACATTTACTACGGACCGTGCCAGCAGAAACAGCGTTTATTCGGATGCGGATTTGTTATTAGTGCCAGACTTAGGCAATAAGTCTTATGTTACCTAGACATTAGCAAACGCACTGTTACAATTCGCATTCAGGCTTACGTTCAGACGGCTTCAGTACAATTAAGAGCTCTTTTAGGGTTTTTAATTAAATAAACGTATTTATAGCTCAGGATTGCTTCAACGAGCTCCTTGACAAAACCTATGAGCGGCCACCAAAGAACAGGAAACAGGAACGATGTTTGCAAGTTTTACCAAAGTGCAAAACGTCAAAGCAAAGGACACAAGTCTAAAACAGAGTTGAACAAGGAAAGATCGAAGTTGAGGATATGGAACAACAACTTCTGCACACGGTTAAGCTGCGATGGCGAAAAAAATCCGCTGTCAAGCAGAACGAATCATTCAATATTGGCAACGACAGCGAAAACTGTCAACCTCCTGACCTTAGTGAAGTGAGGATAGAAATATCTAAACTAAATCTCAATTAGGCTGCCGGAAATGACGGCCTTCCCGCTGAGCTTTATAAACTCAACAACTTATAAGCCAAATCTGCTCGGATGAAAGTGTGCCTGATGAATGGTACTTCCGCATCGTTCGCCCGATCCACAAAGAAAGGAGACCCTCTGAACTGCGCCCCTTACAGAGGCATAAGTCTACTCAACATCGCCTACAAAAACATATCTGCGTAATAAGTAAACGCCTGAAACCGTTTAGCAACAACCTGGTCGGCCCGTATCAGTGCGGTTTTAGGCCAGAAAAGTCCACAACTGATC